>CM040126.1:385370953-386111491 GCA_022559845.1 Amorphophallus konjac | reverse complement strand
TTCCCATTAAACAACAAGTTCCTTGTTGCATAAACTGAACAAGCTGGAGATTTGGGGGCACCTTTGTTGGAGGTTTATCTTTTGGGGAATTCATATGCATCTCCATCATAAATCTCAGGTATTAGCCTGTCTCAAATGTCTGAAATTTGCAATATTTAGAATGATACGCAAGTTTTCTGACATCTTTGGTCTGTGACAGGGCTATTTATTCCAAGGGCTTTTCTGCTGATTCCATCACTGTGATTCGGCAATACCTGCTACCCGAAGTCGCACTTTCTGTTAGGTACTTCAATTTCACTGTAAAGGTTGGATCCGGGGATGCTAATTGGCTCTTTCTCCTACGTCTTTCTTGTTCACAGAATGTCCCACCCTGTTCATTCTGTGAACAAGATTTATGTATATATCTTTTTCTGTGGCTTCAGGGCTGCCACTTGTGTTCTTTTAAGTTCTGTAAACTAGATACAAATTCTTTAGGGTTAACTATTCCTACACTGAAATCTTTATAAATAACTTTTATACCCCTGCCTTTATCTAATCTACCTGTATACCCCCTGAACTAGAGTTGTTATATATCTAAAGGTTAGATTTCAGGGTTATACAGCATTATTCTTAAATGTATGGTATAGGGTTTAAGGGCATACATGTGTATTCTTAAAGATTTGAGGGGTATACTGGTAAATTGGATGAAAAAAGGGGTATAGATGTTATTTATAAAATTTTCAAGGTAATTTGCCTCGTCCTGTCAATTCATTCCTGTTTTCCTTTGCTTCAGGGATCATGTATGCCAGTATGGAGTTAGACTGCTGACCTTGAATCTCTTTGGTAGCGAAAGTTGCTTTTGTGGAACTTTGTTTGACCTTAACATATGGAAATTGGCTGGAAAAGATGTCCATAAAAAAAATCTCTGGGAAAATAGGAAGTTCCAAGTTGCCCATCTCATTTACTTTTTTCACTGTTACAAAGTTTGGAAGCCGGAGGCAGTTTTACCTTCAGGTTGTGAAATCTGTTTATTTTCTTTCAGGATGGTGGGTAGGTACTTTTGTTAGGGAGGTGTGCAGAACCAGATCTTGCATGCCCCCTTGAAGTAGTCTTCTGTGCCTGCAATGTGGCGTGCCTGCAATGTGGTCGCCAGGGGATATGGGAGAGGAAAAAAAGGGGGTTGGGGGGCTGGGGGCATAAACCTAATATTGTTCATCCATTTCCTCCCTCATCCATCTCTCCCCTAGTCGCTAATGTTCCGGCAACAAAGGGGAATAATAGGGATGCAATGGACTCCCACCATCCTTGCTATATGATCGTTAACCCTTTAATCCTGCTGCAGTCAACATCCTTCACTTGCCATGCATTTTTTTTTATTTGCTCTTTTTAAGTTCTGAATCCCTCCATGCAAATACCTGCATCTGCTACACACAGTCCTTACTCTTCAATCCTCCCTTCACAATAACCGCCTCCGGTGAGCAATTGTTTGGGAGGCGTGGAGTATTCACCGAGCACTCTTCGGACTCGCATGAGAACAAATGGAAAGTAAACCGATCTTCCCTAAAATAGGATAAAACACTCACCCTAACCTTCTGTGTTCGAAGGGATAGAACACTGGAAACGACGTTTTCTATTTTGTTTCATTTGCCCAAACCTCGAATCATTTCTATGCTAGCATCCTCCATGTTCTGATTCTGCTCCAGGCCTCTCCTTCCTTACCATCTTTTCCATCCGCTTGACCCTCACTGATAATCATGTAGATTTTTCTCCGTATCACTCCACTAGATTCTCCGTTACCCAAAAAAAAAACATGTAAACTCTTGTGGGCACCCACTTTTTTCCGTCCCCTTTTTATCTTAAAAGGCATCAGGTTGAGGTGTCATGGTTGAATGGTAAGGCATTCAATGGATGCACGGTTTTAATCCGATAACTACTCAGCTCACCGTCTTACAAATGTTCATATACCGACGGAAGAGTGGTGCAACATCGCAGCTGCGACGCTACATTCCACCCACCTTTTAACTTCTCTGTGTCGATGCGGAGGTAAAGACGTCGCTTAGTCAAATGATGAAAAGAAGGGCCTTTGACAAATTTGTTAAAGGGATTTTATAAATAAATTATTGTTAGAAATAAATTTATAAAATTATCATTCTTAGAAATATATTAATAGATATATCACCACTTAAATTCAAATCGTGTAAATATGTCATCGTCGCAGACATCTGTTCCTGACCGTCAAAGTAATCACGGTTAATGTTAAGTAGACTTACGGAAAGATCAAACTATCCTCAGTTTAAAAAAATAATAAAAAATTTATAACACCCCACCCCTCCTCCCTCTCGTCGACCCCCCTCCCCTTACGATGACGGACACCCCATCCCCCGTGACTGTCAGAGCCCCCCATCCACCTGCGCCGTCAAGTCCCCCTCCTCATCCTCTTGCACAGCTAGGCCTTCTCCTCATCCCCTTGCGCATCCAAACCCCCTTGCGTCGTCGGACCCCCCTCCCCATCCCTCTTCCGCCCACCCCCTATGTTGTCGGGACCCCTCTCCCTCTGCCACTGTTGGATGCCCCCTCCCTGTTCTCTCTCTCCATGTGGCTTCCTCGCCGGACTCGGCCCCCTACTAGAGTCACCCCTCGTCGATGGGACCCACCTCTCCCTCCCCATCTCTCTCTCTCTCTCTCTCTCTCTCTCTCTCTCTCTCTAAGTCATCAAAGGTATATTGGTCATTTAAGATTCAACTAACGAGAATATTGACATCTTTTTCTAATATTCAATCTCCCTTCGACATAAGTTAATCACGATGATATGTACTTACTGTTTGATTTTACGTAGTGATATGTATATTAATATATTTTTAAGAATAATTTTTTAAAAATTTATTTCTAACCGTAACAATGATTTAAAAATCTCTTTTTTAACATTGATGACTTGGCATCCGTATACTGTCAGTCAGCCATGGTCTTCTGCAGTTAAAATGCTTTTTTTAACAAATGCCCTCGACAACTTATCTTTTACTAATGTGACAATTTGCCGCAGTTGGAATGTGTTTAAAAAGGATTACGAAAGAGATTCTGAACATTCAATTAGTGACATGATTCTTTTTAAGATGAATCATAAATGTCTCGCGCGATTCTCCTGGAAGAAAGATTTTGAGGAAGAGGGGAGAGATGGATTCAAAAGGAAAAACGATCCTGTGTGTGTAGCTTTGAGAAAGGCGACCGTGTGGATTCTGAGGTAAGAAAAGTAGTTCAAAAATCTTAAAAATGGTAATTAAAATTAAACATCAAAGCTTAATTATCTTTCTGATAAAAGGGGCAAGATCTTTAAACAAAATAATTTTCCAATAATAATCCATAATCAAGTGAAACATCCAAAAAAGAGCGGAATGGTTGGATAATCCATCTTTGGGTGGACTCTGCGCGGTTTTGAGGAGAAGCATGATAGGGTGTTTGGGAGAACTTTTGAAAAAAAAATTATTTCTATCTCAAAAATTAAATTATGTCAATTTTTAACTTAACTTTTAAAATTAATAAAAACAGGTATCTATAGCTTGGTAAAAAATATTATAATTTTTAAAATTTATACCAACCTGTTTGGGGATCTTCCTCCAAATTTCATTGGACGTAGGGGGAGGGGGGAGAGGCCGGCGAGGGAGATGGGGGAGGGGGGCCGCAGGGGCAGGGGGATCGGCGGGGGAGGGGGGACCGGAGGGGGAGGACGCTGGGGGAGGGGGGATCGGCGAGGGAGATGGGGGAGGGGGGCCGCACGGGGGAGGGGGGAGAGGCGAGGGCGCAGGGGGGAGGGGGGCCGGCGGGGGCGGGGGAACCGGCGGGGGAGGACGTAGGGGGAGGGGGGAGAGGCGAGGGAGATGGGGGAGGGGGGCCGACGGGGGAGGATGCAGGGGGAGGGGGGAGAGGCGAGGGAGATGGGGGAGGGGGGACCGGCGGGGGGACCGGAGGGGAAGGGGGGAGAGGCGAGGGCGCAGGGGGAGGGGGGCCGGCGGGGGAGGACGCAGGGGGAGGGGGGAGAGGCAAGGGAGATGGGGGAGGGGGGAGACACGGGGGAGGGGAGGGGGTCGCGAGTGGGAGAGAGCGAGTGTTTTTTTTTAAAAAAATTAGTCTGATGTTATTTTTTTTTTCGGGGAAGATTTACACGGGAGTTGATTCTCTCCCTAAAAATTAGGAGAGACATACCAAACAGAATTTATAGATCTCTTACTCTTTTTTTTTAAATTAAGAGAAAAAAGAGGTAAGAAAGAACAACCAAACACCCCTTAAAATGAGTAAGGGCCCATTTCGTATAAATGAATGGGATAAGAGCGAACAAGTCATCCCATCTCGTCTTATTCGGGGTGAATGACTTGTTCGACCGTTCCCACTCGAATAAGTTATTCTCATAAAATTTTATAAATGTCTCTAAAAATCACAGTTTGCCTCGTTAAAGTTACTCCCACCAAACTTAAAAATTGACGAAACTGACGAATAAGCAGTTGAATCGGCCAAAATCTACTAAAAGTCCATCCAATCCTATCCTATTCATTTATCAAATGACACCTTAAAAAGGATAAAGAATAAGAGTCCACTCCAAGACAAATTAGGTACTTAAATTTTTTTTTTGAACACGAGAACTATTTTCCCAAAGGACCCAAACTACTTGAATTTTATACATGCCCCCCCCCCCCTGAAACTTGTACCTCACCATGTGGACACCTAGAAAGTCTAAACCAACTGAGCCATTCTTCATATTTTAATAAGTTGTTGTTGTTTTTTTAATGAATCACCGGCACGTGCGCTTGCATTTTGTGGTTGATATTATATTTTTTAATTTTAATTAGATTTTAATTTGAGTTGGTTACATCTGTCTGATAACAGGGATATTTTTACACATACACTGTATAAACAATGAGATTATATTGATCAATGTATATCTGAGAGTTGTACTTCTAAGAGGGAGGGTTCTTTTGCAAAAAATTCAATTGTTAATTAGACCTGACTCACTCAATCAAATTTCAGGTAGATAAGCTGTTCATCGTATCAAAATGATATTTGAAAGGAAAGCAAGGAAACCTAGATCCAGTCCAGTGTTGCATCTGGGGCACTAACCAAATCTATCTCATTACAAACAAATATGAAATTGGATGGCGGGTAAGATGGATATTGATCAATTGTGCTGTCATAAAACACTCTCTCACCAAATCTTTTGAAAAAAAAAATTGTGTGGGAGAGTTCAGTTTCTCATGATGATATAATTAAACTTTTTTTATTAACATCTCTGATATATGTCTGCATGTGTAACCCCCAAATCATGCATGCTTTACTTTACATCTTTATATTCTTCATGTTATCATGTATGAACTCTCCTATTCAGTAATACATATTTCAGTTACACCTCTTAGGTTCAAATTTAATCGAAGTTAATGAAATATTCTGTGGATCATGTGAAAGATATAAGATTATGAGGGATATACAAAAGAATTTGAAAGATTTTAGAGTTATATATGTCACTATCTTAATTTTATATAAGGAGATTAAAAAAGTATAGATTGACCTTTTTTCTGTCTTAATCTTCTTAAAATTAAGTTAAGAACAGGATATATGACAGGAGGGGTATATAAAGTTAGCGTGGGAGTATATATGATAGCATAAGGGTGCTCTTTGAAACTAGGGTAGGATACCGCATTCGACCTCAAAGGGTCGAATGTGGCACCTGACCCGGGCACCTGACCCGGGTTAAGGATCATGTGTGTGACAGAAGACTCTCTCTCATCCGGTAATGAAATCCCGTTATCCTAAGTCCTAACCCAATAACAAAGAGGGGTCAATAATATTTCAGTAACACCTCTTAGGTACAAATTTAATCAAAGTTAATGAAATATTATGTGGATCATGGGAAAGATATACGATTACGAGAGATATACAAAAGAATTTGAAAGATTTTAAAGTTATATATGTCACTATCTTAATTTTATATATGAAGATTAAAAAAGTATAGATTGACCTTTTTTATGTCTTAATCTTCTTAAAATTAAGTTAAGAACACGATATATGACAGGAGGGGTATATACAGTTATCGTGGGAGTATATATGATAGCATAAGGGTGCTCTTTGAAACTAGGGTAGGATACCGCATTTGACCTCAAAGGGTCGAATGTGATATACGACTCGGGTTAAGTATCATGTGTGAGAGAAGCGTGTGGGGCTCACACGACTCTCTCTCGTTCGGTAATGAAATCCGATTACCTTAACCCAATACCAAGGAGGGACATTAAGAATTGAACTTTTTGCAAAAGAACCCTCTTAAAAGTACAACTCTCAGACATACATTGATCAATATAATCTCATTATTTATACAATGTACGTGTAAAAATAGATGTATATAAAGTTATGGTGGGAGTATATATGATAGCATAAGGTGCTCTTTAAAATTAGGGTAGGATATCGCATTCGACTTCAGAGAGTCGAATGTGGAACCCGACTCGGGCTAAGTATCAAGTGTGTGAGAGAAACGTTCGAGACTCACACGACTCTCTCTCTCGTCCGGTAATGAAATCCCGTTACCCTAACCCAATAACAAATAGAGCCATTAAGAATTGAACTTTTTGCAAAAGAACCCTCTTAGAAGTACAACTCTCAGATATACATTGATCAATATAATCTCATTACTTATACAAACATATGTGTAAAAATATCCCTGTTATCAGACGGATGTAACCAACTCAAATTAAAATCTAATTAAAATTAAAAAAATATAATATCATTCACAAAATGCAAGCGCACGTGCCGGTGATTCATTAAAAAAACAACAACTTATTAATATATGAAGAGTGGCTCACTTGGTTTAGACTGTCTAGCACTACAAGAAAAAGTGGCTATAGCGACCGCATTAGCGACCGCTTTAATCGGTCGCTAGTCGGTCCCAAATAGAGACCAATTCGGCGACCGAAATAATCGGTCGCACATCTGAGACCTATTGGCGACCGAACTAAATTCGGTCGCCAATCGGTCGCTGATCCCGTTATACTCCCCCCCTGCGACCCCCGCCCGCCCGAGCCCCTCCCCGCCCGAGCCCTCCCTCCCGCCCTCCACCCTCCCGACCGAACTAAATTCGGTCGCCAATCGGTCGCTGATCCCGTTATACTCCCCCCTGCGACCCCCGCCCGCCCGAGCCCCTCCCCGCCCGAGCCCTCCCTCCCGCCCTCCACCCTCCCGCCCGAGCCCCCTTCCCCTGCGGCCCCCTCCCCCTGCGGCCCCCTCTCCGCCCTAGCCCCCCCTCCACCCTCCCGCCCGAGCCCCCGCCCGAGCCCCCTTCCCCTGCGGCCCCCTCCCCCTGCGGCCCCCTCTCCGCCCTAGCCCCCCTCCTCCGCCGGAGTCCCCCCTTCCCCTGCGGCCTCCCGCCCGAGCCCCCCTCCGCCGGAGCCCCCCCTCCCCCTGCGGCCTCCCGCCCGAGCCCCCCTCCTCCGCCCGAGCCCCCCTCCCCGTGCGGCCTCCCGCCCGAGGCCCCCTCCGCCGGAGCCCCCCTCCGCGCCGCTCGCCTCGCCGTCGTCGCCGCGCCGCTCGCCTCGCCGTCGCCGCTCGCCGTCGCCGTCGTCGCCGGCTTCCTCTCTCTCACACACAGGTACCTCTCTCTCTCTCTCTCTCTCTCTCTCTCTCTCCAACCCGCCGCGGCCCCCCCACAGGTACCCCTCTCTCTCTCTCTCTCTCTCTCTCTCTCTCTCTCTCTCTCCAACCCGCCGCTGCCCTCTCTCTCTCTCTCTCTCTCTCTCTCTCTCTCCAACCCGCCGCTGCCCCCCCCAAGGTACCTCTCTCTCTCTCTCTCTCTCTCTCTCTCTCTCTCTCTCCAACCCGCCGCGGCCCCCCCCCCCCACAGGTATCTCTCTCTCTCTCTCTCTCTCTCTCCAACCCGCCCCCCCACAGGTACCCCTCTCTCTCTCTCTCTCTCTCTCTCTCTCTCTCTCCAACCCGCCGCGGCCCCCCCCCCCACAGGTACCTCTCTCTCTCTCTCTCTCTCTCTCTCTCTCTCCAACCCGCCCCCCCACAGGTACCCCTCTCTCTCTCTCTCTCTCTCTCTCTCTCTCTCTCTCTCTCCAACCCGCCGCGGCCCCCCCACCCCAACCCCCTGCAGGGAATTTAATGTGAAAATTTTGTTTAGGCCATGCTAATTTTTTGTTTAGGGCATTTCATAGTCCATGTTATTGTTAATATGATAGAATATTATTTTGTGCACTTTTCAGGTGTTTGGGTGCTTTATATTGCCTTTATTAACAGTCATATGGACCTTCCATTTTTTGTAGTAAAATACCAGTGCATGTAAATAGTCATTTTTGTGTGTTAGCATGATAATATATTCACAAACATGTGTTGTATTTGGATTGGCCTCACCTCTCCTTTCCTAATGATTAGTGTAAGGTTTTTAAGGGTTTAGTGTTTAGTGTTTAAGGTTTAGGGTTTTAGATTTAGGTTTTAGGTACTAGATTTAGGTTTTACTCTTTTAAGGTTTAGGATTTTTAGGGTTTAAGGTGTTTAGGGCTTTTAGGGTTTAGGGTTTAGGATTTTAAGCTTTATGGTTTAGGGTTTGGGGCTTTAGGGTTAGGATTTAAGGGTTAGGTGTTAGGGTTTAGGAAGGGTTTCAGGGCTACAGGTTTTTGGACTTCGATTTTAAGTGTGGGTTTTTCGGTTTACGGTTGCTAGGCTTAGGGTTGAGGGGCTGTTTAGTGTTTAAGGTTTAAGGGCTTACGGTTTTAAGATTTAAAGTTTAAGGTTTGACAGTTTTGAGGTTTAGTAGTTTATGTATTAGGGGTGGGGTAAGGGGTTCAATGTGGGTTTAGGATTTTAGTGTTTTAAATTTTATGGTTTTTAATTATTTTAGGGTTTTACAGTTTAGGGGGTTATGAGTTTATTTTTTTATGTTTAGGGTTTAACATATAGGGTTAGGGTTTAAGGTTTAGGGTTATTTAGGGTTTAGGTTTTTGGGTTTAGGGTTAGTTGTTTGGTGTTTAGGTTTGTTTGCATTTTATATTTGGCATATGAGTTTAGGGTTTTGGATTTAGCATTTGGGGTTTTTGGTTTAGCGGTTAGGGGGGTGGATTACGGTTTTGAGAGTTTAGGCTTTAGGGGTTTTTGGTTTAGTGGGTCTAGTTTCTAAGGATTTTAGGTTTTAGGGTTTAGGGTTTTTCATGTTTTTAGGGTTTATAGTTATTACAATTTAGGATTTTTAGGGTTTAGGGTTTTTCGAGTTTTTATGGTTTATAGATATTATGGTTTCATATTTTTAAGGTTTAGGGTTTAGGGTTTAAGGTTTTCAAGATTTATGGTTTAATGTTTTGAGTTTAGGGTTTAATGTTTTTAAGGTTTAAGGTTCTTGGGGCTTTTAGGGTTTTACATATAGGTTTACATTTTTGGGTTTCTTTTATTTAGGGTTTGATGTTATTAGTGATTTTAGGGTTTATGATTTTAAATTTATGGTTTATGGTTTAGAGTTTATAGTATTAAGATTTTTGATTTTTAGGTTTAGGAGTTTTAGGGTTTAAGGTTTAGGATTTAGGGTTTTTCAGATTTAGTCTTTTATGTTTGTGGTTTTTAAGGATTTTAGAGTTTCTAGTTTTAGGGGTAACTCAAGATTTAGGGTTTTAAGGTTTAGGGTTTGGGATTTTTAGTTTGAGGGTTTGGGGTTTAGCAATCGGTGGTTTAGCAGTTTAGGAGTTTAAGGGATCGTAGTGGGGTTAGGGGTTAGGGGAGGGTTTAAGATTTATAATTTTTAAGGGTTTTATGGTTTTATGATTTAGGGGGTTCGGGGTCTGCAGTTTAGTGTTTTTAGGGGTTTTAGGGCTTACGTTTTTTTTTCTATAGGGTTTACAATTTTTACGGGTTTAGGGTTTAAGGTTTAGGGATTTGGGAATAGGTTTAGGTTTTAGGATTTTAGATTTAGGTTTGAGCAAATCGCTCAAAAGTGCAATTTGCAAATGCACTTGGTTTATAATCAAAGCCGTCGGGGTCCGGGGGTCCAGAATGTGAAATACTGATCCGATCGGCATTCCGATCATTCCAACACAACCTGGGAGGTAGACGTGACTTGTCAGAGCTGACGGATTCTAAATCGGACTACCGGTTTGAGCCCGACGCTCAAAAGTGCAATTTGCAAATGCACTTGGTTTATAATCAAAGCCGTCGGGGTCCGGGGGTCGAGAATGTGAAATACTGATCCGATCGGCATTCCGATCATTCCAACACGACCTGGGAGGTAGACGTGACTTGTCAGAGCTGACGGATTCTAAATCGGACATCCGGTTTGAGCCCGACGCTCAAAAGTGCAATTTGCAAATGCACTTGGTTTATAATCAAAGCCGTCGGGGTCCGGGGGTCCAGAATGTGAAATACTGATCCGATCGGCATTCCGATCATTCCAACACGACCTGGGAGGTAGACGTGACTTGTCAGAGCTGACGGATTCTAAATCGGACTACCGGTTTGAGCAAATCGCTCAAAAGTGCAATTTGCAAATGCACTTGGTTTATAATCAAAGCCGTCGGGGTCCGGGGGTCCAGAATGTGAAATACTGATCCGATCGGCATTCCGATCATTCCAACACAACCTGGGAGGTAGACGTGACTTGTCAGAGCTGACGGATTCTAAATCGGACATCCGGTTTGAGCCCGACGCTCAAAAGTGCAATTTGCAAATGCACTTGGTTTATAATCAAAGCCGTCGGGGTCCGGGGGTCCAGAATGTGAAATACTGATCCGATCGGCATTCCGATCATTCCAACACGACCTGGGAGGTAGACGTGACTTGTCAGAGCTGACGGATTCTAAATCGGACTACCGATTTGAGCAAAACGTTTAAAATTATCATTCGTCAATTTCACTTCAATGAAAAACATCTTGCTTTTAATTTTCAAGAATAATTGATTTCTTTATTAAAGAATTGATTTTAATTTTTTTAAATGATATACAGGATCATCCGTCGCGAGATGTTGGACGAGACGACGACCAGGATGACACATATGCGGAGGATTTGTGATTTCATTTTAGTTATTTGTATGTTGCCATTTTATTATGGATGTATGATTAATTTGTGTGTTTGTATGTGATGAATTTGAAATTTGTGGAGATTATGAGTTGTGTAGTTGATTTATATGTTTTTATGAAATTGTTATGTAACAGGTTATTTATTTTATTAAATTGTTATTTATCAGGTGATTTATAGTAGCTTTATATTAATTTTTGAAAAAAAAAATTTAATTAGCGACCGCATGGAGACCGAATAGCGACCGCTGAAAATATTAACTTGTATACAGGCCCACAAGTGCCTATACTATATACGCTTGATGAAGTCTTTCTATAGCTTTTCTATGCTGCAGATTGTTTGTTCTCTTCTTCTAGATTACTTCTTCTGTGTTAGTCTTTAATCAAGGATACTACATTAGCGAGGAAAATTTTCCTCACACAGTTACTAGCTTGCATGAACTGCAAGTGTCAGACTTCATATTCATTTGAGTCTTTGTTTATTGCAGATTGTTTGCTCATTTCTTGTCCGAGATATGGGGATTGATTGGCGAATGGGAGCTGAATGGTTTGAGAAATGTCTTTTGGACTACGATCCATGTTCTAATTATGGAAACTGGACTTATGGGGCAGGTTAAGCTCTTTTGCAGACTTCTCTATTCCATTTTTTAAATTTTCACTTCATGGGCCTTCTGTGAATTTTCATTTTTATGATGAGAGACTCAATCATAAGGTAAGGTTCACCTGAGACTAACACACCTAAGTGATACTTCAGGAATCACGGGAGATAAGCTGATTGCTTTCACATTTTTCTATGTTCATTAATTTGCTTGGTACTAACCAAATGTATTATTTATGACAGGTGTTGGAAACGACTGGGGTGTATTTTACTGCATCTTGAGGGTTCCACTTGTGAAACTTTGGCTGCTCTTAGTGGAGATGGAATTGCATTCTATGTCTTGTGGCCACATTATCCCCTTTGGATAACTTCTCATGTTGCCGTCTCCAACTGAATGAATTTTATTGCTTTCAGGTATTTTCCATGATTCCTGGTTTTAGCTCGGAGTTGATGCCGAAAGGTCGTGAACAGGAAAGCCAGGCAAAGATCAAGCGATACATGTACGTGATGGGTTCTATGACCAATGAAGGTACTCTCATGGTGTTTTCTTCTTCCATATTGTCCATTATACATGTGAATATCAATATACTCATTCTGCTGTTTATATTTGACATAGCTTTTATTTCAATCTTGGGCGTAAGACTGGATGATGATGATAGTGCTATGGTGTCATGGTGTGTACCCATCATGCATTGTGATCAATGTCCATATAAGTAAACTAGCAGAGTACAGCCCACTTCAAGTGTTTCTGGCAGTACATTATGATTATTCCACCATTTACCTGTGAATATGTATTTGATCCCGGGCGCATGAATTATTTCTCTCCACTGTTTCATGCAAGCTTTGTAAATGGGGAAGGAGATCATGAGCTCATTAACCTGAGGTGGGAATTGCTTTTGGATGAAGTATGATCATTACATCGACCGTAGTCTTGAAGTCGGGAGTGTTTAACCTTTCCAAGTCTCTCATAATCCAACAGTCATTTACCTTTCCACTTATTTGATCCACAATCCCATTAAATTTGAGGAAGTGATCCTTGTTATGACACGACCACTCCGACGGACAGAGTGACCTCTCAAGATCTCGATCCGCACAACAAGAAGGGAGGAAGAAGAAGGAACAATCACACAAGATAGGAACACATATTTACGTGGTTCGGAGGTTACCCCCTACGTCCACGGGCGACGGCGACAGTGGAACTTCACTAGATGTGGAGAAATATACAAAGAAGTCAGCACCCCAACTTGGAGGAACAAATCCTCTCACAAGAAACTCTCTCAAGCTATCCCCCCAAGACCTCTTTTAGATCTTCTCTCTAAGAAGCTCACTCGGGCTCTCACTTGGGGGCGGGTTTCATTTTTCATCGAATTAGAAAATTATTTGGGACTATTTTATTTTTCTTGGTCCAGTTCAAAAAATTAGCACACCGCCTAATTACTTAGTCCATCGGCTAGTGTGTGCAATTTGATTTTTCACCCTTTATCTTGGTGCATGTTCTATGTTGTTGGTTTTTCTTTCACATTTATTTGGGAACCCATTATTTACATCAGGCAGCCAATGACCGGATGCGTGGAGATTGTTTTCTCACTCTATATTTCATACCGGTTGATCTATTTGCCTGAGTTTTCTTTGTCATTTATTTCTCGTAAGTGTTGTTTACGTAAGACAATGAATATATTTAATTAGGTGGCGATTCATTTTCCACCGTTCATTTTGTGCTGGATGATGCATTTGCAGGGGACTGTATGCCTTCAAATTTATTTATGATTGTGTTGGTTAAATCTGGCAAGACATGATTTTTTGTGCAGAATGATTTTATAAGCCTTTTTTCAAGTAGGATGATCTTACCTTACTTGGGTATCCTTTCTCATTTATGCATGATAATTGTACTTTACACAATCAACACCATGATTTTGTGTGCAGGTTCATTTTTCACCCTATTTTCATGCTCCATGATCTATTTCCTTGGGTTTGGACATGTTTATGGTTTTGGACATAGCTTGGGCACGACTAGGGTGTTATCATCATGCTCGAGTTCGGTCTCACATGCGACCTCTCCATTTACCACACCAGCAGCCCCAGATGGTTCTTCCAGTGCCGCCCCGACCATGACTCCAGATATGTTTAGGCAGATCGTCAACGAGACCGTCTCTCAGAATATCTCTCAGAATATCTCAACCATCGTCGCTCAGACCGTCTCCCAGATGCTCACATCCTTGGGAATTGATAGTAGTAGAGCACCTCCTGCACCTCCTGCACAGCAGCCTCCGGTAAGTATTTTATTTGATTGATTTTCTATTTGTTAACTCTAAATATCATCTTACAAAATATAAGAATTTAGATTGAGGAGGGGAAAATATCATTTTCTTAACTCTAAATATCATCTTACACCTATCCTCTGGATATTAGAATCAACAGGCAGACTGTTCTGCAGGATTTTCCATAGGTGTATAGAGATTTTGGTTAGAACTGAAAGTGAAAAGATATGTATAAATTCTATTCACTTGAGTGGGGGAGGATACAGATCTATAAATATTCATAAAGCTAGAATAATATAAGGAAAGTAACATGTAGACATGAATAAAATATGCCAATTTAGGTGAAAAGATCTCCCCAAAGTCTGGTAACTGTCATGGCAGGAAGCCAGGAACAGCACCTCTAAGCAAAGGAAGGGCAGTTCATACAAAGGAGCATAGGTCATAAGTTACCGGTCGGATGGCCGTGCCGGTCATTCCAATACGACCGGGGAGATGAAAGTGACTTGTCAGAACTGACGGAATCCAAATCGGATGCCCGGTTTGAGCTCGGCGCTCAAACTTCATTTTTAAAATACACTTATTTCAAATGAACTGTTAGGACGGGTCCGGGGGTCTAAAATCTGAAATACCGGTCGGATGGCCGTGCCGGTCATTCCAATACGACCGGGGAGATGAAAGTGACTTGTCAGAACTGACGGAATCCAAATCGGATGCCCGGTTTGAGCTCGGCGCTCAAACTTCATTTTTAAAATACACTTAGTTCAAATGAACTGTTAGGACGGGGCATTTGGTTCTAAAATCTGAAATACCGGTCGGATGGCCGTGCCGATCATTCCAATACGACCGGGGAGATGAAAGTGACTTGTCAGAACTGACGGAATCCAAATCGGATGCCCGGTTTGAGCTCGGCGCTCAAACTTCATTTTTAAAATACACTTAGTTCAAATGAACTGTTAGGACGGGTCCGGGGGTCTAAAATTCGAAATACCGGTCGGATGGCCGTGCCGATCATTCCAATACGACCGGGGAGATGAAAGTGACTTGTCAGAACTGACGGAATCCAAATCGGATGCCCGGTTTGAGCTCGGCGCTCAAACTTCATTTTTAAAATACACTTAGTTCAAATGAACTGTTAGGACGGGGCATTTGGTTCTAAAATCTGAAATACCGGTCGGATGGCCGTGCCGATCATTCCAATACGACCGGGGAGATGAAAGTGACTTGTCAGAACTGACGGAATCCAAATCGGATGCCCGGTTTGAGCTCGGCGCTCAAACTTCATTTTTAAAATACACTTAGTTCAAATGAACTGTTAGGACGGGTCCGGGGGTCTAAAATTCGAAATACCGGTCGGATGGCCGTGCCGATCATTCCAATACGACCGGGGAGATGAAAGTGACTTGTCAGAACTGACGGAATCCAAATCGGATGCCCGGTTTGAGCTCGGCGCTCAAACTTCATTTTTAAAATACACTTAGTTCAAATGAACTGTTAGGACGGGGCATTTGGTTCTAAAATCTGAAATACCGGTCGGATGGCCGTGCCGATCATTCCAATACGACCGGGGAGATGAAAGTGACTTGTCAGAACTGACGGAATCCAAATCGGATGCCCGGTTTGAGCTCGGCGCTCAAACTTCATTTTTAAAATACACTTAGTTCAAATGAACTGTTAGGACGGGTCCGGGGGTCTAAAATTCGAAATACCGGTCGGATGGCCGTGCCGATCATTCCAATACGACCGGGGAGATGAAAGTGACTTGTCAGAACTGACGGAATCCAAATCGGATGCCCGGTTTGAGCTCGGCGCTCAAACTTCATTTTTAAAATACAAGATGAAATTTGAACTTATATTGTGTGTGTGTATTTATATATATGAAAATGAGCTGGCTTAAACTATTGGCATACTCTTGTTAATGCTTGATTTCTTTATTAAGTCTTGTTAATGCTTGATTTCTTTATTAAGGATTTGATTATAATTTTTTTAAATGATATACAGGATCATCCGTCGCGAGATGTTGGACGAGACGACGACCAGGATGATGTTGGACGAGACGACGACCAGGATGAGACATATGTGGAGGATTTGTGATTTTATTTTAGTTGTGTATGTTGTCATTTTATTATTATGGATGTATGATTAATTTGTGATTTTATTTTAATTGTGTGTAATTTGAGGTTCGTGGAGATTGTGATCCGTGTAGTTGATTTATTATTGTTTTATGAAATTGTTATTTATCAGGTGCTTGTATGTGATGAATTTGAGATTTGTCGATATTGTTGTCTGTGTAGTTGATTTTATATTTATGTTATGAATTTGTTATTTATCAGGTAATTTATTTATCAGTTTAAATAAATTTTTAAAAAAAAAATAATGCAAAATTAGCGACCGCATGGAGACTGAATTGCGACCGAATAGCGACTATACGTTATATTTCTTTTATTAAATAATTATACTTGGCGACCGACTAGCGACCGAATTGAGACCGAATAAATCCAATAGGTTAATTTTATTTTTAAAAATACAACATAATTAGAGACCGAATAGCGACCGAATTGAGACCGACTTAATTAGCGACCGATCAGGCGACCGATTATAATCGGTCTCTGGTAACGACTGATACTGCGACCGAATTATGTCGGTCGCTATATAGCGACTAGTATATAGCGACCGACATGTTCGGTCGCTAGATAGTCTCTGTTCGGTCGCAATGCAGATTTGCGACCGATCTACGACTGAATAGCGACCGCTAGGTCGGTCGCTATCCGCGATTTTTCTTGTAGTGTAGGTGTCCACATGGTGAGGTACAAGTTTCATGGGAGAGCATGTATAAAATTCAAGTACTTTGGGTCCTTCGGGAAACAGTTCTCGTGTTCAATTTTTTTTGTAAATTTAAGCACCTAATTTTTCTTGGAGTTGAGTCTTATTCTTAAAAGAGAGCAAACCCATGAGAATACAAAACTAAAAATAGTCTATAATTTAGTCACGAAGAAAAGTAAGTTAAAAAGTAGTTTATAATATAGTCACTAGGAGAAGTTAGAAAGATAGTTAAAGACTAAAAATGATTTTTTACATCTACAGATAGTATAATAGAGGAGATGTATGAATGGTGCATAAGAGAATTTACTCACACATGTTGACAAGAATGTAACAAGATTTCATTTACAGAAATACACGATTACAAGATTCGATTACAAAGACTCGATTATAATACTCGATTATAAAGACATGAAGACACTATATATATAAAAGATCCTCGATCCTTGTTGTAGAATCACGTGTGCAAATTCATTCGTTACACTAGCAAATGTCAATTCTGACTTTTGGTAATAAATAATAATTTAATTCTTTTACAAATATATCTTCATAAACTTGCAAATATGCAAATAAATCTAGGGAGACCTTTTACCACATATACCCGTAATATATTCCGAATGTTTGTAATTATACACACGTGATTTTCAAGTTGACCATAAATATTTTAAGAATATATTACAAAAATTGTTAAAGCACGTGAAATATTGAAAATGTCTTTTTATTCGCGTGTCTTCCTTGCCCTTCCTCTTTCCAACCCTAAACCCTTAATAGAGAGAGAGAGAGAGAGAGAGAGAGAGAGAGAGAGAGAGAGTCGTAGGTCTCCCTCTGCCATTGACCGTCAATGGCCACCATGAGGACAGGTGAGCCATCAACGTTCACCAAGGGGCACGGGTCCACCTGTCCATAGTGGAGGGGGCACCCTATGACTTGTACCCCCTGCCATCATTGACATTGTTGCTGCGGGGAGGGGAGGAGAAAGAGAGATACTAAGGTCCCGTTTGTTTACGCTAATTGTGAGATGATTTTTTCAAATTTCTCTTTCGTACGGGTATACGTTATGTCAGTCTGTTGTCTGAGATTTTTCTACCGTTGAAATCGCATTTGGCAAGGCGAATGCGGGCATCGTCATCTGTGCACATCGTCGACTTTGTTGGGTTGCAGAAGTGCACATCGTCTCTATTTAAACCCCAACATTTATGATAAAAAGGGAGAAGTACGAGGTTATTGCCCTTTTAATAGAGAGTTAATGACTTTAATGGATGTTAACGCATTTAATGAGATTCAGAATCCACGAAGAGCTCCCCAGACCAAGTTTTTGTGAATTATGTAGAGTCTTATTTCTCTCTTTTGACAAAATTTTTTTTGGTAACGGAGAATCTAGCGGAGTGGTACGGAGAGCTGAGTGATTACCGGGCCACCCGAGTTCAAGTCTCACCTTACGCATCAGGTAAGTCCCCCCGGGGATCGACCTCGCGTCCCTCCTATGAAAAGATGTCATTTCCCACCGAGCCACTCGGCGTCCTCTCCTGAAAAAATTTATAGGGGATAAGTGTGTATATAATTTTTACTCGTTTGGTTGAAATTTTGAAGATGTCAACGATTCCAATCATTGGAATCCCTGGAATCTCTTTATAAAGTGGAACCAAACAGGCCCTAACTAAGATACATTAGTCATTGTATCACTTAACTCACACTTCACCTCAACGAAACAACCGTAAGTTACGATGGGTGTATAACTACACATACTTTGAGATATATTAAGAGTGTTTCTGATAACAAGTCTAAACGAACAATTTATTTGTAGATATATCATGTATAAGCTCATTAGGGGAATGTAAGAAACCCTATAACTTACAATTTTACACGTGGAAAACTAGGTGACAACAAACTGCCAACGTCAGAGACCAACGATCCCTTTCGAACACCTCCCTCGCCCTCGTCATTGCTTCCGAGCGCGGAGGCGGCCACCAAGACGACCTCCCCCTCCCTCCCACCTGCGCATTTCAAGCCGAACAGGAGGGGAGGCAGCCGAATCCCTCCCTCTCCGGACGCTCTCGGAGCTCAAAATCCCATCTTTTCCACTGCCCACCTGCCCAGATTGATCCCGTTTCTTCTTCCCTCTCCTCGCTCCCCTCCTCGCGGTCTTCTGTCCAACACCCGTTTTGGTGCTGAATTTGGTGTTCCCGCCTTCTTCTGCGTGCATGGAGACGACGCAGAACGGTGCCGACCACTTCCACCTCCCCAGCGAGATCCTCTCCGTGATCCCCACGGACCCATACGACCAGCTCGACCTGGCGAGGAGGATCACGTCGATGGCGATCGCCTCCAGGGTGTCTCAGCTCGAGGCGGAGACGGAGCGGCTGCGGCAGAAGGCCGTCGAGAAGGACCGGGTGGTCGCCGAGCTGCAGGGTAGGGTGGAGCAGCTCGAGAGGATGTTTGGAGAGGCCGACGGTCATCTCAGGGAGTCGCTGGAGGAAAATGTAAGGGAGGCCACCTTGGCCACTTTGCTTATGTATTTGTAAAAATATTGGAATTTTGTGATGGATTTGTTCTATTGTTGTGTGACCTGTGTCATTTTGTGGTTCTGTTTCGTCGTTTTCGTAGGTTAGGCTGTCTAAAGAGCGGGATTCGCTGGTGCTGACGACGAAGAGGTTGAGCAGGGAGTTGGCCAAGGTGAGGATTTGCTAATTTCAAGTTCTTTATGTGATGAGTTTGGTTGTTTTCTGTTTTAAACATTTTTTTAAATTTCTATCTTATGGTCTATGCGGTGGAACATGAATTTTCTCAATTCCGTTGTCAAGCTACATTTCTCTCGAGGTTGCTTTTGTTACCAAGACTCCAATTTCTTAAGAAGCTTTTTTGACTAGGACGGATGTGTACTTACACCTGACATAATTGCATTGTTCACAAAGTTGGCGAACTCCTAAATTTTATCGAAAATAGGGAAGGTCTTGGGATGAGAGTGCAATTTATAAAAGCTGATGGTCGTAGGGTGAGGACTATTTGGTCATATAATTTGCAAACATTCTAAGACCCTTAGATTTTCTGGGCATAGGTGCTGGCATAGTAGACTTCTTCCGTGAAGCTGATACATTCTCTTTAAATACATCTATATCCTGAGACAGGGAAAGTTCTTTTCTTTTTCCCCAGTTATTGTGAACCTTATTTACGTCTTGCACTTCATTTATTTTAGTCATAAGAAAAACACTTTTATAGAAAAGAGATACAATTGTTTTGGTTGTTGACATTTCCAAGTCCTGAGGTATTGGAGTGGTCTAAGGAGAAGCTTTACTGTTGACACCCTTTTGGAGTTATTATACAGATTACAGACTTCGTGCCATTCAATAATTGATTAGGATCATTAGGCAGGGCAATGGATGATTCATAAATTATGGGACGCATTTTCAATAAGTTGGAATCACTTTCTTTTTTACACTATATTGCCACTAACTGCTAGTTCGAAGTGGTTCACTGTAAGGCCTGTTTATTCTCTGTTTGAGCAAACCTAGCAGAAAATCCTCTGTTGAAAAAAAATTGGCAGGGCTGTGAACAATTCATATATGGTAACACTTATGTTTTAATAAACTGTAAGTGTTTCCTTTTTTTTGATAGGTAAGTGTTTTTTTTTCTCTGTAGGGGAGGGGAAAGGCAGGGATCGAACCCTGCCCTCCTGCGCCAGTGGCGCAGGTGGGGTTTCCACTGCGCCACTGGCGCGGGACCAGTGTTGCCTTGTCGTTTGCTGATATCACTGAGCAGGTTGCAAGTGGTGGTTTATTGAATGATCTGTTTGTCTATGATTGAGCTGGTGTAAAACTTGTGAAAATACTGGGTGATGCCCTATGAGAGTCCACTTTTACCATCAACAACCTCCTCCTGAAGACAACAATGTTTTCCCTCTATCATCTCCCATGCCATGTCCTAATGTCCACCTATCATTACCACTCCTTGTTGCAGGATAATATGAGGGAGGAGAAAGTGGCTACAATGTGCCTCCCCTCTCCCCCCTCTCTATTGACAGTGTCTCCTTTCGGTTTTGAATGATAGGAGGATGCTGAGTTCCTCATGCTGTGAATATATAATGAATCATGGAAACAAAGGTGTGCTTTGCATGTTCACTTTGCTTTTCCCTTTCTACTTAATGTATCGACACAGAAGTCCATGGGGATTATTTTGTGTAGAGTACCTTGTTTATCTTTTGTAAGAGAAATGGATTAAAGTTTGTCTTTTTTTTATTTTTTTGAAGTCTGTGTACTAACTGAACATGTGACATTTTTCTGGCAGTTGGAGACATTTAAGAGGCACCTGATTCAGTCTCTCAGTGAAGATAATTCATCAGTAAGAAAAATCCAAAGCACTTCTTTCTAAGTTGTCATAAATTATGTAAATGCAGTTTCATCTACAAGATTATGGGATTTTTTTTCTTCCTCCTTTTCATCTCTCCTTTCCTGTGCACTTTATGTGGCAGCAAGCAGAGACAGCGGAAATAGGGACAAGTGGCCTATCTACTTCCAAGCCCTCTTTCTGGAAAGGTGATTCGTAGAGTTTCACACAGTGTTGCTTCTTCATGTTTACCTACTGTACAGAGTCCAAATTGTCTTGGACTGGCAAAGTAATAATTTTTTTTTCAACTCAAGTGTTTGACAATAACCACAATCTTCCTCCTTCACATGTGATACTCAAGATGACAGATCTATTGGCCAAACAATGTCAAATGTTATTACTAGTTCAACAGACAATGTAAACCAAGAAGGTGCTGCCAAAATCCTTTCATTTCTTCTCGCATTTGTCTGTCACTCACGGATGAGAAAATGATGTCTAATTTTATTACACCAGGGACTGTTGGCCAGAAGTTCTCGATTACACCTTACATTAGTCCACGACTTACCCCGACTGGCACGCCAAAAATATCATCAACTGGGGGTTCCCCGAGAGGATTCTCTGCTGCTACATCAACAAAAAGGGCATCTGGCTCCACATCTCCAGTAAGACCTCACATAGGGCAGTCTTCATTGGCAACAAGGTACCTGACAATCCAGCAATTATCAGCAGCCAGCTCTCCTACCAGTGGGCTTCCATTACCAGGTTGTTGTGAAATGTTATATAGAGCAATTGTTAGCTATTATCCTATAACTTATCATGCCTGTGTAAATTGCCATCGTGTTAATCATATAAATACCTCTGCTCTGGTGCCTGCACTTTTCTCAGGGGAAATTCCTCATATAGATGGAAAGGAGTTCTTCCGCCAAGCAAGGTTGGTAGAAGTTTGCAAAAGCACATGACATGGAATACAACCTTACTTGCTCTGCAGAGCTTATCTATTTTGATGCTCTTATGCTTGTCCACCACAGGAGCCGCCTCTCATATGAACAGTTTGGGACATTTCTAGCCAACATTAAGGAGTTCAATGCTCACAGACAATCACGTGAGGTAATCACTTCCATCCTCCAGTTTCTCATGAGGTTATGGTAAGTCCCATCTTGAGTGCGTCAGAAAAAATTAACCAATCACAAGCTTTATTTAGCGAATCTGGGTTCGGGACCAATGATCCTGCAAACGTTTGAAAAGAATAGTGAACTGTCAATCTAACATCACATAAAGCTTTGCCAGATACATGTTTTATATGCAGTTGTTGGATGTTATAGGTCACCTTAGATGTAGAATAAGTTTCAACATTAGTTGATAGGCCTGTGATGGCCGATGGGGGATATGACTTGAGAAGATATAACACATGTATGTATATGGTTAAAACATAAAAAAGGAAAACTTGTCAAACATACAAATAGGCGTGAATGGGAAAAGACAATTCAATAACATAAAATAGACGCAACCTTAAATGCAATTCAATTACAAGAAAACAAGATAATAAGACATGCATGAAACATTCTCTGTATTAAAAGAATCTCCATGTTATCGAATCAACCACCCTGATTTTACACTGCTTAATGTTTCTACGTTGGGCTGTATCATATGATTATTCTGATATCTCTAGATTCATTTCTATTCCTTCTACACCTGATTTCATGGGTCTTCCTTTTCCTCTAAAACCATCCTTTGGCTTATGTTGCACATGTCTCAGCTACCTCACTCTCTCTAATTATGCTTTATAGGGTGTTTGGTTACCTTTTTTTGAACATTTTCTTTCCTCTTTCTTTCTCAAAATTTATTTTGAGGAAAGAATGGGGACTAAACCCTGTTTGGAGTTACATCTCCTAATTTTTAGGGAGGAAGTTAACCCTTCATTAAACTTCCCTAAATAAAAAAGCAACTTCTTACTTTTTTTTTTTTTCAAAAGAGCCAATCTTGCTTCTTTCTCCCTCTCGCTCCCGTAACCACTTCTGGCAGAAAAGGTCTCTGCTCTGTTCCCAAAACACTTTCCATGCAACCTCTTCCTCTTACTTTCTCCTTTCTCTGTAGCCATGGCCCATGGTCAGAAGGATGTTATCATCATCGAGTGGAGACATATGACACTCATCAGTACTGCGGCATTCATAGATTGTTCTGGATGGGGAGAAGAAACGATAGTAAAAGGGTTAATAAAAATTGACATAACATTTTCTTCTTGTACCGGAAAGGAACCAAGACGATTTGATGCAAGAAGAAGATTGATTGGAATAGGAAAAAGCAGAAGGTCAGGGTGAGATGAACAGGTTGGCAAAGCTATCCCTAGTCTTGAGGTACTTAAGAGGGTGGTGATCGCCTGATCGAGGAGGTTGCTGGCCTTGACAAGGATGACTACTGTGCTAGGTGGCAAACTCCCGGGAGGAAGTAGTAGCCGGATGAGGGGAGGCCCTCCTCAACAGCATGGGTGATGGTCTCATTGCGCTTAGAGATGGTGTGAAATGGAGAAGGTCAGAAGCCCAGGACAAACCAGTTGGCAAGGCAGACCCAAGAGCGATGCTGCATCCATGGCCGACCAGGGGAGTTGGGGATTTCAGCATATGGGGAGATGGAGAAGGAGGGGGGTGGATGGGTAGGAATGAGCAGCCGTTTTCTTGTTCTTCCTCCCTTAGAAATTATTTAGGTTTTACCAAACAGGCCAAAAGTTGAATACTGCAAATTTAAAAATTGTGACAAAAACCAGAGTGAAATATTTTTTAAAAGAGAAAGAGCCTTAAGGAAAAGTTTGTTCCCAAACACTATTATTCGTGTCCTGGTATTCGCATTTTAAGCCTCTAGTGTACACACGTCGTGGAATATGCCTGAAGCTTCTGTCCACTTCATCCACCATGTCCTAACCCTTTGGCTCATAAGACTATCTAGCTCAAAGTTATCGGGTCAATGAATGATGATAGTACCTCCCATATCCTGACCCTATGACCCATATTACTGTCTGGCTGACAATCCTTTATTTCTTAATATCCTATCTTATATAAATGCAGGAAACTTTGTCAAAGGCAGGAGAAATTTTTGGTACAGACAATGAAGATCTGTACTTGTCTTTCCAGGGATTGCTTTATCGTAAGTTACCTTAGAGAAACATCAGAAAGGCAATTTTTTTTCCTGGTACTCAAAGTCTCTCTCTCTCTCTCTCTCTCTTTATATATATATATATATTGATGTATTGGGTACAATTTCTGAGTCATAGGTCATTGTCTCAAAAGTGTGGTAGACAAAGAGCTGAGCTTAAGGGACATTTGCTTGTGGCTGCATTCTTCACATACTGTCTAGAAATGCCATGGAATGCATGGCAGTTATTGGGCTCTCATTGGGGTGTGTTTTTTTTGAATCCTTTCATTAGTTACCAGGCCTTACATTGTGCAACTCCAAGCTGGGAGCCATCTGAAGTTATAAGAAATGGTATATTTAAACTGTTATTCACATACTGTCTAGAAATGGTATATCTAAACTGTAATGGCAGTCCAATCTTAAGATCTGCCCCCCCCCCCCCTCAAAATCCGATCTTAAGATCATACAATCGAGATGAGGGTGATAAAAAGAGTGAGATTATAATGTTATTTAATTATGATAAATTGTAAATTAATTATATTCTATATTTAAATTAAAATTCGCCATATTGGTCTTGGGCTCGGAATCTTTAAAAATTGATATAGATATATGTATCTATATATATATATATGTGTGTGTCCCACTCAGACCAGCTCAAAAAGTGGCACAGTGATTCGCACAGGTCACACGTTTTATTCTTAATAATGATGATGATATTGATGTAAAATATCTGAAAATTAAAAGGGGTTTTTTCATAAAAATTATTGTTAGAGGTGCATCCGTAAAAAGATCATTCTTTGAAATACATTAACATGTATATCATTGGATTAATTTACATAGTGCATATATGTCATTTAAACTCGATGTTTTTTTACAAATTTTTGACAAAAGAAATGATATGTCTACAAATAAATATAGTATTTTTGCACAGTTCTGATTCACATAATGATATGTTTGTTAATACATTTGTAGGAATTATTTTTTTTATAGATTTTCGTTTAACAATAAATTTCAAAATATCACTTTTACAGGCGGAGGACTGTCAATTCAAAAATTTACCAAGGTCCTGCTTGATGTGCTGTAAAATAACATTAACAGCGGAAAAAGATTGTTCTTTGTCCTGTAAACATTTGGGTTCGAACGTGCAGTCGACCTGTGCGTCATTCTGTTTATATATATATATATATATATATATATATATATATATATATATCTAATTTTGATTTTCAACCCAAAATTATCATAAATTAAAACCTTGTTATTTTAAGACCGACGTTCTTACAATAAAAAGATTACAACATTTTACAGGATACCGGGAGCACCAAAATTGGGTTATCCAAGTCTGCCTTCGAGACATCCACAAATTATTTACCGTGAAACTAAGCCTTAATAAAAAAAGAGTGTGTAATTCATGCCAGTAAGTCATGTTTGTGTGGATCTTATTCTTGATTCAACTCATTTGAGCTTATTAATTTGGAACCTAAACTGTCTACATTTCATGTCAAAATGTTCAACGTCAACTTGACCCATTTAAAAAACAAGTTAGACTCCATTTTTTTTTTGACCTGGTTTTAGATAGTGTGATAGCACACATTTGGTACGATTAAGTTACGCCAGATCGCTGATTCGGCTTTGAGTCGATCAAACTTGATCCAATACGATGCGAGCCGGTCCAACTTGACCAAATCACATCGACTCGACCAAGTCATACAATTCAAGCAATTTGATGGTATTTTTGTTTGCTTCATAAGGTTTTGGGACTCTTTACCCTAGGTTTTAACCTAGATATGATACATAAATTAAATAAGCCAATAATATAGTGATGCAATCTATTTTTTTTTCATTTTAACTAATTTTTTGCATATCAAATCATTATTTAGGTAATCAATAAACACGAAAATAGAGTTTCGTGCTCCGTGAAAATGTAAGATCCATGATTAATGCCATATCATTATTATGATTTTTTATTTTAAGCAATTAAATCATTTATAAATATCATATTATTATTTAAATAATTAACAAATAGATACACTTGGATTGGCATGATACACGCCGGATCATGGCCCAGGTGGCCCATGATCCAATATTTGTCGTTTACGCCGTGGTATGATACGGCAAACCCTGGGCATGATATGCTTGTTAGACTCAACTAATAAATTTTAGAATATTTATGTTGTCAATTTTATACAAATGTGACTTCTGGAGAGAAAATGTGTCGAGACAATTAAACACGTCCTATCAACTACTAATGTGACATATTCATTTAAATGTGTTACATGAAATCGATTTGCTCATAGTTCACTGCAATAAAAAAATGCGATTAGTGACGGACGATTTACGATAGAACTATTCGTCACTAATTTGTGAGTCGTTAGTTTGCTAACATCAGCGAGTAATTATTTTTTTTTAAAAAATTATGTTAATTTAGAGATAGATTTGTAACAAAAAAATATTTCGTCATAAACTTTGGGACAACTTTATCACAGAAATATTCCATCAAACAAAAAAATTGTCGCAACTCGGTCTCAAAATAGCGTGAGATTGGCGATGAAAATTTTTTTTTTCGTCGTAAATATTAGTCACTAAATTTATTTTAACTATAATTCATTGCAAACAAACTTACATATAGTTTTGCGACGGATATAGAGTCGTCACTGATCCGTGGCCCGATTTAGTGGATTTGCGACGTACTAACGACGAAAATGTATCTGCCGCTACAATGTCTCGATACTTTTATTTTTGGAGACGGATTAGGAGTGAAAAATATTCTGTCGAAAATTTTCCTTACGATATAGTTCCGTTGCCAATCCGTCGTCAAAATCAAACTTTAAGACAGATTGGTGAGGGAAATGGTCCGTCGCAAATGCTCATAACATATAGTTTGTTTAAATTATGATTTAATGACATTTTTTATATCAATGTACTATTATGTATATATTCTCGTATATTGAAATAATATTTATAATATTCGTCAAACTCTCCGTAGGGTTTCTGCACCCATAAAGCAGAAAAAGAAGTTGACGAGACGAGGAGTCACCTTCTTCTCACACCCAACTCCCGTCGCACGAACACTGTGGGAGAAGATAAAAGAGGCGGAGGCCTGTTTCTTTGAGACGGACTGGAAAGAGTTTGTTCGTGATCATTCTTTGAGCACCGGGGAATTCATGATTTTCGAGTATCACGGGAACTTGCGTTTCGTTGTTATGCTCGTATTCTATTCGATGTGTGGCCATGTGTGAGAAGGACGGCGCATATATCATGCCCTGCCTGCGGTTCAACACTGGGATGACACACGTGAGCATTCCAAACCAAAAAGATCTCAGGCCGTTCTCAAAAAGGAGAACAAGAAGAGCATAAGTAATAAAGATCGCCCATGAGTCGAATAACTCAAGTTTGGAAGATTTAAAATTTAAAATATTAATCCGATCGACGTGTCAATTGTTCCAACATGACATATGAATTGATATATGTCGGATCATGACTTAAGTGGCCCATGATCCAATACGAGTCGTTTACATCATATTAATTTTGTCCGAAATTTTCTTTGCGATGAATATAGTTTCGTCGCCAACCCGCCGTTGAAGTCAAACTTTGCGATAGATTGGCGAGGGAAATGCTCCGTCACAAATACTCATAACATACAGTTGGTTTAAATTATGATTTAATGACACTTTTTATGTCAATGTACTATTCACATATATATATATATATATAATCATATGTTGAAATAATATTTAGAATATTCATCAAACCCTCCTTAAGGTTTCTGTACCCATAAAGTAGAAGAGGAAGCTGATGAGACGAGAAGCCTAACTTCTTCTCACACCCAACTCTCGCCGCACCAACACTATGGGAGAAGATGAAAGAGGCGGAGGCTGTTCTTTGAGACTGGCTAGAAAGAGTTTGTTTATGATCATTCTTTGAGCACCGGAGAATTCATGGTTTTCGAGCATCATGGGAACTTGCGTTTTGTTATGCTCATATTCAATTCGATGTGGCCATGTGTGAGAAGGATGGCGCATATACCATACCCTGCCTACCATTCAACACTGGGATGACACACGTGAGCCTTGGACGTTCCCAACCAAAAAGATCTCAGGCCATTCCCAAAAAGGAGAACAAGAAGAGTGGAAGTAATAAGAGCGCCCAAGAGTCAAATAACTCATGTTCGGAGGGTCCAAAATATGAAATATTGGTCCAATCGGCATGCCGATTGTTCCAACGCGACCGGAGTGGTGAGAGTGACTCGTGAAAACTGACGAAATTCAAATCGAATTCTCGGTTTCTTTGACGTCCTCCCTTTTATTGCACAGCAATGTGTGTATTCACGTTGTGCCAACAAGACGCATCTCTTTAAGAAACCTAGCCCTGTGCACCTTCAGACCCACTTACATCAGAAACTTCAGGAGAATTTTGTTTAACATGATAGGGTAACTGAATGAGGTTAGAAACGTGGTGGGGAAAAAACACTGTAAAACAAATGCAATATAGAACTTCGTTCCATGTAAAGCCAGCAGCTTCTGAAACTTGCGAGTTATATCCTTGAAATCAAAAGTATGTGCCAATAACAAATAATATTTATGCAATCCCCATGTGTACAATTTTAAAGAAGTTTGAACTAATAGATAGCAAAATCTCCTCTAAGCTAGAACCAAGGAACCAGCAAATACTTGTTGCACTGCAGTCTTGACAGCATCAACATCAATGTCTGCTAATTTTCCTGTTTTAGATGATATGATCACACATCTCTTTTCTTCTGCGTTGGGAACAAATAATCTTCCTTTCTCCTCTGAAGAGAACAGTGCAATGCTGCAAGAGAGTTAAAGAAATCCAAAGAATGAAAACTTATAGTAGCTTAATCTTGACTGTGGGTTATAAACTTAGTAGGTGGCTAGATAAAAAGTTTGAAGAAGTAATTTAACCTCCGCTTATCTCGGGCATTAGCAAGTTGCACTGCAGCTGTGTTTGTGCAGATGACTCCAAGTGAGTCGTTTATCAGAGATGCAAGCTGCTTGACATACAAGAATATTAACCCAAAAGCTATGCCACATTTCATACTGTACTCGAGAACATTGAAGTTTTTGTTCCACATATAAGCTAAAATATAGATTCTTGTCAAAAGCCATAATCAAGTTTAAACATTCTAACGAAAGGATTTTCTCAGACAGACCTGGCCAGGTGTGGTGATAAATACAATGCTAGCGCCTTCCCCAACTGCTTCCTCCACATCTTCCCTCTCCTTTTCATGTGGAATGACAAAAACGGGTTTAATGTCCCTGTTTCCAAGGTCAAACCAATGTATATGTAAGCTGCTTTTCTTTTATTTTTTTCATGTCTATCATCCTAAAAGACGCATTATGCCTGACTTTCTTCCCTTTGACCACTTCAAACATGAGAAACATCTAACTCTTACATAATAGTTTTGACGGTAAGTTCAGTTGTAAAATGCCAATAAAAGACAGTTTCGGGTGTCTTTTTTGGTTATTGAAGCATGGATTAATATAAGCACGGATGTGGCCCACATTATTACAAACTTACAATTGTTTGGGTAAAGTGGAGAGGGTTCTGAATTAATTGTTGACCATCATACTCCCATCTGATTGGACAAGTACCATAAAATGGCAATCAGACCAACTATGTTGTATGGTGCAAAATATTGGCTACCAAGGTATGACAGAATGGTAGTAGCTGAAAAGAGCATGTTAAGGTGGTGGTGTGAGAATACAAAATAGCTCACTAGAAATGGTAGGATATAGAATTAACATATAACTATGTGTGAAAATAATTTAGATGGCAAGAAGATTGACAAGAGTACTTGTCAATAGACATGGCCATCATTTTGTGAGAGTCCTTGAAGGAGAAGAGGACAACCAAAGAGAAAGCAGATGAAAGCAACGAAAAGAGAGGTAAAACTGTGCGTATTAAAAGCAAATATGATATATGATAGGGTAGAATGAAGACACGGGTTTCATGTCCCTGACCCAAATTAGTTGAGATATGGATGATGAAGATGATGAAATGTATTGCTCTTTGCTTGCCTTAAACATACCCTATTGCCTTCACTATTTCTGCCCATATTTGGATAGGGAGGAAACTGTCTTTGTCTCCTTTTGACTGCATTGAAGCTACAGAATCCGATTGAATGCCATGAATAACTATATACTTTCCCTTTTCAGCACCTGCCTGTTTGTATTTTGCCTCCACATATTCCCTAAGCTTCTTTGATAGTGATACTCTAAGAGGAGGCACAGGTTCTCTTGGGACATTGCGAGCTGGTCTGCCCAGCCAATCAATCATCTGGTGGTACCTGCTCTAGAGAACAGATCAAAGATAAGATTACTGATGGAGCAAGCTTAAAGGCCTCATTGCGCAAGTCAAAAACCACGCATTGTGATGATGCTTCCATTTCTCACAAATAGACAAAATAAAAAAGCCTAGCTTGTTATTGCCTTGAAACCATGAACCGACAAAAATACAAAATTAGATAACAAGATGGGTTGGACATTAAAAAAATTATCATGAATGCCACTGGAAGTCTAACAAAGTGAAATCTCAGAAGGATAATATTCAACAACTAGATTCACTGATCTAGACAACATACTCATGAAGGCATGAAGCCGATCAGAAGTCAAGATACTACATCGTATAAACATATATCTTTCAGCAGCAAAACTGAAGTGCACAAACTGGCTAGCAATCATGGCAAGATGATCTCAAAAGTCTAACAGGAATAGCAAGTGATTTCACTTTACTCACATGTTATATCCACCCTCTGAGAGATTCGTTGATGGAGGAGTAAACGTTTCAGACAGCAGCAACCCTGCACCCGCTGCATTTACATTTGGATAGACATAACTAACCCTATCACGTGCTGTTGACATAAACAGGAAGGCTGCATGACCAAGCCCAGCTAGTTTGGTTGATAACATCATATCATAGTACCTATTCTATTGATGAAAAACAGACAGGAAAGAAGTAAAAAGTCAAACTATGCTGGTGATATGCTCTTGAGGCACAAGAATGAGACATGACTTCATGGAGAAAAAGAATGCAGGTCTTTTGATCCCACAGTATTTCTGTTTGGCACATAATTATCCAAAAGGGTTACTGATTTTGAAACACATATGAAATTGTGAATTGATAAAAGAACGGCAACATATAATCTGCCTGGAGCTCCTAACAATGTGTCGGCTATCTGTCAATCATCATGAGATCCACATTTTAGCAATGTCATGAAAGTAGATAAAGAACTGGAAAGCCATTGATCTGCTGGTCACCCCTTTTGGGACCGTCACACCTGAGAAAGGACAAACCTTTATGACACCAATCATGTCAGTGTAATCTGCTGGTTCAGGAAAATCATCATCTGGGTCATAGGCATCCGCCCAACGCACATTCTTGTTCAGCTCATACGTCTGCTTTCCTCTTGGGCCTGCAATAACATCCACCTGGACACCGGGATACCGGTTCTTGATCAACTGGATCACCGGGAAGAAGAGGAGGTTCTCATAAACACCACCTGAAATGACGCAGCAGCACCTCCGCACATCCCCTCTCACCTTGAGCCCCAGCGACGCGACCTCAACATTGTACCCAGCAGGGAACTTTAAGAACCCATACGGGTTGTCGGGGTCATCTGGCGGCCTCGGGTCCTCCTCTTGCTTGCCCTCGGAGAAGAGGGAGCCATACTCCATCTCCGGGTCATACCCATCATCGAAGGGGTCAAGCCACGGGTTCTTCTTTTTGGCATTTGTGCAAACATCTAATCTCCGTGCGCCAGCCGCAGATCTTGGCCGTGCATTCACGACGAAAGCATTGAAGTGGGCCGGTAAAACTGGGTGTGAGAGTCTCGCCGGGACGGAGGAGAGAGATTTGGGCAGCAGATGGGTTGCAGCCATGGGGTCGGAAGGGGGAACCCTCCTCTTTCTTCCTCGTCCTGGTCTCCGCTGCTGGCTTCGATGGTGGGGAGTGGCATTTTCTTTTGGTGGGGAAGGGAGGTGCTTTGGGTTTGAACGAGTGGACGAGGGTGGGAGCGGGGGCTGTTATCTACAACTTTATCTGGTCTCCTTTATATATGTTTTGTTGGAGCCCGCCTTTCTTCTATTCTCGGTGGACACTTCCGCCCTTCCCGCAAAAATTCAAATGCGATGGTCCCAACGGTCGATTCGTACCAACGTTTCGAACCGGCAACGGTCTGGTTTTTCCTGGTTCCATAAGGGGGAAAAAAAGAGATAATATTATTTCTTGGAGATAATATTATTTCTTGAAAAATATCATTTCTTTATTTTGTCTTTGACTTTGGTCTTATCTAATGACACAAAGTAGTGATTCGGAAAATAATCATCATGGAAAATAGTTTGAATTGGGAAAATTCAAAAAGTTTTTTTTTGAAGTTTCACAAATGTATCATCAGACTTCTAATATATATATGTAGAGGTAGGAAAGTGGCTAGAAGATCTGAGCAGCTTAACTTGCTCTAACATCTCTCGTCGATGAAGAGGATGGTTGGGAAATCATGCTCCCACCACGTTAAACTGAAATCAAAGGAGGTCAAAATTTAGTGGCACCCTAAAGTGTCGTTCCAAGAAAAAAAATTTTTTTTTTCGATGCTTAAAGTCAGTCATTATATATTATATAAGAGGAAGAAAAAGGAGTATTAGAGGGTTAACTAAAGCCAAGGGCTGTGTACCGGGAGATCTGAGTATAAAGAGGTGGTCTCTTTGTACCGATGAACTTGATACAGGTCTCATCGGGGTAGCTCTCTAGATTTTCTCAAAACCAAGGGGGGGGGGATACTCTCTCTCAATTATGGGCTCTTTAAATTAATCAGAGGAAGAAGCAAACAATATATATATATAGGCAGCACATTAAGATTTTCTTTCCTGGTTAAAGATCATCATGTCCGTACGCTGAGGTCTACGATCAAGCAGCTAGAAAAACTCAAAAACGTTAAGATCGGGTGTCCTAAATGGGCCAGGGTTGGTCGACCCACTATTTAGAGTGAACTGGAGTGTGTGATCTTTAGTCTTGGATGCGCTGCACCTTGCTACACCACTTTGCGATGCAAACCAAATATTTTATTAGGCCAGCTTCCTTCGGCTGAGCAGTGGAATTGATGATTGAGCGATTAAAAGAACGTAAAGATTAGGGGTGTCAATGGATGCTCGGGATCCGAAAACCCGATCCGAATCCGGATTCGGAGCTGCCTGCTTGATATGTAGTGAGACATGTGTGATGATCCGGGGTGGCAGTTTTTTGATCCGGATCGGGTCATCGGGGCGCCATATAACGTCTCCTTTCGGGGCGAGCAACCCCATCGGCTGGTCTAGGGTTTGCTCCCGTCTCACTCCATACGCTCTCCTTCGGCTGCTCTCTCTAGCCGCTAAGGTTCCAGCAGCGGAGTGGGTGATGGGGTTGCGGCGGTGGGGAGGCGGCGTCGATCCGGAAGAAGGCGACGGAGGTGGGGGCCCGCGTGGACGCCCTGCACACCGGGATGCTCGGCCGCCACCGGCACAGTGAACTGTATAATGCTAGAGAAAAGGAGGGTTGTTTAGGCCTTAGGGTATGAAGTGGATAGAGAGAGAGAGGGGGAAGTTTAGAGAGAGAAAGGGGTGGGCTTGAGCTACCCGATGACCGCCGGGATGAGTTCTTAGGGTTTTTGAGGTGCGGGTGGTAGGGTTTTTGAGGTGTTTTGGTGGATCGATCACACTCTTGATGGTTCTTTCTTACGATTTTTGGTTCCGATTCAGCTGAAGTGCCAGAGCTGTGGGGAGATCACTCAGAAGGAGACCTGCGTGATGCTGTGTGAGACGGTCGCTCTCCCCAATAGCAGGGGTACTGTGCATCTTGCGCAACGGGTACTCTACTCCCTCCTCCCATGCGGACCTTGAGCTAATACCAACAACTGTGATTCCCATCTGTTAATATTCACGGTCTCCTTTTTCTACTATTTTTTAAGGCAAACTTTTAGATGAACATTTTTTTTTGAAGAGACAATATGAGTTTATAATGCAGTCTGATTTCCTTGTCAGTTTCATGTAGACCTAAGAACATGTATTACAGGAGCATGCACCATTCTAAGATAGGGCTGCACCCCAACAGAGCTCGGGAAGTAGACCCATTATGGGTGTTCACTCCATCTAGGTTTGCTCTTATTAATCTGGAAAAAAAATACAACTTATCTCCATTGTCTGTAAACTTGTAACATACTGTTATACTTCCTTCAATAAGGAAGAAGTATTTGAGTATTTTTTTCTGTAGTTTGGCATATGAGACGTGTGCATGTAGTTGCTTTCAATTTTAACTGCACCCTGGTCTGTAAATTTATAGCTTTCCTTTTTTAGAGTACATGTTGCAGGTGCTTATAATTTATATATATCGACCATGGTTGAACTGGGATATTATATTAAAGCATTTTAGATATAAAAGTGCAATCTTGAAGATATCTAAGTTAGAAAATTGCTTTCTGTTGATTGTTATCATATTACATTTTAGGAAGCCATTGCAGGGTGAGTATATTGATGTCGATCAAGGTAACAGTCTATATATCATATTCATTCAGTCTGGTTGGGACTTGCAGTTATAGTTAAGATGACTTTGTTAGGGTGCTAGGTCCGGATACAGAGAGGGGTGAATGTATCCCTCTATGAATAATGGCCAAATAAAAACTAGGATGCAAGAGATAAACCACAGAGTAGAACCAATTCAATTCAACTCAAATACAAGCACTTGGTGCGCACCTATTCAAGCATCTAGCGGAAGCTAAGCAAACAATCAGACCACTGCACAAGATATTTTTTAGGTGGTTCGGTCCACAGACCTACATCCACCCCTCACTCCCAACCGGAGTGAGGCTTCACTAGCAAATGCTAGAACCAAGCAGACTCAATCTGCAAACAGTTGCTGCCACACAGCTTGACCAGGGGAACAACCTCCCCTCTTCCTCCAAGCCGGAGGGACATCCCAAGTGACTCCCAGCCACTTGGAAACCAGAGACCGAAGTCTCTCTTCCTCCAGACCAGGAGGGAACCAACTAGTGACTTCCAGTCACCAGCAAACCAGAGGTCGAAGACCTCTCTTCCTCCCAACCGGAGGGACCCCTGGACTTGCAATCCACAAGCCCAGAACTGGAGATCAGATCTCTCTTCTCCTGAGTCCACATGAGGAACTTGACTTCAGTCCAGAGGATCGGAAGAACAAAGATAATCAGAAAATAAAGGAAAATAATAAAGGAAAATAACACAGCAATCAGAAAGCTGTAAAAGATGAAAACACAGATATGGCTCTCAATGGAGCTGACTGGCCTGGATCTGATCCACGGTCCAGTAGGAACAAGTCTTCAGATGAAGCTTCCCATCTCTCGTTCTCTCTTCTTCTTTCTCTTCCTTTTCTTCTCTGCTTCCTTCTCTCACTCGCGAGCTCTCTCTCTTTCTCTTTTTACTTCTGCTGCTTCTCTCACTCTGCCACTCTTCTATTTCTTCTTCTTCTCTTCTCACTGGATCGAATACTCTCTGCTGCTCTCAGACTCGATGTATAGACTTTGCTCTTTTTCTATCGATCAGTCTTCTTTAGTGGAAGAAGGCTCGTATATATAGCAGCAGCAGCAGCAGCCCCTGGGCGCGTGGCTTCCACGTTTTCCCGCCCAAGGAATTCGCCAGATCCGAGGCACCTTCATCCAGGTGTCAGCATCTGCATACCTCGTCCTCCTGGGATCACGAGCCAGGTCATCAATCTCGGTAAGAATCCCTGTCAGACAGAGCATCGGATAAGTCATCAGCTTAAGTCTAAACACCCTGTACAGACTCTGTGAATGCAAAGCATTGTATAGACTTCAGACTGTATAGACTTGAGCAGATAAAGCAAAAGCAATGTATATACTTGTGAGGACGAATGCATTATCAGAACAGGAGAGTGTGTAGACTTAGGCCTTCTGTTCAAGACAAAAACCAATGTACAGACTTCATGCTGTACAGACTTGATGTTGATCAAAAGACCTTTGGACATCAGCCCAAGGCGTCAACGCTTCCAACGTGCAGCGTCGCCTCAGCTCCTCAAGCGAGATGCTCACGCCCTTATCAACTGGCCAATGCGTCAACGCATCCAGTGTCAGCGTCGACGCAGTGAACAAGTCAGGTGATGAACAATGCATGCACTAGCTTTACCAATGTGTAGACTTCACAAAGCTCAGCCACTGTATAGACTTCACGAAGCTCAACCAGTGTATAGACTTCAATGCAGAAACCAAGGCTGTATGGACTTCAGACTTGGACGTATGACCTGTGAGCGATGTATACACTTGGCCCTTGAAGGATGTACAGACTAGAAGGAATGAAGCCCACGATGTATAGACTTGAAGATAGAGGGCGATGTACAGACTTTGATGTAAGACGCAGAATGAGACGCTGAAGTCTGTATAGAGTTTGATGAATGAAGCATGAACAGTACGTCAACGTATGGACTTGGCCAAAGCGTAGGGAAAGCCCCCAATGTGTAGACTTCCAATGTGAATGAAACGCTGTACAGACTTGCTCAAACAGTCCGATGTATGGACTTGGAATTCCAACAGAAGGATGTATAGACTTTATGAGAATGCAGCAGCCAGTGTATAGACTTGCAGTCTTGTACAGACTAGCCAGTGTATAGACTAGACGAGCATGCAGCACACAATGTGCAGACTTTGTGCAGTGTATGGACTTCATGCAATGCAATGCAGTTTATTGACTTAGAAAGCATTCAGCTCGTGCAATGTATATACTTCATGCAATGCAATGCAGACAAATGTATAGACTTCATGCAATGCAAAGCAGACCAAAGTACATACTTCCTAAATGCTTCAAGACCATGCACATCAAATGTCTAGACTTCACAAGGTGAACGGCTGTACATACTTCCTATGTGAAGACAGCTGCTGTACAGACTTGTTGAAGTGTGAAGGAGTTGACTGTATAGACTTCACGATGTGAAGACTTGTCAAGGATAGCAGGCCGATGTACAGACTTGAGCGAATCAAGGTCTGTATAGACTTAAAGATCATTCAGCGACCAATGTATAGACTTTCCAATGGAACGGCTGTAGAGACTTGAAATAATGGAAGACAGCGAGTGTATAGACTTTGAAGAGCAACGTAGGTAAAGGCTTCCAATGCATAGACTTTGAAGTTCACTGAATGATGTTCAGACTTTGTTCCACCGACCAGTGTATTGACTTTGCAAGCGTGAGACGCTGGATAAGACGGTGGATGTACAGACTTTAGGTGAAGGCATGAAACGATCTCTAAGACGATGAAGTCTGTATAGACTTTGCAGTGAATGGATGCTCAGTGAGACGCAAGTTGAGACGATGCAGTGTACATACTTCATGTAATGCATGCAGACGTTGAACAATAGAATGTGCAGACTTTGCCATGAGACGCTGAACAAGACACTCCAATGAATAGACTTGCTGGATGCACTGTAGACAATGTATAGACTTTGAAGGCTAACAGGCGTCCTCAGTGTACAGACTTGGGCTGTACAGACTTTGACTCAAATGTGCATATGAGACGCTGAATAAGACAATTCACTGTATAGACTTAGCCTAAGACAATGCATGAGACGGACGGTGTATAGACTTGCATTACTGTAGCAATGTATAGACTTGAGATGCACTAAGACGATGACTGTTCAGACTTTGGCAATGTGCAGACTTAGGACAGCAGTTAAGCATGTGTGTATTATGTGAGAGTGTATACACTTGAAAGCAACATATAGCCAAGTATGAACAACGTGAGAGTGTATACACTTCAAACTATTGAACACAAGTACAATGTATATACTTCATGAACAGACGATGTACCTACAGACTTCCTGGGTCAGTTATTTACTAGTTGTAGTTCATAACATTTTGATACTTACTGACAATACCTAACAGTTATTTTGGTCTGTGTGCAACAGAATAGGTAAAGCAGAGAAAGGTTACTCTTAACATTATTGGTTGCCAACACCTCCTCTGCTGCAGACATAAAATTTAAGCTAGAGCACATGGACTTCGTTGGTATACAAAAAATTCTTCATTATTTTTTTTTCTTATCTCACACCCCAATCTAGTCCCTGTGTTATTTTCATACGGGATTTTTTTTACTGTTGGTGGGCGTGCGGGGGAAGTTCAGGGTCCTTGCTGGTTTATCATAGATTTTGAAGGTCCTTGCTAGTTTATTAATGTGAGTTTGCCTTTTGTTGTCATTGTCTTTTCTTAAATCCCTTGCGGCGACTTGTAAAAATGCTGGCTGAAATTCTTCTTCCCATCAAAAATTTCAGATCAATACTTGCTTGTGATCTGCAATCAATACTTTGCAGTGAATGGATGCTCAGTGAGACGCAAGTTGAGACGATGCAGTGTACATACTTCATGTAATGCATGCAGACGTTGAACAATAGAATGTGCAGACTTTGCCATGAGACGCTGAACAAGACACTCCAATGAATAGACTTGCTGGATGCACTGTAGACAATGTATAGACTTTGAAGGCTAACAGGCGTCCTCAGTGTACAGACTTGGGCTGTACAGACTTTGACTCAAATGTGCATATGAGACGCTGAATAAGACAATTCACTGTATAGACTTAGCCTAAGACAATGCATGAGACGGACGGTGTATAGACTTGCATTACTGTAGCAATGTATAGACTTGAGATGCACTAAGACGATGACTGTTCAGACTTTGGCAATGTGCAGACTTAGGACAGCAGTTAAGCATGTGTGTATTATGTGAGAGTGTATACACTTGAAAGCAACATATAGCCAAGTATGAACAACGTGAGAGTGTATACACTTCAAACTATTGAACACAAGTACAATGTATATACTTCATGAACAGACGATGTACCTACAGACTTCCTGGGTCAGTTATTTACTAGTTGTAGTTCATAACATTTTGATACTTACTGACAATACCTAACAGTTATTTTGGTCTGTGTGCAACAGAATAGGTAAAGCAGAGAAAGGTTACTCTTAACATTATTGGTTGCCAACACCTCCTCTGCTGCAGACATAAAATTTAAGCTAGAGCACATGGACTTCGTTGGTATACAAAAAATTCTTCATTATTTTTTTTTCTTATCTCACACCCCAATCTAGTCCCTGTGTTATTTTCATACGGGATTTTTTTTACTGTTGGTGGGCGTGCGGGGGAAGTTCAGGGTCCTTGCTGGTTTATCATAGATTTTGAAGGTCCTTGCTAGTTTATTAATGTGAGTTTGCCTTTTGTTGTCATTGTCTTTTCTTAAATCCCTTGCGGCGACTTGTAAAAATGCTGGCTGAAATTCTTCTTCCCATCAAAAATTTCAGATCAATACTTGCTTGTGATCTGCAATCAATAGTTCTAAACTTCTGATGAAATTGATGATTCAAATATCATAATTAAAGATGCCATTGTTAGCAACGGCTTTGAACTGAAGGTGACAGCAATCAATAGTTCTAAATTTCTGTATTTCCAATTTTTTGTTTCCCAGATGGCTGTGGTTTTCTCAGTCCAATGATTATTCATGTAAGGATCAGCCACAGGTTCTTTTAATTAATCTATCCGATCCAGTGAACCATAAGAAATTAAGATTGTGCCCATGGACTGATTTATACGGGGAAGTACCCTCCCAAATATTATTTTGGTGGATATATATCTTTCTGTTTCTTGTTGTACATTTGCATTAAACTATTTAATGATTAAAAATGTAAGATATTATTGCATGCAATTAATGAGTTCGTACAGGGCTGTGAAACTCAGCTATGTCGCTGGTAGAAATTGATTGGTATAAGAATACTATTGTATGGGTTTGCTTGACTCAAAATTGTGCATGTCTAGGTCTAATGCTTCTAGAGGTTGGTTTGTGTCTCTCTTATGTCATGCTTATTTTTGAAGGTAAACCTTTGGAAGAAGTTCAAAAAAGTTCTTCATATTCCTCTCTTTTTCATTCTGCTCCCCCAAATATCATTTTTTAAATATCCTTCTTGTTGAGTTTTGTAGGAATTCATTGGCATTCTGCTATTTGAACATTCAAATGTTAAAGTTTTCTATAAGATGAATGTAAAAATTATCTTCTGAAAATATAACACTTAATGCAGGCAATGGACCAAACTGTTCGTGATTGTCTCTTCTAACCTTCGATTCTTCGTACAAACAAATATACTTTTTCCTAGTGTATTCTATTCTTCTGCTTCTAGAGTTTGGAGATCCTGATGCCCTTAAATATGTTGAAATAAAGACCACGGATAATACTGATGTTAAGACACTTTCGACTTCAGGAGGTGGATCCACTAAAGAAGCGCAGCAACTGGAAAATTCTCCTTCCACCTGGAGATCATTATTGTGATGAACTCTTCCAGTCTATCATTGTTCTCTTGGAAAATTTCTCCTTGGAGGATGCATACCCAAGTATTCTTCTGCATGGTGCTGTCGATGGTTAATCTTCAGCGAGGAAAAAGGTGATATCCAGTGAAAGACATTGAAATAGGAGACAAGCATTCCATGTGGGATACTGACAATCTCCTCAAGGGAAATGATGGGGCATCAATTAATAATGACTTGTTTGTTGCATCATTCAAATACAGTTTTGAGTGATAGCTGTATCTTGCTCCAATTGTTTGGCAATAACTGCCACCAGAGATTCAAGAGGAGGAAAAATGATAGCAGACTGGCTTCTTTAATGTCAATGCCAATATTTGCTAGGAAACGACCAACATAGATGGATCCTATTCTCTAGTGTATCATTTTCTTTGGCTATTACATGATGACAGTACAACCACGGGCTGCTGAAGGCTTAATGTGCCACCATACACTACAAGTAACCAAAGTCAACGTAAAGATGCATTGAATATCATCTTTCATTATTAAAGAAATTGTCATTTCTTTTGATGGATTCAATTTACTGGCATTTGATTATCCCGTAATCGAAGCATAGGGTTTGTGTCCCCAGGAAGTGATATTTGAGATCTTACTTGTAACATGAACTGATGCGGATATCATTAACGAGGAAGCAGCAAAGGAGGCCCAGGGGAGTGGACTAGGCGGAACTTGGAAGAGGCAAGTATCGCCACCTCTGTTTCCTCTGCTCCCCACCATTGATGATGATGTACGAGGAGGTGCAGTACAACAAAGTATAATATATGAATTTCGAGTTAAATTCGGATCCGAAATCTTAAACTCGGATTCGGATCCGATTTGAATCCGAACCAAACATGCTGCTTCGGATCGGATCCGGGTTCGGACCTTAGACTATCGGATCCGGGTTCGGATCTTAAAGGATCCGACCCGGATCCGAACTATTGACACCCCTATCCAAGAGTGTAACTCTTTATTAGTCTAATTAGGTGGTGTTTGGTTGGGCTCATGGCCCATGGGATTTCTTTTTTGAGAATCTCTTGTCCGTACACTGTGCTGAAGTGTCAGAGATTTTTGTTAGGGTGTGAATTGCATTTGGTGTGTGCAATGTTAGGGGGGATTCCCCATTTTTTCCAAAAGAAATTGAATTCCCTCTCATGCCAAACTCACCCAGGAGGTGCACATCGTCACGTGTGCACTTCTTATTAGGTAACGTTTGGTTCAGATTTTTTTGAAATTTTAATCATTGAAATTCTTGACAAACTCTACAGCGTTTTAGAATGTCATAGAACGGCCTCGACTTTTGCACTCTACATATTTTCACAGGAGAGGTACTCCAGACTCAACTGGGAGGGTTAATGGAGAATCTAAAAAATCCACTGGGGGTGAGCTTCTCACAGGGCTAGCGACGATCTTGAAGGGTAAAGTACTAATTTATCCCTAAATATTGCCCATTTCCACGTTCCCACCTGAAGGGCATGGGACGACGTGAGACAAATTAGGAATTTCAAACATTAGCACATGCGACGATGCCTTGCGAACGAGGTTGGCGAACGAGATAGGCATGGACGATGAGGGGGGAGGGGTGAATGTGAATGTGCCAGCCAAATGCAATTATGAGATGTCAAAAAATCTCTTCTGAAAAAAAAAATCCCCCGAGAATAATTGCAACCAAAGGGGTCCTTACCCTTCTACCTCTAACCCTTCACAACCTTTAGATGACATATCATATAAATACATGAGAGTGGAGGGTTTAAATGATAATTGACGTCCAAAATCTCTTTGAAAGACAAGAAAAGCTTCTCCCATGTTACTTCACGAGATTTTACATCTCTCCTCACGAGACTCTCTCTCTCTCTCTCTCTCTTGGTTGAAAAATCCCTCTAGGTGCGGAAGTTGAGACAATTTGGTTCATTTTTTGGACTCACGATTTTGCCGAAGATTCCAATCAATAAGATCTCCCCCACCATCCCAACCAAATGCACCTTAAAATAAATTCGACCTTTTGTTTTAAATTTGCCGGAGAATAGGCCCATTACTTTTTTGGGGGGCTCTTCTCTCTCCCTCTCTCTTTCTCTAATGTCTGAGCTGAGCAACTTTTTGCCCTCTTCAATATACAGAAATATTTTCAAATGTATATGTTAAATTTTGAAGAAAAAAAAATCTGTAGTTATGCTATGAACTCTGTATTTTTTTGAAACGTATAGTGATTTTGAATAAGAAATTTTTACACATTAGCATCTCTAGTATATTAGTCGCATTCTAGATAACATCCAAAGTGGGGTTACCAGTAGACCTCTTCTTCTAACGAGGATTGCATCCAGCTTTTCTGCGGTTCATATTGAAAAGGTCTGATCTGATGTCAAGACCATCTACTTCCTTCAGGTACTCCTCTTCTCGTATATGGATGGATTCCCAAGGCTTACCCCACGTATTGGACCAAGATGAATCAGTTTGCGAGATGCATGCTACTGATACTAGATCCACATATACATGAAAGCAGATGATGCTAAAGTGGACAACAAACATAAAGACCGAGTACAGGGAGGATGTTGAAAGAGAACCCAGAAGTTACATGTCCGACTTACTTGCCTTCAAATAAAAAAAAAATAGAAGACAATTATGAGCTCATAAGTCACGGGGACTATGATTCCTAGAAATACTCGTACGAGTATCTAGCATCAAAAGCAATGAATTGTGACCACACAAGTCATGGACCAGGACGATAATAAATAAAAAAAAATCCTCTTGATCGCTTAATCCGTACACTACAGAGAAGATAAGTGGTAATAATAAGGTAAGAAAAGGAATACCAAAGATCGATGATCCTATTAGGAGAGAAAAAAAAGAAGACCACGTAACCTTTTAACCACCAAGGGCAAAGCTGAGCAACATGAGCAACCGTTTAGTCGATCTCTTCGGATGATCTTTCGTCTTTATAGGTAAGTTAAGTTAACTGCTGGAATCACTCACATGAGATGTGAAGGTCAAATAATTCTCATTAAGTGCTAAATGAGATCGAGGGAACAAGACTCACAAATTAAGCATCATCATTAAATTAGCGTCAGTGGAAATCAAATATAAAGCTTGGCATGCCATGAAAGTAGAGAAAATGATATGGCCGAGGGGAAACCCTATGAATAATAAAATGCAATATCATCTGCTGGCGAGGAATCTGAGAGAGAACCCATGTCTCTCTTCTGCTGAGGGAAAAACCTCCTTTCCTTTGGTGTTCTCTCTCTCTCTCTCACAACTCCATTAACCGAGGGTATTTATGTCATTTTCCAAGTAGAGTTAAATTTAACCAAAGCTTACTCCAATCACAATAACCAAACCTTTTAAAATTTTAACAATATATACTTATTTTATAATAGAGGGAGATTCGAAGGAATTATTTGATAGACTCAAGATTATAGGGACTTATTTAAAATTAGCTAAGATTACAACAACTAATATGCACAAATTCTGTCACTTCATTACAGATAACAGGGATCCAAAGTCGGGGTATTCTTCAACTATTCCGCATCATCACTGTAAGGAGGAGGGCACGGAGAGAGAGGTGCACTCGGGTGGGTGGGTGGGTATTTGAGGACTTGAAAAGCCAGCGAAGGCATGTCTACCCATTCACATTATTCACGACGCCAGAGACCGCATGGAGGCTTTTGGCATCCGTCAACTCGGTAGAAGGGAGAGGCATATCTTTACTATATTAAATGTTTCCGTTAATTAAAAGCGAATAAGTTGATGAAGCTTACTACTCTTCAGTCCACGACCTGTGTGGTCGAGAGCAGCTACTTAAATGTTTCTTTGTTGCTAGTCTACAACCCCCTGTGTAGGCAGTACAACTCTCTGTAAATATATTTTTTTGACAATAATACATTCTTACTTACCGAAAAAAAAATAGACTACATTACAAGTACTAACATTTTAAAATCTTTAAAAAGTATTACACATCACATTTATCACGAGCCTGACTCTTTTATCCAATTACTTTTCATATAAAAGACTGGAAATTTCTTCAAAATGTACCAAGGGTACATTTAGAAGAAACATTTTGACGAAGATCAGACGGGTCATGATGAATATGGAATACCACATATTTTTAGAGAGCATTATTACAGAATTCCTCCCAGATTTAGGATTCTTTGATCTTAGAAGTCACAGGCTCTGAAACACTGCATGAGCTTCTTAATCTGAGATGTAATGTTCTTCCATAACTTCTAAGCTTTTCATACTACATTTTTAGGGGTAAAGGATAACGATACATAAATACATACAAAAGGTAAAGCATAACTATCCTTGACGGGAACTGATCTAGGCTCTTGCCAGAACAAATGGTTTACATATATATTATGCTGGTACAAACAATCTTCGTAATCCTCCTTGTGAATCAGGAGGAGGAAAAGAAAAATTCAATTCTTCTGGACAGAAAAGGGAAATCAACCGACGCACATAATGTGTCCACAGCACTGCCAACTCTGAATACCACCTAGGTCAGTCAATTCATAGGTCCATCTGAGTTCTTTCATCCTAGGTCAAATTCATTTGAAGCTGAACTTTTCATGTTATCAAAGTACAAAACTCTGTTAATCCAATATTACCATATCAAAAACCACAAGAGCTACACGGTGCTTAGTTCATATCACATTACTTCCAGATACGCCTTTCGTTGTTCCTCTTCCATGTGTGATGACCCTCCAATCTTCCTTCTTCCTTAGGCACTTGGATGTCGATTACCAATGCACATGGCTTTGACAAAGACAAAGTGGAATCAAGTCTGCTGCTCAGAGTCAGATGTACTTTCTCAAAGCTTTTAGCTACCAATCAATTTTTCTTCAAGAAAAAAAAGGGAACAAAACAAAGGTCACCTCACAGGTGAAGTTCCCGAGTATCCTGCTTTGGGCTTGCATAGCACTTCCATCAGTCCATGTATTGTCCTCCATATACATCATCCAACGGATTCAACTCTAGCAGAGAAAAAAATGAAGAGAAGGGAGAACCAATTCATCCTTAACACAGGTACCTGTTGGATAGCCACTAGTCAACGCCACCAGACACCTGACAAACCTCGCCAGCTGACAATAATAAATTTCTAATCAGCATTGCCAGTTGGCTCGCTGAGAACTGAGAAAAGACATAACAAGAGAGTAGAATGATACTACATACTCGGAAGATCAATGGCATAGTTCGCTTCCACATCAGCATCAGAGTTAAATTCCTTCAAGAGAGGTCAGAGTCACATATTATAATTAACAACAGGAAAATCAACTTTTATATTGCGTTAGGGTATTCTATTTAGCAAAAAAAACAATTTCAATTTATAGCCATAATTGAACGATTTCATTCTGCAATTCACATGTGCATTAACAAATAGATGATTGAAGAAAACTTTACCCTTCTGACATGGGAGACTGTAAATGACAGAAACTCATCCTTGAGTTCCTTGGCTTCCTTATACAAGTTAATAAGATTCTGGTGCCTTGTTCGCCATACACCATTTACCTATGGCAGAAAATTTGTTGGCCCACAGTGAGCAAAGGTTCAGTATCATGACAGCCTATGACAAGATTATGCTAAATATAAGCAAGCAAGCATATCCAGTTCATGATTATATTTCTGTCAGTTTGTGGAACAAGAAAGGAACTGATGATCATGCATTTTATGTTTCAATGTTCAGATGTTGCAATTTGCAATTTGATAACACTAAACAAAGTAAAATTTCTCATTACAAAGGAAATAGCAGTACTTGTGTTACAAGAAGCAGCTAGGTAGTTATTTCTACACTAGAGGAGGCTTTTTCCTTGTTTTTTTTTTGAAGCTGAGTGCAGAAAGCGTACATATTTTTCGGCATTCCAATATTTGAAGAAAAGAAGCATGTTGATAGACCCCCCCCCCCCCCCCCCAAAAAAAAAAAAAGAACTATGCCCACATGAGACTTCCAAATCTCATCTTCTCACTTCTCAGGGACTTACCTAGAGATGCAGACGAGTAAAGTTCAGCCTGTTCAAGTTTGCTTTGTTTATTATCGAGCCAAGCTTGAGTTGTTTGAATGGTAAATAAGCTTATTCCTACTTTGTTCAACCTTGGTTTTCTAATAAGTGAGCCTAATCAAGTCTCATTCGAGCTCTTTGAATACCAAGTAATCTTAATTTATTTAATGTTTACCAACTTCTCAAAACTAAATCAATGAAACAGAGTATTTATTTATTATACTTACATATTAGTTATATTATTAAATAGGATATGGTTGAATTATAAGAGAACAGTTAAATGATCAGAATCATGTTATCAAAATATATAATCGAGTCTTAATAGAACTTGTTCATAAACATAAATCAGTTGAGTATTCCTACTTTCAAGCTCAGCTCAATTATCAATCAAGCCTAAATCTGTGTTCAGGCCTGACTCATTTACTTAGACGAACTAGCCGAATCAAGGCTTTATCGATCGTGTTCACAAGTTGCTCATTGAGCACACCTGTTTGATTGCACTTTTAGAGTAATCCCACCCTTTTTTCCCCACCATCTACTTTCTACTTAAAGTTCATAATATACAAATGTTAGTTCCAACAATTTACCATCCTTCTCTCCAAACCATTTTCTTATCCATCTTTTAGCCCATATAAGGGAACGTACTAAAAAAATTAAATTAAAAAATGCACAAGTTGAGGTTTAACATAGTGGTTTTTTAGGGATAACTCTCTCTCTAGCCGACTCTAGAGAGAGAAGCTCTGGAAAAAACCTGAAAGTATGCAGCGACCGCCACAACTGGCATCCGGGGTGATCCGGGTCTCTAGGGGACGGCCATCCCTAGTCGCCTTTCATTGGCTCAAGAGGAGGTCATGGAGAGTGGTCGATAGGGAGGTATCCGGCATCCTCAAGTGGCCCTCGGGGTCTCCAAGAGAGAGTCCCGGTGTGCTTCCACTGCTAGAGGAGGGGTCCGATTTTGCAGAATGCTGGAGAGTCCGAAACGGTCGGAGGCTGGTGGTGGGGAAGGAGGCGGCCTTTTCAAGCGCTCCTTCGCAGATGTTGTCAGGAGCAAGAGGCCCTCTCCGCCGATCCAGCAAGGGAGGCATGACTGCCTGGAGGTAGGGGGTATACCCCTGGACCTCCTCCATGGGCGGCTGGAACGGATCAGACATTGCTTGTTCCCATCGCCATTAGAGGAAGCAGTGGAGTCGGAGGTGGTAAGGATGTTCATGAATGGTCGGTGGGGAGGGCACGGACCATGGGAGTCCGGCAGGTCATGGCAAATAGGCTATTAGCTATCAAACCGGCCGAGGAGGTGGTACACGCGGTGGCCGAAGTAGCCGTCATGGTGGCAAATGGAGCCGCCATCCATGTCTAACCATGGACCTTTGCAAGAGGGACATACCCTGATCTGAGAAAGGTTGGGGTTCGCATCAGGCTGATTGACCTACCCATGGTTCTCGGTGATGAACCAGGGATTACCTTTCTCGTTCGGAGAGGTCGAATCAGATAATCTCAGCTTCGCCGTGGCCGGATCCCTAACGGCGATGGAAGCTACTCTCTGGACGTCCACCACGGCGATGGTGCCGACGGCAATCTGTCTGGCCGTAGGGGGAGACGTCTTCATTGTCCGAGTAGCTCCCCAACCGAGTGAGCAGTTGCAGCGGTGCCGAAGCCAGGGGAATCTAGGGCAACCCAACCTACTGACGGACGTGGAAGACAAGGGGGGAGGGGGGTGTTACGTGACACCCTCCGAACAACTAGTTCGAATTCAAAATCAACTGCGTCACTTGATGGGCCGGGCGGGCCATCAAGTGTCTCTGGTTTGGAGAATGGGTCTTGAAATGGGCCTCGTCGTGGCCCAAGCGCCACTAGAATGGGTCATGGGCCGAATCTGGTAGCGACGAGTGGCTGGGTGCTTGTACCCACTGGGACCAAACCATATTACCCGTGGCTTACCTGTTACTAGGGGTCATAGGGTTATCGGGTATCGGCGGCCTGGTAAAGATCGTCCTCCCCGCCCGAGCGATGCTACAAGGATCCCTGAGCAGCAACTACGAATGACGCCAGACGTCCTATCAGCATCATCTGGCGAGCATTTTGCCGATAGAGACAGCCGTCGTCATCGTTGTTCCTCTCCCACGTGGTCTGTCGACTACAACAGAGGGTAGACAATGCCAACCACTTCCAAGCGGTGTCGCTGGCCAACCGGCCACCCGATTCTCCAAAGCTGCTCTTGTTGGAGGCGTGTGAGTGTGTCGATGAGGAGTTGGAGGCCAACAAGCTGCTGACGTCGACACTAAGTCGGGGCGAGCCATCCGATGCAACGGCTTGGCCCCAGAACAACTGTCTGTCAACCGCAAGGGAAGTGCACAAGACCTGGGTGGTGTTGAGAGCTAAGGGGGAAGTAATACCACCTAAGGATGAAGAGGCAAGATACACCAGGAAAGGCCATAGGGTCATAGGAGGGTAACTCAGAAGGAGAGGGAGCTGTAGAGAGGGGTAGACTGGGAAGGGAGGAGGGGAGGAGGTAAGGGAGCTGGTGAGGGTGGTGGAAAAGCTGACGGAGACATAGGTGAGAGAGCTGGTGGACAAGATGAGGGTATCCTTTATAGGCCTGGAGAGAGACCTAAAGGGGACTTTCAACAAGGTCTAAAAGAGGTGGCTGATCAACTTGGTTAGGGAGACGAAGGGAAAGAAAACACAAAAAAGGGCGGTAAAGGGGAGTGATGGAGGAGAGGAGAGGAGGAATGAGTCAGCGGAGGGAGGGAGATGCATACCCTTGTCCACATGAAGATAGTCTCATGGAATGTAAGGGGGGTTGTGGGGGTGAGAAGAGGAGGGTGGTTGTAGTGACTCGAATTTAAAATTAATTATTAATTAAGAAAATAATTTTTTTGAATAGAATAAGAACAAATTCCATATAAATATAATGAGCTATATAAATGAGTTTAAAATTTGTAATTTAAGTGTTAGGCTAATATTAAAAGTTTTAATGGGCCTAAAAATATTATTTAATTCGGAGTTATTAAAAGCCCTAAATTCTAAATGGATTAAATAAGTTAAAACTCACCCAAATAGACCTTAAATCAAAATTAAATCAAACCTAATAAGGATTAGGTCATTCTCCATAGAAACCCTAGCCTAATTAGGGTTTATCTCGTGCTAGATGACCTAGATAACGATAAAAATCAAAATTTTCAGAGGTTTTCCCTATCTAGAGTTCCTTAACCTCCTTAGTCGACCTCAACTCGTGGGAGAAGGTTTCTAGGCGTGGGAGGATCGTGCTAGGAGGAGGAAATCGTGAGCTTTCTTCGAATTTTATGGAGTCGTCGTTCTTCTTCCTTTTCTTCCTTAATCAACGCAAGGTAGGTGTTCTCTAAGGCTAAATCCCTAATTAATGGTTCAAACATGTTCATCTGGATGTCTACTCTCTTCCTGCATCGTTTTCCCTAATTTTTATGGACTATATTACATGTATTTCAATGATTATGGACTGGATATCGTTGTTTAGGGTTTTCCCGCCGAAAACGGGGTTCTGTTTACGATCGTGGTGCTAACAGGGACAACGTCTCTGAACGCATCAGCTCGATAGACCGCGTTAGGGAGTCTTTTTTTTAAAAAAAATAGAGAAATAATTGTCTTGAACGCGACCTGCTTGAGGACTGCGTTCTGATGAATGCGACCCCTCCTCTGACCGCGTTCAGGCTCGGGTTCCCAGGAACCCTAGTGCCCTTTCCAACATCATAAGTTAGTGCTATGGAGTCTAGATGCATTTTTTCACGTCTGCATGACATCTAAACCAACTGATATAATTAGGAAATATGTTTAAACCTTAACTTCCATAAATCTTCACGATCCATGATCATCTTTCCTTTTGATTCCATGTTCTTATCTCATCTCTATTGTTTTTAGCGTGATTAAAAGAGTAGATAACTTCGTGTTAACTTAAAATTGGTTCATCATAGCATGGTTTAAATGTTCTTACATGTTAGTTATATCGAGTAAGTGATTTCATTATTATATCATATGATATAGCATGTATAATTATTTTGAAGGGTTGGTCACTCCGGTGATATTGACATATCGCTTGTTATTTGGTTTCTAGTAGTGTGATAGGAACCGTAATTCTTAGTGAAGTTAAAATCCTCCGTCGGATATTCCTTCCGTCGAACTAGAACTTTCTTCGTCAAGGCCTCCATAAGTCTCTGCAAGCTTTGGATTCTCACAAGGACGCCGAGCTAGTTGTACCACAAAAGCCCTGAAAACACTGAGAATCCCATCCTATTGATGTAGGTCGAGGTTCAACCGGCCTTGGGACGCATAGAACGAGGTTCTATTTGGGTTCTGTCTGATCTGTTCTGAATGCGGCCTATTCCGGGACCGCGTTAATCTTCTGATCACAGCTGACCTCCTGACCACTTCTGTGAAGAGAGCCCCTACCTGGATCATCTGCCTCTGGTCGCGGCCTTATGACCAATCATCCTCATTCTAAACGTGGCACTATTCATGACCACATTTAACCCAGTTTCATGAGCTTATTTTCTTCAGTTTCACTATGGTTTATATGTCCGACAATTGATTATCTAAGGTACTGTTGACTTGATATTCCTCATGAATATCATCTGTATTACTTATGCCATTATATTTTCCTTTGGAATTCCATTTGTGATATTTCTAGAATATAACTCTTTGACTCCACGTCGGCCATATCTGAAATTGTGAAATTATTAAGGGTTGTCGGTCTGCTAACAACCAATGCCAGGTATGACAAAAGTCCATTCTGTAAATCATGGGAAAATTTTGGGTGTGGCATTGCACCAACTTCTGCTATTTATATATTCTGCTACTCTGATATTTTGATATTCTGATAATTTGTTAATTGATATTCTGATATTCTGCTAATCTGTTATTCTACGATCATGCTTAAATATTATTAGAATTATGATATAGTCTGGGCAATTTTACAAGTTATGTTCATTACTTCATACTGATATCTTGCCCTTGGTTCTGTATTGGGATTGTTTCCTTTCCTTTTGGCTTCATATCTATCCTTGACATTGAAATTAGTTATTGACTATCTCTATCAAGATAGATCACATTTCAAATTGTTTATGGTTTTATACTGTTTATGGCATAGCATTTTATTGAATATTGATTAATTAGTTAATCACTTATAGTTTTCCTGACGATAGAGATGTAATTCCTACTAAGTGTTTTTGCTCACTCAGTTTCTCTTAACATTTTTCAGGGGAAGATGTTCAAACAGATGGAGAAAGACAAGAGTGATGAGTGCTCTAGAAGATTGATGTCTATGTTTTTTCATTTTCTTGAAGTCTAGTCCTGTAATTTTGAGTCTTTTCTTTCTTTTTAATGTAAGTTGAGTCAATAAAGTGTAATAATGGCATTTTGATATTAATAAAATTATAGTTTTTGTCATTTTCTGACCTTATTGTGTCTCTTGTGGTTTGCTCTGATTTTTCATGATTGTTCACTGTCATGTTCTGAGTAGTTTCCACTGCTATCGATTCAGGGCGTGACAGAAGTGATATCAGAGCCTAGGTTTTGTTGAAACCCTAGGTTTTGACCATAGGTTGCCATAAGTGTCAGGTTCATCCCTAATGTTACCCGGTGAAATTGGATAGAACTTTGGATTAAGTGCTAAAAATCGGCTTAAAACTTTTAATGAGAATAACTTGTTAATCTTTGTAAAAATAGTTTTGTAGGAGCTAGATAGCTAGCAAGATGACGGTTGAGCGAGCACAATGGCGGGAGATGCAAAGGATTGTCCAAGGTTTGACTCAAGCTCTTTAGCAGGTAGCTCAAGGAGGAGCGAATCATGGTGTTGGGGAGTTGCATCAGAATTTTCGGAGTCTTAATCCCCTTAGATTTAGTGGAACCCCCGATCCCGATGAAGCAGAGGATTGGATTAAGGAATTAAAGAGAATCTTTAGAGTGATGCAATGTTCGGACCAAGATAAGGTCCTTCTAGCAACATTTCAACTGGAGAAGGATGCGAGGGCTTGGTGGGAGTCTGTGGAAGCTACTTTACCAAATGAGCAAGTAACTGGGGCGGAATTTCTAGAGTACTTTAATGATAAGTATTTTTCGGAAAGAGTTCGGGAGAGAAAGGCTGGGGAATTCGCCTCCCTTAGGCAAAGGAGTACAACGGTAGCATAGTATGAGACCCAATTTTCTAGGTTATCTCGTTATGCGCCTCACCTAATAGTGACCGATAAGATGAAGGCCAAGCGATTCTTGAATGGATTAAGGTTACAATTTATACCCCAATTGGCGCCGATAGATATTCAATCTTATGCCGAGATGGTGAGAAGAGCTCAACTATTAGAGGATGCCATGGAAATGTCTGAGAAGATCAAGGCAGGTATGGAGAAGAAGAGATTGGGTAATGACAATAAGAGGCCTAATTATGGTAATGGAATTCTGAATGGTAAGAAGCCTAAGGAGGTGAAGTGTAAGCATTGCGGGAACGAATAGTCATCAATCCGAGAAATGTATATGAAAGATTGGAGCGTGTTTTCGTTGTGGGAGCAAGGAGCATAAGGTAGCAAATTACCCTCTTCCTAAGGACCAACCTCCACAGGTGAAGGATCACAATGAAGCACGGCGTCAAGGACGGTTGCAAGCTTTGAGAAGGGTCGAGCCTGCTAATGAAGTAGCTAGAGGTACCCCTTAACCTTAAACTAGCTTTTCCTTACCTTAGATTGTAGATTATTTGCTAACATGCTTATGTGATCTATTTTGATGTTTGGGAAATAGGACTAGGTACCTCACTATTATTTTGGAAATGAATGTCATATGAATTTGGAGGACCAAATTCTTTTAAGTGGGAGAGGATGTAGTGACTAGAATTTAAAATTAATTATTAATTGAGAAAATAACATTTTCTTGAATAGAATAAGAACAAACTCCATATAAATATAATGAGCTATATAAATGAGTTTAAAAATTGTAATTAAGTGTTGGGCTAATATTAAAAGTCTTAATGGGCCTAAAAATATTACTTAATTCGGAGTTATTAAAAGCCCTAAATTCTAAATGGATTAAATAAGTTAAAACTCACCCAAATGGGCCTTAAATCAAAATTAAATCAAACCCAATAAAGATTAGGTCGTTCTCCGTAGATATGCTAGTCTAATTAGGGTTTATCTCGTGCTAGGTGGCCTAGATAAAACTAAAAATCAAATTTTTCAGAGGTTTTCCCTATCTAGGGTTCCTTAACCTAAACTAGGACTCTAGGAGGTAGAAATCCTATAAATAGGACCCCATAGCCTCCCTAGTCAACCTTAGCTCGTGGGAGAAGATTTCTAGGTGTGGGAGGATCGTGCTAGGAGGAAATCGTGGACTTTCTTCGAATTTTGTGGAGTCATCGTTCTTCTTCCTCTTCTTCCATAATCAACGCAAGGTAGGTGTTTAGGGTTTAGGGTTTAGGGTTTAGGTAGGTGTTCTCTCAAGCTAAATCCCTAATTAATGGTTCAAACACGTTCATCTACATGTCTACTCTCTTCCTGTATCGTTTTCCCTAATTTTCATGAACTATATTGCATGTATTTCAATGATTATGGATTGGATATCGCTATTTAGGGTTTTCCCGCCGGAAACAGGTTTCTGTTTATGATCGCGGTGCTAACAGGGACTGCGTCTCTGAACGCGTCAGCCTGATAGACCGCGTTAAGGAGTCTTTTTTTAGAGAGAGAGAGAGAGAGAAATAATTGTCTTGAACGTGACCTGCTTGAGGACCGCGTTCTAATGAATGCGGCCGCTCCCCTGATAGCGTTCAGGCTCGAGTTCCCAGGAACCCTAGTGCCCTTTCCAGCATCATAAGCTAGTGCTATGGAGTCTAGATGGATGTTTTCACGTCTGCATGACATCTGAACCAACTAATGTAACTAGGAAACATGTTTAAACCTTAATTTCCATAAGTCTTCACGATCCATAATCATCTTTCCTTTTGATTCCATGTTCTTATCTCATCTCTATTATTAAAAGAGTATATAACTTCCTGTTAACCTAAAATTGGCTCATCATAGCATGGTTTAAATGTTCTTACATGTTAGTTATATTGAGTAAGTGATTTCGATTATATCATATGATATAGTATGTATAGTTGTTTTGAAGGGTTGGTCACTCCGGTGATATTGACCTATCGCTTGTTATTTCGTTTCTGGTAGTGTGATAGGAACCCTAATTTTTGGTGAAGTTAGAACCCTGCGCCAGATATTCCTTCCATTGGACTGGAACTTTCTTCATCAAGGCCTCCATAAGTCTCTGCAAGCTTTGGATTCTCACAAGGACGCCGAGCTAGTTGTACCACAAAACCCCTAGAAACTTGAGAATGCATCCTACTTGTATAGCTCGAGCTTCAACGGCCTTTGGACTATAGAACGAGGTTCTATTTAGGTTCTGTCTGATCTGTTCTGAACGTGACATGTTCAGCGACCGCGTTCAATCTTCTGATGGCAGCTGACCTCCTGACCATGTTCTGTGAAGAGACCGACTGCCTGGATCATCTATCTCTGTTCGCGCCTTACGACCAACCACGTTCATTCTAAACACGACACTGTTCATGACCATTTTTAACCAAGTTTCATGAGCTTTTTTCTTCGGTTTGACAATGGTTTATAAGTCCGAGAATTGATTGTCTAAGGTACTGTTGACTTGATGTTCCTCATGAATATCATCCATATTACTTATCCATTATATTTTCTTTTGGAATTTCATTCGTGATATTTCTAAAACATAAGTCCTTGACTCCACGTTGGCCATATATGAAATTGTGAAATTATTAAGGGTTGTGCGTCCACTAGAAACCAATGCAGGTAGGATGGAAGTCCAATCTGTAAACTATGGGAAAATTATGGGTGTGGCATTGCACCAACCTTTGTTATTCCGATAATCTGTTAATTGATATTCTGATAATCGATTACTCTGTTATTCTGCTATCCTGCTTAAATATTATTGGAATTTTGATATATCTGGCCAATTCTACAAGTTATGCTCATCTGGATCAATTGTTCATTGCTTCATATTGATATCTTATCCTTGGTCCTGTATTGGGATTGTTCCCTTTCCTTTGAGCTTCATATTTGTCCTTGACATTGAATTCATTATTGATTGTCTCCTTCGATTGATAGATTGCATTTCAGATTGATTATGGTTTTATACCATTTATGGCATAGTATTTTATTGAATATTGGTTAATTGATTAATCGCTTATATTTTGCCTGGCGATAGAGATATAATTCCTACTTAGCATTTTTGCTCACCCGGTTTCTCTTAACATTTTTCAGATAATAATGTTGAAGATGTTCAAACAGGCGGGGAAGGGCAAGAGTGATGAGTGCTTTAGAAGATTGGTGTCTGTGTCTTTTCATTTTCTTGAAGTCTAGTCCTGTAATTTTGAGTCTTTTCTTTCTTTTTAATGTAAGCTGAGTCAATAAAGTGTAATAATGGCATTTTGATATTAATAAATTTATAGTTTTTGTCATTTTTTGACCTTATTGTGTCTCTTGTGGTTTGCTATGATTTTTCATGACTGTTCGCTATCACGTTTCGAATAGTCTCCGCTGCTATCGGTTCAGGGCGTGACAGTGGTGAATGAGCTAGTCAGAAGATACAAGATTGATATCTTATGCCTACAAAAGTCTAAATGTGAAGGGGACGTAGAGTCTATCATGAAGGAGATTGGAAGAGCCAGGCTTTCAGAGGGGGTGGCCTCCCCGACAGAGGGAAGGGTTGGTGGCATCACGGTACTCTGGAATTAATTTGAGGCTAAAGACATGTAAGAAAATAGAAAGGTCAATTGAGGGGCTGCCTCCCTTCACGTTCGTAACGTAAGGGATGACTTCTAGTGGGACTTCTTGGAGATTTATGGTCCCCAAATTAGAGAAGGGAAGAGATCACAATGGGATGAGTTGCTTATATACCACCAAAGCTTAGGTTGACCCTGGTGTGTGGGTGATGACTTCAATGCAGTTGTTGCGACTAGAGAGAGGATAGGGGAGAACCCTCAGTCGGGGGAGATAGAGGACTTCTGCGATTTCATAGAGGAAGGGGCACTGATCGATATCGGCTTAGCAAATGCTCAGTTTACTTGGTCTAACATGAGAGCAACACCTTCATACTCTAGGCTGGATAGATTCCTAGTATCGGTTGACTGGGAAGACCACTATTCTCATGTGCAACCATCATGTTTGGCAAGACCGGTATCTAATCACAAACCTACTTTGCTGAAGACTAGCCGTAGGCAAGAGGGGAAGCAGTACTTCATATTTGAAAGATATTAGTTAAGGGAGGTTGACTTCATGGAGAACGTCAGGCAGGCTTGCAATGTGCAGAGGCATGAACAGTCTTCTATGGCTACACTAGTGGGAAAATTATGTGGCTCAAGTGCTTAAGGGCTGGGGTGCTGACAAAACTCTACCTAGTAGAGTTAAAAAGGACAGGATCCTATAACAATGGGAGGGTCTAGACTGCATAGAGGAGGCAGGGCTGTTGGATGAATCAGACAGGACACGTAGAGATACACTCAGGACAGAGTTTCAAGAGATTCTCACACAGGAAGAGATCTATTGGAAGTAGAGATCGAGAGAGAAATGACTCAAGAGGACGGAAACACTGCTTACTTCTAGAGAACTGCTTCAGGGAGGAGAATCAATCACATTACTTCTATCAAAGTAGGTGAGTAGGCCCTCATAAGGGATGAGGAGATCAAGGTGCAGAACAGGGACTTATATTCTAAACTCTTCACTGAAGATCAAATGGTCAGATTTAGGATTGCAAATGGCCTACTTCCTCATCTTTCTCTTGTAGAGAGGGCAACTCTCTCCCGCCACTTCTTTGAGAAGGAGGAGGTCCGACAAGCAGTTTTTGCTTTTGTAGGTGACAAAGCCTCAAGCCCGGATGACTTCCCTATGGCCTTCTTGCAAAACTGTTGGGACATAATCAAGAACGATGTCCTTCAGGTATCAAGGGCATGTTAGGAGGGCAGGGCTCACTTGAGAGGAATCAACAAAACCATCTTGGTCCTCATCCCCAAGAAGCAAGAGGCACAATCTTCTTGGACTATAGACCCATCAGTCTGATGAATGGAACTGTTGGACCACGGAATTTATTATAGATAAATAGATATATTCTTTTTGAAAAGAAACATTCCCCTATGTATGTAGAGGTTTATTCTGTGGGTGCGCATAGTATCAGACGATTTGGGTTCGGGTGTTGGATCTCTCTCCACTGACCGCAGTCAATGTTGATTTATATCGGCCTAACGTCCGAACACCTTTATTTAACTATCAAAGAAATCCCAAAGTCTTCCCCATAGGTTCCGATGTGGAGGGCAGGCTCACTCGGGTGACTCTCGATGACCACTCATTTACCACCAACGTGTTGATAGAGTTAGGGCTTCATCAAAGGCCTCTTAAGTTCAGGTAAAACCCTAGGATTTAGGAGTATGAATGCACGTGTGCGAATGCCGTAGGCATTTTCGAAGTGGAGGAAAGTTTTCTAGACCCCCAGGGTATTTTGGTAATTTTACCTACCTAGGGGTATTTTGGTAATTTTATCGGGCCAGGGGTATTCCTGAAATTTCAGAGTTGGAAAGAAAGTAGGGTAAGGTTCCTGACTTTGCAGGGCGCTGGGACCATTTATGGGGGGTTTCAGAGGTTGACTAGGCCATCTGTAGGTCGCAGGAGTATTTTGGTAATTTTACCACATCTTACATGGACCTAGGGTTGGGACGGAATCTAAATGTCGGGCGGGCTGATAACGTTTTCGAGCTGAAGGAGTGACAAGGGCTTCATAGAAGGCTCACATGTGTCAATCCTGCCCAAGGAGGGGTATATATGCAATTTTTGAAAGCCGACGGTTCTCTTGTAATTTTTCCCGATTGGTGTACAGAAGAGATTCGCGGAATGCACAACTTCATTTATGGCCCAATTGGGTACAAGGGTTGTCGGCGAGTTGTCGACTATACAAGGATCCACACTAACGCGAGAAGTAGGGACGCAGCCTCAATTACAAAAACTTGCAGGGTAGAATTGCAAACATGACATTTTGTTTCTCATGACCCCGGGGAGGACATGTCCGTAATTCCCCCATTATGTGGGTGGAACTACTTAATTTAGTCGTCCCGGGTGTAGAAACTTACAAACATGGCCCACTGAGGGGCATAATTATAAAAATACCCCGTAGGGGCATATACAAAAGACCCAGGGACTTATCCCTCATAGGCCAAGACTGACAAAACAAACTCCTTGCGCTGGTTCCTTGGTGCTCCGTGTGTTGTCTTTCGAGAGTTGTCGTTATGTTATCCACTTGGACCCTTGGGGGTCTATTTATAGAAGGCGGGAGGACCCAGATTGACAGAAATGTGAAGAATTACTCCGGTTCTGACAAAAAAGTGAGTTTTAGCCCCGATTCTAACAAGGTGGGATGCAAAAATCACTTTTTTTGTCAAGGTGGGGTGGCCAAACCCTTTTTTCACCCCTCTGCTTCTTTTTCCTTTTTTTTGTTTTGGAACATGGGGACCCGGGGGCCAAATTGACCCCGCTGGGATGCCAGTAGGGTGGACTGACCCCACCGGGGTCAGTTCGACCCCGCTGGTACCCCGCTGGGTACCAGCGGGGTGGGCTTGACCCTCGGGGTCGGCCGCGAGCAGGCCAGCAGGGTCAAATGACCCCGTGGCGCCCCTTTTGGCCCCCCTCTGTGCCTTTTCTCTCTTTTTCTGTCACCCTGGGTCAAGGAGAAATCCATATCAAAAGAAGAGAGAGGTGACAATTATCTTATGATCACCATTGGCCAGGGAGGTGACCGGAACCCCCGGGGAGGAGAAGAATGGGGTGACCATACCCCGGGGGCTTGTTCACCCCGGAGGAGGTCCTTGCTGCTACTCGGATGTCTGCAGTCCCGCTACTGTTTCGCCCTGGGCTGCTGTTTCTGCTCCCTCCTGTTGTTTCACCCCGGAGGGGTATTCACCCCGGGCTGTTGTCTGTTCACCCCGGAGGGGTATTTGCTCGGGCTGCTACTCACCCCGGACAGCTACTACTACTGTCCACCCCGGAGAGGTTTGCCTCTGCTGTGGATGGGGATCTAGCCCGGCGGGGTCTGCTGCTGCTAGGAGCCATTCCAGGCAGATCTACTGCTACTGCTATCCACCCCGGAGAGGTGGCATGAGGAGCAGAATTGCTGGGACAACGATCTTCTCTATTTTTTTTTAAAGGCAAAAATTGCTGCCAACAAATGCCCCCCACAGAACGTTCGTCGAAGCTGAGGGCAGAGGCAGACAGTCCGTGCTCGTCATTTTTTGATTTCTCCCGAGTCTTCATGACATGGGGAGATCATTGTAGGATTGCACCTCAATGCTTCGTTGCTTTCCAGTTGATGCAGGTTTGCCTCAGTGAGACCCACCAGTCTAGAAGTGATGTAAGCCTACCTCGGCAAGGCACTTTAACCTGAAGTTGATGTCGACCAACCCTTAGGGTATACTGGCCAAAGTTAATGTACACCGTCCCCTAGGGCGTGTTGGCCTAAAATTAGATGCTGGCCGACCTTTGGGGGTGCATTAGTCAAAGTTGATGCGAATCGGCCCTTAAGGCATATTGGTTTAGAGTTGTTTTAGGCCTGCCTCGGTGAGGCTTGTTGGCCTAGAGTTGCTACGGACCTACCTCGGCGAGGCTTGTTGGCCTGGAGTTGATGTAAGCCTGTCTCGGTGAGGCTTGTTGGCCTAGAGTTGCTGGGGACCTATCTCGGCGAGGCTTGTTGGCCCAGAGTTGATGTAGACTTGTCTCGGTTAGGCTTGTTAGCCTAGAGTTGCTGCGAGCTTGTTGGCCCGGAGTTGATGTAGGCCTGCCTCGGTGAGGCTTGTTGGCCTAGAGTTGCTACGGACCTGCCTCGGCGAGGCTTGTTGGCCTGGAATTGATGTAGGCCTGCCTTGGCGAGGCACATCCGTCTAAGTCGTCGTCGATTGACAGTTAAGTTGTGATAGCCAGAGACTGACATTGGTTGACCCTTGAGAATGCGTTGGCCAAAAGTCGTTGTGTTGGCTGACCGCTGAGGTATCATTGAAGATGTGTCCGCTAACCACTGAGGTGTGTAGCCGAACATATTGATGTGTCGGCTGGCCATTGGGATGTCACCAAAGATACGTCGGCTAATAGCTGAGGTGAGTAGCCGAAGGTTAGAGCTGGCTAATCGTTGACTTGTGATCATGGAAGGCAGTGTCGGCCGAAACCGAAACGTTTCGGCCAAAACGTTTCGGTTTCGGGCCGAAACGAAACGACACCCATACCCGGGTTTCGGCCAAAACCAAATGTAGTCTTTTAAAAAAAATTATATTTTAATTGGTTTCGGACCGAAACCGAAACCGATATTGCCTTCCATGCTTGTGATAGCCAAAGTTGACGTAGACCAACGCTTAGGGCATGTTGATCTGGGTTGATGTCGGCCGTACACGAGCTGAGGCAAATACCATGCAGCACACACTTGAGCACAGCACCGCCCTAGGCAAGGGTGTCGTAGCTTGTACATCATAATTCTGTACATTTCATTTTGTTTAGAAAGGGCACTCATTGAATTGTGCCTCCTTTCTTTGTTTTAGCTTTAGCTAGTGAGGCTCTATAGCTGCCTCCGAGTTTCCTGGCTCTTGGGATGGAGTGGCCGAATGGTCCTCAACTTGGTGTAGCATTGCCAAATGCATGCATTTGGCCTCCCTCGAGACGCCTGGATGACTAAGCTTGCGTCTTTATGGGAGGAGTTCGCTCGCCTTCACGCTATTTAGGAGCGGAGACAAAGGACTCAGCTGATGATTCAGCAGGAGGAGGAGCAACTTTGCAGACTTCGGAGAGCCCAGGCTAAGGTGGGCGCCCAGGTCAAGGCCGCTTACGAGCGCGAGCAGATGGCCTCCCGAAGAGTGGGGAAACTTTTGCGAGAGGTCCGAGAGACCGAGGAGGTGCGCAGAATTGCGCGTGCTGATGTAGATTCTCCGTCGTAGGCTTGAGGGGCTCCAAGAGCTTTTACGAGAGGTCCGAGAGACCGAGAAGCGCAGTCTTGCACGTGCCGATGTAGACTCTTCGCCTTAGGCTTGAGGGGCTCCAAGAGGAAGCTCTTCAGAGTGAGACTCGCCTTGTTGACCTGAGGAGGAGCGAGTCTGGTGCTTGATGGGCTTTCGTACATTCTTGTACACAAGGCTTTTGTAATTTGCCCATTCTTATCTGAGTCACCATGAGGGCTTGTCTCGGGCTCCTTTCTTTGATGATATTGATGAATAAAGGACAGAGCTCGAGAGCTTTTACTTCTATCCTCTTGCATGTATGTTTTTTTCTTTTTTTTTGTTCACTTTACCAGTCCTACCGCCCTTTCGGATTTTCGCCAAGACTGGCCCCCTTTAGCTTTTTCCAGTGCGCCCATGCGGATTTTCACACTGAGGGATACCCATTTTTACCTAAGACGCCCTTTCGAGTTTTCACCTTAACCGGGTTAAAACCTTTTTTCCCTTGATTGCTCCCCTAACAGAAACAACCAAGTCCGCTGGGGTATCAATATTTTTAACCCCATTTTTTTTTAATACCTATAATGCCAAGAGGCGGAGAGAGTTTGGCATTCCCAGAGGGACATGTGTGCTGCAACAGTGGGACAAGTGAGTGGACTTAACAGCCCTAATGGGACGTGCTTAGTCAAATCCAAAGACCAACATGTCAAATGGGTTGGCAACCCGAGAAGAGTGTGGATAGGCCGAGCCCGATTGGGACAGCAAATGAGTAGGTTTAAGAGTCCAAAAGGAACATGCGGGTTAAACCTCGAAGCCGATAAGCGAAATGGGTTGACAGTTCGAAAGGGGCATACATAGGCCAAGCCCAGTGGGATGAAAGAGGGTATTTGACAGCCCAGGTGGGACATATGAATCAAATCCGCGAGCCGATAGGCAAATAGGGTTGGCAACTTGAGAAGGACATGCATAGGCCAAGCCAGTGGGGAAAAAAGAATGAACTTGACAATGCCGGTGGGATATGTGAGTCAAGTCAAAAGCCAAGAGGCAAGATGGGTTGACAGCTCGGAAGGGGCATGCATAGGCCAGACCCAACAGAAGGACATGATGGATTTGACAGCCCTAGTGGGACATGAGAGTCAAACCCGAAGGCCGATAGGCAAGAGAGGGGTTGGCAGCCCGAAAGGGACATACATAGGCCAAACCCGGTGGAAGGAAAAGATGGATTTGACAGTCCTAGTGGGACGTGAGAGTCAAACCCGAAAGCCGATAGGCAAGGGGGGTTGGCAGCCCGAAAGGGACATACATAGGCCAAACCCAGAAGAAGGAAAAGATGGGTTTGACAACCCTAGGGGGACGTGAGAGTCAAACCCGAAAGCCAATAGGCGAGGTGGGTTGGCAGCCCGAGAGGGGCATGCATAGGCCGAACCCAGAAGAAGGAAACGATGTGGATTTGACAGCCCTAGTAGGACGTGAAAGTCAAATCCGAAAGTCAATAGGCAAGGGATGGGTTGGCTACCCGAGAGGGACATGCATAGGACAGACCCAAAAGGGAAGGAAATGATGGATTTGACAGCCCTAGTGGGACGTGACAGTCAATTCGAACGCCGATAGGCAAAGGATGGGTTGGCAGCCCGAAAGGGACATGCATAGGCCAGACCCGGAGAAAGAAAAGGGGTGGATTCGACAGCCCTAGTGGGACGTGAGAGTCAAACCTAAAGGCCGATAGGCAAGATGGGTTGGCAACCCAAAAGGTACATGCATAAGCCGAACCCGGAAGAAGGACAAGATGGATTTGACAGCCCTTGTGGGACGTGAGAGTCAAACCCGAAAGCCGATAGGCAAGATGGGTTGGCAGCCCGAAAGGGACGTGTATAAGCCGAACCCGGAAGAAGGACAAGATGGATTTGACAGCCCTAGTGGGACGTGAGAGTCAAACCCGAAAGCCGATAGGCCAGATGGGTTGGCAGCCTGAGAAGGACATGCATAGGCCAGACCCGGTGGGACAGAAGGGTAAGTGGGTTTAACTGCCCGAAAGAGACATGAGCTAAACCCAGAAGCCAATAGGCGAAATGAGTCGGCAGCCCGAAAGGAGCATGCAGAGGCCGAGCCCGACGGAACTAGAAGGACAGATTGGATAGCCCGGAGAAACACGGGATCCGAACCCATGAAGTTCAAAACATGGGTAATCCCGATGGGACAGAGTATGACAATGTCGGGACGCCCTGGTGGGGACTGGGTGTCACGGAATGACATGGGGGATATAGCCAAAGCATTAGTATAATGCCTTCACCATTATAGGGTGGAGTCGCTGACTTAGAACCACCCATAAAGCATATTGAAAGAGGATTGTTGCTGTTTTCTTTTTTTTCACATTACCAACTGTTGGCAACATTTTTTGCCCACTACATACGAGGTGAACTACTACTTAAGCTCACCACTGCAGAAAGGGGTGACTAGAACTCCCCGAGGTGGACTGCAGCAACATTAGACCTGCCCGGAGTGGCCAAGACCCGCCCGGGGTGGACATCAACAGACCCGCCCGGGGCGTACAGCAACAAACCTGCCCGGGGTGGCCAAGACCCCCCCGGGGTGGACAGCAGGGACCCGCCCGGGGCCAGCCACCCCCGGGCAGGTCCCCCAGCGGCTGCACGGGCGGGAGGAACCCGCCCGGGGTCGGCTGGCCCCGGGCAGGCCCGCCCGGGGTGGCTCCTCCCCGGGCGGGACCTGCCCGGGACCCCCCGACCCCGGGCAGGTCCGCGCGGACCCGCCCGGGGCGGGGCTGTCCCGGGCCGGTCCCGGGGTCTCCGTCTGCCCATCATAAAAAAAAAAGAAAGAAAAGAGGGGGGGAACCTGCCCGGGGTGGCTTTGACCCGCCCGGGTTCGGCCCACCCCGGGCCGGTCCCTCACCTTCTATAAATACCCCCTACGGGGCTCATTTGAGGGGGACTTTTTTTTTGGAGGGAGAGGACGACTTGTGAAGAGAAGAAATCTTTTGTTCGTTGTCTTGGCCTATTTGGGGTATGTGACACCCCGGGCTTTGTCATTATGCCCCTACGTGGGCGTTGTTGTTGTGCCCCTACGTGGGTCTTGTATTTATGTCCCTACGTGGATTTTGTCGTTATGCCCCTACGTGGGCGTGGTTGTTAAGTACCCTTTGGAGGAGACAACGAGATAAAGAGAAAAGCTATTACAAGCTGCCTACGGAAGACACTTGAAGCCTTTGTTCGTTTGTTTCGGCCCGTGTGGGGTAAGTCCCCGGGTCTTATATTTATGCCCCTACGAGGTATATTTACGTTTATGCCCCTTAGCGGGCCATGTTGTTAATTACGCCTCTTAGTGGGCCATGTTTGTAAGTCTTTACGTCCCGAGACAACTAAGTCATGTAATTCTGCCTTTATAATGGAGAAATTACAAAAATGTCCTCCCCGGGACCGTCAAAGACCAAAGTCCTGTAATTTGCAGTTATATCCTGCAATCTTTTGTAATTCGGGCTACGCCCCTACTTCCCGCGTTGGTGCGGATCTTTGTACAGTCGACAACTCGCCGACAATCCTTGTACCCATTTGGGCCATAAATGCAATCTATGACTCCATATGTCTTCTTTATGCATTGACTGGGGAAAATTACAAGAAAACCCCCGACTTGTCAAAACTGCACATATACCCCTCCTTCGGCCAAATTGACAGATGTGTGTCTTCTATGAAGTCCCTTGTCATTCCTTCGCTCCGGAAGTGTTGTCAGCTCAGTCCAACACTCGGGTATCATCTCAAACCTAGGTCTAGGGTCTGGTAAAATTACCAAAATACCCCTGTGACTTAAAAATGACCTCAGAGCCCTTGAAACCCTCCAGAAACGGCTTCTATGCCTTGGGGAGTCAGAACCCGATCCTACTTCCGTTCCAGCCCAGAAATTTCATAAATGCCCCTGGCCTGGGAAAATTACCAAAATACCCCTGGGGTGGTAAAATTACCAAAATACCCTCGGGGTCCAGAAAACTTCTCTCTACTTCAAAAACGCCTACGGCTTCCGCATATTTGCGTCTTTATTCCTAAATCTTAGGGTTTTGTTCAGACTTAGCCCTAACTCTATTAATGTGTTGGTGGTAAATGAGTGGTCATGGAGAGTCTCTCGAGTGAGCTTGCCCTCCACATCAGAACCTCTATAGAAGACTTTGGAACTTCTTTGACAGTCAAACAAAGGTGTTCGGACGTTAGGCCGATGTAAATCAACACTGACTCCGGTCAGTGGGGAAAGGTCCAGCACTCGAACCCAAATCGTCTGATACGACGCGCACCCACGGAACCCTCTCTACGCAGAGGAGTGTTTCTTTTCAAAAAGAACGAAAATCTACCTTTTATCTACGATAAAAGTCGATCTAGATTTTTTCCGTGTCTCACAGACTGGCACGCCCGGTGGGACCTTTCCCGCCTTTCTTCTTTCTGTCAAAGAAAGTCTCTAAACCTTCCTCAAGGTTCTGATTGCCCCTCTTCCTCTTACAGGACGGGAAGAGGAGGGCACATCTCTCGGTTCATTTGAGAATTCTTTGTGCATTCGCACGCCACTCCTTGTGTGCTACGCACCACCACCACCACCAACAGCACAGCGATGGCTGCCGTTACCTACGGCCCCGAGATCGTTGCCAACCACGCCAAGATCGGCTACCTGGCAACACCACTTGTTTTCGGCGACTTCCTAGAGGTCGTCGGCTCGCCCTTCTTCTTGGGCGTGGTGCCAGTGGCTGAAGTCAGTTCAGCCGCTCCTGCAGTACTAACAGTCGCCGAGGGTGTCAGACCCTCTACTGCAGCAACTGGCCGGGTCAGTCCGGTCAACAAGCCAGCCGTCGGGGGTGTCAGGCCCTCGGCCCCTTCAACCGGCCGGGTCCGCCCGGTCAGGAAGACAATGGTCGGAGGCGTCAGGCCTTCGACTCCAGCAACTGGCCGGGTCAGTCCGGTCGACAAGACGACTGTCGGGGGTGTCAGGCCCTCGACTCCTTCAACTGGCCGGGTCCGCCCGGTCAAAAAGACAACTATCGGAGGTGTCAGGCCTTCGACTCCAGCAACTTGCCGGGTTAGTCCGGTCAGCAAGGTCGTCTCTGAGGGTGTTGGGCCCTCTACTTCATCAACTGGCCGAGTCCATCCGGTCAATTCTCCAACTGTTAAGGGTGTCAAGCCCTTCATCCCGACAACCAGCCGAGCTCCCTTGGCTGCTACGTCAATCGCCGGAGGTGTCAGGCCTTCTGCCCCAGCTGTTGGCCGAGTCTTCTCGGTCAATCATATCACTACTGGCGTCGCTCATGTTCAACGGGGGCAGCGCCGCCGCCGCAATGGCGCCAAATCTACTGCGGTCACCCTCAGAGGTACTGCCCCTGCTCAACGGGGGCAACGCCGCCGTCGTCAAGATGACGCCATGCCTATGGCGGGCGCCAACACTGCCGCTCATACCCAATGGGGGCAACGCCGAAGCCGCAAGGGTGCAAGGCCCGAAGCGGCTGTCTCGCGCTCCGGCAAGACGGTAATTGTCGGAGACATCCGCATCCGGCTCGATGGAGGCGAGCCGATTCTACCACGGGATCGTCATGTCCCGACTATTTCTACCTCCAATCGCTTCGAGCCCCTCCGGCAAGTACGGGAGGACGGAGCGAAGAAAAAGAAGCCTGCCGTATCGGCGGCAATCCAGGGTCCTCTTCAACGGCCCAAGCCACGAGCTCCCCGTACAAGGACAGGGGGCAACCCAATTGAGGAGCATCAGCTCCATTTGAAGAACATCTGGGTCACCAAGGAGGAGGCCCAAATCATAAGGCGCGCGAGGGCGGAGGAGCCCTTCCGCATGTCAGAGCTTCAGCTGATGCGGGGTCCGCCAAGCGCAGAGGCCTCGACGTCTGCGAGATTTACATCTCAACCCCTACGAGAACAAAGGTGCCTGCTGCAGTTCCTGGAGAGCATTGATCAACAGTTGTCCACTTTCCCCTTTGGCTCATTTGCCAGGGGGTTAGCTCCATCCCACATACGAGAGGTGGGTATATCACCCACGGGTCGGGCCCCGCTCGGGGGTTGGCTCTCTGAAGAGTCCTCGGATTCATCTGAAGACGAGGAGGACTCACCGGAAGATGTGGAGGCTCCACTTCAAGTCGAGCTCCCAGAGAAATTATACTCCTTCCCTTTAGAGAAAACCCCCAATATCTTCTTCGCATGTCAGAGGGCGGGGTTGATTAGCCCATCACCCATGGAGCAAACACCAGGTGCTGCTTTTCATCAGGGCTATTGCTCCTACCATGAAGTTGTTGGCCACATCATCCACAACTGTGAACCATTCAAGGACCTCGCTGAGGACTTGATCAAGCGAGGGAAGGTCAACATGGGTGAATTCCTGGTCGACTCACCGCAGCCGCATGCACGAAGGAGTCTTCACTTCTATGTCAACGTCATTCACGCTGCAGCAGCCTTCCAGTTCCCCGAGCCGCAGGAGGAGGGAGTCAGTTCCCAGGGAGCCAGTTCCCAATCGCCCAAGTCCACACTATGGTGTCTAGGGTGGCGACCATCTCATCAGTGTTCTTTTCCTAAGGAAGACACTGAGAAGATTTTTGACAAACTTCTGGAGCATGGTTGGGTGCTGACACATGACCCGCCGTCTTATTACAATGAGACGGCCAAGAGACACCCCCGCTATTGCAAGTATCATGCAAGGGTGTCTCACTCCACTCGGCATTGCCCAGAGGTTCAAGACTTCATCGAAGCCCTCATCCAAAGAAGGGTTATCGATACTCAGGGGAACTCCATGACGAGGTTGCGCCTTGCAGAGGCCGCCAGGGAGACTCTCCAGCAGGCCCGGCGAGAAATCGAAGCTTTTTCCCGATTAGCCCGGCCAAGTGAGCCCGCGGAAAATGATGAATTCCCATTACTCACTAAAGGCAAGGCCACCTATAAAGGGCCTAAGGTCCAGAACCCAGGAAGCCAAGCTGTGGGAGAGAGTTCCAAGGCCCGTCCCAAGTCGAGTCAGCCTGGCATCGTCATAAGAGAGAACTCTCGGCCAGATAACAAAGGCAAATCCAATGCGTCAGAGCCTTCAGCCAAAGTTCCTGCCAAGTCAGCAAGGCCATTAGTCGGGGAGAGGACTCAACTCCTTGAGCCCGCAAAGATCTCGGCTAAGACCTCTGTCAGCCCAGCGAGGCCGCCTATTGTAGAAAGGCCTCAGCAGCTCAAGCAAGCCAACCCACCCGTCCAAGCAAAGTCGGTGGAACCTCAAAGCTCCCAGAGGCCCCACTGTGGACTGGCAGAATTCCAGGAATTGCCTCCTGAAATAATTGCTCAGGCAATCAATGCCACCTTCCAAGCTCAGCCAGAGGAGGCCAATTGGACCAAGGTTGCCCCCAGAAAGAGCCGTGGCGCTAAAACTCCTAAGGAGTCAGCCCGGAGCAAGAAGCAAAATTCTGGGGGCAAGCAAGTCCCACTGTCGAAGCAAACTCCCCTTTCTTCTCAAGAGGCAGCACGCCAAAAGAAGCAGGAGAAGAATCGCAGGAAGAATTTGAAGAGGAGGTTAAAGAAGCAAGCCGAGCAAGCCGCTGCTATGGAGGCTCCTAAGGAGCCGACTCCTCTACAAAGACTTCAAAAGCTCATAGATGAGTTGGAGGAGTACACTCCCCCTCATCCCACCAGGGTCGTCACTCTAGACGAATATATCCTCTGGGACAAGCTTGGGCGCAAAGCCCGTCTTCTGCAATGGCTCCGAGAAACGGTTCACCGTCTTGAAGAGGGTGAAGACTTCCCCATCCCGGAGGAGCTCTCCTTATTCTATAAAGATGAGGAGCTCACTCTGGAGATGCTCGAGGAAATGCTGCAAGAGCTCTCCTGCAATATTAGTGGCGATTCCGCCACCCGACAATATTTATTGTCCCACGGCTGATAGCACTGGAGGCAAGGCTCCTATGGCAACATATCAGCGCCGCTCGGCAAGAAATGGCCGAGGACGCGGCCGAGGTCGCAACCGAGGACGTGGACGTGAAGGTCCCCTGACTCTTGACCGGGTCATAATATTCAGAGGGGAGAAGCCCGGTCCTGCCCCAGAAACTCAAGTTCGGGGAATCCCTTTCATACTCAACTCCTCAGAGGGTCCAAACTCCGCATCAACGGCTAAGTCGGGTGGAGTCCCTTTTACAATCACCTCCTCCGATGAAGAAGAGGAGCCAGCCAAGTCGCCGAAGTGCGAGGAGGCGTCAGAGCAAGCCGGCCCCTCCAACAGGGTCGAGACCACAAGCCCAGCAGGTCCTCCTAATGAAGACCAGCCTGATGAGCCTTTGCCACCTCCGGAGGAATCCTTGGCACCGCTGTTCCATGAAGATGCGGAAGGCCAGAATGCGGAGGAGCGCCCTTCTAAGCGGGAGAAGCCTCGCCAGGCGCCAAAGACTCTGGCGGAGATCATCCCGCCATTTGACAAGACCCGTGCTCGGGCAGACCGCAAAATTATTCATCATATGAAACGGTTCCCAACAAATGTCACTATTTGGGAGGCCATTGCCTGGAGCAAAGACCTCAGAGAGGCTCTTGTCAAGATACTTCAAGATCCAGAGGCATATGAAGCCCATGTTGCAGAGTTGCAAGCCCAGGTATATGAAGCACTCACAGCCAACATCTCCTTTACGGACAAAGACATGTTGTTGTCCTCTCCGTGTCATAATCGCCCCTTATATATGAGGGGGACAATTAATGGACATGATGTGAATCGCATCTTAGTTGACGCTGGAGCAGCCGTCAACATCATGCCTCGGAAGACTTTCAAGTCCCTATACTTGGCACCTTATTTGCAAAAGGTGACCGATGTCAAGATCTCGGGATTCAATCGGGGTTCCGAGGAAGCGCTTGGTCGGGTTGTAGTCAAGCTTGCCTTGGGCGATTTTGTCACCCAAGCGACATTCTATATCATCAACTCCGACACATCTTACAAGATGCTGCTTGGAAGACCCTGGCTTCATGAGAATTGGGTCGTTCCTTCAACTTTGCATCAGTGCATTAAATATGCCAAGGAAGGGGAGCAACATACGGTCTTCGCAGATCAAGCCCCGTTCCACCCCAATGAGTGCCATCTGGCCGATGCTTCACTATATTTTGGGAAGCCCACTTTAACAATCCCCGAGTCTTTAAAAGACAAAGGGAAGCAAAAGGTGGACCCTGAAGTTGAAGAAGGGCAGCTCTTCACTGTCAACCAAGACATGGTAAAGTTGTACAAGCTGAGCCTCAATGCCGCCTCCAAGCCGACCCAACCAGAAAGGCGGAGTGTTGACTTTGAAGCCAACCTTATCAACCGGGTCATTGATGGGAGTATCTCCTTACCACCCAAGTGCCTCCAGCTCTCGTCCCAACGGGACGAGTATGAGGTGGAGCAGTTGAAGACCTTTACAGTCTCCTATCAACGGAGAAGGGGACGCAACAAAGGCAAGAGGGACAAGCCGATCATCTTTTACAAAGGTGATTTAGTCGCACCGTGCCCTCCTGAAGATGATTTCGGTTGGGATACTCCCGCCGATGTGATGCCAGAGCCAGTCCAGGAGATGGATGATATGCCCAACTAGATTAGGGAGATGTGCAAAAAGCAGCACATCCCGCAAACTCTGGACCCTGTGCGAGCGGCGTATTTCCATCAACTGTGGAACCCTCCGCAGGTCCGCGGACAGCCTCCCTTCTCCCGCAAAGATACAAGGGGCCTAGGCTATGACCAAGAGACGGACTTCGAGGTCCACTTTGCAGTCAATACCATAGGACTGCTACCTCTCCATCACGGGCAGGCAGAAGTTGAGCCCAAGGTTGATGACTCTATAAGGGCGTCCGGTGACGTGTCTTTGACACCTTCACCTTCATCAGGAGCTGACAATGGTCGCCCTTCGGAGGAAAAAGCAGCTGAGCCTGCTAACCATCGGCAAGACGAGGCCAGTCCTTCGACTTCAATCCATGGGCAAGAGTGTTTCGAAGAATTTGATGTCTACGAAGCCAACACTGATGATGAGGGAGACTTCGTCGACCTCCAACTAGCTCCACCGGAGCTTGAACACGGTGGCTAAGCAACTGTGGATGAATTGATCGAGTTTAATCTCGAAAGCAAAAGTGACCACCGTCCCACCTTCATAAGTGCTCTCCTCAGTGAGAAAGAAAAGCAGTCGTATCGACAGCTCCTAGAAGAGTTCAGGGATTGTTTCGCCTGGACTTACAAAGAAATGCCCGGACTTGATCCTTCTGTGGCTGAACATGAGCTGGCAATACTTTCAACAGTCAAGCCAGTCAAGCAAACTCAAAGGCGTATGCGCCACGAGCTGGAGCTGAAGGTCAATGCTGAGGTTGACAAAATGCTCAATGTGGATTTCATAGAGCCTTGCATGTATCCCGTGTGGCTCGCCAATATAGTCCCCGTCAAGAAGAAGAACGGCCAAGTCCGAGTCTGCATCGACTTCAGGGATTTGAATAAGGCATGCCCAAAGGACGACTTTCCTGTCCCAATCACTGAGACAATGGTTGATATGACCACTGGTCACGAAGCTGTCTTTTATGGACGGGTCGTCGGGCTATAATCAAATCCGCATGGCCATCAAAGATAAAGACCATACGACTTTCCGGTCTCCTAAGGGGATCTTCAACTATAAAAGGATGCCGTTCGGTCTGAAAAATGCTGGCGTAACCTATCAAAGGCCAATGACCAAGATCTTCGACGAGATGCTACATGACCTTGTCGAATGCTATGTTGATGATCTGGTCGTCAAGACAAAGAGGCGGGAAGATCACTTAGCTGACTTACGTCGAGTCTTTGAAAGGCTTCGACAATTTCAACTCAAGATGAACCCGATGAAGTGCGCCTTCGGCGTCTCCAGCGGCAAGTTCCTCGGCTTCATTGTCAGGTACCGGGGCATAGAAATCGACACTGACAAAATAAAGGCTATAAGAGGACTACCTCCGCCCAAGAACTTGACAGAGCTCAGATCTCTTCAGGGGAGACTCGTCTATATTAGGCGGTTTATTTCTAACCTCTCAGGGAGATGCCTACCTTTCGGCAGACTGATGAAGAAAGGAGCACCCTTCATATGGGATGAAGACTGTCAGAAGGCCTTCAAGCAGATCAAGGAGTATCTGTTGACTCCTCCTGTCTTAGGGGCACCTGTCAGAGGGAAGCCCCTTATCTTATATATTGCTGCTATGGATGCCTCTTTGGGGGCTCTGCTAGCTCAGGTCAATGACGAGGGCAAAGAACAGCCGCTGTACTACCTCAGTCGGAAGCTGATCGGGCCTAAGCACCGGTACGCTCCCATGGAAAAGGTGTGCCTAGCTCTGGTGTTTGCTGTCAAGAAGCTAAGGCACTATCTTCTAGCCCACCGGGTGGAGCTCATCTCAAAATGCAACCCACTCAAGTTTCTGCTCAGCCAGCCTGTCCTCTCTGGTAGGCTTGGTAAATGGGCACTTATCCTCATGGAGTTCGACATCACCTTCGTCCCACGCAAAGCGATCAAGGGACAAGGAATGGCGGAGTTCTTAGCAGCGCAACCTGTGCCAGAAGATTCGTCACTCAATTTCGAGCTCCCCGACGAAGAGGTGTTAGTGCCTTCTCAAGAAATCGGGGAGTCTTCTGAAAAAGTCCCACCACAGATAGAGCCGGGTGTCCTCACCCTTGATCTCCCACACTGGGAGTTATATTTTGATGGTGCCTCTCGGACAATCAAAAGGGCCGGCGGCCTTACAGACTATGTCTCAGGCGCGGGGGTAGTCTTTGTATCTCCACATGGCGGCATCCTCAACAAGTCTTGCGCTCTCATGAAGTCGCTGACTAATAATGAGGCAGAGTATGAAGCGTTAATCATTGGGCTTCAGCTGGCACTGGAGATGGACATCAAGTGTATCAAAGTGTACGGGGATTCTCAGCTTGTCATCCGACAAGTACTGGGCGTCTATGACGTCCGGAAGAAGGAGCTCGTCCCCTACCATGCAGCCGTCATGAGACTTAAAGAAAAATTTTACCTATTTGAAATAGGCCATGTCCCCAGAGGCAGCAACTCCCAGGCTGATACTCTTGCAAAGTTGGCAGCAGCCCTAAAACTCCCGCCTGAGGGAGAATTAAATATTACTGTCAGACACCGAAGACTCATGCCAAGTGTGCTCGACGAAGAATCCGGCCTCACTGTTTATGAGGTCGACAACATTCAAGAGGAGATTGTTCCCGAAGAAGAAGATTGGCGTGAGCCGATCATAAAGATAAAGAACGGTTGGCTCCCTCCTGATCGGGCTCAGAGGGTGCAACTGCTACGCAGGGCGACATCCTACCAGCTGATTGACGATCTGCTCTTCATGCTCGTCCATGAAAAAGACCGATCGGTCCTCTTGCGGTGCCTTTCGTCCAAGGAAGCGAAGACCGTCATGCACGAGGTCCACTCCGGATTGTGTGGAGCTCATCAGGCAGGAGCCAAGATGAAAAATAGCATCAAGCTCAAAGGGTTCTACTGGCCCACCATGTACGAAGATTGCAATCAATATGCTCGTACATGTCATCAATGCCAAACATTCGGCCCAGTCCCTCGGCGACCACCTAACCCGCTCCATCCAACAGCGCCTACTTGACCATTTGCAGAGTGGGGTATGGATATTGTGGGACCATTCCCACCATCATCCCAGGGGCACAAGTTCATACTCGCTGCCACCGATTACTTCTCCAGATGGGCGGAAGCCGTCCCACTACGGGAAGTTACAGGGGAGATAGTTGCTCGTTTTGTGCGGCACTATATCATATACAGATTCGGCACCCCCAGTCGGATTATATCCGATAATGGCACGTCATTCAAGAACAAGACTGTTTATGCTTTGGCGGCCAAGTTCCATATCGATTGGAGGACGTCATCAGTCTACAATCCCCAAGCCAACGGATTGGCCGAGGCTTTCAACAAAACCCTCTGCAAGCTGCTGTCTAAGATAGTAGGTGGACGCAAACGGGATTGGGGCGAGAAGGTCCACGAAGCCCTATGGGCCTATCGTACCATCTACAAAACCCCTACGGGATGTTCCCCATTCTCTTTGGTCCACGGAGCCGAAGCAGTGATCCCTGTGGAGATCGAGCTAGCATCTTACCGCGTTGCTGTGCACGCCGGATTGCCAAGCCAAGACCAATATGAAATTGAAAGAAGGCTCGAGGAATTGTCCAACCTTGAAGGTCAAAAAAAACTCAAAGCCTATAAACACTTATAAGTGTATCAAGCCCGCATGACACGTGCCTATGATAAGCTGGTCAAGCAATGGGCGTTCAAGAAAGGCGACCTTGTCATGGTCAAAGAAAAGGAGGTTCTCGCGGGAAGATCCAGCGGCAAACTCCAGCCCAATTGGCGTGGACCTTACGTCATCCAGAAGGTCTACGAAGGAGGGGCCTATACGGTCCTTGACCACAAGGGAGACAATCCCTTCCCTCCTCTCAACGGCAAGCACATGAAACTCTACTACGCGCCACAGCAAGAGTTTCCCCAGCAGTCCTCACAGGACAGTACCTCTCCTCAGTGAAGGTTCAAAAAAAAAAAAAAAAGAGGGGTTAAAAATACTGATACCCCGGCGGACCCAGCCAGCCTTCAACGGTTGGCTGGGGGTAAAAAGGCCATAGACCCGGTCGAGGTGAAAACTCGAAAGGGCGCCTCGGGCAAAAATGGGCAACCCCTCGGTGTGAAAACCCGAAAGGGCGCACTGGAAAAAGCTAAAGGGGGCCAGCCTCGGCGAAAACCCGAAAGGGCGGTGAGGTTGGTAATGTGAAAAAAAAATCCTCTCTTTATCTATTTTAAGGGTGGCTAGTCAATGACTCCACCCCATCTCGACCAAAACATCATATTGATGTCATGGCTATGCCTTACATATCATTCTATGACACCTAGTCCCACCAACATTTTGAGGTTGTCATATTCTGCCCCATTGGGCTCGGCCTCAGCATGCTTTCTTGGGCTGCCGAACCATCATGCCATTCGGCACCCTTTTACCCCTTTGGATTGAGCCTCAGTATGCTCTCTTGGGCTACCAATCCATTACACCCTTGGACTCCTTTTTGTCCCATCGTGCATGGCCTCAGTATGCTCTCTCGAGCTGTCAACCGATGTCATCTTTTGACTCCTTTTTGTCCCATCGGGCATGGCCTCAGTATGCTCTCTCGAGCTGCCAACCGATGTCGTCTTTTGACTCCTTTTTGTCCCTCGGCATGGCCTCAGTATGCTCTCTCGAGCTGCCAACCGATGTCATCTTTTGACTCCTTTTTGTCCCATCGGGCATGGCCTCAGTATGCTCTCTCGAGCTGCCAACCGATGTCATCTTTTGACTCCTTTTTGTCCCATCGGGCATGGCCTCAGTATGCTCTCTCGAGCTGCCAACCGATGTCGTCTTTTGACTCCTTTTTGTCCCATCGGGCATGGCCTCAGTATGCTCTCTCGAGCTGCCAACCGATGTCGTCTTTTGACTCCTTTTTGTCCCTCGGCATGGCCTCAGTATGCTCTCTCGAGCTGCCAACCGATGTCATCTTTTGACTCCTTTTTGTCCCATCGGGCATGGCCTCAGTATGCTCTCTCGAGCTGCCAACCGATGTCATCTTTGGACTCCTTTTTGTCCCATCGTGCATGGCCTCAGTATGCTCTCTCGAGCTGCCAACCGATGTTGCCTTTTGACTCCTTTTGTCCCACTGGGTGACACATGTGTCCCTAAGAGAGTGTCACTAGTTCTCTGCCCTTGGGCATTATAGGTTTAAAAAGAAGAAAAAAGAAAAAAAAAGAGAAAGGGGTTAAAAATACTGATACCCCGGCGGACTCAGTCAGCCTTCAACGGTTGGCTGGGGTTAAAAAGGCCACAGACCCGGTCGAGGTGAAAACCCGAAAGGGCGCCTCGGGCAAAAATGGGTAACCCCTCGGTGTGAAAACCCGAAAGGGCGCACCGGAAAAAGCTAAAGGGGCCAGCCTCGGCGAAAACCCGAAAGGGCGGTGAGGTTGGTAATGTGAAAAAAAATCCTCTCTCCGTCTATTCTATGGGTGGCTCTAAGTCAATGACTCCACCCCATCTCGAAAAAAAAAAATCATATTGATGCCATGGCTACGCCTTACATGTCGTTCTATGACACCTAGTCCCACTAGCATTCTGACGGTGTCATACTTTGTCCCATCGGGCTCCGCCTACGCATGTCCCTTTCGGGCTGTCGACCCATTCCGCCTACCGGCTTCCGGGTTCAGCTCATATGTCTCTTCTGAGCAGTTAAACCCGCTTACTCTCTTGTCCCACTGGGACTGGCCTCAGTATGCTCTCTCGGGCTGCCAACTTTTCATGCCTTTCGGCTCCTTTTTCATTCTAGGGAATGGCCTCCGTATGCTCTCTCGGGCTGCCAACCCTTCATGCCTTTCGGCTCCTTTTTCAGTCTAGGGAATGGCCTCAGTATGCTCTCTCGGGCTGCCAACCCTTCATGCCTTTCGGCTCATTTAACCTCCTTGGGATTGGCCTCAGTATGCTCTCTCGGGCTGCCAACTTTTCATGCCTTTCGGCTCCTTTTTCATTCTAGGGAACTGCCTCAGTATGCTCTCTTGGGCTGCCAACCCTTCATGCCTTTCGGCTCCTTTTTCAGTCTATGGAGCGGCCTCAGTATGCTCTCTTGGGCTGCCAACCCTTCATGCCTTTCGGCTCATCTAACCTCCTTGGGATTGGTCTCAGTACGCCCTCTCGGGCTGCCAACCCATCATGCCTTTAGGCTCATCTTACTTCTTGGGATCTGGTCTCAGTATGCTCTCTCGGGCTACCAATCCATCGTGTCTTCTGGCACATGTCCCACCGGGTCTGGCCTCAACATGTCCTCTCGGGCTGCCAACCCACCTACTCGCCTATCGGCTTTCGGATTTGACTCTCACGTCCCACTAGGGCTGTCAAATCCACCCTTTTTCTTCTTCTGAGTCTGGCCTCTGTATGCCCCTTTCGGGCTGTCAACCCATCTCACCTCTTGGCTTCAGACTTGACTCATGTATTCCACCGGGATCGCCAAGTCTATTCCTTTGTCCCCATGGGTTTGGCCTCTGCATGCCCTTGTCGGGTTGCCAACCCTATTTGCCTATCGGCTCGCGGATTTGACTTATACGTCCCACCCGGGCTGTCAAATCCCCTCCTTCCATCGCTTCGGTCTGGCCTATGTATGCTCTCTCGGGCTGCCAACCCATCCCGCCTATCGGCCTCCAGGTTTAACCCTCATACCCCTTTCGGACGGCTAAACCTACTCCTTTGCTATCCCAACCGGGTTTGTCACTGTTGGACACGGAAAAAATCTAAGAGATACTCTTATCGTAGATAAAAGGTAGATTTTCGTTCTTTTTGAAAAGAAACACTCCTCTGCGTAGAGAGGGTTCCGTGGGTGTGCATAGTATCAGACGATTTGGGTTCGAGTGCTGGACCTTTCCCCACTGACCGGAGTCAGTGTTGATTTACATCGGCCTAACGTCCGAACACCTTTGTTTAACTGTCAAAGAGGTCCCAAAAGACTTCTACAGAGGTTCTGATGTGGAGGGCAAGCTCACTCGAGAGACTCTCCATGACCACTCATTTTACCACCAACACATAGAAACAACTAGATTAGGGCTAGGTCTGAGCAAAACCCTAAGATTTAGGCATAGAGGCGCAAATATGCGGAAGCCATAGGCATTTTTAAAGCAAGGGAAGTTTTCTAGACCCCGGGGGTATTTTGGTAATTTTACCAACCCAGGGGTATTTTGGTAATTTTCCAGGTCAGGGACATTTATGAAATTTTCTGGGCTGGAGTGGAAGTGAAACTGGATCTCTAACTCCCCAAGGCATTGAGGCTCTTTCTGGAGGGTTTCGAGGGCTTTGAGGCCATGTTTAGGTTACAGGGGTATTTTGGTAATTTACCAGACCCTAGACCTAGGTTTGGTGTAATACCCGAGTGCTGGACTGAGCTGACAACACTTCCGGACTGAAGGAATGACAAGGGGCTTCATGGAAGGCACACATTTGTCAATTCGGCCGAAGGAGGGGTATATACACAATTTTTCAAAGTCGGGGGGTTTTCTTATAATTTTCCCACCCGAGATTACATATAAAACATGCTGAATGCTTTTATAATTCCATGTGAGTACAAGGATTGTCGGCGAGTTGTCGACTGTACAAACGTCCGCCTTGGAGCGGGAGATAGGGACGTAGTCCCAATTACAAAAGATTGCAGGGTATAACTGCAAATTACAGGACTTCGGTCTTTTACAATCCCGGGAAGGATATTTTTGTAATTTCGCCATTATAAGGGCAGAAATACAAGATTTAGTCGTCCCGAGACGTAAAGACTTACAAAACATGGCCCGCTGAGGGGCATAATTACAAACATGGCCCGCTGAGGGGCATAAACGTAAATATACCCTATAGGGGCATAAATACAAGACCCGGGGACTTACCCCACGCGGGCCGAAACAAACGAATAAAAGCTTCAAGTATGCTCCGTAGGTTACTGCTTGTAGTCACTTCCCCAGTGTCTTTTGCTTGGACCCTTAGGGTCTATTTATAGAAGGCGGGAGGGCCCAGAGGGGTCAAATGAACAAAATTGCCCCGATTCTGTCAAGGTAGGGTGGCAAAAAGCCATTTTGACCCCTCTGGCCACCAAAAAGGGCCAAATGACCCCTCTGAGGGGGTTAGAGAAAGAAAAGAAAAAAAAAACCTTTTTTTTTTTTGTTTTTGAAGTCCCGGACCCCGGAAGGGGGCGGACTCGGGCGGGGTCGCGCGACCCCGGGACGGGAGCGACCCGGCGGGGTCGCGGCGACCACGGAGCCGGTGCACCCGGCGGGGTCGCGCGGTCCCGCGGGTGAACCCGGCGGGGTCGCGTGACCCCGCGGGGCCACCTGGCGGGGTCGCGTGACCCCACGGGTGGAGCCACCCGGCGGGGTCGCGCGGCTCCCCGGGCGGACCGGCGGGGTCGCGCGACCCCGGGGCGGACCGGCGGGGTAGCGCGCCCCCGCGGGTGGACCAGCGGGGTCGCGCGCCCCCGCGGGTGGACCAGCGGGGTCGCGTGACCCCGCTGGGTCCCAGCGGGGCCGCGGCCTCCTCTTTTGACCCGGGAGGGGTCGTTTGACCCCCGGGCGTGCTCCTTGGCTCCTCCTCGCGTCGCTTCGCGCCGTTTTCGTCGTCCCGGACTGGAGAAGAACCGTGGTGAAGCTATAAATCCCGGGGAGATCGCTCCTTCGCCGCGTGGCAGCATCGCATCCGCAGAAGGAGCATTGTTTGTTTGTCTGGTCGCTCGTCGCCGCGTAGGGAGGAAGCTTTGCGCCCGTCTGTGCCGTGTGATACACTTGCTCGGCTACTCGGACCGGTATGCATATGTTTCTTCCTTGTTAACCTTCTTGCCGCGACGTCGACCATGATAATATTGTCGGATCAATAGACCCTAAATCACGGAGATACTCCGTAGTTCGACGATGTTGACGATACGCCATCCTTGTCGTCGAACGTTGCATAGCAACAATCTCTCAAAGTAACTTGAGATAATTTCGGGTGCAACAAATGCCCCCCACGGGACGTCCGTCACGGCCGGAGGCATGGGGCGGATGGCCCGTGCCCTTTGAAGGGATTGAACAATATCGGCATAGCCGTTGCATATTTTAGCCTGACGCTTCTCCATTTTTGTTTCTCCTCTTTGTGCTTTCAGCCATGGCTCGCAGCAGTGGGAGTGGAAGTCGGTCGAGGAGGTCCCGTGCTAGGGGCGCTGACGACTGCGGGGTTGAGCGCATAGACCGGCGGATGCCGCCTTTTCCTCCTCGTACCATTGATGTTGGGAACATCAACCAACTAGACCTTGGCTATTCATGGGTCGCTGAGGGCCCAACAGAGAGTGCCGGAGCAGCTGAAGGTCTTGTTGATGTGTCTCGGATTGCGAGGCAAGGCGGTCTTTATACATATGACCGCACTGGAGGGTATCCATGTCACTATCCCCTGGATCGTCATCTTTACAGTTTTCTGCAGGGTTTTGCTCCCGTCGGCATGGAGACTGACGATCCGTCACTTCCAGAGGAGAGGCGTCGCCTCGAGAGGGCGATACTGGTGGGGAGAGACGGCATGCAAGGATTGTGTTCCCTGACTTATCCGAGTTACCCGGAGGGCTTTCCTCGGCAGCGGCAGTATCCGGACAGGCAGAGTCTGGGCTCTTTTCAGCGACACGAGAGCTTTACCGTCCGGGCTACGCCGATGTCTCCAGCGACTTGGCATCTGCATGGGCAGCACAAGGCCGCGGATCAGGTTGTAGATGGCCTCTTTCTGGCGCCCACTGGAGCCAGCTTTGCACAGGAAGAATACATCCACGATTGCATGTTGGAGAGGGTTCTGGCTTTGAAGACTCCCAGCTGGTATGGGAAGTGGTCCGTCATCCCTTCTCACAGTTACCACCGGGGCGCGACAGAGTGGCTCTGGGGCATTCTGCTGGTTTACCGGTCTTTGTTGGATAGGGTGGGGATTCGTCACGCAGTGACTGCCGCCCTGTACTCCTACCCTTGTTACACTGGCCTGCTACAGGCTCTAACAGAGAGGTTCAGCCGCCGGTGGAACACTTTCGTCACAGCTGGCGGGGAGACTTCACTGGACCTCTGGGCCTTCCAGAGGATTTCTGGTCTTCCGATCTGCGGGAGACCCTATGAGGAGCTATCACCAGATGACTTGCACCTCAGCTCTACAGATGGGGCAGGACACTATACCCTGCCCTACTGCTTCAGGTTTCTGATGAAGACCTGGAGGGACTTAGCCCGAGTAGGCACAGATCGGACTCCACGCACACCGCGGGTGACACTGAATGCCTGGGTGAGTCACTTCTATAGCGGTCCTTACTGCTTCCATGAGGAGTTTGCACAGTCCGGCACCACCTGGGATGAGTACCGAGAGGTCAGAGTGGACATTCCTCCACATCTTCGCCACCTGCCTGCGCCGACACAAGGCTGGAATTCACGGGGGCTGCATCCTATTACTTATCTGGCGGCTTATCTGGCATACTGGCTTTCCAGCTTCGTAGTCCCTCATGGAGAGGAGGGAGTCCTGCGGGTGGAGGTGATTTATCCAGCCTGCATGCTTGCCTGCGGACAGAGACTCGCCATTGCACCAGCAGCCTTGGCGAATATTTTTCATTCGCTTGGGGCTTTGTCTTCCCACTCCTCGCCGCGAGAGAAGGGTATATTGCTGCCCACTCATTATTTGAGTGCTTGGGCAGGGCTACTGTTTCCAGAGTTGTCCAGGAGGACTCCGGTCGAGAATCCAGCAGCTCCGTTGATTTTCTGGTTTACCGGGCAGCCATCCCAGGATCCAGTTGCACAGTTAGTAGGGGCCAGGCGGGCCTTGTCTTTTGTTCCGGTGAAGAGGGGAGAGGGCCTAGCCCTTGACTACTTCTCCTACCTTCACCGTCCTTTTGTCAGGCAGGAGGGAGATGCTGTCGTCAGCCGGGTTTCCACCCATGCTTTACCTTCCCCCCAGGGTTTAGCAGAGTGGGTCGTCAGCATCCGACCCAGTGTTCTTGTATATTGACGCTCCAGTACGGCGATACTTGAGCCTTACTACCCACACCGGTTCGCCAGGAACTTCGGGTATGATCAGGCTATCCCCTCCAGTGGAGAGTTTTCTTTGCCCCTCCGGCTATACAGGCACAGGGACATACACTTGGTCGCGGCAGCTTGGCAGGACTTCCTTTGCCGCGAGGCAGGGCCGGGGTACCCGATCCCAGAGCAGGAGCGCAGAGGCTACTTCGACATCTATTATGCTCGCTGGTGGTTCAAAGTCAGCAACCTCTTCCGGGAGCGTCGAGATGCCATTCGTACCGCTGAGGAGCAGCGTTTGGAGCGGGAGGATCTGCCTCCTCTGTGTGTCGATCCAGCCTTCCTCAGGTCTCATTTTTCGGGGATTGCCCGAATTGTGAGTGACATTGAAGAGCGCTGGCGGGCAAAAGGCTGGACACCCATTGTTGACAGGAGCCAGTATAATGGGGCTTTGAAGCCCTTGAAGGGCAAGACGGCGTCGGCTCTTGGGGTCCCTTCTTCCTCCACCACAGGCGTAGCCTCAGGCCCCTCAAAGGCCTATTCTTGGTGGGAGGATTTACAGACATCTTGCGGGGTGAGGAAAAAGTTCCAGTTGTCCCAGCCGATACCCGACGGAGCACTTGGGGGCAGTACCTTTGCTGAGTGGAAGGCCCATGTGATCAATGCAGTGGGCTGCGCAGGTCCCCTGGAGTACCTCTCTAGCCTTGAGTTGGCGACGACTCCACTTGCCATTTACGATGCTGTAAAGGCAGTTGCACGCGCCCTCCGAGTGAAGCCGGAGCAGATAGTATTAAAGCCGATGGAGCCCATAGCGGCTACAGGTGATTTCTGTTCTTCCTGACTTTAATATACATATGTATATTTATACTATGGGACATGCATTTACATATTCCCATAACACTTGCAGGTGGGGCTGTTATAATAGCCGGTGCTGCACCACTGAGGGATCCTCCTGATGCTGAGATCGGGAGGGATTCTGTTGTCGCCAAGAGACCTCGAGCCGAGGTTCCCGAGGAGGGGGATGTGAGGTCAGCATCCCGTTCTCGGCTGGAGGTTGAAACCCCTGAGGTTGAGGCTGTGTCTAGTAAGTAGCTCTCCCAGATACTGGTCATTCCTGAGCATATATATATAATGCTATAACACATGCTTGCTTCGTTCAACGCAGCCCCCCCAGAAGCTAGGGCTGACATGAGCTTCTCTCCTCCTCCAGCGGGAGATGACATGCCACTGGATGAGTCCGCGCCGGACATTACTTTCAGCTTCAAAGAGCTGATGTCAGACGATTATATGCCGGTGACGACCAACTCTCCCTCGCCTATTACAGCAGGGACCACAGAAGGTCAGGCTTCAGGTAACATGCTCAGCCTTGTTTTCTCCATTGATACATGAAGATTCGAACAGCAATAACCCCTTAGTGTTTTGCTGACTGCACAGGGGTTCATGAGGTTGTTCCACCTGGCCCGTCAGCGAGAGGTGATGTCGGCTCCTCCTCCGAGGCCGGATCCGCTTCTGGGAGTGGATCCGCTACTAAGAGTGGGAGTTCTGCGGCCCCAGGCTCTCTCCCTGACGGGAGCTCGAGCTCTACTTCCAGCGCCACGACCTCCAGTTCTTCATCCAGTGAGAGTGACTCTCAAGAGGAAGGAGAAATAACAGATACCGGAGGTGAATGCAGCGACATACATTCTGTTTAATTGAGCCCTTCTCATAAAGATTTGTTTGACTCATATAATTGTTTGTCCCACAGGAGTGGACTTGGGCCGATCCATGGAGGAGTTCTCACAACTTTTGGGATCCGACTCACTTGTGGACCTTTTGACTGGCGGCAATGCCTCGACAGGCACAAAGGCCATAGAGGTAGCAGGTGTTGACACTACAGCACCGGGAGATCCCACGCCAGTGGGCTCCTCTGATGTTGACATTGGTGAGGACACCATAGCTGAGGACGGCATAGCTGATCCAGGTAAGAGATGTTAGAGGCTAATGATAGACCTCACCATTTTGCATCTGCTTTTGTCAAGCTGATTAATGTATCTGTTATGTGGACAACTTCAGGTCAGGCCATTGAAGAAAGTGCATCACTCCCTGGTAATATAGCTCCAACAGGGGAAGCTTCTCAGGGCGCACCAGAAGACCTGCAGACTCCAGGGGAGAGTGCCTCACCGGCAGACACCCATGCTACAGGTACTGCTCGTTTCTGACAACGAACATAGCAAATGATACATGGATTCTGTTGTGGCACTGACCCGTCTCCTGTTTTTGCCATGTAGCTTCTCTTTCTACGGAGCCGATGGTTGAGGCCTCCTCACGGGAGGAGGTTAAGGAGGCAGGGCCGACTTTTGAGACTGAGCAATCTTGCTCCCAGAGGTTTCCTGGTACAGAGTCTGCCCTTCCCGGCATAGCTGAAGAAGGGGCTGCTACTGAGACAGGTACATAGCTGTCCTCTGGACTTTGACATCTTGTGCGTGCCACTTTATAGATAAGCATTTACATGTTATTGCTTAACTGTAGAGGGTGGGGACGCAAACGTCCTGCCTGGCGGACCCGGCTTAGCTTCTGTCGCTCATTCTTCCCCGGCTGTTGAGGATGGACAGGAGTCTGCGGCAGCATCAGGTATATGCTCATATTGTGCCTTTTTATAGTCGTTTGTGAATGCCCACTTGATTATGAACACACACTCATTCGGCCTCCTTCTTTCTTTGCAGCTCCTGAAGCAGAGGCAGCAAAGGTGCCTGTGGATTTCCCACCTCTTGGAGTTGAATGGCCTGACGCCCTTGTACTTGGAGTGGCATTACATGCTGGCATGGCTGATCAGCTTCTGCAGAGTCTTGACCAGCTTCTTCAGGCCGACCCATTGCCCACCGTGGAGACTTTGAGGACCGGTCTGGAAGTATTCACCAGGAGCTACCATGGGTTAAATCTTCCTCGAGATGCATGGGCCACGAAGCTGGAAGGCTTGTGGAGCGAGTTCGCTCGTCTCCATCTTGCACAGGAGCAGAGACAGAGGGTCCAGTTACAGATCCAGGAGCAGGAGGAGCGGCTACGTGAGCTTCGAGCGGCCCGGGCAGAGGCCGGTCTTCTCCTTGCGAGCTCCGAGGGGGATAGTCGGAGGACCTCTCTCCGAGTGGAGGAGCTGCAGAGAGAGCTTCATGAGGCTGCCGAAGAGCATCGTGTTGTCCAGGTGAGGGTGGAGACCTGCCGTCGCCGATTTGATGAGCTTCGGGAGGAGATCATCCAGGAGGAGTCCCGCCTTGCGGAGTTGCAGAGGGACGCACACCGTGGTTGACGAGCTCTGGCATTTTCTTGTACATAGGGCCCTTACGCTCCATTGTTTAGTTGAGTTATCCCCGAGGGCTTGTCTCGGGCTCCCTTGATGACATTAATGAATAAAGGATAGAGCTTAGCATAGCTGTTTTTTTGCTTCCATCCTCTTGCATGTATGTCTCTCTTTTTTTTTTATCGCTTTACCAGCCCTACCGCCCTTTCGGGTTTTCGCCAGGACTGGCCCCCTTTAGCTTTTTCCAGCGCGCCCTTTCGGGTTTTCACACTGAGGGGTACCCATTTTTGCCTAAGGCGCCCTTTCGGGTTTTCACCTTAGCCGGGTTAAAGCCTTTTTGCCCTTGATTGCTCTTCTAACAGAAACAACCAAGTCCGCTGGGGCATCAATATTTTTTTTTAAACCCCGTTTTTTTTTTCTTTCTCTTTTTTTTTTGTCCTATAATGCCAAAAGGCGAGGAAAAGGTGGCACTCCCGTAAGGACGTGTGTGCCGCAGATGGGACAAATGGGTAGATTTGATTATCCGGGTGGGACGAGTGAATCAAATCTGTAAACCGAAAGGCAAAACGGGTTGGTAGCCTGAGAGGGCGTACTGAGACCGCACCCGATGGGGTAGAAACGAGCCGAAAGGCATGATGGGTCGGCAGCCCGAGAGAGCATACTGAGGCCGAACCCGGTGAGACCAAAAGGTGTAGTGGGTTGGCAGCCCGAGAGAGCATACTGAGGCCAAGCCCGGGGTGACAAGATGGGTGGATTCGACTGTCCTAATGGGACGTAATTAGCCAAATCCAAAACCGAAGATTGACCGGGTTAGCAACCCGAAAAGGGTGTGCATATGCCAAGCCCGGTTGGAACAACAAAGGAGTTGATTTAACAGTCCAAAAGGGACATGAGGGTTAAACCTGGAGGCCGATAGACGGGATGGGTTGGCAGCCCGAAAGAGCATACATAGGCCAGACCCGAAACGATGAAAGGAAGGGATTTGACAGCCCGGGTGGGACATATAAGTCAAATCCGTGAGCCGATAGGCAAATAGGGTTGGCAGCCTGAGAGGGCATGCTGAGGCCAAGCCCGTGGGGACAAAGGAGTAAGCTTGACGATCCCGGTGGGATATATGAGTCAAGTCTAAAGCCAAGAGGCGAGATGGGTTGACAGCCTGAGAGAGCATGCAGAGGTCAGACCCTGAAGAAGAAAAGGGGTGGATTTGACAGCCCTAGTGGGACGTGAGAGTCAAATCCGAAAGCCGATAGGCTAGGTGGGTTGGCAGCCCGAGAGGACATGCTGAGGCCAGACCTGGTGGGACATGTGTCGGAAGACACGATGGATTGGTAGCCCGAGAGAGCATATTGAGACCAGATCCCAAGAAGATAAGATGAGCCGAAAGGTATGATGGGTTGGCAGCCCGAGAGGGCGTGCTGAGACCAATCCCAAGGAGGTTAGATGAGCCGAAAGGCATGAAGGGTTGGCAGCCCGAGAGAACATACTGAGGCCATTCCCTAGAATGAAAGAGGAGCCGAAAGGCATGATGGGTTGGCAGCCCGAAAGAGCATACTGAGGCCATTCCCTAGAATGAAACAGGAGCCGAAAGGCATGAAAAGTTGGCAGCCCGAGAGAGCATACTGAGGCCAGTCCCAGTGGGACAAGAGAGTAAACGGGTTTAACTGCTCAGAAGAGACATATGAGCTGAACCCAGAAGCCGATAGGCGGAATGGGTCGGCAGCCCGGAAGAGGCGTACATAGGCCGAGCCCGATGGGACAAAGTATGACACCGTCAGAATGCCAGTGGGACTAGGTGTCATAGAACGACATGTAAGGCGTAGCCATGGCATCAATATGATTTTTTTTTTTCGAGATGGGGTGGAGTCATTGACTTAGAGCCACCCATAGAATAGACGGAGAGAGGATTTTTTTTTTTTACATTACCAACCTCACCGCCCTTTCGGGTTTTCGCCGAGGCTGGCCCCCTTTAGCTTTTTCCGGTGCGCCCTTTCGGGTTTTCACACCGAGGGGTTGCCCATTTTTGCCCGAGGCGCCCTTTCGGGTTTTCACCTCGACCGGGTCTGTGGCCTTTTTACCCTCAGCCAACCGTTGAAGGCTGACTGAGTCCGCCGGGGTATCAGTATTTTTAACCCCTTTTTTTTTTTTTTTTTGAACCTTCACTGAGGAGAGGTACTGTCCTGTGAGGACTGCTGTAGAAACTCTTGCGGTGGCGCATGGTAGAGCTTCATATGTTTGCCGTTGAGAGGAGGGAAAGGATTATCTCCCTTGTGGTCAAGGACCGTATAGGCCCCTCCTTCGTAGACCTTCTGAATGACGTAAGGCCCACGCCAATTAGGCTGGAGTTTGCCGCTGGATCTTCCCGCGAGAACCTCCTTTTCTTTGACCATGACAAGGTCACCTTTCTTGAACGCCCGTTGCTTGACCAACTTATCATAGGCACGTGTCATGCGGGCTTGATACACTTGTAAGTGTTTGTAGGCTTTGAGTCTTTGACCTTCAAGGTGGGACAATTCCTCGAGCCTTCTTTCAATTTCAGATTGGTCTTGGCCTGGCAATCCAGCGTGCACAGCAACGCGGTAAGATGCTAGCTCGATCTCCACAGGGATCACTGCTTCAGCTCCGTAGACCAAGGAGAATGGGGAGCAACCCGTGGGGGTTTTGTAAATAGTCCGGTAGGCCCATAGGGCTTCATGGACCTTCTCGCCCCAATCCCGTTTGCGGCCACCTACTATCTTGGATAGCAGCTTGCAGAGGGTTTTGTTGAAGGCCTCGGCTAACCCATTGGCCTGGGGATTGTAGATCGACGACGCTCTCCAATCAATATGGAACTTGGCCGCCAGAGCATAAACAGTCTTGTTCTTGAATGGCGTGCCATTATCGGATATAATCCGACTGGGGGTGCCGAATCTGTATATGATATAGTGCCGCACAAAACGAGCAACTATCTCCCCTGTAACTTCCCGTAGTGGAACGACTTCCGCCCATCTGGAGAAGTAATCGGTGGCAGCGAGTATGAACTTGTGCCCCTGGGACGATGGTGGGAATGGTCCCACAATATCCATACCCCACTCTGCAAACGGCCAAGTAGGCGCTGTTGGATGGAGCGGGTTAGGTGGCCGTCGAGGGACTGGGCCGAATGCTTGGCATTGGTGACATGTACGAGCGAATTGATTGCAATCTTCGTACATGGTGGGCCAGTAAAACCCTTTGAGCTTGATGCTATTTTTCATCTTAGCTCCTGCCTGGTGAGCTCCACATAATCCGGAATGAACCTCGTGCATGACGGTCTTCGCTTCCTTGGACGAAAGGCACCGCAGGAGGACCGATCGGTCTTTTCCATGGACAAGCCTAAAGAGCAGACCGTCAATCAGCTGGTAGGATGTCGCCCTGCGTAGCAGTTGCACCCTCTGAGCCCGACCAGGAGGGAGCCAGCCGTTCTTTATTTTTATAATTGGCTCGCGCCAATCTTCTTCTTCAGGAGCATTGTCCTCTTGAATGTTGTCGACTTCGTAAACAGTGAGGCCGGATTCTTCGTCGAGCACACTTGGCATGAGCCTTCGGTGTCTGACTGTAATATTCAATTCTCCCTCAGGCGAGAGTTTTAGGGCTGCTGCCAACTTTGCAAGAGCATCAGCCTGGGAGTTGCTGCCTCTGGGGACATGGCCTATTTCAAATAGGTAAAATTTTTCTTTGAGCCTCATGACGGCTGCATGATATGGGACGAGCTCCTTTTTCCGGACGTCATAGACACCCAGGACTTGTCGGATGACGAGCTGAGAGTCCCCGTAAACTTTGATGCACTTGATGTCCATCTCCAGGGCCAGCTGAAGCCCGATAACTAGCGCTTCATACTCTGCCTCATTATTAGTCAGCGACTTCATGAGAGCACAAGAGTTGTGGAGGATACCGCCTTGTGGAGACACAAAGACTACCCCCGCACCCGAGACATAGTCCGTAAGGCTGCCAGCTCTTTTGATTGTCCGAGAGGCACCATCAAAATATAACTCCCAATATGGGAGATCAAGGGTGAGGACGCCTGGCTCCATCTGTAGTGGGACTTTTTCAGAAGACTCCCCGATTTCTTGAGAAGGCACTAACACCTCTTCGTCGGGTAGCTCAAAGTTGAGTGGCGAATCTTCTGGCACGGGGTGCGCTGCTAAGAACTCCGCTATTCCTTGTCCTTTGATCGCCTTGCGTGAGACGAAGGTGATGTCGAACTCCATGAGGATAAGCGCCCATTTACCGAGTCTACCAGAGAGGACAGGCTGGCATAACAGAAATTTGAGTGGGTTACATTTTGAAATGAGCTCCACCCGATGGGCTAGGAGATAGTGCCTCAGCTTCTTGACAGCAAACACCAGAGCTAGGCACATCTTTTCCATGGGAGCGTACCGATGCTCAGGCCCGATCAGTTTTCGGCTGAGGTAATACAGTGGCTGCTCCTTGCCCTCTTCATTGATCTGGGCTAGGAGAGCTCCCAAAGAGGCATCCATGGTAGCAATATACAAGATAAGGGGTTTCCCTCTGACGGGTGCCCCTAAGACTGGAGGAGTCAGCAGATACTCCTTGATTTGCTCGAAGGCCTTCTGACAGTCTTCGTCCCATATGAAGGGTGCTCCTTTCTTCATCAATTTGCCGAAAGGTAGGCATCTTCCTGAGAGGTTGGAAATAAACCGCCTAATATAGGCGAGCCTTCCCTGAAGAGATCTGAGCTCTGTCAAGTTCTTGGGCGGAGGTAGTCCCCTTATGGCCTTGATTTTGTCGGGGTCGATTTCTATGCCTCGATACCTGACAATGAAGCCAAGGAACTTGCCACTGGAGACGCCGAAGGCGCACTTCATCGGGTTCATCTTAAGCTGGAATTGTCGGAGCCTTTCAAAGACTCGACGCAGGTCAGCTAAGTGATCCTCCCGCTTTTTTGTCTTGACGACCAAATCATCAACATAGCATTCGACAAGGTCATGTAGCATCTCGTCGAAGATCTTGGTCATTGCCCTTTGATAGGTTGCGCCGGCATTCTTCAGACCGAACGGCATCCTTTTGTAGTTGAAGATCCCCTTAGGAGACCAGAAAGCCGTATGGTCTTTATCTTTGACGGCCATGCGGATTTGATTATAGCCCGACGACCCGTCCATGAAAGACAAGGCTTCGTGACCAGTGGTCATATCAACCATTGTCTCAGTGATTGGGACAGGGAAGTCGTCCTTTGGGCATGCCTTATTCAAATCCCTGAAGTCGATGCAGACTCGGACTTGGCCATTCTTCTTCTTGACAGGGACTATGTTAGCGAGCCATGCAGGGTACATGCAAGGTTCTATGAAGTCCACATTGAGCATTTTGTCAACCTCAGCATTGACCTTCAGCTCCAGCTCGTGGCGCATACGCCTTTGGGCTTGCTTGACTGGCTTGACTGTTGAAAGTATTGCCAGCTCATGTTCAGCCACAGAAGGGTCGAGCCCGGGCATTTCTTTATAAGTCCAGGCGAAACAATCCCTGAACTCTTCTAAAAGCTGTCGATACGACTGCCTTTCTTCCTCACTGAGGAGAGCACTTATGAAGGTGGGACGATAGTCACTTTTGCTTCCAAGATTGATTTCGATCAACTCGTCCACAGTTGCTTGACCACCATCTTCAAGCTCCGGTGGAGCTAGTTGGAGGTCGACGAAGTCTCCCTCGTCATCAGTGTTGGCTTCATAGACACCAAATTCTTCGAAGCACTTTTGCTCGTGGCTTGAAGCCGAAGGGCTTGCTTCATCTTGCTGATGGTTAGTAGGCTGAGCTGCTCCTTCCTCTGAGGGGTGGTCATTGTCGACTCCTGATGAAGGTGATGGTGTCATAGACATATCAGCGGACTCCCTCACAGAGTCATCAATCTTAGGCTCAGCTTCAGCTTGCCCATTAGGGAGAGGTAGCAGTCCTATGGTGTTGACTGCAAAGTGGACCTCGAAGTCCTTCTCCTGGTCATAGCCAAGGCCCCTTGTATCTTTACGGGAGAAGGGAGGCTGCCCGCGGACTTGTGGAGGATTCCATAGTTGATGAAAATATGCCGCTCAAGCAGGGTCCAGAGTTTGCGGGATGTGTTGCTTTTTACACATCTCCTTGATATACTCTGGCATATCGTCCATCTCCTGGACTGGCTCTGGCACCACATCGGCGGGAGTATCCCAGCCGAAGTCATCTTTAGGAGGACACGGTGGGACTAAATCACCTTTGTAAAAGATGATCGGTTTGACCTCCTTGCCCTTGTTGCGTCTCCTTCTCCGTTGATAGGAGACTGTAAAGGTCTTCAACTGTTCCACCTCCTGTTCGTCTCGTTGGGACACGAGTTGAAGGCACTTAGGCGGTAAGGAGATACTCCCATCAATGACCCGGCTGATAAGGTTGGCTTCAAAGTCCATACTCCGCCTTTCTGGTTGGGTCGGCTTGGAGGCGGCACTGAGGCTCAGCCTGTGCAGCTTTACCATGTCTTGGTTGACAGTGAAGAGCTGGCCTTCTTCAACTTCAGGGTCCACCTTTTGCTTCCCTTTACCTTTTAAAGGCTCGGGGATTGTTAAGGTGGGCTTCCCAAAATATAGTGAAGCATCGGCCAGATGGCACTCATTGGGATGGAACGGGGCTTGATCTGCGAAGACCGTATGTTGCTCCCCTTCCTTAGCATATTTAATGCACTGATGCAACGTTGAAGGAACGACCCAATTCTCATGAAGCCAAGGTCTTCCAAGCAGCATCTTGTAAGATGTGTCGGAGTTGATGATATAGAATGTCGCTTGGGTGACGAAATCGCCCAAAACTAGTTTGACAACAACCCGACCAAGCGCCTCCTCGGAACCCTGATTGAATCCCGAGATCTTGACATCAGTCACCTTTTGCAAATAAGGTGCCAAGTATAGAGACTTGAAAGTCTTCAAAGGCATAATGTTGACGGTTGCTCCGGCGTCTACCAGGATGCGATTCACATCATGTCCATTAATCGTCCCTTTCATATATAAGGGGCGATTATGACACGGAGAGGACATCAACATGTCTTTGTCCGTGAAGGTGATGTTTGCTGTGAGTGCTTCATATGCCTGGGCTTGCAACTCTGCAGCATGGGCTTCATACGCCTCTGGATCTTGAAGTATCTTGACAAGAGCCTCTCTGAGGTCTTTGCTCCAGGCAATGGCTTCCCAAATAGTGACATTTGTTGGGAACCGCTTCATATGATGAATAATTTTGCGGTCTGCCCGGGCACGGGTCTTGTCAAATGGCGGAATGATTTCTGCCAAGGCCTTCGGCACCTGGCGAGACTTTTCCCGTTTAGGAGGGCGCTCCTCCGTATTCTGGCCCTCCGCATCTTCTTGGAACAGCGGTGCCAAGGATTCCTCTGGAGGTGACAAAGGTTCTTCAGGCTGGTCTTCATTAGAAGGACCTGCTGGACTTACGGGCTCGACCCTGTTGGAGGGGTCGGCTTGCTCTGACGCCTCCTCGCGCTTTGGCGACTTGGCTGGCTCCTCTTCTTCATCGGAGGAAGTGATTGTGATAGGGACACCACCCGGCTTAGCCGTTGAAGTGGGGCCTGAACCCTCTGAGGGGCTGAGGATGAAAGGGATTCCCCGAACTTGAGTTTCTGGGACAGGACCCGGCTTCTCCCATCTGAATATTATGACCCGGTCAAGAGTCGGGAGACCTTCACGTCCACGTCCCCGGGCACGACCCCGGCCGCGTCCCCGGCCATTTCTTGCCGAGCGGCGCTGATATGTCGCCATAGGTGCCTGGCCTCCAGTGCTATCAGCTGCGGGACAATAAATATTGTCGGGTGGCGGAATCGCCACCATATTGCAGGAGAGCTCTTGCAGCATTTCCTCGAGCATCTTGACAGTGAGCTCCTCATCTTTGTAGAATAAGGAGAGCTCCTCCGGGATTGGGAAGTCTTCACCTTCTTCAAGATGGTGAACCATTTCTCGGAGCCATTGTAGAAGACGAGCTTTGCGCCCAAGCTTGTCCCAGGGAATATATTCGTCTAGAGTGACGACTCTGGTGGGATGAGGGGGAGTGTACTCCTCCAGCTCATCTATGAGCTTTTGAAGTCTTTGTAGAGGAGTTAGCTCCTTAGGAGCCTCCATAGCAGCGGCTTGCTCGGCTTGCTTCTTCAACCTCCTCTTCAAATTCTTCCTGCGATTCTTCTCCTGCTTCTTTTGGCGTACTGCCTCTTGAGAAGAAAGGGGAGTTTGCTTCGGCAGTGGGACTCGCTTGCCCCCAGAATTTTGCTTCTTGCTCTGGGCTGGCTCCTTAGGAACCTTAGTGCCGCGACTTTTTCTGGGGGCAATCTTGGTCCAATTGACCTCCTCCGGCTGAGCTTGGAAGGTGGCATTGATTGCCTGAGCAATTATTTCAGGAGGCAACTCCTGGAACTCTGCCAGTCCACAGTAGGGCCTCTGGGAGCTTCGTAGTTCCACCGACTTTGTTTGGTCTGGTGGGTTGGCTTGCTTGAGCTGCTGAGACTTTTCTACAATTGGCGGCCTTGCTGAGCTGACAGAGGCCTTAGCCGGGATCTTTGCGGGCTCAAGGGGTTGAGTCCTTTCCCCGACTAATGGCCTTGCTGACTTGGCAGGAGCTTTGGCTGAAGGCTCTGACGTCTTGGCTTTGCCTTTGTTGTCTGGCCGAGAGTTCTCTCTTAGGACGATGCCGGGCTGATTCGACCTGGGACGGACCTTGGAACTCTCTCCCACAGCTTGGCTTCCTGGGTTCTGGACCTTAGGCCCTTTATAGGTGGCCGTGGCCTTGCCTTTAGTGAGTAATGGGAATTCATCATTTTTTCGTAGGCTCACTTGGTCGGACTAATCGGGAGAAAGCTTCAGTTTCTCGCCGGACCTGTTGGAGTGTCTCCCTGGCGGCTTCTGCAAGGCGTAACCTTGTCATGGAATTCCCCTGATGATCGACAACCCCTCTCTGGATGAGGGCTTCAATGAAGTCTTGAACCTCTGGGCATTGCCGAGTGGGGTGAGACACCCTTGCATGATACTTGCAATAACGGGGGTGACTCTTGGCCGTCTCATTGTAATAAGATGGCGGGTCATGTGTCAACACCCAGCCATCCTCCAGAAGCTTGTCAAAAATCTTCTCAGTGTTCTCCTTGGGGAAAGAACACTGGTGAGATGGTCGCCACCCTGGATACCAGAGCGTGGACTTGGGTGATTGGGAACTGGCTCCCTGGGAACTGACTCCCTCTTGCTGCGGCTCGGGGAACTGGAAGGCTGCTGCAGCGTGAATGACGTTGACGGAGAAGTGAAGACTCCTTCGTGCATGCGGCTGCGGTGGGTCGACTAGAAATTCGCCCATATCCACCTTCCCTCGCCTGATTAAGTCTTCGGCGAGGTCCTTGAATGGCTCACAGTTGTGGATAACATGGCCAACAACTTCATGATATGGGCAATAGCCCTGATGAAAAGCAGCACCTGCCGTCTGCTCCACGGGTGACGGGCTTATCAGCCCTGCTCGCTGGCATGCGAAGAAGATGTTTGGAGTCTTCTCGCAAGGGAATGAATATAACTTCTCTGGGAGCTCAACTTGAAGTGGAGCTTCCTCACCTTCCGGTGAGTCCTCCTCGTCTTCAGATGAATCTGAGGATTCTTCAGAGAGCCAACCCCTGAGCGGGACCCGACCCGTAGGTGATACACCCGCCTCCCGTATGTGGGCTGGCGCTAACCCCCTGGCAAATGGGCCAAAAGGGAAAGTGGACAACTGCTGATCAATGCTCTCTAGGAACTGCAGCAAGCGTCTTTGTTCTCGTCGCAGCTGCCGGACTTCCCCTCGGATTTTTCGAATAGTCCTCCGCAGCGCCAAACATTCTGAGAATGGAGGAGGAGTGGCTCTGGGGCCACCATTGGGCTGTCGACTTGAGGGTCCGGCTTCGGAGGCATTGGAGCTTGAAGCCATCACCACCATATGGACCACGTTAGCCGACCGGTTCGATCGGCTCCAGGGATGAGGCTGGGGTGGGTCGACTGCATGGCCCAGCATATTTACCAGGCCCTTTTGAATGAGCTCTTCTGCTATATTCTTGAAAACATAGCAATCCCCGACCGTGTGACCCAACCTCCGGTGATACACACAATAGGTTGGATCATCTGTCTTATCCACCTCCGCGGGCTTCCGCGGGTCCGGCAGAGTGACGAGCTGCTCCTTCATACATAGATCAAAGAGCATCTTAGTATGCTCCTTTCTGAAGGAATAAGGCGTCTTCATGTTCTCCGTTAAGAAAGACACATTTGTCTTATCACCAGACTTCTTGCCTTTCCCTTTGGACTTTCCTTCCCCTTTATCTCCATTCGTTGGGGAGAAGTCCACGGCATTCACCTCCTTACCGCTAGCCAGACGGTCTTTGGAGGGTTTGCCTTTTGTAGAGGTTTGTACCGGGTGATCAGCGAAGAACATCTCAATCTCCGCCACGACCGTGTTGAGCTGGTCGAAGCCTCTGATATTGGAGCCCAGAAGCTTTTCGCTGACTTCTGCCGAGAGACCCCTACGGCAGATGGTGATCGCATCTTCAGGCGTCGGAGGATTATCGCAGTGCATGCTGACGTCCCTCCATCGCTTGATGAAGTCCAATGCTGTTTCGCCCTTCTTCTGTCGAAGGGAACAAAGCTCTGCTAAGAAGACTTTGCGCTCGACCATTTGGAAACGGTCGACAAACTTCTTCTGCATATCAGCCCAATCAGATACTGAGTTGGGCTTTAACCTTGAATACCATTGGAAGGCGGTGCCGGTCAAAGACGTGGCAAAATACCGCAGCAAGTATGCCTCTTCCAAGGCTAATTCACCCATGGCCGTCATGTAATAGGCCAGGTGTTCATGCGGAGAGCCCTGCCCGTTGAACTTCTGGAGTTTCGGGGCCTTCGGGCAATCTGGTGGAAGCTTCTTGAATTGATGATGGAGGGGATAAGGCACGCTGTACAAATCAACGGTAGCCACACCCTCGCCATGTTGAGCGAACTTTGCTTCCACGATGCGCTCGATCATCTGCTTCTGCGCCATGAGGCTTTCTGCAGCAGGAGTAGCAGATGACCGCGCATTGGCTTCATGCGGCGGGACTTCGAAGTCCACTGCCAGTGGGAGTCTTGCAGCGGTAACAGAGGCATTGGCTGCTGCCAGGATGGGAGAAGGATGCTGATCCACTCCAGCCGGTGCCGCCTGAGGCGGGGAAGGAACCTCCTTTTCGCGCAAAAGCGACTGTAGCAAGTTCTTGAGCTCTTGGTTTTCCCGTTGGAGCTCGTCCAGCGTGGGGGCCCGTGGTTCCTCCCCCAGCTCTTCTTCGCGCCTGGAGTGACTGTCCCCATCAATACTGTGGACGTCTTCCTGGCGTTCTTCTTGCCGCGCCGGCTCAGGCTGAGAGGTACCGGCGGCCGGCACCTGTTGAATTTGTGCCAGGCCCCGGGACCCGGACCTTGACCTCCTCGTATATTGAAGAGGCTGATTGAGTTCCCCCGAGGTGCCTTCAGGCTATTTTTCGCCGGAGGTGGCGTAACAGGTGAACACTTTGACAGTGTCATCGGTCACCTGGACCACCCGCTTTTTCTTGGGCGGTTGTCGCTCCGGCTTGGGCGGCCTCCCAAGTCTGTCGAAGACAGACATTCGGGATGTGACTGCTTGAGGTGAGCGATCCTCCTCCGTGTGCGTGGAACTGGCCCACGGGGAAGTCGGCCGCACCTTCTTGCCAGCTCCACGGCGTTTTTGTCCCCGTAGGGGCTGAGATGTAAATCTCGCAGACGTCGAGGCCTCAGTGCTTGGCGGACTCCGCATCCGCTGAAGCTCTGACATACGGAAGGGCTCCTCCGACCTCGCACGCCTTATAATTCGGGCCTCCTCTTTGGTGACCCATATCTTCTTCAAATGGAGCTGATGCTCCTCAGTTGGGTTGCCTCCTGTCCTTGGACGGGGAGCTCGTGGCCTGGGCCTTTGTAAAACGCGCGGAGTTGCCGTAGATACGGCAGACTTCTCCTTCTTCGCTCCTTTCTCCCGGACTTGCCGGAGGGGCTCGAAGCGGTTGGAGGTAGAGATAGTCGGGACATGACGATCCCGTGGCATAATCGGCTCACCTCCATCGAGCCGGATGCGGATGTCTCCGACAATCACAGTCTTGCCGGAGCGCGAGACAGCCGCTTCGGGCCTTGCACCCTTGCGGCTTCGGCGTTGCCCCCATTGAGTAGGGGCGGCAGTGGTGGCGCCCGCCGTAGGCATGGCGTCCTCCTGACGACGGCGGCGTTGCCCCCGTTGAGCAGGTACAGCACCTCTGAGGGTAACCGCAGTAGGTTTGGCGCCGTTGCGGCGGCGGCGTTGCCCCCGTTGAGCAGGGGCGGCGCCGGCGGTGATTTGATTGACCGAGAAGACTCGGCCAACAGCTGGGGCAGAAGGCCTGACACCTTCGGCCGTTGACGTGGCAGCCAAGGGAACTCGGCTGGTTGTCGGGATGAAGGGCTTGACACCCTTAACAGTTGAAGAACTAGCCGGATAGATCCGGCCAGTTGATGCAGCAAGGGGTCTGACACCCTTGAGGACGGTCTCCTTTACCGGGGGAGTCCGACCGGTTGCTGAAGTAGAGGGTCTGACACCCTCAGTGATTGATTTCTTGGCCGGGTGAACCCGACCAATCAACGAAGCCGAAGGCCTGACGCCTTCAGAAGCTAGCTTGTTGGCCGAACAGACTCGACCAATTGTTGAAGCAGAGGGCCTGGCACCCCCGACGGCTGGCTTGTTGGCCGGGCGAACCCTACCGGGAATGGCGGAGAGCTTGCCGCCCTCAATAGTTGGCTTCTGGACCGGACTGACCCGGCCAGTTGCTGGAGTCGAAGGCCTGACGCCTCCGGCAGTTGTCTTCTTGACCGGGCGGACCCGGCCAGTTAAAGGGGCCGAGGGCCTGACGCCCCCGATAGTTGTTTTGTCGACCGGACTGACCCGGCCAGTTGATGGAGCCGAAGGCTTGACAACTCCGACAGCTGTCTTCTTGACCGGGCGGACCCGGCCAGTTGAAGGGGCCGAGGGCCTGACACCCCCGATGGTTGTTGCAGGCATGGCTGAACTGGCTTCAGCCACCGGTACCGCAGGAGCGGCTGAACTGACTTCAGCCACTGGCACCACGCCCAAGAAGAAGGGCGAGCCGACGACCGCTGGGAAGTCGCCAAAGACCAGCGGGGTTGCCAGGAATCCGAGCCTGGCGTGATTGGCGACGATCTCGGGGCCGTAGGTAACGGCAGCCATCGCTATTGAGGTGTTGGTGGTGGTGGTGCGTAGCACGAACGAAGTGGCGTGCAAATGCACGAAGAACTCTCAGATGAACAGAGAGATGTGCCCTCCTCTTCCCGTCCTGTAAGAGGAAGAGGGGCAATCAGAACCTTGAAGAAGGTTTAGAGACTTTCTTTGACAGAAAGAAGAAAGGCGGGAAAAGTCCCACCGGGCGTGCCAGTCTGTTGGACACAGAACGATTTGGGTTCGAGTGCTGGACATTTCCCCACTGACCGGAGTCAGTGTTGATTTACATCGGCCTAACGTCCGAACACCTTTGTTTAACTGTCAAAGAGGTCCCAAAAGACTTCTACAGAGGTTCTGATGTGGAGGGCAAGCTCACTCGAGAGACTCTCCATGACCACTCATTTTACCACCAACACATAGAAACAACTAGATTAGGGCTAGGTCTGAGCAAAACCCTAAGATTTAGGCATAGAGGCGCAAATATGCGGAAGCCATAGGCATTTTTAAAGCAAGGGAAGTTTTCTAGACCCCGGGGGTATTTTGGTAATTTTACCAACCCAGGGGTATTTTGGTAATTTTCCAGGTCAGGGACATTTATGAAATTTTCTGGGTTGGAGTGGAAGTGAAACTGGATCTATAACTCCCCAAGGCATTGAGGCTCTTTCTGGAGGGTTTCGAGGGCTTTGAGGCCATGTTTAGGTTACAGGGGTATTTTGGTAATTTTACCAGACCCTAGACCTAGGTTTGGTGTAATACCCGAGTGCTGGACTGAGCTGACAACACTTCCGGACTGAAGGAATGACAAGGGGCTTCATGGAAGGCACACATTTGTCAATTCGGCCGAAGGAGGGGTATATACACAATTTTCCAAAGTCGGGGGGTTTTCTTATAATTTTCCCACCCGAGATTACATATAAAACATGCTGAATGCTTTTATAATTCCATGTGAGTACAAGGATTGTCGGCGAGTTGTCGACTGTACAAACGTCCGCCTTGGAGCGGGAGATAGGGACGTAGTCCCAATTACAAAAGATTGCAGGGTATAACTGCAAATTACAGGACTTCGGTCTTTTACAATCCCGAGAAGGATATTTTTGTAATTTCGCCATTATAAGGGCAGAAATACAAGATTTAGTCGTCCCGAGACGTAAAGACTTACAAAACATGGCCCACTGAGGGGCATAATTACAAACATGGCCCGCTGAGGGGCATAAACGTAAATATACCCCATAGGGGCATAAATACAAGACCCGGGGACTTACCCCACGCGGGCCGAAACAAACGAACAAAAGCTTCAAGTATGCTCCGTAGGTTGCTGCTTGTAGTCACTTCCCCAGTGTCTTTTGCTTGGACCCTTAGGGTCTATTTATAGAAGGCGGGAGGGCCCAGAGGGGTCAAATGAACAAAATTGCCCCGATTCTGTCAAGGTGGGGTGGCAAAAAGCCATTTTGACCCCTCTGGCCACCAAAAAGGGCCAAATGACCCCTCTGAGGGGGTTAGAGAAAGAAAAGAAAAAAAAAACCTTTTTTTTGTTTTTGAAGTCCCGGACCCCGGAAGGGGGCGGACTCGGGCGGGGTCGCGCAACCCCGGGACGGGAGCGACCCGGCGGGGTCGCGGCGACCCCGGAGCCGGCGCACCCGGCGGGGTCGCGCGGTCCCGCGGGTGAACCCGGCGGGGTCGCGTGACCCCGCGGGGCCACCTGGCGGGGTCGCGTGACCCCGCGGGTGGAGCCACCCGGCGGGGTCGCGCGACCCCGGGGCGGACCGGCGGGGTAGCGCGCCCCCGCGGGTGGACCAGCGGGGTCGCGCGCCCCCGCGGGTGGATCAGCGGGGCCGCGGCCTCCTCTTTTGACCCGGGAGGGGTCGTTTGACCCCCGGGCGTGCTCCTTGGCTCCTCCTCGCGTCGCTTCGCGCCGTTTTCGTCGTCCCGGACTGGAGAAGAACCGTGGTGAAGCTATAAATCCCGGGGAGATCGCTCCTTCGCCGCGTGGTAGCATCGCATCCGCAGAGGGAGCATTGTTTGTTTGTCTGGTCGCTCGTCGCCGCGTAGGGAGGAAGCTTTGCGCCCGTCTGTGCCGTGTGATACACTTGCTCGGCTACTCGGACCGGTATGCATATGTTTCTTCCTTGTTAACCTTCTTGCCGCGACGTCGACCATGATAATATTGTCGGATCAATAGACCCTAAATCACGGAGATACTCCGTAGTTCGACGATGTTGACGATACGCCATCCTTGTCGTCGAACGTTGCATAGCAACAATCTCTCAAAGTAACTTGAGATAATTTCGGGTGCAACAGTCACATGCACACCCTTTTCGGGTTACTAACCCGGTCAACCTTCGATTTTGGATTTGGCTAATTGCGTCCCACTAGGACAGTCGAATCCACCTATCTTGTCACACCGGGTTCGGCCTCAGTATGCTCTCTCGGGCTGCCAACCCATTACGCCTTTCGGCTCGTTTCTATCCACTTGGGTTCAGTCTCAGTACGCCCTCTCAGGCTACCAACCCCTTTCGCCTTTCGGCTCACAGATTTGATTCATTCGTCCCAACCGGACAATCAAATCTACTCACTTGTCCCACCTCTGCGGCACACACGTCCCTACGGGAGTGCCACCTTTTCCTCACCTTTTGGCATTATAGGCCCAAAAAAAAAAGAAAATTGGGGTTAAAAATATTGAGACCCCAGCGGACTTGGTTGTTTCTGTTAGAAGAGCAATCAAGGGCAAAAAGGCTTTAACCCGGCTAAGGTGAAAACCCGAAAGGGCGCCTTAGGCAAAAATGGGTACCCCTCAGTGTGAAAACTCGAAAGGGCGCACTGGAAAAAGCTAAAGGGGGCCAGTCCTGACGAAAACCCGAAAGGGCGGTAGGGCTGGTAAAGTGATAAAAAAAAAGAAAAAAAAAAGAAAAGGCTTATCAAGCATCAGACTCGCTCCTCCTCAGCTCAGCAAGGCGAGTCTCACTCTGAAGAACTTCCTCTTGGAGCCCCTCAAGCCCACGGCGGAGGGTCTACATCAACATGCGCAAGACTGCGCTCTTCTTCGGTCCCCTGGACCTCTCACAAAAGCGCCTCCTCACTGTGGGAGGCCACCTGCTCGCGCTCGTAAGCGACCTCGGCCAGGGCGTCCACCTCAGCCTGGGCCGCCCAAAGTTTGCAAAGCTGCTGCTGCTCCTGCTGAATGATCAGCTGAGTCCTCCGCCTTCGTTCTTGAATAGCGCGAAGGCAGGCGAACTCCTCCCGTAAAGACGCAAGCTCAGTCATCCAGGCGTCCCAAGGGAGACCAAATGCATGCATCTGGCAATGCTACACCAAGTGGAGGACCATTCGGCCACTCCATCACAAGGGCCGAGAAACTCTGAAGCAGCGTTGAAGCCTCACTAGCTGAAGCTAAAACAAAGAAAGGAGTTGCCTCAGCCCATGTACGGCCGACATCTACCCAGACCAACATGCCCTAAGGGCTGGTCTACATCAACCTTGGCCATCACAAGTCAGCAAGTAGCCAACTTCATGTTCGGCTACACCTCAGATGTTAGCCGGCACATCTTTGGCGACACCTCAGCAGTTAGCCCGCTTTAATTTGCGACTACACACCTCAGCGATTAGCCGACACGTCTTCAGTGGCATCTCAGTGGTCAGCCAACACCACGACTTTCGATCAACGCACCCCTAAGGGTCGGCCAATGTTGATTTTCAGCTATCACAGCTCAATAGTCAATCAACGACGACTCAGATGGATGCGCCTCTTCGAGACATGCCTACATCAACTCCGGGCCAACAAGCCTCGTCGAGACAGATCCGCACCAACATCGGGCCAACAAGTCTCTCAGAAGCAGGCCCCCATCAACTCTAGGCCAACAAGGCTCTCAGAAGCAGGCCTACATCAACATCGGACCAACAAGCCTCTCCGAGGCAAGCCAGCATCAACCCTCAGCTTTCTGGAAAGCAATGAAGCAGTAAGGTGCAGCTCTACAGAGGGCACGGATCGTCCGCCTCCGCCTTCGGCTTTGACGAACGCTCCGTGGGGGGCATTTGTTGGCAACATTTTTTGCCCACTACATACGAGGTGAACTACTACTTAAGCTCACCACTGCAGAAAGGGGTGACTAGAACTCCCCGAGGTGGACTGCAGCAACATTAGACCTGCCCGGAGTGGCCAAGACCCGCCCGGGGTGGACATCAACAGACCCGCCCGGGGCGTACAGCAACAAACCTGCCCGGGGTGGCCAAGATCCCCCCGGGGTGGACAGCAGGGACCCGCCCGGGGCCAGCCACCCCCGGGCAGGTCCCCCCGCGGCTGCACGGGCGGGAGGAACCCGCCCGGGGTCGGCTGGCCCCGGGCAGGCCCGCCCGGGGTGGCTCCTCCCCGGGCGGGACCTGCCCGGGACCCCCAGACCCCGGGCAGGTCCGCGCGGACCCGCCCGGGGCGGGGCTGTCCCGGGCCGGTCCCGGGGTCTCCGTCTACCCATCAAAAAAAAAAAAAGAAAGAAAAGAGGGGGGGAACCTGCCCGGGGTGGCTTTGACCCGCCCGGGTTCGGCCCACCCCGGGCCGGTCCCTCACCTTCTATAAATACCCCCTACGGGGCTCATTTGAGGGGGACTTTTTTTTTGGAGGGAGAGGACGACTTGTGAAGAGAAGAAATCTTTTGTTCGTTGTCTTGGCCTATTTGGGGTATGTGACACCCCGGGCTTTGTCATTATGCCCCTACGTGGGCTTTGTCATTATGCCCCTACGTGGGCGTTGTTGTTGTGCCCCTACGTGAGTCTTGTATTTATGTCCCTACGTGGGTTTTGTCGTTATGCCCCTACGTGAGCGTGGTTGTTAAGTACCCTTCGGAGGAGACAACGAGATAAAGAGAAAAGCTATTACAAGCTGCCTACGGAAGACACTTGAAGCCTTTGCTCGTTTGTTTCGGCCCGTGTGGGGTAAGTCCCCGGGTCTTGTATTTATGCCCCTACGGGGTATATTTACGTTTATGCCCCTCAGCGGGCCATGTTGTTAATTACGCCTCTTAGTGGGCCATGTTTGTAAGTCTTTACGTCCCGGGACGACTAAGTCATGTAATTCTGCCTTTATAATGGAGAAATTACAAAAATGTCCTCCCCGGGACCGTCAAAGACCAAAGTCCTGTAATTTGCAGTTATACCCTGCAATCTTTTGTAATTCGGGCTACGCCCCTACTTCCCGCGTTGGTGCGGATCTTTGTACAGTCGACAACTCGCCGACAATCCTTGTACCCATTTGGGCCATAAATGCAATCTATGACTCCATATGTCTTCTTTATGCATTGACTGGGGAAAATTACAAGAAAACCCCCGACTTGTCAAAACTGCACATATACCCCTCCTTCGGCCAAATTGACAGATGTGTGTCTTCTATGAAGTCCCTTGTCATTCCTTCGCTCCGAAAGTGTTGTCAGCTCAGTCCAACACTCGGGTATCATCTCAAACCTAGGTCTAGGGTCTGGTAAAATTACCAAGATACCCCTGTGACTTAAAAATGACCTCAGAGCCCTTGAAACCCTCCAGAAACGGCTTCTATGCCTTGGGGAGTCAGGAACCCGATCCTACTTCCGTTCCAGCCCAGAAATTTCATAAATGCCCCTGGCCTGGGAAAATTACCAAAATACCCCTGGGGTGGTAAAATTACCAAAATACCCTCGGGGTCCAGAAAACTTCTCTCTACTTCAAAAACGCCTACGGCTTCCGCATATTTGCGTCTTTATTCCTAAATCTTAGGGTTTTGTTCAGACTTAGCCCTAACTCTATTAATGTGTTGGTGGTAAATGAGTGGTCATGGAGAGTCTCTCGAGTGAGCTTGCCCTCCACATCAGAACCTCTATAGAAGACTTTGGAACTTCTTTGACAGTCAAACAAAGGTGTTCGGACGTTAGGCCGATGTAAATCAACACTGACTCCGGTCAGTGGGGAAAGGTCTAGCACTCGAACCCAAATCGTCTGATACGACGCGCACCCACGGAACCCTCTCTACGCAGAGGAGTGTTTCTTTTCAAAAAGAACGAAAATCTACCTTTTATCTACGATAAAAGTCGATCTAGATTTTTTCCGTGTCTCACACCAACCTCACCGCCCTTTTGAGTTTTCGCCGAGGCTGGCCCCCTTTAACTTTTTCCGGTGCGCCCTTGCGGGTTTTCACACTGAGAGGTTGCCCATTTTTTCCAGAGAGGCCCTTTCGGGTTTTCACCTCAGCCGGGTCTGTGGCCTTTTTGCCCTTAGTCAACCCTTGAGAGGCGACTAAGTCTGCCGGGTATCAATATTTTTAACCCCATTTTTTCTTTTTTTTAACTTGGACCTTCACTGGGGAGAGGTACGTCTTGTGAGGACTGCTGTAGAAACTCTTGCGGTGGCGCATGGTAGAGCTTCATTGCTTGCCATTGAGGGGAGGGAAAGGATTGTTTCTCTTGTGGTCGATGACTGTATAGGCCCCTCCTTCATAGACCTTCTGTATGACGTAAGGCCCACGCCAATTAGGTTGGAGTTTGCCGCTGGATCTTCTCACTAGAACCTCCTTTTCTTTGATCATGACGAGGTCGCCTTGCTTGAATGCCCTTTGCTTGACCAGCTTATCATAGGCATGTGTCATGCGGGCTTGGTACACTTGCAAGTGTTTATGGGCTTTGAGTCTTTCACCTTCAAGGCTAGACAACTCCTCAAGCCTTCTTTCTATTTCAGATTGGTCCTGGCCCGACAATCCAGCGTGCACAGCAACGCGGTAAGATGCCAACTCGATTTTCATAGGGACCACCGCCTCGGCTCCGTAGACCAAGGAGAATGGGGAACAACCCGTAGGGGTTTTATAAATAGTCTGATAGGCCCATAGGGCTTCGTGGACCTTCTCGCCTCAATCTCGCTTACGGCCACCTACTATCTTGGACAGTAGCTTACAAAGGGTCTTGTTGAAGGCCTCGGCCAACCCGTTGGCTTGGGGATTGTAGACCGACGACGTTCTCCAGTCAATATGAAACTTAGCCGCCAAAGCATAAACAGTCTTGTTCCTGAATGACGCGCCATTATCAGATATAATCCGGCTGGGGGTGCCGAATTTGTATATGATATAGTGCCTCACAAATCGGGCAACTATCTCTCCTGTAACTTCCCGTAACGGGATGGCTTCTGCCCATCGGGAGAAGTAATCAGTGACAGCCAGTATGAACTTGTGCCCTTGGGATGACGGTGGGAATGGTCCCACAATGTCCATACCCCACTCTGCAAACGGCCAAGTAGGCACGGTGGGATGGAGCGGGTTCGATGGCCTCCGAGGGAGTGGCCCAAATGCTTGGCATTGGTGACATGTACGAGCATATTGGTTGCAATCTTCGTACACGGTGGGCCAATAAAATCCCTTGAGCTTGATGCTATTCTTCATCTTGGCTCCTGCTTGATGAGTCCCGCACAATCCAGAGTAGACCTCGTGCATGACGGTCTTCGCCTCCTTGGATGAAAGGCACCGTAGGAGGACCTATCGGTCCTTTTCATGGATGAGCCTGAAAAGTAAGCCGTCAATCAACTGGTAGGATGTGCCCTGCGTAACAGTTGCACCCTCTGAGCCCGCTCGGGAGGAAGCCAGCCGTTCTTTATCTTTATAATTGGCTCACACCAATCTTCTTCTTATGGAGCATTCTCCTCTTGAATGTTGTCAACCTCGTAGACAGTGAGCAGACTCTTCATCGAGCACACTAGGCATGAGCCTTCGGTGTCTGATAGTGATATTCAACTCTCCCTCAGGCGGGAGTTTAAGGATGCTGCCAATTTTGCCAGAGCGTCTGCCTGGGAGTTGTTGCCTCTTGGGACGTGGCCTGTTTCGAATAGGTAGAATTTCTCCTTCAATCTCATGACGGCTGCATGGTAGGGAATAAGCTCCTTCTTCCGGACGTCATAGACGCCCAATACTTGTCGGATGACGAGCTGAGAATCCCTGTAGACTCTGATGCACTTGATGTCCATCTCTAGTGCTAGCTGAAGCCCAATAATCAACGCTTCATACTCTGCCTCATTATTGGTCAGCGACTTCATGAGGGCACAAGAATTGTGGAGAACGCCGCCTTGCGGAGACACAAAAACTATCCCCGCGCCCGAGACGAAGTCTATAAGGCCGCCAGCCCTCTTGATTGTCCGGGAAGCACCATCAAAATACAACACCCAATGTGGGAGGTCAAGGGTGAGGACGCCCGGCTCCATCTGTGGTGAGACTTTTTCATAATGTTCCCCAGTTTCTTGAGAAGGCACTAACACCTCTTCATCGGGCAGCTCGAAGTTAAGTGGCGAATCTTCTGGCACATGGTGCGCAGCTAAGAACTCTGCCATTCCTTGCCCCTTGATCGCCTTATGCGGGGCAAAGGTGATGTCGAATTCCATGAGGATAAGCGCCCACTTGCCGAGCCTACCAGAGAGGACAGGCTGACTGAGCAGAAATTTGAGTGGATCGCATTTTGAGATGAGCTCCACTCTGTGAGCTAGAAGGTAGTGCCTTAGCTTCTTGACAGCGAATACCAAAGCTAGGCACACCTTTTCCATAGGCGCATACCGGTGCTCGGGCCCGATCAATTTCTGACTGAGGTAGTTGTTGACCCCAAAAGTATTTGCACAAGATTATGATTTTCAGAAACTTTTTTGAAGAAGAAATGTGCACATATTTAACAAGGGTCCACAAGACAGCATGTCAATGCCGTTCGAAGGTTCAAAAGAAAATGGTCTTGGACTGTTCTTCAAATATGAGGGAGTTGATTGGTGGGATGCAGTTGGCTGCATTCATAGTGCTACAGAGGATGGCATTGTATCGGTGGCTTCCTTCAAGTTCAAGTAGCCCTACAAACCCGAAATCAACCTTTGAGGAGAAGTTTCTCTCACAGCAGATTCAAAGCTCAACTAGGTGACCAAATTTTCTTTGTGTATGCTTAGCATTCTCCTCCGGCTCCCTTCAACTTCACTGGTCTCAGTGGCCTGGTACTCAAGGTGGAACTCCATCCAAATGGTTTGCAACTAGCAAAGGACTATTAGGAGCTGGTCCAAGTGGTATCATGGTCTACTGAGATGTGCCCTTCCATATAACCATATGATACAACTATACAATCCAATGGTTAAATGAATGTGCAAATGGTGATGATGTGAAAGACAAGGATTATATTCTAACTGCTGAAGAAGATAAGGATGATGGGATGACATTGGTTGAAGAGGAAGAGTTGGCCAAGAAGGAAGCCAGTAACTCTTTGAATGAAATTGAACTATTGCAAAAGGAGAGTGAGATGCCTATAGAAGAATTGCTTGCAAGGTATAAAAAGAATATTAATGCTGCTGATTATTCCCAGACTGAGTCTGAATCCACTTCGTCAAGTTCCAATGATACAGCAGACTGTTCAGTAGATCAGGATGCTTCATTGAAAAGTCAAGACGTTCAGGACAACACATTTGAAGAGAATGGACCGAATGATGACCACCTTTCCCATGTCATGATAGAGGACACTGATGCAAAACCCAAGCAAGAATCAGATGATGAAAGGGAGAGTGAAGACATCATTGCCGATGCAGCTGCTGCTGCAAGGATCTCAAAATTATGTTATCGAGAGCTAAGAGGGATGTTATGTCCTTACAATGTCAACTACAGAGTGACTTGACGCAATTAGGGAGTCAGATTCAAGGACTTTCTGTCGCTGCTCTTGCGTACAGCCAAGCTATGAAAGAAAACAGGAACCTGTACAACTTGCTTCAAGATTTGAAAGGAAATATCCGTGTATATTGCAGAATCAGGCCCAGTTTCAATGCTGAAGCTAAATCGTCAATTGATTTTATTGGAGATGATGGTTCACTGGTAATTGTGGATCCACTTAAGATGAAGGGTGATTCACGGAAAGTTTTTGAGTTTAACAAGGCTTGTGGTGCTACTGCTACTCAAGAGGAAGTATACATGGATACACAATCCTTAATCAAATCTGTGATGGATGGATACAATGTGTGCATCTTTGCTTACGGCCAGACAGGTTATGGCAAAACTCATACAATGTTTGGCCTATCTAATGGATCAAGCAAGAATTTGGGAATGCAAAAGAAAGGAAGCATAAGAGGCAAGGTTGGTTAAAGCCAAATTCCTTCCATAGTTGCATCACAACTTATAGGCTTGTTAATCAAGATTCAAAAGTTTTCAAGCCAAAGAAGTGGAAATATCGCATTCTTGATGAAGCTCATTAGATAAAGAATTGGAAGTCACAGAGGTGGCATACTATTGACACCCACATGTCCTCAAAAGGTGAATCCTCCTTGCAGACAAATGAAGCTCCACGTATTTTAGTGGGTTTTTTATGCTGAACGGGAGTATCTTTATAGCGGAAAGAGCCCAAAAAAGGACCTCTCCGAACCTGAATAGGCCGGAGGAGCTCCCTCCGCCTGCTGGCAGGCCGGAGGAGGGCTGCCTCTTCCCTGCTGCAGGCCGGAGGAGGTCCCTCCGTCCATGGCCTTCCTCCGCCCATCTACCATGCGGTTAGCAAAAAGAAGAAGAAAAGAAGGAAAAGGAAAGAGCAATAAATGCTGCGGCTAAAAGAAGAAGAAGAGGCAGGGAGGAGGAAGACTAAATGTTCAGTCTCTTGGGATTCCATCGGAGGGAGGCCAAGTAGAGCTCCTCCGCCCCACCTTCAATCACCTATATAAAGAAGGTTCAACCAAGCACAAGGGGAGAAGAGAACAAGAAGACAAAAACACACAGCAAGAGCACAGCAAGCAGCACACAGCATTTTTTTTTTAAAGACAAGGAGCAGTTCCGCACAGGGAAGAGTCCTTTTACTGGGAAGATGCCTTGTTCAGCAAAAAGAAGATGGATATGGCTACCACCAAAAAAAGGTCCCTTGGGAGTGTTTGTCAATTTCTTTGGGAGTGGTGAGCCTGAGACACTTCTCACCTCTTAATGTTATAAAAAAAAAGGGAAGAAAAAGTTACCCAGGCCAGTGCATTGAAAGGACAAGCCCTGTACAATTCCTGTGCAAATCCTGTGCAACGCCTGTGCAAATCTGTGTGCTATACGTGAAACTGTTCTGCACATGAAATGGGAGATGTGCTGTCTTCAAAAGAATCAAACAAAGCACAGTCAAACAATGCACAGTGATGTGCTGTTTTCAAAAGAATGAAAGAAAAATCAAACAATGCACGGTGATGTGCTGTTTTCAAAAGAATGAAATGTCCTGGGCTGTGTTGTTTTCAAAAGAAGCAAGCAATACCTTGTGTTGTACGTCAAAGAAGAATGAAAGGTCCTGTGTTGTGTAAGTGGAAGAAAAATGAAAATGAAAATGAAAATGACATGAAGATTTTCATGCTGTAAAATTGTCAAGACCTTGTCGGAAAATTTCAAAAACGACCCCCTGTTAGAAAATTGTAGAAAAATCCTCTGTTATTCAGAAATAGCACAAAAAATCTTTTGACGGGGAGAAAATTGCAGAACTACCCATTGGAAGGGAGAAAATTGCAGAATTACCATTGGAAGGGAGAAAATTATAGAACTACCCTATGAAAGAGAGAAAATTGGATAAAAGTCCAAGGTTGTGAAAATTTTGCTGAAAATGTTCAAGGTTCTGAAAAATATGCAGTAAATTACAGGAAAGTCTTTAAATGCCAAAAAAATTGTATGGAGATCTTGCTGTCTTTTATTACAGGCTTCAACACACTGAATTGGCCTTGAAGTATGTGAACCATGCATTATATCTTCTGCACCTGACCTGCGGCCCTTCACACCCCAACACAACTGCAACATATATCAATGTGGGGATGATGGAAGAAGGATTAGGAAATATTCACATTGCCCTCAGGTATCTTCATGAGGCTCTCAAGTGTAATCAGAGGCTACTTGGAGCTGATCACATACAGACCGTAGCCAGTTATCAAGCAATTGTTATTGCTCTTTCTTTGATGAAAGTTTACTCTCTAAGTGTTCAGCATGAAAAAACAACTCTACAAATACTTAAAGCAAAACTTGGAACAGAAGACCTCCGAACGCAGGACGCTGCCGCATGGCTTGAATATTTTGAGTCTAAGGCACTAGAGCAGCAAAGAGGCTGCACGAAATGGCACGCCAAAGCCAGATGCTTCTATTGCCAGCAAAGGCCACCTCAGATGGAAAGGGACAATCAAAATGTATTCAAGGGGAATCAAAGGGAGAGGAAAAATGAAATAAAGATGCATTCAACAAAAATGAAGAAAAAATGAAGGCAAGTGTTAGAACTATGCAGAAATACCCTCAATGGGTAGAAAATTACAGAAATACCCTCAATGGGTAGAAAATTACAGAAATACTCTCGGTGGGCAGAAAATTGCATAAATACCCCCGATGGGTAGGAAATTACATAAATATTGCTTGTGAACATAAAATTGCATAAATACCCCCGTTGGGTGGAAAATCACAGAAATACCCTCGGTGGTCACAAAATTACAGAAATAACCCCGGTGGTCAGAAAATTGCAGAAATACCCCGATGGTGGAAAAATTACAGAAATACCCCCGGTGGGCAGAAAATTACAGAAATGTCCCCGTGAGAAGAAAATTACAGAAATGCCCCCGGTGGACAGAAAATTACAGAAATGCCCCTGGTGGGTAGAAAATTACAGAAATATCTCCGGTGGCGGGAAAATTTCAGAAATACCACCGATAACGGGAAGATTACAGAAATGCGAAGATTACAGAAATGCCCCGATGACGGGAAAATTACAAAAATACTCTCAATGGTGGGAAATTGCAAAAGGACCATGAGATATCAGAAAATTGTGGAAATACCACAGTTGTGGGAAAGTTGCATGAAAGTCATTATCCGATCCAGAAACTATACAAGTTCAAGGTTTGTCTCAAAATCACCAAAGAATGGTTATCGCCGTTTACACGACTCGGTGGAGCGAGGCCACGCCCCTTCCCTGAAGCGGTGTGCGCTCTCCTGAGTTCGGCCTATGGCTAACCATCTAAGCCCATGTATCTATTTCATGGCCAAGGGCTTTCATGTCCGGAAAATCAAAAATTGATGAAATTGTAAATAAACCCTAAAAAGTCAAGAAAATTCATACTCGGAATACCCAAGAAGTCAAGAAGTGACGGGGTTATCTCCGAGAAGTCGGAATGATAGATATGCTCAAGAAGTCAAGACATGACGGGGTTATCTCCGAGAAATCAAGAAATGTCAAATATATGCCGAAAAGTCAGAATGACAAGAATGCCCAAGAAGTCGAGACATGACGGGGCTATCTCCAAGAAAGTAAGGAACTGCAAAAATATCCCAAAGTTTGGGAAAACTGCAGAAATACCCTGATGGAGGGAAAACCACAAATATACCCCGCCTCAGGCGGGAATGTCTATTATGGACACCAAGGCAACTTAAGAGTCCAATTACAATCAAAAGAGTGATTATGGCCATGAAGCAACTTCGACGGACCGGCAGTGATCATCTTGGCGATCCAATGGTCCGATCCTAGCGAAATTCAAGTCCAACCGTCTGATCAGGGGACAAGAGTAAATTTAATGACCCGATCAGGATGAAAGCAAATTCCAAGATCTAAATGTTGACTGAAGTAAATTCAAAGGCTCTGGTTACAACCGGATGCTATCCTGGAGACCCGATTACACAATCGGGATCATATGTGAAGATCCTGAAGAACCGATTGTAATTCTAATTATCCATGTTCAAGAAATGAAGTCTACAAATTTCTTTGCAAGAGTATGCACCCGTAAGGGGCGATCGTCAAGATCATTTATGTCACAACATATAGAGGCAAAAGGCATTCTTCGACAGTTAATCAAAGGTGTACGGACTTGTACCGATGTAAATTAACACCGACTTCGGTCGGTGGGGAAAAGTCCAGTACACGAACCCTAAATCGTCTGATAAACCCAAACAGAGCGGAATTAACAAATATGTCAAAATATACGCATATCCATCCGACGAAATTGGATGTCCGAAAATTCCGCGAGCAAACAGACTGGCACGCCCGATGGGACTCTTCCCGCCCTTCATTTTACTGCTAAGGTTCTTTCAATGCCCTTATAAAGACCCTAACTCTCCTTCTCTTCGTGAGCAGGTACGAGAAAGCAGCTTCGGAAAGCAAAAGAATTTCTCGTACTGGCGGCAGCGGTCACCTACGGTCCCTTGGTCGTCGACACCCATGCCAGATACGGCTATCTGGCCACCCCGATTGTGTTCGGGGACTTTCCGACTGTGGTAGGGTCCCCCTTCTTTTTGGGGGTAGTCCCGGCCAGTCAAGAAACACTTTTGACGGAGGTTACACGTCCGGCGGTAACTACCACAGGGGGCATCAAGCCCCGCCCTGCTCAACACCGAGTTTGCTCGGTCCACGTCATCTCGGCCGGTACCGTCCCTACCAAATGGGGGCAACGCCATCACCACCAACACAGGAAGTCGGTAGCGGCAACTTCTAGGTCTGGCAAGACCATCCTAATTGGCGACCTTCGCGTGCGCCTGGGTGGCGGCGGGCCGGTCACGCCTCGGATCAATCATGTCCCGGCCGTCCCGACCTCCAACCGTTTTTCACTTCTCCGCAAGATTCGAGAGGAGCAACCGGACTCCGATAAGAAGCCCAAATCTTCCCGTGGGGGTAAGGTACATGAACAACGCCCCAAAAAGGTGAAGCAAATCTGGGTCACCAAACATGAGGCTCAGCTGATCAAGCAAGCCAGGGTTGCTAAGCCCGGGCAGGATACTCCATCTTCAGATGCCAAACCCCCGCATTATCGGGGGCAAAAAAGGAAGGGGACTTATCGCAAGACCGACCTCACACCTCAAAACTCGAATTTTATTCGAGTAAAGAAAAATACCCGTGCTCAGGCGCCGCCAGCACGAGTCTCAGTCTTTGACAGGCTGACGGAGGCCTCACCACCACGGTCTTCAGTTTTCAACAGATTGGGGGCACCCCTTTGTCCTAGTGGCCATGTGCCCAAGAGACGAAGAGTAGTCCAGATGGCAGAAACAGGAGGGAATATGAAAATCTACACCTGTTATGCCTCCGGCAGGCAACACATGGAGCAAATTGGCAACCCTGCCAATCCGACTGACCCCGTCGGGGTGAATGATCCAAATCCGGCAATAGATGCAGATGCGGTATACCGCAATACTCGCAATGCTACCAGGAGAAGTCTCCAAGCACAGCTTAGTGGTCAAGTAGGAACTTCCTCCCAGGGGCAGCACCGAGAAATTCCCCAGGAGCTTCTTCAAAACCAGGGCGAGAATCTACCACGAGTAGAAACTGCTGCCGATGATGTTATGAGCATTCATGATGATGGTTATCCCAATTTGGCCTTTGAGCCACCAACGAAGACCACTTTCCAGGCGATGCCCGATGATGCCAAATTTGAAACTATGCAGAGATGGCACATAGAAATGACCAACCTCATGCTGGAAATGAAGCGGCAAATGGATACAAGCACCAGAAGGCCTCAGACACCGATGCATGGTCACGACCTTCGACGAGAGCAACAACTACCTAATCCGGTCATCGCCAATCGGCAGGCTGGACACCCGCATAGTGCCCGTGCCGAGGCAGGGGCCGAACCACTCCAAGCCCAGCTCAATATTCAGTCTTCTCAGATCACGGGAGTTGAAGAGGCAATCGCCCAACGCCGCATGATTGAGAAGATTATTGAAGATAAATTCGCCCAGCGTGGCGAGGGTATCGCTACTGTTGATTTATATAGTGCGCCTTACCCTATTCATCACCAATTCAAGAAACTCCCTCCGGAGTGCCCGAAGGCGCCTAAATTGCAGAAGTTTAATGGGCAGGGTTCGTCACACGAGCATCTCGCCTACTATATGACTGCTATGGGCGACCTGGCCCTTGAGGAATCTTATCTCCTCCGGTATTTTGCAACTTCTCTTACCCGAAGTGTTTTTCAATGGTACTCGAGGTTAAAACCCAACTCTGTCGCTGACTGGGCCGACATGCAGAAGAAATTTATTGATCGGTTCCAGTTGGCTGAAAGGAAGGTATCCCTCGCCGAGCTTTGCTCACTTAAGCAGAAGAGGGGGGGAACGGCTCTAGATTTCATCAAACACTGGAGGGATCTCAGCATGCGCTGTGACAATCCTCCGGCACAAGAAGATGCCATAACTATATGCCGAAGGGGGCTCTCCCCCGAAGTCAGTGAACGGCTTCTGGGGGCAAATATCAAGGGATTCGACCAATTAAATTCTGTGGTCGCGGAGATTGAGATGTTCTTCGCTGATAATCCCACCTTCACGTCATCAAAGCTCAAGCTCCCCAAGGAGCGCACTGCTACAGAAAAAGAGGCAAATACGGTGGACTTTTCTCCAACCACCGAAACCAGCCAGGCATCATCGCCAAGTGACCCGGGGAAAAGGTCTGAAAAGAGGGCACCGACCACGAAGCTGGCCGAGCGCATGAAGACTCCTTACTCTTTTAAGAAGGAGCACACTGGCAAACTCTTCAACCTTTGCATGAAGAACAAAATAATAACCCTGCCAGAGCCTAAAAAGCCAGAAGAGGCCGGCAAGACAGATGATCCCAATTACTGCCCATATCATCGTCTGTTGGGGCACACTATTGACAATTGTTGTCTTCAAGGATGAGCTGGAAAAAATGATTCAAAATCAGCTCATCACAATGAAGGGGACTCGGGTTGACCCTCCTCAACCTCATGTCTGAGACCGGGTGACCCGTTCGGCTAATGTCATTAACCACCGGCCGACTCGACAGATTTATCAAATGGCAGCCTTTACATTCCCCGATCCGGGGGCAGAAGAAGCAGGCCCTAGTGGAACAAAACCCATTTTGTGGTATCCAGGATGGAGGCCCTCCCACCAGTGCTCTTTTCCAAAGGAAAACACCAAGAAGATATTTGATATTCTTTTAGAGGAAGGTCGCATCATGGTGCACGACCCCCCTCCTACTTACACCGAGGTTGAGAAAGCCCATCCCAGGTATTGTTGATTCCATGTTGTGATATCGCACCCCACTCAAGAGTGCGAGGAGCTGCAAGATTGTATCGAGATCCTCATCCGGAGAGGAGAAATCGATACTCAAGGGGAAAGCATGACAAGAAAAAGGCTTCGTGAGGCTGCTGAGCGGATTCTAAATGAAAATAGTACTGAGAAATATCCCGCTCATTCTCACATCCATGAAGGATCGAGGTTTTCGGTAAATGTCATTCAGAAAATCTCTGGGAAAAGTCAGGTTAGGGATCCACGGCGTGGTCTGGACTCAGCCCCTGCCCCGCCAGGTACCTCCTTGGCAGGAGGCTATTTTTTAATGTCTGAATGTCTGTCCATTCGAAAGGCTGTCCGAAAACTTAAAAGAGAAATCAGACATCTGCAGCATGATCAGCAAGAGCTACTGCGGCTTGTAAGGCACATGGACGACCGCCTGATGGCTCTGTCCCTAACACCTTCAACAAGAGAACCTGCTCCAGCTTCTACTCATAACTCAGAAGCCACAGTGGAGCCCAGAAGACGGCCGAGGGCTGGAGGATGGCTATCCGAAGATTCTAGAGGTTCGCCTGCTGCAGAGCCCCCAAAAAAGTTGTATTCCTTCCCCCAATATAGAACTCTGGAGATATTTAAGATTTGCCAAAGGGAGGGGTTAATACAGCTCCCTAAACCGGACAGTGACTTGATAACCGGTATGACATATCGGCATGGCTACTGCCTATATCACTGTGCCATGGGACATGTCATTTATGATTGTCCCACCTTCAAAAACATAGTCGAGGATCTGATTACCCGGTAGATTATAAAGCTAAAGGAGGGTTCTCAAGCCCCCTCGACATCTTCTCCATGGGGACGGTCGCCGTTTTCAGTAAATGTTATACATGCATCAACTTCTCACGGGAGGTCAACGTCACAAGCACCAGAGACTGGGCCCGCCCCAGATAAATCCTCAGACAGGAGCCTTGAATGGCGACCCTGGAAGGACCTAGAGTCCTTACCTTTTCCAAAGGAAGAAACTAAAAAATTGCTGGATATCCTGTTCGGCGGAAAGGAAATTTTGGTGCGCGAATCTCCGCACTCTGTCCAAGTCAACTCTCCCTGCTTGGAGCGGAATCCCCCTATCACACGAAAGAGTGCAAAGGACAAAGATTCTCATTGTGAAGTTCCAGCCCTCTCTCCGCAAGGGGCCATCGGCTCGTATGAGAGTGGCACTCTGAAAAACGACATGTACCGGACTGTCTCTCAAAGTGATAGTCCGTGTGTCTCCATTAAAGGGTCTTCTGCCTCTCTTAGGAAAGGCAAGTCATCTGCTTTCGAGCACACTCCCAGGTCAGCCATGGGAGATATAAAGCATAAAGTAGCAATACCCAGAATGGAGGAAGCCCGACCCCGCCATGGGAGCTCCGATTTGAGCCCTAAAAGCCCGGTCCAAGCTTCGTCCGTTCCAGCCTTGGGCGAGTTGCGTCATCACCCGCTCCAGTCAAATGTCCAGGAAATGCCAAAAAGGAAGCCACCGAAAGGTGATGACAAGTCTAGGCTTAAGCAAGTGCACCAAAATAGTTCTCAATTGTTGAACAGTGCCAAGAGTTCTGGGAGCAGACAAAAGAGTAAGGCCGAGTTGGGACCATGCAAATCAGGCCTCGGGTCTATTAGTCAGCAAGTCAATGAAGGAGCCGACATTCTTCGCGACTTTGGCTCTTTTGTGACTGAATTCCAAAAATTACCCCCTAAAATTGTGGAAAGGGCAATCAACGCGACCTTCCAGACTCCTGAGACAGGGGGCGAATGGGTAAACGTCACCTCCAGAAAGAACCCTCATTCAAAGTTGTTCAAAGGAAAGACCCATCCTGCGATTATAAAGGCCAAAGACATTGCTCAGACGTCCACAAGAAAGGTTGCCCCGTCTCAAGAAGAGCTGGCACGAGCCAAGAAGCAAGAAAAGAATAGAAAGAAGAATTTGAAGAGAAGACTAAAAAGACAGGCCGAGCAAGCGGCGGCCATGGAAGCACCCAAGGAGTTAACCCCTCTACAGAATCTCCAAAAGTTAATTGAAGAGTTAGAAGACTATATACCCTCTGTCCCAGCCGGGCCTGTCACACTTGACAAGTATATCTCGTGGGAGGAGTTCGAGCGTAAAAGTCGGCTCAAAAGTTGGCTCCGACAAATGCTCGAGCGAGCTAAGGAGGGCGAAAAACTTTCTATTCCGGAGGAGCTCTCCGTCTTCTACAAAGATGAAGAACTCACCATAGAGAAGTTAGACGAAATGCTAAAGAACTTCTCATGTAATATGGTGTCAATCCCTCCACCAGGAAGTCTACGAGGGTCAAGCAAAGACAATGTCACCTTCTCCGCAGCTGGGGATAGAATCACTATGGCTACTTACCGCTGTCGCAATGCGGAAATCCGAAACCGCGGTCGCGGTAGAGGTCGTGGACGTGGACGGGGAAGACATTCAACATCCTCCAATGGGCACACTTCCCAGCCAACTACCTCCCAAAGAGTGATCATCTTTCGAGGGGAAGAACCCAATGAGCCCCCTAAGATGCAAGTACGGGCTCAAACTTTCATCTTTGACCCCTCAGACGAGGATGAGGAGCCCGTTGAGCCAATCTCTCAAGAAAAATCGGGTCCTATTCCGTTTGATCCAATGGATGAAGAGACTGATCCCGTTGGTTCCCTCTCCCAAGAGCAGCCTGCTGATCCAGCCCAAGTAGGCCCTTCAGGCAAGGACAATGAAGAGCTTCCGTCTCCCGAAGAGGAATCTTTAGCCCCGTTGTTCCAAGAAGAAGCAAATGATCAGGGGAAGCCGGAGCCAGCCCAGAAGCCCCCTTATCAACGCAAGCCTCTAGTGGAGATGATCCCTCCACTAGATCGAACCCGGGCTCAGGCTGATCGCAAGATCATTCAACACATGAAGCGGATGCCAACCTATGTTACCATTTGGGAGGCCATCGCCTGGAGTAAGGAGCTAAGGGAGGCTCTTATCCAAGTCCTCCAGGAACCAGAAGTCTATGAGGCTGATGTAGCCGAAATTCAAGCACAGACATACGAGGCATTGGCCGCGACAGTCACTTTCTCTGATAAGGACATGTTGCTGTCTTCTCCATGTCATAACCGCCCATTGTACATGCAAGGGAAGATTAATGGGCACGAGCTAAACCGGATCCTCGTGGACCCCGGTGCCTCTGTCAACATAATGCCTCTCAAGACCTTTAAGTCTTTATTTCTTATGCCCTATCTTCAAAGGGTATATGATGTGAAAATCTCGAGATTCAATCAGAACTCCGAGGATGCGTTGGGAAAAGTGGAGGTGGAGTTGACCATGGACACCTTCGTCACTAAGGCTACATTTTACATCATTAATGCCACCACCGCATATAAAGCCTTACTGGGTAGGCCATGGCTTCACAAAAACTGGGTCGTCCCTTCAACTCTCCATCAGTGTATAAAGTATGCAAAGGGCGGCAAGCAACATACAGTCTTTGCTGATAGGTCTCCCTTTCGACCAAATGAATGCAATTTGATTGATGCTCAGTTATACTTTGGGGAGCCAACTGTTGAACCCCCAGTTGAGATCCAAGATGAAGGAAAGCAAAAGGTTATTGTTGAGGAAGAAGATGAAGATGAACTCTTTGTGGTAAATGAAGACCTTGCCAGGATACATCGACTCAGCTTGCAAGCTGACGCCCCTGCAGCGAAGCCAACTCGGCCCGAGAGGCGGGAGATCAACTTCGAGGCTAACCTTATTAATCAAACAATAGATAAGAGCATCTTCATGCCTCCTGCCTACGTGCAGTTGGTCTCTCAAAGAGAGGAGCATGGGGTCGACACCCTAAAAACATTCATTGTTACATATCAAGCTAAAGGGAAGAAGAACACCAAGGGGCATCTTAAGCCCATTATCTTTTACAAGGGAGATATGGTGCCTCGTGCCCCCTCGGACGACGATTTCGGCTGGAGCGAGCGGCCCAAGAATGCTCCTGAGTCTGTCCAAGAAATGCCTGACATGGCTAAGCACATTAAACAGATGTGTCAAAAACAAAATATCCCACAGACGGAACAAGCGGCTCGGCGTAATTACTTCCAACAGCTCTGGCACCCTCCTCAAGTCAGAGGGCAGCCTCCCTTTCCTAAGAATGATCGAAGAGGGTTGGGTTATGACCCCGAGCCAGACTTTAGAGTCTATTATGTTGTAAATACCATCGGGACTTCTCCCCCTCCCGATCATTCCAATCTTACTCAGGGAAATGTTACTTCCATAATTGAGCGAAAAGAAGAATTCGGGCCAGAAGTCCCAGATATTGATAGCCCGGATAGCCATAATGTTAAGTCCGGAGATGAGGAGATCATTGTCCTACAGCCCGTTTTGCAAGAACTTGGCGAAGCTGGGCGCGAAGCCCTGAGTCAGTTAGTTGGGCTCGACATCACAGAAGACGAGCACCCCATATCGGATGACGATTATGTTCCTGCTACTGAACAAGGAGGGGACCCTGCCGATACAATAAAGCTGTTGAAACAAGAGAACCAAGCATTAAAGGCTTTTGTATAAGAGTTATTACGAGAACGAGATGTTCTGCTCAGACATCTTGCTTTCCCTTCAAAAGCCCATACTGATCCCAAGAGCCAGATAAATGAGACTTGGTCTCAGGGACCCAGGACAAATCAACCACTTGCGGAATCTAAAGGCAAAGCACCCATGATGAGATTGGCACAGCGGATGCAAGCTCCATACTCCTTTGTCAAGGCCCATACTGAGTCATTGTTTGAGTTTTGTATGGCTCGGGGTCTTATTCAGCTCCCTCCGATTCACAGGCCGTCCAGAGCCGGCGAAGCCAAAAGTTCCAGCTTCTGTCAATACCATCGAATGGCAGAACATGCTACAGAAGATTGTTATGTCCTAAAGGATCAACTCGAGGATTTAATACAACGGGGAATTATCCAGCTTAAGCAGCATCGGGTTTTTCCCCCGCGGCCGCATCCTTGGAACCAATCTAAGCCTTCCAATAAAAAAGTCCTCATTGAAGCGGCATCTGCACTGCCCGAATTTATTGCAAGTGAAGCAAAAAGCAATACCCCGTGTGGGGAGCCCAGCCTTAAGATTCACTATTCTGTCAACACTATAGGGTTATCACCCTCTCCCGGTAGCTCAGACTCTGGCGAGGGGCCTAGCGATTCTACAAGAGAACAACCAAAAGAAGTGGCCCTCGAAGACCAGGATGAGCAGCTTCAGTCGGCCGTTATCAACAATTTAGACTATTGTGACCTCCACGTAGTCAATGTTGATGACGACGAGGATTTCATCAATCCGCAGCCAGCGCCGCGGGAACTCGAAGATGGCGGACAAGCAACAGTTGATGAATTGATTGAGCTCAATCTCGGGGATGCTAATGAACCCCGACCCATTTTTGCTAGTGCTCTCCTTACTGAGCAGGAAAGACAAACTTACAAACAACTCCTATCGGAGTACAAAGATTGTTTTGCCTGGACTTATAAAGAGATGCCCGGGTTAGAGCCGTCAGTAGCAGAACATGAGCTGGCAATACTCTCTACAGCTAAGCCCGTCAAGCAAGCTCAGAGACGCATGCGTCACGAGCTGGAACTTAAAGTAAATGCTGAAGTTGACAAGCTCCTGGAAGTGGACTTCATGGAGCCATGTCTTTATCCAGTGTGGCTCGCCAATATAGTCCCAGTCAAAAAGAAAAATGGTCAAGTCCGAGTTTGTATTGACTTCAGAGACTTGAATGAAGCCTGCCCAAAGGACGATTTTCCAGTCCTAATTACTGAAACTATGGTTGACATGACCACAGGATATGAAGCTCTGTCCTTCATGGACGGGTCCTCGGGCTACAATCAAATATGAATGGCCGTTAAAGATAAGGACCATACGGCATTCCGATCCCCCAAAGGGATTTTCAATTACAAAAGGATGCCCTTCGGCCTGAAAAATGCTGGAGCCACCTATCAAAGGGCTATGACTAAAATTTTTGATGAAATGCTGCACGACTTGGTCGAGTGCTATGTTGACGACTTCGTCGTAAAAACCCGCAAGCACGAAAATCACTTAGATGACTTGCGTCGGGTTTTTGATAGACTCCGCCAATACAAGCTCAAGATGAATCCTATGAAGTGTGCTTTTGGCATCTCAAGTGGCAAGTTCCTCGATTTCATTGTTAAGTATCGGGGAATAGAGATTGATCCCGACAAAATCAAAGCAATTCGGGAATTGCCGCCGCCCAAGAATATAACAGAACTGCGATCTCTACAGGGGAGGCTAGCCTGTATTAGACGTTTCATATCTAACCTCTCTGGAAGATGTGCACCATTTGGGAAACTGATGAAAAAGGGTGCCCCATTTATATGGGACCAAGAATGTCAAAGAGCATTTGAGCAGATCAAGGAGTACCTCCTCACTCCCCCAGTGCTCGGAGCACCTATCAAAGGGAAACCATTGATTCTCTATATTGCTGCCATGGACGCTTCCTTGGGGGCGTTGCTTGCACAAATAAATGAAGAAGGTAAAGAGCAACCGCTATACTACCTTAGCAGAAAGCTAGTGGGTCCCGAGCATCGCTATTCCCCGATGGAGAAAATATGTCTGGCACTGGTGTTCGCCGTCCAAAAGCTAAGACATTACCTCCTGTCCCACCAAGTGGAGTTAATCTCAAAATACGACCCTCTCAAGTTCCTTCTTAAACAGCCTGTCTTGTCGGGTCGACTGGGAAAATGGGCATTACTCCTTATGGAGTTTGATATAACATTTGTTCCCCAAAAGGCAATTAAGGGACATGGAATGGCGGAGTTTCTGGCAGCACACCCAATTCCGGCCGATTCTCCTCTTAACATTGAACTGCCCGATGAAGAAATACTTCCATCCCAATCGGGAATTGAAGAACAAACCGAGGACGGTCCAATGCAAAAAGGGAAAGAGTCCCTGGCTATTTATGTGCCGTGCTGGGAGCTCTACTTTGATGGCGCTTCTCAAACAATTAAAGAGGCTAATGGGGCAACCACACTTGCCTCAGGGGCCGGCATCGTCTTCGTCACTCCTCAAGGGGGAATCCTCCACAATTCTTGTGCCCTCATGAAGCCGTTGACAAACAATGAGGCAGAATATGAAGCATTGATCGTTGGGCTTCAGCTAGCCATAGAAATGAAGATCAAATGCATTAAAGTTTACGGCGACTCGCAGCTCGTCATACGACAAGTTATGGGCGACTATGATGTGCGGAAGCAAGAGCTAGTGCCTTATCACACAGCCGTCCTGAACTTGAAGGAGAAATTCTATCTCTTTGAGATAAACCATGTCCCCAGGAGCAAGAATTCTCAGGCAGATGCCCTAGCCAAGTTAGCCTCTGCTATAAAGCTACCTCCTGAAGGAGAAGTAGACATAACTGTCAGGCACAGGAGACTTATGCCAAGCGTCCTAGACGAAGATGCCGACCCCACAATTTCTGAGGTTAACACCTTGGAAGAAGACATGCCTAGTCGGGAAGAGGAATATGACTGGCGTCAACCCATTATTGACATAAAAAACGGACGTCTCCCTCCTGACCGGGCCAAAAGTGTTCAATTCCTGCGCAGAGCGGCGTCCTATCAGCTAATAGGCGACCAACTATATAGATTGGTCCATGAAAAAGATAAATCTGTTCTCCTCCGTTGCCTTTCGCCCAAGGAAGCTAAAATAGTCATGCGCGAGGTCCACTCAGGACTTTGCGGGGCTCACCAAGCTGGAGATAAAATGAAGATCAATATAAAGCTTAAAGGCTTTTATTGGCCCGCAATGTATGCGGACTGTAATCGATATGCCCGCACATGCCACCAATGCCAAGCCTTTGGCCCGGTCCCCAAGAAAGCCGCCAGGCTCACTACACCCAACGGCCCCTACTTGGCCATTTGTAGAATGGGGAATGGACATTGTCGGACCTTTCCCTCCATCCTCTAAAGGTCATAAGTTCATATTGGCTGCAACAGACTATTTTTCTCGTTGGGCCGAAGCAGTCCCCCTACGAGAGGTCACCGGAGAAGCAGTTGCTCAGTTTGCCATACATAATATTATATACAGGTTCGGCACGCCAAGTCGGATTATGTCAGACAACGGCACACCATTCAAAAATAGGACAATATATGCACTGGCAGCCAAGTTTCATATAGACTGGAGAACCTCGACAATATATAACCCTCAAACCAATGGGTTAGCCGAAGCTTTCAACAAGACTCTTTGCAAGTTACTTGCCAAAATAGTAGGCAGCCGCAAAAAGGACTGGGGAGAGAAAATTCATGAAGCTCTCTGGGCATACCGGACTGTGTACAAGACTCCTACTGGCTGCTCACCCTTCTCTCTAGTATATGGGGCGGAAGCCGTAGTCCCAGTTGAGATTGAAATGTCCTCCTATAGGATAGCTTTGCATACAGACCTCCAAGCCCACAAACAAGACGAAATACAGAGAAGACTCGAAGAGCTCTCCGATCTAGAAGGCAAAAGGTTGGAAGCTTATAAACACCAGCAGCTTTACCAAGCCTGAATGACCCGAGCCTATGATAAGCTTGTGAGACAAAGAGCATTCAAAAAGGGCGATCTCGTCATGATTAAAGAAAGAGAAGTCATGGCTGGAAGGTCCAGTGGCAAATTACAACCAAATTGGCGAGGGCCATATATCGTCTCCAAAGTCTATGAAGGGGGCGCTTATAAGGTCGTCGACCATAAAGGGGAGAACCTTTTTCCACCATTGAATGGAAAACACTTGAAATTATACTATGCTCCCCAGCATGAATTTCAGCAACAAACTACGCAAGAATTGCCCTCCTCTGCAGGAGAGTAAGGAAGGATAGGGGAGTTTCCCCCAAGAAAACCCAAAAGTCACGATTACTTTGAACAGTTCTCGTTCATATCCCACCGTGCCCTAAATCCAAATTCAAAGTTTCGGCTGTCCAATTCCATTGGTCAGCCACCCTAAATCCCAAATTCCAAGTTTCGGCTTTCCAATTTCATTGGTCAGCCACCCTAAATCCAAAATCTCAAGTTTTGACTTTCCAATTCCATTGGTCGGCCACCCTAAATCCAAAATATCAAGTTTTGACTTTCCAATTCCATTGGTCGGCCACCCTAAATCAAAAATCCCAAGTTTCGGCTCTCCAATCTCATTGGTCAACCACCCTAAATCAAAATTCCAAGTTTCGGCTTTCCAATTCCACTGGTCAGCCACCCAAAATCCAAAATCCAAGTATCGGCTTTCCAATTTCATTGGTCAGCCACCCAAAATCCAAAATCCCAAGTTTCAGCTTTCCAATTTCATTGGTCAGCCACCCTAAATCCCAAAATTCCAAGTTTCGGCTTTCTAATTCCATTGGTCAGCCACCCTAAATCAAAAATCCCAAGTTTCGGCTTCCCAATCTCATTGGTCAGCCGCCCTAAATCCAAATTCAAAGTTTCAGCTGTCCAATTCCATTGGTCAACCACCCTAAATCGAAAATCCCAAGTTTCGACTTTCCAACCTCATTGGTCAGCGACCCTAAATCCAAAATCTAAGTTTCGGCTTTCCAATTCCATTGGTCAGCCACCCTAAATCCAAAATCCCAAGTTTTGGCTTTCCAAGTTCCTTGGTCGGCCCCAGATCTCCAAGTCATTTCCTGGCATCCTAAAGGTCTAACTCTCCCGTCGAGAGTCATTCCCTTTGCAAAAAAAAAAAAAGCGGGCTTAAAATAGAGGTGCCCCGACGGACTTGAGTGGTCGATCTTCTGGCTACTCAAGGGTAAAAAGGTCATAACCCGGCTGAGGTGAAAACCCGAAAGGGAGCCTCAAGCAAAATTGGGTAACCCCTCAGCGTGAAAACCCGAAAGGGCGCGCTGGAAAAAGCTAAAGGGGGCCAACTTTGGCGAAAACCCGAAAGGGCGGTGAAGTTGGTAATGTAAAAAAAGAAAAAAGAAAAAAAAGGGAAAAAAGAGAAAGAAAGAAGAAATTCTCAGAAGTTTCCAGAACAAAAGAACTTATGTCTCCATCAATGTATGAACAATTGCACTATTCATCTGCAAAACTGGAGCCCAAGACAAGCCCCTGGGAGTAGCTGCAAAATAATGAATGGAAAAGAATATGAAACTAGCAATGGGCTCAAGAAAAGAAATATACAGACTCAAAGATGTGAGGGCTTCTGCTTCATCAAATCGGCAAGCTCCCGTTCTTTCGCGGCAAGGGTCTTCTCCATGTCTGAGCACTCCATAACAAGAGAACTCTCCTCAGCCTGCGCCTCCTGAGCCGCTTTGGCAGCAGTTTCAGCTGAAGCTTCCAAGGTTGCAATTCACTGCAAGATAGTCCGCACGGTCTCCTGAAGAGAGGCAGCCTGACTTCTGCTCTCAGCAATGGCAGTCTCAAGGGAATCGCTGCGCTCTCGGACCCTCTCAGCCTCAGATCTCCTCTCGCGGACCTGGTCACATATTATCTTTATTTCATCCTCCAGCTGCTTGATCCTTAATTCTTGGGCTTTCCAATTTGAGGCTTCATATAGCTGCTGAAATTCTTCCCAAGCACTGTCCACTGCCGCCATCCAGGGCTCTTTTGGCAACCCTAACCCATGATAGCTTCGCGTAGCAGCCATAAGGGTGTTGCGAACAATCTCGACTGGAGGAAGCTCGGTTCCTTGGAACAAACTCCGGGCGCCGCAAATCAGAGTATCAACCATGAGAGCCGCCCCCACAAAAGGTGCAATATGAGGGTCATCAGGTCACTCAATCCCATGAGAGGGGAAGCCAGCCATCTGCAGGAGAGTTTCCTTAGACAAAGCTGTCAAAAAAAAAAAGAAGGTAAAAGAAAGGAAAATAATGAGAATGGTTGTAATCCTCATTCTTGAAGCTACAAAACAACAACAACCAAAATAAAAGATGACTGATCAGTCCCAAATTAAAAGCAATGGCGTTATGCAACAAACAAAGCCACAAGTTGGCTAAGTCGGGGAATGCACGGGACGCCCGCCGTCACCCTTGGCTCCGACGTGTTGAAGTTAGATGGACGTAGTCTATCTCCACGAAGTGTGGATCTAGAGGGGGGTGAATAGATCTACAGCCTAATTTAAAATCAGTTGGAGGTTCAAATGCGGAATAAAGGCAGATCTACTGAAACACTAACTCGAGTGTCTAAACTTAGCAAAAACACAAGCGATCTGTGAAGATAATCAAGAGATTCAGTCACGTACGAGCAAACTTACAAACACAATGCACATAAGCTTTTAGGTGGTTCGGTCAATGACCTACGTCCACCCCACACTCAACCGAGTATGGCTTACTGCTGCGCAACACAGCTTGCGTCCGCTGGGCAATACAGCTTGGCCTACAAACCGCTGAGCAACACAGCTTGCTGTCCAGTGGAATCCTCCACTGCCCGCTGAGCAACACAGCTTGCTGTCCAGAGGATACACCTCTGCAAACCGCTGGGGAAATACAGCTTAACCCGTCCGAGACCAAGTCTCGCCAGCTGAGGATTACAGCTTTACCTGTCCAGTGGAAACCTCCACTGCATCCGCTGACATACAGCTTGAAGAACAATAGTATCGAACACAAGAAAATCAGAAACAAAAGAAATGAAGAAAACACGACAAATGTAGCTCAAATATGAGCAGAGTCAGCTCTGTTTTCTGAACCAGGAGACTGACTTACAACCTTTCTCTCGAAATCTCTCTCAACTCAACTCTCCTTTCTCTCTTTCTTTTCTTCTTTGCTTTTCTTCTCTTCTGTAGATCGATAGCACTCTGCTGCCTTTGGACTGGATGTATAGACTTGCCACTCTTCAGTCGATCGATCTCACTTCAACAAAGGATGAAGACTACTATATATACTGGCAGCAGCAGGTGGATAAGGGCGCGTGGCTTCCATGTTTTCCCGCCCAAGTGAATTCGTCAGATCCGAGGTAATTCCATCCACGTGTCAGCATCTGCACATCTCGTCCTCCTGGGATCACGAGCCAGGTCATCAATCTTGGTAAGAATCCCTGTCAGACAGAGTATCGGATTGTCAGGTTAAGTGAAGAACTCTGTATAGACTTTTCAATCGACAGACAGACAATGTATATACTTGCTCAGTGTATGGACTTTATGTGAAAGTGTGTTGTATAGACTTCATGAAGACACTGTGAACTCGAGTGCAGTGTATGGACTTCACTATGCAGACTTGCCAAAGACAAGGCTGTACAGACTTTGATGTCCAAGGGCAATGCAGACCAATGTACAGACTTTGGCGAAGCAAAAGGCTGTATAGACTTGACAGGTTGACCCACTGTACAGACTTTGAAGATCCACTGTGGATGTATAGACTTGAAAAACTTTAGCAATGTATAGACTTACTATATGCATGAGACGCAAGTTGAGACGATGTGTGCATTGTAACGAATGTATAGACTTTCCACCGACCAATGTGTAGACTTTGCAAGCCTAAGACGCTGAATGAGACGGTGGGTGAGACGGTGCAGCTACAGTGGTGTACAGACGTCATGAGACACTCACTGTATATACTTAGCACCGACAAATGTATAGACTTTGTGAAGCACAGTCCATTGTACAGACTTTGCAAGCAGTCCGATGTACAGACTTCAAGAGACTCTAGACAACGGACGTTGTATAGACTTGCTAATCTGAATGCCAATGTATGGACTTTGAAGTTCAGTTGGTGAGTGTACAGACTTCACCAATGAGACGCTCAATAAGACGGTCCACTGTCTAGACCAATGACAGTAAATGCATGTGCCAATGTATATACTTCAAAGCTCGACCAGTGTACAGACTTTAACAAAATGCTTAAGACGCTGACTGAGACGGACACGATGTATACACTTAGCCAATGTGCAGACTTTAATGATATGATGCAATGTACACACTTCATGAGATGATGGATATACATACTTCAGCTGAGCAAGATACAGTGAATGTATAGACTTTGTGAGCGTACGCTGAATGAGACGGTGGCTGAGACAATAGACTGTACAGACTTTAGATGACTTTAGATGCGTGAACAAGACCAGTGTGCAGACTTCATGAATGTGCAAACTTGTCAACGAGATGCACAATGTATAGACTATGCACATAACAGAAGTCTAACACAAACAATATATCAGTCATACACATGCATTCTCCAGATGATATATCAGTCACAGTCATATGCATTCATGTTGCTATCATCAAAACACAATAACAAATGCACTCACTGTCTTTGCTATCATCAAAACAAAATAGCATTGCTATCATCAAATCAACATAGTACATGCTTGTGCCATTCTCCCTAAGGGGCACAACATTCTCCCCCTTTTTGATGATGGCAACAAAGTGGCAGTGAGGCACCAAAATTTTCTCCCCCTTTGACATAATCAAAAAGAGAAAGACAGTATGAACATGAGTACAACATGGCAATATGAATGCAAATACCCTTAGAACAAGAAACTCTCCCTGAAGATAGGACTCCCCCTGAATGAATTCTCCCCCTATGAAATGGGATATTGTGTTCAAGAAATCAGATATACAAAGGGAAAGATCAAGAAATCATCTGACTGGCATTCTGAACAAGTAGTTCAGGAATAAGCATTCTAAAGCACAGAGTCTTCAGTCATATGAATTTAGAAACTACTTTCAGATAGAAGTCTGGTTTAAAGGTTATAAATTTTGACTTCATGCACTACAATCAATGGATAAGTTGGCTGTGCATGATAAAACAATAAACCAGAATCACATTTGCATGAAAGATTCAGTTTCAAAATATCATACTTTCGTATACTCATTAAAAGTTGTTAAGAGATGCTAGGTCATGTATTGAAAATAAACAAATTGACATCCATGAATTTTCTTTTGAAGGAACAGCATTATCAATATTAGTTCATTTAGGGCATTCAGGTACCATAAGTCTTTCTGCGTAAGGGTATACGTTTATCAGACGCCAATACCCCTAGATACTAAACAAGATGGACAATTCTGCCTATGATCAAATTCAACAGAACTGATTTACACCTTTTTGTGTGAGGGTACACGTTTATCAGACGCCAGTTACCCTCAGGTACTCAGTGAAACCAGCCTACTGTTTTGATCATTTTATACAGAGATAGCTGATACACTTCATGACATGAGTGTTGTCCACTTCTTTGATAGATCACTCAGTTTCTCAGTGATTTACCAGTCATTGCTCTGCCAATGTTAATTTTCAATGATTTTCAATATTTTTCAATATCTTTCTTAGCTGTCCTTTATATGTTTCAGAGTGACTTGTTTTAAGAACAATACACATACTTAGCTTCTCTAACATGATTTCAGATGAGTTTTTAGATTTCAGATATGATTAGCTTTGTCTGACATGAAATAAGAAAGGGGTTGAGAGTTTTATCAATTTTCAGCTTTCTTATTTACTGATTGCAATCTTTAAACTTCAATGATTATAAAATTTAAACCATTAAGTCAGTCTTTAAGCAATTTAAAATTCTTATAAGAGAAGAAGTCTGTTTTCTATTGCTTAGAAATCAGAACTGACTAACAGATTGCCATATGTCAGACTCAATCATTTAGAGTCAAGGATGAAATAATTCAATAGAATTGATGACCACTCTGAATTTCTAACAATACTCCCCCTGTCTATATGCATGCAATTTTGCTAATGAATGGCAAGAATTAAATGAGAGAGAGCTTATGCATAGGTCATGAATGACTGATATGCAAAGGCATGCAAAGACTCAACAAACTCCCCCTGAATACATGCAATGTTTTCTCAGAAAACTGAACAAAAGATTTTGAAATTCATGCTCATTCAGACTGCCCTATCAATCAATATAACCCATGGTACTAGGCCGGGAACCTGGTCTCAAGGACCATCTCACACATGGTAATAACCTCCAGACATATTTCCCTGCCCTTTAGTAGCTTACTATTTAGTATACCACGGTTATGCAAAAAAATGCAGTTCAAAGCAATTTTATATGCATGTGATTTTAGACACATTCATGACTAAATGATATGCAATGATGATCACGAAGATATGAATGTCATGCATGATCATGAGTCTGTTACAACATCCAGCATTCACAAAACCAGCAGAGAGTTTATTCATTAGAGAGCATCATTCGGGAGCAATCAACTTTTCAAGATAATTCAGTTTCTAGCATTCAGTGTACACAGTGCAATAACATGCAAAGAGAAGAGAATCATCAGCTTTTGTGCAGAATTTAAATTCAGTAGCTGAGTCTGGAATGCAGACTGATCAGCTAGACAAGAAGAGAAAGTCAGGAATTAACCAATCAAATCGACATTACTTTCTCAATTCAATTCTGAAGATAAGTCACTTACCTGCTTTACCTGACTGATTTATTTTTTTCCCTTAGTGTTCCATCAGATTGTTGACAAGGCCTCCAATCTCTTTTAGCTTTTGAATTTATGGCCTTATCTCCTGTCATATGCCTGAAGCAGCCACTATCCAAGTACCACAGATTTGTCCTTGGCTGCCAGACATACTTGCACACACAATCAGGTAGATGAGTTTGGAACCCAAGTCTGATTGGGCTCCAGAGAAGATGGAATAGAAGTAAAGCAAGACAGCAGACTTTTTGGTATCCACATTTGTTTGAAAGAATTTTGTTCAGTGGATCCTACATATTTCTTTCTATTGTTGTTCCTTTTCTTTTTGTTATTTTTCTTCTTATTTACACCAGCATAATTATTGCCAGTGTTGTTTCTTTGCCAGTGCCTTGGCCAGGGTGTGTTCACGAAGTTTTGGCCATAGTAGTTCCTGGGCTGACTGAAATAATGCATATTTCTAGGTGACCAGTTGCCATACCCACTAACCCAATTTCTAGTGTAAGGTCTATGATATTGTGCAACCTGATATGCAAGACCTGTAAACCTTCCCGGAGTTCTAGTCCAACCTGACCTATTGAAATAGGTTGGCTGTGCATTGTAGTAAGTCTGAGCTCTGGGTTGATAGAAATAATTGGGTTGACTCCTGGCAGCATTCTGTCTCCCCTGTACTTTGGACCCTGCTGACCTATTCATGGGTGTGTATTGGGTCTTCTTCAGAGGTGATGGTGATGGTGGAGACTTGGTGGCCTTGACATGGGGTTTATAGGACTGTTTAGGTTGACCCCTAACCTGTGATTGAGCCTTGGGATTTTACTTGGATGTGCTGGCTCTACTAGGCTCATTAACCTTTTGTTTGCCCTTCTCCTCAGCACTGGGCTTTTTCAGATTAGCAGTTTTGTTCATTGAAATGGTTGAGTTCATGCTAATTAGAGGTCCCTTTTCTTTTTGAGCAACAAATGAAATTGTTTTCATCCCAAATGTTTTTGTTGCACTAGAATTAAATCCTAGGCCCTCTTTTCTGAAATTAACCTTTGACCCTAACAAAGCATTTAGATTCTCTGTACCTTGGGTCATTTTCTCAATGGTCTTAAGCTTGTCCTCAGTGTCCTTTTGAATATCTTCAACAGATTTCTTAAGTTCAGTATTCACAATTTGGACAGCTTCATATTTCTCATTCACCAGCTTCATCTCACTCTCATATTTTTGAATTTTCAGTTTCCATTCATCAATTTCTTTTTCTAACCTCACATTCTCTTCCCTAGAAGTTTTTAACTCATTCTTGATTTCCTCTGATTCAGAACATGTGAGTTTGAGTTTATTATTCTCAGCTTCAAGACATGCAATTTTATCAGACAATGAGGTATCATTTTGCATGGAATTGATTTTTCTTTTTAGATGCCTATTTTCCCTTCTAATATCATCTGCTTGATCAGCTAGTTTATGATAGGCATCTACCCACTCAACAATAGTAAAATTATTAAATGGAGAAGTTACCTCATCTGAATCTTCCTCTCTGTCTTCAGAGCTAGTTGCCATGAGACAGATGGGTTTTTCAGCTTCAACTTCACTGTCCGAAGTATTGCTGAGACAACCTTCATCCTCATCGCTCCATGTGCTGATCATGGCTCTTCCTTTCGTGTTCTTTCTATTTGATTTGTCCTTGTGCTTCTGGTTCTCCGGACAGTCAGCTTTCAGATGGCCAGAGTTCCTGCATTGGTAACACACGTAAGTTCCATATTGATTTGCAGGTTTAGATTTATACCTTGTGTCCTGCCGGCCGCCACTATGGTTCCTTCGGTTGAATTGTCCTCCTTCTCTCCTGAGGAACCGCCTGAACTCTCTAGTCATCATAGCCATCTCAGTATGAGTTATGTCTTGTTCATTCAAGCTCTCCTCGGATGATGATCTGCTAGAGCTGGATCGGTTTGATTTGCTGGATTTGCTAGCACCAGCCTTCAGTGCGATCGGTTTCCTCTTCTCTTCAGCTTCATCTACCTTCGGCAGATTCATCTCATATGCCATTAGAGATCCAATTAGCTCATCTGCCCTTGTATTGTGCAGATCTCTTGACTCTTCCATGACGGTGGCCTTGGTGTGCCAAATTGAAGTCAAGGATCGCAAGATCTTCCTGACTATATCATACTTAGAATACTTCTTCCCGAATCCTCTGAGGCCATTAGTAATAGTTGTCAATCTAGCATACATCTCCTTGATGGTCTCGTTGGGTTTCATCTTGAAGGCTTCATATTCAGACACAAGCAAATTGGCCTTCGTCTCTCTAACCTGAGAAGTCCCTTCATGAATTGCTTCCAGTGCATCCCACATCTCCTTAGCTGAATTGTAGGCTGATACTCGAGAAAATTCAGTGGGATGTAGAGAACATTGGACTGCGTTGATTGCACTCCAGTTGAGCGTGGACCTTCTGATTTCCTCCTTGGTCCAGACTTCCTCATTCGGGGACAGCTCATAAGGTCCCTTGCTGACTACCTTCCAAAGCTCGTAATCCTTAGCCCTCAAAAAGACCTGCATACGGTTCTTCCAGTATGCGTAGTTGGATCCATCGAAGTACGGGGGCTTTGTAGTTGAGTGACCTTCAGCAATCATCCCTCGAGCATCCATCTTGCCTTTCCTCTTCGGGCGATGAGTCCCTGTAGAAGAGTTAGGCTCTGATACCAAGTGTTGAAGTTAGATGGACGCAGTCTATCTCCACGAAGTGTGGATCTAGAGGGGGGTGAATAGATCTACAGCCTAATTTAAAATCAGTTGGAGGTTCAAATGCGGAATAAAGGCAGATCTACTGAAACACTAACTCGAGTGTCTAAACTTAGCAAAAACACAAGCGATCTGTGAAGATAATCAAGAGATTCAGTCACGTACGAGCAAACTTACAAACACAATGCACACAAGATTTTAGGTGGTTCGGTCAATGACCTACGTCCACCCCACACTCAACCGAGTATGGCTTACTGCTGCGCAACACAGCTTGCGTCCGCTGGACAATACAGCTTGGCCTACAAACCGCTGAGCAACACAGCTTGCTGTCCAGTGGAATCCTCCACTGCCCGCTGAGCAACACAGCTTGCTGTCCAGAGGATACACCTCTGCAAACCGCTGGGGAAATACAGCTTAACCCGTCCGAGACCAAGTCTCGCCAACTGAGGATTACAGCTTTACCTGTCCAGTGGAAACCTCCACTGCATCCGCTGACATACAGCTTGAAGAACAATAGTATCGAACACAAGAAAATCAGAAACAAAAGAAATGAAGAAAACACGACAAATGTAGCTCAAATATGAGCAGAGTCAGCTCTGGTTTCTGAACCAGGAGACTGACTTACAACCTTTCTCTCGAAATCTCTCTCAACTCAACTCTCCTTTCTCTCTTTCTTTTCTTCTTTGCTTTTCTTCTCTTCTGTAGATCGATAGCACTCTGCTGCCTTTGGACTAGATGTATAGACTTGTCACTCTTCAGTCGATCGATCTCACTTCAACAGAGGATGAAGACTACTATATATACTGGTAGCAGCAGGTGGATAAGGGCGCGTGGCTTCCACGTTTTCCCGCCCAAGTGAATTCGTCAGATCCGAGGCAATTCCATCCACGTGTCAGCATCTGCACATCTCGTCCTCCTGGGAGACGAGCCAGGTCATCAATCTTGGTAAGAATCCCTGTCAGACAGAGTATCGGATTGTCAGGTTAAGTGAAGAACTCTGTATAGACTTTTCAATCGACAGACAGACAATGTATATACTTGCTCAGTGTATGGACTTTATGTGAAAGTGCGTTGTATAGACTTCACGAAGACACTGTGAACTCGAGTGCAGTGTATGGACTTCACTATGCAGACTTGCCAAAGACAAGGCTGTACAGACTTTGATGTCCAAGGGCAATGCAGACCAATGTACAGACTTTGGCGAAGCAAAAGGCTGTATAGACTTGACAATGACCCACTGTACAGACTTTGAAGATCCACTGTGGATGTATAGACTTGAAGAACTTTAGCAATGTATAGACTTACTATATGCATGAGACGCAAGTTGAGACGATGTGTGCATTGTAATGAATGTATAGACTTTCCACCGACCAATGTGTAGACTTTGCAAGCCTAAGACGCTGAATGAGACGGTGGGTGAGACGGTGCAGCTACAGTGGTGTACAAACGTCATGAGACGCTCACTGTATATACTTAGCACCGACAAATGTATAGACTTTGTGAAGCACAGTCCATTGTACAGACTTTGCAAGCAGTCCGATGTACAGACTTCAAGAGACTCTAGACAACGGACGATGTATAGACTTGCTAGTCTGAATGCCAATGTATGGACTTTGAAGTTCAGTTGGTGAGTGTACAGACTTCACCAATGAGACGCTCAATAAGACGGTCCACTGTCTAGACCAATGACAGTAAATGCATGTGCCAATGTATATACTTCAAAGCTCGACCAGTGTACAGACTTTAACAAAATGCTTAAGACGCTGACTGAGACGGACACGATGTATACACTTAGCCAATGTGCAGACTTTAATGATATGATGCAATGTACACACTTCATGAGATGATGGATATACATACTTCAGCTGAGCAAGATTGTCACGCCCCGAGCGCGGAAGATACCCGGAGATGCGCGACGTGTCTATATCAATCATGTCAATCAGAGTGGTCGTGTATTCGACACAAAGACAGAGATGCGCAAAAATAGCAAGATAACCCAATCCTTTATTTCATAATGGATAGACTATTACAAATCCAATACTCTGTTTAACAAAAAGGAAAAGAATACATATTTGACTCAAGAAACTATGGAAAAGACTAGACGACACTTGTAGAAGCTCTATCACTTTCACTCTTGACCATTCCCATCCGATTGACTTCCATCGTCGTCGGACTTACCTGAAAAGTACAAAGGGACAAACGGAATGAGCGAACGCTCAGTAGGAAATTATATCTCAAGTACTAGCAAGTGGTTTAAGTAATTACATTTTCATGGATGCAATAAAGCTATGCATGCTCGCATGAAACGACAAGATAGAGAAAATGTAATATCAAAGAAATAAGATGAACTTTCATGAACAAGATACAAGTTATTCAAGATATTCAAGCAAGTACCATTATCGAGTCATGTCAAGAACTTTGGCTATCATGTATCAAGCAAGTAAATTACCCCTTTTCGGGCCACGCATTTCATTTCATGTCAAGTACGAGTCAAGTACAAGATGTGTGTGGAATGTCCAATCAAGCAAGTCAAGTACTCGGTATAATGCCAGATACCTTATCATTTTAACTCCCATGGGCACAAGTACTTTCGGGTGCTCCTCCCAGGACCAGATCGGGCCCTATATGCCCAGGCATTTATCATGTGTTTTGACATCCACTCTTGTTTGTATAGCCAATATAGAATTTCAATAATCAAGCTTGTAGATACGTATGACAACTTTGATAGAATAGAGTTCAAAATATGACAAAGGACATAGAATGGTGATAATAACGGTATAATCACGATGTCGATAAAACTAGGTAGAATATGGTTCCCTTAACTTAGGTACCCTGACAAATCAATATGGACATTCTTTATATAGAATTGAGGTCCACATGAACAATATATCAAAAGGTAAGATACCCTCATTCTTATCATAGAATTGAGGTTTACAAGAACGACATGATATGGCATGATATCATCATCCCATTAAGAATTTCTTATGATATACTCTTTGTATAATCATAAGGGCCGGTATACCATGTTTCTTTAGATTGACATGGCAAGGATCGGGTAATGGTTTTTAGGGTACAACCAGCTCAGTCGGCCTTGAGGGAATCCAAGGCTACGAGGAGTCTTACGGAGGTCTCTATGACTAACTCGCTAGTCCAAAGGAACGGAATGTCCAATGGAGAGCTTGTATGTCAATGAGAGTTGAGTGTGATCGATAAATCAACGTGAAAAGTGGGACTATACTCACGGAGTGGAGAATAGTGCCGATATATATATATATATGTATAATATGAAACCATCGGTAATAGAACCTGGATAAAATCAGTTTACAGTAAAATAACGACTTAAGTAAAGTCGTGTATTTAATAATTAACGCCTAACAGAAGGGCGTTTACATATATTGCCAATTTCCATTATTTCATTAATTTATCAAAAAACACGCCTTTCCTGGGGGCGTTTCTTCAAAGTTGACGACTGCAGAGGCAGGCGTCTCATCATTTACATATTCGACAGGATATAATTATTCTCAGAAATTTATCAAAAACGCGCCCTTGGAAGGGGCGTTACTTTCTAATTCCATTTTACAGAATATGTGAATTTCAGGATTTTAACAGATACACGCCCTAGGAAGGGGCGTTTCTTTTCAGATTCACGCCTTGTACTGGGGCGTTAGAATATGGAAAACGACTTTGTCCAAGTCGTGAATTTCAAGGGATTTACGATATTTTAATAAATAATATTTCGAGAGACAGGAGACATGTCATGGCAGTAAAATTTAACAGGAATTCACAGAGTCATGCAAGATATTAAAAATCAATATTTCATATGTATTGTAATTTTTAAACAGGATCAATTATTAACCACATGCGATTCTTATGAAATTAACGCCTGCGTAGAGGGCGTCAAATATTAAATTGACGACCACTAGTATGGTCGTTTCTTTTAAATTAGCGCCCTAATCAAGGGCGTTTCTTTCAAAATATTTCAGAAAACGCATGAAAACTATAATAATCATATGCGTGACATGCTTATATATATATATATATATCTTGCATTAATTTCATTTGGGCTACAGTAACTTGAGAAAATCCTACCTTATGGTTTGATAATACTGATACTCTGTTTGGAACCTTCGTGGATGAAGAACCTTCGTTCTTCAGGAAGATATTGCCACAGCTACCTGTAGAGGAAGAGAAAAAAAAAAAAAGAAAGAAGATGAAGATGTTAATAATCTTCACAGATGTAACCGAAGCTAGGACAAATAATGAAGAACATAACCTTGTTCTTTACTCAAGCACCAGATCCTTATCCTGCATTAAAGGAGAAGAATAATAATCAATATTCTTCATGCGGCTGTAAACAGAAGGGCAAAAGAAATAAGAAGAACGTATGTTCTTCACTTACCGTGTAGCAGTAGATCGATCAAATGGTTTAGGGTTGGATCGATCGGGTATATTTATAGGATTTTAGAGTCCTAACAAAGGTAGTGTTTGATTGAGGGTAATATATCCTTAATAGAGTCCTTACTCTAATAGACACTTACTAGATTAGGTTAATCTTTCCTTGGATAAGCTCTGGGTTCGAACGGTTCACGAACTGAATTAACGCCTTAGGTCAGGGCGTGTATTCTTTAATTGACGCCTTGCATAAGGGCGTTTCTTAAAAAGCGCCTTGAAAAAGGGCGTTTCTTGTTTTAAAACACGCCCAAGATAGGGGCGTTTCTTTTACTTACCCATTTGGTCGCATGAGAACTGACGACCGCATGTGTGGGCGTCCTTTCTTTAGTCACGCCATGGATAGAGGCGTTTCTTTATAAATTAACGCCTTTATAAGAGGCGTTATTTTTAATTTGTTTTATTTCGTCCAATTAACCCTATTCCTTTTATATATATATTACTTCTGTAATATATATGTTTTAATTCATTTCAATTATTCATTTATTAGGGTTGCTACAAAGATACAGTGAATGTATAGACTTTGTGAGCGTACGCTGAATGAGACGGTGGCTGAGACAATAGACTGTACAGACTTTAGATGACTTTAGATGCGTGAACAAGACCAGTGTGCAGACTTCATGAATGTGCAAACTTGTCAACGAGATGCACAATGTATAGACTATGCACATAATAGAAGTCTAACACAAACAATATATCAGTCATACACATGCATTCTCCAGATGATATATCAGTCACAGTCATATGCATTCATGTTGCTATCATCAAAACACAATAACAAATGCACTCACTGTCTTTGCTATCATCAAAACAAAATAGCATTGCTATCATCAAATCAACATAGTACATGCTTGTGCCATTCTCCCTAAGGGGCACAACACGACGGACCTCCCGTGGGGGGCATTTGTTGACCCCAAAAGTATTTGCACAAGATTATGATTTTCAGAAACTTTTTTGAAGAAGAAATGTGCACATATTTAACAAGGGTCCACAAGACAGCTTGTCAATGCCGTTCGAAGGTTCAAAAGAAAATGGTCTTGGACTGTTCTTCAAATATGAGGGAGTTGATTGGTGGGATGCAGTTGGCTGCACTCATAGTGCTGCAGAGGATGGCATTGTATCGGTGGCTTCCTTCAAGTTCAAGTAGCCCTGCAAACCCGAAATCAACCTTTGAGGAGAAGTTTCTCTCACAGCAGATTCAAAGCTCAGCTAGGTGACCAAATTTTCTTTGTGTATGCTTAGCATTCTCCTCCGGCTCCCTTCAACTTCACTGGTCTCAGTGGCCTGGTACTCAAGGTGGAACTCCATCCAAATGGTTTGCAACTAGCAAAGGACTATTAGGAGCTGGTCCAAGTGGTATCATGGTCTGCTGAGATGTGCCCTTCCATATAACCATATGATACAACTATACATATCCAATGGTTAAATGAATGTGCAAATGGTGATGATGTGAAAGACAAGGATTATATTCTAACTGCTGAAGAAGATAAGGATGATGGGATGACATTGGTTGAAGAGGAAGAGTTGGCCAAGAAGGAAGCCAGTAACTCTTTGAATGAAATTGAACTATTGCAAAAGGAGAGTGAGATGCCTATAGAAGAATTGCTTGCAAGGTATAAAAAGAATATTAATGCTGCTGATTATTCCCAGACTGAGTCCGAATCCACTTCGTCAAGTTCCAATGATACAGCAGACTGTTCAGTAGATCAGGATGCTTCATTGAAAAGTCAAGACGTTCAGGACAACACATTTGAAGAGAATGGACCGAATGATGACCACCTTTCCCATGTCATGATAGAGGACACTGATGCAAAACCCAAGCAAGAATCAGATGATGAAAGGGAGAGTGAAGATATCATTGCCGATGCAGCTGCTGCTGCAAGGATCTCAAAATTATGTTATCGAGAGCTAAGAGGGATGTTATGTCCTTACAGTGTCAACTACAGAGTTACTTGACGCAATTAGGGAGTCAGATTCAAGGACTTTCTGTCGCTGCTCTTGCGTACAGCCAAGCTATGAAAGAAAACAGGAACCTGTACAACTTGCTTCAAGATTTGAAATGAAATATCCATGTATATTGCAAAATCAGGCCCAGTTTCAATGCTGAAGCTAAATCGTCAATTGATTTTATTGGAGATGATGGTTCACTGGTAATTGTGGATCCACTTAAGATGAAGGGTGATTCACAGAAAGTTTTTGAGTTTAACAAGGCTTGTGGTGCTACTGCTACTCAAGAGGAAGTATATATGGATACACAATCCTTAATCAGATCTGTGATGGATGGATACAATGTGTGCATCTTTGCTTACGGCCAGACAGGTTATGGCAAAACTCATACAATGTTTGGCCCATCTAATGGATCAAGCAAGAATTTGGGAATGCAAAAGAAAGGAAGCATAAGAGGCAAGGTTGGTTAAAGCCAAATTCCTTCCATAGTTGCATCACAACTTATAGGCTTGTTAATCAAGATTCAAAAGTTTTCAAGCCAAAGAAGTGGAAATATCGCATTCTTGATGAAGCTCATTTGATAAAGAATTGGAAGTCAAAGAGGTGGCATACTATGACACCCACATGTCCTCAAAAGGTGAATCCTCCTTGCAGACAAATGAAGCTCCACGTATTTTAGTGGGTTTTTTATGCTGAACGGGAGTATCTTTATAGCGGAAAGAGCCCAAAAAAGGACCTCTCCGAACCTGAATAGGCCGGAGGAGCTCCCTCCGCCTGCTGCCAGGCCGGAGGAAGGCTGCCTCCGCCCTGCGCAGGCCGGAGGAGCTCCCTCCGCCTGCTGCCAGGCCGGAGGAGGGCTGCCTCCGCCCTGCTGCAGGCCGGAGGACGCTCCTCCGCCCTGTGGCAGGCCGGAGGAGGCCCCTCCGCCCTGCAGCAGGGCGGAGGAGGTCCCTCCGCCCATGGCCTTCCTCCGCCCATCTACCATGCTGTTACCAAAAAGAAGAAGAAAAGAAGGAAAAGGAAGGAGCAATAAATGCTGCGGTTAAAAGAAGAAGAAGAGGCAGGGAGGAGGAAGACTAAATGTTCAGTCTCTTGGGATTCCACCGGAGGGAGGCCAAGTAGAGCTCCTCCGCCCCACCTTCAATCACCTATATAATGAAGGTTCAACCAAGCACAAGGGGAGAAGAGAACAAGAAGACAAAACACACAGCAAGAGCACAGCAAGCAGCGCACAGCATTTTTTTTTTTAAGACAAGGAGCAGTTCCGCACAGGAAAGAGTCCTTTTACTGGGAAGATGTCTTGTTCAGCAAAAAGAAGATGGATATGGTTACCACCAAAAAAAGGTCCCTTGGGAGTGTTTGTCAATTTCTTTGGGAGTGGTGAGCCTGAGACACTTCTCATCTCTTAATGCTATAAAAAAAAAAGAGAAGAAGAAGTTACCCAGGCCAATGCATTGAAAGGACAAGCCCTGTACAATTCCTGTGCAAATCCTGTGCAACGCCTGTGCAAATCTGTGTGCTATACGTGAAACTGTTCTGCACATGAAATGGGAGATGTGCTGTCTTCAAAAGAATCAAACAAAGCACAGTCAAACAATGCACAGTGATGTGCTGTTTTCAAAAGAATGAAAGAAAAATCAAACAATGCACGGTGATGTGCTGTTTTCAAAAAAATGAAATGTCCTGGGCTGTGCTGTTTTCAAAAGAAGCAAGCAATACCTTGTGTTGTGCGTCAAAGAAGAATGAAAGGTCCTGTGCTGTGTAAGTGGAAGAAAAATGAAAATGAAAAATGAAAATGACATGAAGATTTTCATGCTGTAAAATTGTCAAGACCTTGTCGGAAAATTTCAAAAATGACCCCTGTTAGAAAATTGCAGAAAAATCCTCTGTTATTCAGAAATAGCACAAAAAATCTTTTGACGGGGAGAAAATTGCAGAACTACCCATTGGAAGGGAGAAAATTGCAGAATTACCATTGGAAGGGAGAAAATTATAGAACTACCCTCTGAAAGAGAGAAAATTGGATAAAAGTCCAAGGTTGTGAAAATTTTGCTGAAAATGTTCAAGGTTCCGAAAAATATGCAGTAAATTACAGGAAAGTCTTGAAATGCCAAAAAAATTGTATGGAGATCTTGCTGTCTTTTATTACAGGCTTCAACACACTGAATTGGCCTTGAAGTATGTGAACCATGCATTATATCTTCTGCACCTGACCTGCGGCCCTTCACACCCCAACACAGCTGCAACATATATCAATATGGGGATGATCGAAGAAGGATTAGGAAATATTCACATTGCCCTCAGGTATCTGCATGAGGCTCTCAAGTGTAATCAGAGGCTACTTGGAGCTGATCACATACAGACTGTAGCCAGTTATCAAGCAATTGTTATTGCTCTTTCTTTGATGAAAGCTTACTCTCAAGTGTTCAGCATGAAAAAACAACTCTACAAATACTTAAAGCAAAACTTGGAACAGAAGACCTCCGAACGCAGGATGCTGCCGCATGGCTTGAATATTTTGAGTCTAAGGCACTAGAGCAGCAAAGAGGCTGCACGAAATGGCACACCAAAGCCAGATGCTTCTATTGCCAGCAAAGGCCACCTCAGATGGAAAGGGACAATCAAAATGTATTCAAGGGGAATCAAAGGGAGAGGAAAAATGAAATAAAGATGCATTCAACAAAAATGAAGAAAAAATGAAGGCAAGTGTTAGAACTATGCAGAAATACCCTCAATGGGTAGAAAATTACAGAAATACCCTCAATGGGTAGAAAATTACAGAAATACTCTCGGTGGGCAGAAAATTGCATAAATACCCCCGATGGGTAGGAAATTACATAAATATTCCCTGTGAACATAAAATTGCATAAATACCCCGGTGGGTGGAAAATTACAGAAATACCCCCAGTGGTCACAAAATTACAGAAATAACCCCGGTGGTCAGAAAATTGCAAAAATACCCCGATGGCGAAAAAATTACAGAAATACCCCCGGTGGGCAGAAGATTGCAGAAATGTCCCCGTGGGAAGAAAATTACAGAAATACCCCCGGTGGGCAGAAAATTACAGAAATACCCCTGGTGGGTAGAAAATTACAGGAATATCCTCGGTGGTGGGAAATTTACAGAAATATCTCCGGTGGCGGAAAAATTTCAGAAATACCCCCGATAACGGGAAGATTACAGAAATGCCCCGATGATGGGTAAATTACAAAAATACCCTCAATGGTGGAAAATTGCAAAAGGACCATGAGATATCAGAAAATTGTGGAAATACCACAGTTGTGGGAAAGTTGCATGAAAGTCATTACCCAATCCAGAAACTACACAAGTTCAAGGTTTGTCTCAAAATCACCAAAGAATGGTTATCGCCGTTTACACGACTCGGTGGAGCGAGATCACTCCCCTTCCCTGAAGCGGTGTGCGCTCTCCTGAGTTCGGCCTATGGCTAACCATCTAAGCCCATGTATCTATTTCATGGCCAAGGGCTTTCATGTCAGAAAATCAGAAATTGTAAATAAACCCTGAAAAGTCAAGAAAATTCATACTCGGAATACCCAAGAAGTCAAGAAGTGACGGGGTTATCTCCGAGAAGTCAGAATGATAGATATGCTCAAGAAGTCAAGACATGACGGGGTTATCTCCGAGAAATCAAGAAATGTCAAATATATGCCGAAAAGTCAGAATGACAAGAATGCCCAGAAAGTCGAGACATGACGGGGCTATCTCCAAGAAAGTAAGGAACTGCAAAAATATCCCAAAGTTTGGGAAAGCTGCAGAAATACCCTGATGGAGGGAAAACCACAAATCTATCATTTATGGACACCAAGCTGCACAAATATATCCCGCCTCAGGCGAGAATGTCTTTTATGGACACCAAGGCAACTTAAGAGTCCAATTACAATCAAAAGAGTGATTATGGCCATGAAGCAACTCCGACGGACCGGCAGTGATCATCTTGGCAATCCAATGGTCCGATCCTAGCGAAATTCAAGTCCAACCGTCTGATCAGGGGACGAGTAAATTTAATGACCCGATCAGGATGAAAGCAAGTTCCAAGATCTAAATGTTGACTGAAGTAAATTCAAAGACTCTGGTTACAACCGGATGCTATCCTGGAGACCCGATTACACAATCGGGATCATATGTGAAGATCCTGAAGAACCGATTGTAATTCTAATTATCCATGTTCAAGAAATGAAGTCTACAAATTTCTTTGCAAGAGTATGTACCCGTAAGGGGCGATCGTCAAGATCATTTATGTCACAACATATAGAGACAAAAGGCATTCTTCGACAGTTAATCAAACGTGTTCGGACTTGTACCGATGTAAATTAACACCGACTTCGGTCGGTGGGGAAAAGTCCAGTACACGAACCCTAATCGTCTGATAAACCCAAACAGCGCGGAATTAACAAATATGTCAAAATATACGCATATCCATCCGACGAAATTGGATGTCCGAAAATTCCGCGTGCAAATAGTAGTATAACGGTTGCTCCTTGCCCTCGTCATTGATCTGGGCTAGAAGTGCTCCCAAAGAGGTGTCCATGGCAACAATGTAAAGAATAAGGGGCTTCCCCCTGACAGGTGCCCCTAGGACTGGAGGAGTCAGGAGGTACTCCTTAATTTGCTCGAAGGCCTTCTGACAGTCCTCGTCCCATATGAAGGTTGCTCCTTTCTTCATTAGTTTGTCGAAAGGCAAGCATCTCCCCGAGAGATTAGAAATGAACCACCTAATATAGGCGAACCTTCTTGTAGAGATCTAAGCTCTGTCAAGTTCTTAGGCAGAGGCAGTCCTCTTATGGCCTTGATTTTGTCATGGTCGATTTCTATGTCTCGATACCTGACGATGAAGGCAAGGAATTTGCCACTGGAGACGCTGAAGGCACATTTCATTGGGTTCATTTTGAGCTGGTACTGTCGAAGCCTTTCGAAGACCCGACGTAGGTCGGCGAGATGATCCTCTCGCCTTTTCGTCTTGACGACCAAGTCATCGACGTAGCATTCGACAAGGTCATGTAACATCTCGTCAAAAATCTTGGTCATCGCCCTTTGGTAAGTCGCACCGGCGTTCTTCAGACCGAACGGCATCCTCTTGTAATTGAAGATCCTCTTAGGAGATCGGAAGGCCGTATGGTCCTTGTCTTTGATGGCCATGCGAATTTGATTATAACCCGACGACCCGTCCATAAAGGACAAGGCTTCGTGACCAATGGTCATGTCAACCATTGTCTCATTGATTGGGACAGGGAAGTCGTCCTTCGGACATGCCTTGTTCAAATCCCTGAAGTCGATGCAGACTCGGACTTGACCGTTCTTCTTTTTGACAGGGACTATATTGGCGAGCCACACAGGGTACATGCACGGCTCTATGAAGTCCATGTCGAGCATCTTGTCAACCTCAGTATTGACTTTTAGCTCCAGCTCGTGGCGCATACGCCTCTGGACTTGTTTGACTGGCCTGACTGTTGGAAGTATAGCCAGCTCGTGTTCCGCCACAGAAGGGTTGAGCCCGAGCATTTCTTTATAAGTCCAGGCGAAGCAATCTCTGAACTCTTCTAGGAGTTGCCGATACGACTGCCTTTCTTTCTCACAGAGGAGAGCACTTACAAAGGTTGGCCGATAGTCTTCTTTGCGTCCGAGATTGATCTCGATCAACTCGTCCACAGTCGCTTGACCACCGTCTTCAAGCTCAGGTGGAGCTAGTTGGAGGTCGACGAAGTCTCCCTCATCATCAATGTTTGCTTCATAGACTTCAAATTCTTCGAAGCACTCTTGCTCGTGGTTTGAAGTCAAGGGACTTGCTTCATCTTGCTGATGGTTGGCAGGCTGAGCCGCCTCTCCCTTGGGGAGGTGGTAAGTGTTGACTTCTGACGATAATGCTACTGGCGTCTCACCGGACTCCCTTACAGGGTCGCCGGTCTTGAGCTCCACCTCAGTTTGCTTGTGAGGGGGAGGCAGCAGTCCTATAGTGTTGACTGCATAGTGGACCTCGAAGTCCCTTTCTTGGTCATAGCCGAGTCCCCGCGTATCTTTGCGGGAGAAGGGGGGCTGCCCACGAACTTGCGGAGGATTCCATAGCTGGTGGAAATATGTCGCTCGTGTGGGGTCTTGAGCCTGCGGGATGTGCTATTTTTTGTACATTCCCTGATATGCTTTGGCATATCGTCCATCTCCTGGACTGGCTCTGGTGCAGCATCGACGAGAGTATCCCAACCGAAATCATCTTCAGGAGGGCCCGGTGGGACTAAATCACCTTTGTAAAAGATGATTGGCTTGTCCCCCTTGCCTTTGTTGCTTCTTCTACGTTGATAGGAGACTGTGAAGGTCTTCAACTGCTCCACCTCGTACTCTTCCTGTTGGGACAAGAGTTGAAGGCATTTGGGCGGTAAGGAGATACTCCGGTCAATGACCAGACTGATGAGGTTGGCTTAGAAGTCAACGTTTCGCCTCTCCGGCTGAGTCGGCTTGGAGGCGGCCATGAGGCTTAGCATGTGCAATCTTGCCAGGTCTTGGTTGACCGTGAACAGCTGCCCTTCCTCAGCTTCATAGTTCACTTTTCGCTTCCCTTTGTCTTTTACAGGCTCGAGAATTGCAAGAGTAAGCTTCCCAAAATATAGTGAAGCATCGGCCAGGTGGCACTCATTTGGGTGGAATGGAGCCTGATCTGCGAAGACAGTATGTTGCTCCCCTCCCTTGGCATATTTAATGCACTGGTGCAGAGTTGATGGGACGACTCGATTTTCATGGAGCCACGGCCTCCCAAGCAGCACCTTGTAAGATGTGTCGGCATTGATAAAATAGAATGTTGCTTGGGTGACAAAATCGCCCAAGGCTAGCTTGACTTCAACCTGACCAAGCGCCTCCTCAGAATCCTAATTAAATCCCGAGATCTTGACCGCGCTCACTTTTTGTAAATAAGGGGCCAAGTATAGAGACTTAAAAGTCTTCAGAGGCATGATGTTAATGGCCGCTCCGGCGTCGACCAAAATGCGGTTCACGTCATGCCCATTGATCGTCCCCCTCATATATAAGGGGCGATTATGGCACGGAGAGGACAGCAACATGTCTTTGTCCGTGAAAGAGATGTTAGTTGTAAATGCTTCGAATGCTTGTGCTTGCAGCTCTGCCACATGGGCTTCATAGGCCTCTGGGTCTTGGAGTATCTTAACAAGAGTCTCCCTGAGATCCTTGCTCCAAACGATGGCTTCCCAAATAGTGACATTTGTTGGAAACCGCTTCATGTGATGAATGATCTTGCGGTCCGCCCGAGCACGAGTCTTGTCAAATGGCAGGATGATCTCCGCCAGAGTCTTCGGTGCATGGCGTGGCTTCTCCCGTTTAGAAGGGCGTTGCTCCTCATTCTGGCTCTTTGCATTTTCTTGGAACAGCGGTGCCAGAGATTCCCCCGGAGGTGGCAAAGGTTCACCATGTTGGCGCTCATTAGAAGGACCTACTGGGGTTGTAGGTTCGGCCCTGCTAGAGGGGCCAGCCTTGTCTGACGCCTTCTCGCGCACTGGCGACTTGGCTGGCTCCTCTTCTTCATCAGAAGAGGCGATCATAAAAGGGACGCCACCTGATTTAGCTGCTGAGACGGGGCTTGAACCCTATGAGGGGTTGAGGGTAAAAGGGATTCCCCGAACTTGGGTTTCCGGGACAAGACCCGGCTTCTCCCCTCTGAATATTATAACCCGATCAAGAGTTAGGGGACCTTCGTGCCCACGTCTTCGTCCCCAGCCACGACTTCGGCTGTTTTTCACCGGGCGACGTTGGTATGTCGCCGTGGGAGCCTTGCCTCCGGTGCTATCAGCCGCAGGAGAGTTGATGTTGTTGAGCGTTGGGATCGCCACCATGTTGCAGGAGAGCTCTTGCAGCATTTCCTCGAGCATTTCGACGGTGAGCTCCTCGTCCTTGTAAAATAAGGAGAGCTCTTCCGGGATTGGAAACTCCTCACCTTCTTCGAGACGGTGAACCATCTCCCGGAGCCACTGAAGAAGACAGGCTTTATGCCCAAGCTTGTCACAGGGAATATATTCGTCTAGAGTGACGACCCTGGTGGGACGAGGGAGAGTGTACTCCTCCAGCTCATCTATGAGCTTCTATAGCCGCTGTAGAGGAGTCGGCTCCTTAGCGGCCTCCATAGCTGCTGCTTGCTCAGCTTGCTTCTTTAACCTTCTCTTCAAATTCTTCCTGCGGTTCTTCTCTTGCTTCTTTTGACGTGCCGCCTCTTGAGAAGAAAGTGGACTTTGCTTTGAAGGTGGGACTGGTTTGCCCCCAGAATTTTACTTTTTGCTCTAGGTCGGCTCCTTAGGAGCCTTAGTGCCGCGGCTCTTTCTGGGGGTGACCTTAGTCCACTCCTCCGGCTGCACCTGGAAGGTGGCATTAATCGCCTGAGCAATTATCTCAGGCGGCAGCGCCTGGAACTCTGCCAGTCCACAGTGGGGCCCTTGGGGGCTTTGTAACTCCACCGATTTTGCTTTGACTGGCGGCTTTACTTGTTCGAGCCGTGGAGGCCTTTCTACAATTGACGACCTTGTTGGCTCCACAGGAGCTTTGGCTTGAGACTCCCTCACCTTGGCTTTGCCTTTATTATCTGGCAGAGGGTTTTCTCTTATAACAATGCCGGGTTGACTCGGCCTGGAGAGAGGTTTGGAACCTTCTCCCACGGCTTGGCTTTTTGGGCTCTGGGCCTTAGGCCCCTCGCACCTAGCCTTGCCTTTGGGATTTGGCGGAGGGTTGTCGCTGCCTGTAGACTTGCCCGGTTGGACTTGTTGAGAGGTGGGCTTGGTCTCTTGTGGCTTGGTCTGCTCCTGCTGAGCTTGTCGGAGAATCTTCTTAGCAGCCTCTTTAAGACGCAGCCTCGCCACAGAGTTCCCCTGCGCATCGATCTCCCCTCTTTGGATGAGGACTTCAATGCAGTCTTGGACTTCTGGGCATTGCCGGGTGGGGTGAGACACCCTGGCATGGTATTTGCAGTAACGGGGGTGACTCTTGGCCGTCTCATTGTAGTAGGACGGCAGATCATACGTCAATACCTTACCATCTTCCAAGAGCTTGTCGAAGTTCTTCTCAGTGTCCTCCTTGGGGAAAGAACACTGACGAGAGGGTCGCCATCCTGGGTACCACAGTGTGGATTTAGATGGCTGGGAACTGACCCCCTCCTCCTGCGGCTCCGAGAGTTGGAACGCAGCTGAAACATGTATGACATTGACGGAGAAATGAAAGCTCTCCTGCACATGCGGCTGTGGTGGGTCGACCAGGAATTCACCCATATTGACCTTCCCTTGCCTGATTAAGTCCTCAGCGAGGTCCTTGAACAGTTGACAATTGTGGATGATGTGACCTATCACCTCATGGTATGGGCAATAGCCCTGATGAAATGCGGCACCTGGCACCTGCTCACTGGGTGATGGGCTGACCAATCCCGCTCGCTGGCACGCGAAGAAGATGTTCAAATTCTTCTCGCGAGGGAAGGAGTATAACTTCTCTGGATGCTCGTCTTCAGGTGAATCCTCCTCGCTTGCAGATGAATCCGAGGATTCTTCGGAGAGCCAACCCCTGAGCGGAGCCCGGGCAGTAGATGGCATCCCTGCCTCTCATATATGAGTGGGAGCTAGCCCCCTGACAAATGGGCCAAAGGGGAAAGTGGCCAACTGCTCATCAATGCTCTCCAAGAACTGTAGCAGACGCCTTTGTTCCAGTTGCAGCTGTCGGATCTCCCCTCGGATCTTCCTGATAGTCCTCCGCAGCGCCAGACATTCTAGGAGTGAAGAACGGCACCAGGACCGGCACTGGGCTGCTAATTTGAAGGCCCGGTTTCTGAGACGTTGGAGCTCGAAGCCGTCGCCGCCATATAAACCACATTAGCCGACCGGTTTGATCGACTGCAAGCATGAGGCTGTGGTGGGTCAACTGCATGGCCCAACATATTTATCAAGCCCTTTTGAATGAGCTCTTCTGCTATGTTCTTGAAAACATAGCAGTCCCCGACGGTATGACCCAACCTTCGGTGATACACACAATAGGTAGGATCATCTATTTTATCCACCTCTGAAGACTTCTGCGGATCCGGTAGGGTGATGAGCTTTTCCTTCATGCACAAATCGAAGAGCATCTTGGCACGCTCTTTCCTGAAGAAATAAGGTGTCTTCGTGCGCTCTGCTAAGAGAGACGCATTTGCCTTGGCATGGGGCTTTTTGCCATTGCCTTTTGATTTTCCTTCTCCCTTGTCTCCATTCGTCGGGGATAAGTCCACTGCATTCACTTCCTTGCCGCTGGTCAGGCGGTCTTTGGAAGATTTACCTTTGGCAGGAGTATGTGCCGGATGATCAGCAAAGAACATTTCAATCTCCGCCACCACTGTATTCAACTGGTCGAAGCTTCTGATATTTGAGCCCAAAAGCTTCTCACTGACTTCCGCCGATAGGCCCTTGCAGCATATGGTGATCGTGTGCTCGGGCGTTGGAGGATTATCGCAACGCATGCTGACGTCCCTCCACCGCTTGATGAAGTCCAACGCGGTCTCACCTTTCTTCTGCCGGAGGGCACAGAGCTCTGCCAAAGAGACTTTAGATTCGGCCGTCTGGAAACGATCGACGAACTTCTTTTGCATGTCAGCCCAATCAGCTACTGAGTTAGGCTTCAACTTGGAATACCACTGGAAGGCAGTGCATGTCAATGACGTGGCAAAGTACCGCAGCAAATATGTCTCTTCCAACGCCAGTTCGCCCATGGCCGTCATATAATAGGCCAGGTGTTCATGTGGGGGCCCTACCTGTTGAACTTCTGAAGCTTCGGGGCCATCGGGCAATCCGGTGGAAGTTTCTTGAATTGATGGTGAAGGGGATAGGGCACACTGTACAAATCGATGGTGGCCACACCCTCACCATGCTAAACAAACTTCGCCTCCACGATGCGCTCGATTATCTGCCTTTGCGCCATGAGACTTTCTGTAGCAGGAGTGGCGGACGATCGCGCATTGGCTTCATGTGGCGGCACTTCAAATTCCACCGCCAACGACAATTTCATAGCAGTGACGGAGGCATTGGCCGTGGTCGAAATAGGAGGTGGTTGTTCCACCGCATTGGGCGCCGCTTGAGGCTGGACATGAACCTCTTTCACGCAGTAGCGCTTGCAAGAGGTTCTTGAGTTCTTGATTTTCGCGTCGGAGCTCTTCCAACGCGGGAGTCTGCGCCTCTCTCCCAGGCTCTTCCTTGTGTGCGGGGTGGCTGTCCCCATCGACACTGAGGATGTCTTCCTGGTGTTCTTGTCGCGCCAGCTTGGGCTGAGATGCCCCAGTAGCCGACGCCTGCTGCGTCTGCGCCATGATTTGGGAGACTGGCCTTGACCTCCTCAAGTATTGCAGAGGCTGGTTTAGCTCTACCGAATTGTCCTCCGGTTGCTTGTCGGCGGAGGTAGTATAACAGGTGAACACTTTGACAGCGTCGTTAGTCACCTGAACCACCCGTTTCTTCCTAGGCGGTTGTCTTCCGGGCTTGGGCGCCGTCCCTAGTCTGTCAAAGACGAATACTCGGGACGTGGAAGCCTGAGCTGAGCAGTCCTCGTCCGTGTGCGTTGAGCTGGGCCCACGGAGAGGTGGGTTGTACCTTCTTGTCGGCTCCTCGGCGCTTCTGCCCACGTAGGGGCAGGGTTGCGGGCCTCGGAGATGTCGAGGCCTCAGTGTTTGTCGGACTTCGCATGCGTTGAAGGTCCGGCATGCGGAAGGGATTTTCCGCCCTTGCCTGCTTTATGATTCGGGCCTCCTTGGTGACTCATATTTTCTTCAATTGGAGTTGACGCTCCTCAATTGAATTGCCCCCTGACCGTGATCGGGGAGCAAATGGTTTGGGTCGTTGCACTGGACCCTGATTTGCCGCCGGTACGGCGGGCTTTTTCAATTTCGCTCTGTCTTCCCAGACTTGCCGAAGAAGCTCGAAGCAGTTGGAGGTTGAGATGGTCGGGACGTGGCGGTCCCGAGGCAGAATCGGCTTACCTCCATCAAGCCAGATGCGGATATCCCTGACAATCATGGTTTTGTCGGAGCGGGATGTAGCCGCTGCAGGTTTTACGCCCTCGCGGCTACGACGTTGCCCCCATTGGGCAGGGGCAGCACTAGTGACACCTGCCGTAGGCACGGCGTTGTGGTGGCGGCGACGCTGCCCCCGTTGAGCAGGGACAGCCCCTCTGAGGGTGGTCGCGGTGGAGTCGGGGCCGTAACGGCGACGGCGTTGCCCCCGTTGAGCAGGAGCAACGCCGATAGTAATCTGATTGACCGAGAAAACTCGACCATTTGCTTGGGCAGAAGGCCTGACACATTCGGCCATGGTCATGACAGCCGAGCGAACTCGACCAGTTGTTGGGACGAAGGGCCTGACACCCCTGGTTCGTGAAGAGTCGGTCGGGCGGACCCGACCATTTGCTGATGAAGCAGAGGGTCTGACACCCCCAGCAGTTGGCTTGTTGACCGGACGAATCCGGCCAGTCGCTGGAGCCAAGGGCCTGACACCCCCGACAGTGTCCTTGCTGACCGGGCAGACCCAGCCAGTTACTGGAGCCGAGGGCCTGACACCCCCGACCGTTGGCTTATCGACCGAGCGAACCCGGCTAGTTGCTGAAGTGGAGGGCATGACACCCTCAGCAGTTGTTGCCGCTGCAGGCTTTGTGCACTTGCGACTATGACGTTGCCCCCGTTGAGCAGGAGCGACGTGGATGATGCCTACCGTAGGCACGGCATCGTAGTGGCGGTGACGCTGCCCCCGTTGAGCAGGAGCAGTACCTCTGAGGGTAGCCGCAGTAGAGTTTGAGCCGTTACGACGAAGGCGCTGCCCCCGTTGAGCAGGAGCAACGCCGGCGGTGACTTGATTGACCGAAAACACTCGGCCATTTGCTGGGACAAAGGGTCTGACACCTTTGGTCCGTGAAGAGTTGGCCGGGCGTACCCGACCAGTTGCTACGGTAGAGGGTCTGGCACCCCCAATGGTCATTTTATTGGCCGGGAGGGCCCGACCAGTTACCGGGGCCGAGGGCCTGACACCCCCGCCAGTGGTGTTGACCGGGCGGACCCAACCGATTATTGAAGCTGAGGGCCTGACACCCCCAATGGTGGTCTTGCTGGCCGAGCGGACCCAGCCTGCTGTTGGGGCCGAGGGCCTAACACCCCCGACTGTTGTCTTCTGCGTGGCTGAACTGGCTTCGGCCACAGGTATACGCCCAAGAAGAAGGGCGAGCCGACGACTGATGGGAAGTCGCCGAAGACGATGGGAGTAGCCAGGTATCCGAACTTGAGGGCCGTAAGTGACGGCGGCCATCGCTGTTGTTGCTGTTGGTGGTGGTGCGTAGCACGAATGCAGTGGCGTGCGAGGGCACGTAGAGCTCTCAAGTGAGCAGAGAGATGTGCCCTCCTATTCCCGTCCTGTAAGAGGAAGTGGGGCAATCAGAACCTTGGAGAAGATTTAGGGACTTTCTTTGACAGAAAGAAGAAAGGCAAGAAAGGTCCCACCGGGCGTGTCAATCTGTTGAACCACGGGATTTATCATAGATAAATAGATATGTTCTTTTTGAAAAGAAATATTCCCCTATGTATGTAGAGGTTGATTTCGTGGGTGTGCATAGTATCAGACGATTTGGGTTCGGGTGCTAGACCTCTCCCCACTGACCGCAGTCAGTGTTGATTTATATCAGCCTAATGTCCGAACACCTTTGTTTAACTGTCAAAGAAATCCCAAAGTCTTCCCCATAGGTTCCAATGTGAAGGGCAGGCTCACTCGGGTGACTCTCGATGACCACTCATTTACCACCAACGTGTTGATAGGGTTAGAGCTTCATCAAAGGCCTCTTAAGTTCAGGCAAAACCCTAGGATTTAGGAGTATGAATGCAAATGTGCGGAAGCCGTAGGCATTTTCGAAGTGGAGAGAAGTTTTCTAGACCCCGAGGGTGTTTTGGTAATTTTACCTACCTAGGGGTATTATGGTAATTTTATCAGGCCAGGGGTATTCCTGAAATTTCAGAGTTGGAAAGAAAGTAGGGTAAGGTTCCTGACTTTCCAGGGCGCTGAGGCCATTTATGGGGGGTTTCAGAGGTCGACTAGGCCATCTCTAGGTCGTAGGGGTATTTTGGTAATTTTACCACATCCTACATGGACCTAGGGTTGGGACGGAATCCAAATGTCGGACAGGCTGACAACGTTCCCAAGCTGAAGGAGTGACAAGGGCTTCATAGAAGGCTCACATGTGTCAATCTTGCCCAAGGAGGGATATATATGCAATTTTTGAAAGCCAGCGGTTCTCTTGTAATTTTTCCCGATTGGTGTACAGAAGAGATTCGCGGAATGCACAACTTCATTTATGGCCCAATTGGGTACAAGGGTTGTCGGCGAGTTGTCGACTGTACAAAGATCCGCACTAACGCGGGAAGTAGGAGCGTAGCCCCAATTACAAAAACTTGCAGGGTAGAACTGCAAACAATAGGACATTTTGTTTCTCACGACCCCAGGGAAGACATGTCTGTAATTCCCCCGTTATGTGGGTGGAACTACTTAATTTAGTCGCCCCGGGTGTAGAAACTTACAAACATGGCCCACTGAGAGACATAATTACAAAAATACCCCGTAGGGGCATATACACAAGACCAGGGAACTTACCCCTCGCAGGCCAAGACAGACAAAACAAACTCCTTGCGCTGGTTCCTTGGTACTCTGTGTGTTGTCTTTCGAGAGTTGTCATTTTGTTCTCCACTTGGACCCTTGGGGGTCTATTTATAGAAGGCGGGAGGACCCAGGTTGACAGAAATGTGAAGAATTGCTCCGGTTCTGACAAAAAAGTGAGTTTTAGCCCCGATTCTGACAAGGTGGGGTGCAAAAATCACTTTTTTGTCAAGGTGAGGTGGCCAAACCCTTTTTTCACCCCTCTGCTTCTTTTTCCTTTTTTTTGTTTTGGAACACGGGGACCCGGGGGGTCAAATTGACCCCACTGGCTACCAGCGGGGTGGATTGACCCCACCGGGGTCAGTTCTACCCCACTGGGTACCAACAGGGTGGACTGACCCCGCAGAGGTCAGTTTGACCCCGCTGGGTGCTAGCGGGGTGGGCTCGACCCCCGGGGTCGGCCACGCACAGGCCAGCGGGGTCAAATGACCCCGTGGCGCCTATCAAAAGAAGAGAGAGGTGACAATTATCTTATGATCACCATTGACCAGGGAAGTGACCGGAACTCCCGGGGGGGAGAAGAATGGGGTGACCATACCCCGGGAGCTTGTTCACCCCATATGCTATTTCACCCCGGGCTGTTGTCTGTTCACCCTGGAGGGTTATTCGCTCGGGCTGCTGCTCACCCCGGACAGCTGCTACTGCTGTCCACCCCGGAGAGGTTTGCCTCTGCTGTGTGGATGGGAATCTAGCCCGGCAGGGTCTGCTGCCATTCCAGGCAGATCTGCTGCTGCTGCTATCCACCCCGGAGAGGTGGCATGAGGAGCAGAATTGCTGTGACAACGATCTTCTCTGCTTTTTTTTTAAAGGCAAAAATTACTGCCAACAGGAACATACAAGATCATCACTAGGCAGTTGGCCGTAAGACTAGACAGCGTGATTAGCAAATTGGTTAGCGAGCACCAAGAGGCCTTCATCAGAGGACGACACATGTAGGTACAAGAAAACTTCTTATTACATATGAATGCTTGTATGTCATGAAGACCTAGAGGAAGAGAGGTGTGGTTCCGAAGTTGGATTTTGACAAGGCGTACGATCGTGTTAATTGGCAATGCTTGTTTGAGGTCCTGACGAAGATGGGTTTTGATGAGAGGTGGATTGGGAGGATCCAGGCGTGTGTTTTCTTGACCTCTTTTGTAGTCTTTGTCAATGATCTGCCCACTTTCCATAGTGGCAGAGTACTCTGATAGGAGACCCTATGTCCCCCCTCCTGCTTGTTTTGGTAGAACAAATTTTGAGCAGGATGTGGATGAGGGCTGAATTGATAGGATTGATCAGAGGCTTCTAGGCGGGAGCTGTTTACATAGCTCTTGGTAGAACTTTTCTTTTTCTGTTTACTCTTTCAAGTCTGTATACTTTTCTTCTCTTTAATGAAATGTGGCTGATGCCACCTTCCAAAAAAATTAAACACCTATGTCAGCTTTAGTAGCAACTCCTTCCACTCTCTCTCTCTCTCTCTCTCTCTCTCATGTGCACACGCGCGCGCACACACACACACAAACAACAACAACAAAAGCACCAGAGACCCCTTGCCATTTCTCTCTCTCTCTCTCACACACACACACAAACAACAACAAAAGCACCAGAGACCTCTTGCCATTTTCAGTCTGCTAAATGCCACCGGACACCTCTTGTCATTTCAGTCTGCTAAATGCCTAATGCAGCTGCCACTCTGATTACTATCCTGGTGCACCAGCCACCCCAACACAGCTCAACAACCACCATGTGATAGGCCAGTCTGCATTTGATGCCTTGATGCCCACCGCCACCCTATGTACGATAGGCTGGCACAGCATATGCTACACATCACTGCTCTTTGATTGACTGACGAAACATCTTATATGAATCTGAGAGGAGGGAACTTGTGGATAGAATTTCTTGAAAAAAAACTTACATAATAAAAATGGTAGTGGGATGTGTTTCACTTGCCTTGATAACTTTTTAGATGTCTCCTTTTTACTACCTGACCCTGACCCCGTTTCTTGTGAGTCAGCTGGGTTCAAGTCTGGATTGTTCTTGGCCAACCAAGATAAGGTCTGAGGTCTGAGCTCACTGAACACATGTTTCGACACCTTGGTGAATATACATGTAGAATATTAAGTTACTGATACTAACAGAACATTGCCTTCTTAATACATTCATGCATTGCAGAAACATAAATAAAGAGCAAGAAATGGTCACAGTGTAGATGCATGCAAAGATGATAATTTAGATACCACTAACCTGATTGCAGACGAGTTTGGAGTCACCCTGAATACGAATTTTCTTGAAACCCATCCTGAGGGCATATTTCATTCCCAAGATCAAGCCTCTATATTCGGCAACATTACTGGTGGTGACGCCCAAGCCTTCACGCAATCTAGAAACCTTAACTCATATTTGCCACATCATTATCATGACATTCATAAAGAAATAAAAATGTAACCAAAGCCAGAAGAGGTTGTATACCACAGCTCCATCTTCAGTTCGAAGTATTGCTCCGGCACCAGCTCTTCCAGGATTCCCTTTTGAAGCACCATCAAACTCAAGAATACAGGACAACTGCAAGCATGGTAGATGAATAATGCATTATTTCTGTCCCCATTCCAGGGGAATTAATAACTTGCATTATACCAAGGAAAGACAATTATCTACAGAAGAAAGGAAACAAGTATCAGATGTGACAGGCACAACACAAGTATCAGATAAACAATCCACTGCCTCATTCAAAAAAAAAGCACAAGTATCAGAGATGACAGACATAACAATTTGTAGTCTGTGAAAGATGACACAAATATCAGTTAAACCTATCATACCTTTTCTTAGAGACATAAAATATGTCACATTTTCTAAGCAAAAGACCAAAGGAATTTACATAAAATGATGACAGGATTTACTGGCATAGATTGCATGGCAACTTGGCTATTGGACTTCTATCACTTAAAACATAAGGCTCCAAAATGTTTATGACAATGTATCATTTGAAAGAAATCATGTTAGCCAGGTGGGCCTTTTGTTCAGTGATTGCAAAATTTCACTGAAAAGCATGCATGCAATGACCAAACATTTCAAAAGTTCATAAACATGAAGCATAAAAATTTTCATGAGCTTTGCATAAGCAGCTACAATTTTCAACATGAAAAGAAAGTAATAATGTGAAAGGCAGAAAGAGAAAGTAGGAGAATGGGTGAAAAAAGGGAAAGAGGACAAAATGTAGATAAGCATGGGAAGACTTGCGAGTATGCTTGTGTCATTTCACTATATTTGGATTTGTTGTAACTACATTAGAATTATGGAATAAAAAAATGACTAATAATCCTCTTGTAAAGAATAAAAAATGCAGACGAGGCGATGGCCATGAAAATAATGATATAAGATGACAATCACAAATAACTAAAAAAACAAAGATGCAAAATGAAGCTAATCACAGAAAGATCTCTGAGACTTTTAGAAACATTATATTCCCAGTTCTGGCATTGTAATTTTGAACAAAGATATAGCTTATGTCAAAAGAGATGCCACCAAATTGGAGAGCAAAGTTTTAATAACTTGAAACTTTACAAAAAAGGAAGTTTGTCAGATATATTTGAAAACATAAAAGTAGAGGGAAATAACATATAGAATAGCCAATAGTTTGATAAATTGCCTCATTCATCAAGTTCGACTATTATGGAGATGTATGGAAACAAACCCATCAAGGAAGAAGAGAATATGACGAGGCACAAGTAATTGCATGGACAATTATGAAACAGAGTACAGAGGAAGCAGCTCACTCATCTCAACTTTTAGTTAACAAAAAGCAACCTTTTGGGTCCAATAACAGGTGCGCAATACTTACATTGTCAGAAAGTAGTGGTGGATTCTCAATGCATTTCACCGGATTAAGATGTTCTGTAGAAGCGTCTGCAGGAAGAGGACTATGTCCAATCACATCCTGTTCATCAGAAAAAAAAAATCACAAACAAAATAACAGTCATCCATCCCTATCAAGATGCAACTTCTTAAACTATTTATCAATCCATACTACTGAGCAAAGAAAAGCGTGCTTTTTTTCTGGTAAAGGTGGCAATATTTAAGCATGGTCTAAATCAAAGACCAGATGAAACATAAATGTGAGAATTTGCTTCATAAGAACAATAGGTCAAATATTATAAAAGAAATGAAAAGTACCGTCTAACCAAAGGCACAGGCTCTGATGAATGAATTCCAAAATCTTCAAATTGCTTGAACCATATATACCAAATATAATTCAAGAACCTATGTTTTACAACTAGGCACATGAGATAAAAAGTAAGGAACATATGGCTGCACATGCATGGAACAAAATCATTGTTATGTGTTTTTTTTTAAGTGAATGGTACCACTATTTGTATAAATAAGAAAAGAATATACAAGAGGGAAGGGAAAGCAACAAAACTCCCCCATACAAAAAAGGGTTCCCAAAACCCAACCAGAAAAGGGAGAAACAACAAAGCTCCCTTAACAGAAAGAGACAAGGAGCCTCCCCACCACCACCAAAAAAAAAAAAAAGCAGAATCTGTAAAGAGAACAGACCACTGCCTTACCCACCCAGAAGACCAAAAAGAGAAGACCTAGAGCTGTCTACTACAGGTAGCAACCCACCATTCGCTAACATGCTCACACACCAGCCAGGCTACCTTGTCAGCATCATGGGCTTCTCGCTTGAAAATTCTGCCATTCTTTCGCCCCAATGGGCCCAAAAGGTAGCATGTAACATGAGCCACCAGAGTTGATTATCTTGCACGACCATCTTCTATGCCAAAGTTGGATGAACTTCGTGACAGGGCCGCTGAAATGGAGAATACTATGATTTTTGACAGAAGTTGCTCACACACTTCCTTGGCAGAGACAATCAACAAAGAGACGCTCCAGCCTCTCTTCTGCATAACCACACAAGCAACAAGAATTCACAATGTTGTCCATAAAACGAGACAACCTATCACAAGTAGAATATCTTCCATGCGAAATTCTCCACATGAGAACTTTAATCTTGAGAGGACTGGCCGGCCTCCACACATGATAGTGCAGGGGATGAGAAGTACCCCCATCCCGAATGAAGTTATATGCCAACTTGAAAAAGAAGACTCCTTTCGGATCCCACCTCCATTCCCAAGTGTCCTGGTTGGTTAGGCCAGCATGTCTTCCTGTACCTAAAGCAACAAATCCACCACCTGCCTTACCTCCTCTTCTCTCAGGTGCGTGCAAAAGGAGGGAGCCCACCCTCCTTCAATTGGGTTCTCATCAAAGGCCGAAGAAAACGAGGAAAAAGGTTGAGACGCAATAGCAACTAGGCTTGGGAATTGCTCAGCAAGCAATCTATTCCCACATGATACATCCTTCCAAAATAGACATATCTGACCATCCCCAATCCAAAGTCAAGCACTAATGGAGAAGCAGTCTGATGAGAGAAGAATACCCTTCCAAATATGTGAAATGTTACTGGACCGGGTCAGAGAAACATCCCAAATCTACTTCTGCTGTGGTATTTGCCCTTGATCACATCTGGCCACAAACCTGAGCTACTAGTCCGAACTTCCACATCCACTTTGAGAGCAAAGCAAGGTTGAAATCTCTTAGATCTCTTGACACGGAGCGAGACTCGTGACGGACGCGAAGCAATACTCGTGACATCGTACAATAAGTTTGATTTGCGTGTTGTACGATGGCGACATTTACATGGATGGCGTTCGGAATCACAGTCATTTTATTTTTATTATGTATTTTCATTTTATTTGAGTCTAGTCTAATAGTCGCAAGTGGGTAAGATTAATTTCTAATTTTTGTAAATTTTATTGGACTCATTTGGAGCGAAGTTCGTGTATTCCTATTTTTCCATAATTTTTAGTGTGATTTTCACAATATTTCTTAAATCTAGGGGTAAAGTCGTCAAAGAGAGTCATATTAGGGTTAGGGTTAGCCTAACTCCTATAAATACTCCTACAATCCCACTTTTTAAATTAATGAAGATGATTAAGAATTTTGGGATGGGAGCCGCTAGCCTTTCACTGTGGGGTGCGAAACCCCAGGTCCTGAGGGGTGTGAAGCCCCTGTCTTCTTCCTCCTCCTCTTTCCCTCCCCCTTTTATCCGCAGACCCCACCCTCGACACCCTCTTCTCCCCTCTTCTTCTCCTTCTCCTTCTTCTTCTTGATTGCTCGCCTGTTGGAAGTAATTTTTGTTATCTAGAAGGAAAATTACCTTGAGTCATGATGGGGACATCACCTCCCATGCCCACGTTCACAGCTCGTCTCCTCGCCTCGGTTGCATCCGGCATGGTCTAGTTATTTAATTTTGAGTCCTATGTAATTTTTATTTGAGTCATTTGATATATTTTTCCTTTTATTTGAGTCATGTACCTAGGTTAAGTGTCATTAGATTGTTTAGAATGGTTATTGGGCCCAATTCTTTGGGCTAGGCCCAGGGGCGCCCCTACCCCCTTGGTCTTTGGTCATTGTAGTAAGAGTCAGGGACTTTTGTAGAAATGTGGGTTGCCTATATATAGGACCTCATTTCCTCCATTTGAACTAATGAATCAATGAATGAAAATTGCCATTTGAGAGTTCAAATCTCCTATTGGAGAGATTCCATTAGTTGGGTGAGAAACCCTTGGGAGTGATTCCCACCTATCCCCCCTCTCTCTCTACCTCTCTCTCTCTAATAAGTCATTTTCTCTCTCCTCCACTTTCTCTCTCTAAAACCTACGCCCCTTTCTCTCTCCTCCCCTCCCAACCACCTTTCTCTCTCTTCCCCCCCTCCAATAACTCATCCCCAACTCCCCACCAACCCACCTTAACTCCACCCCAGCCCCAAGGGAGATTCCACCACTCCACCCTCCAACCACCAACCACCAGAACTCCCCTTCCCCAAGCACCCTCTCATCTCCCAAGGGAGAATTCCCACTCCCCAAGGCCCCTTTTACCTTCCCCACACACCTCTTCCCATCCTCCAAGACCAAAATTTAATCCCACCCTTAAACCCATTTTCAAATACCCTTTCCCTCTCACCCACCTTCCCAAATTCGTAGCTCCTCCTCCCACCACCTGTTAGACCCCCTTCCGGACCCCATTCTTCCCTTCCCCCACCTTGGAACACCCCCTCCTAGACCCCCTCACAGCCCGGGCTTTCCCCACACTCATCCACCCCCATTTCCCCTCCCATATACCCCATTCCCCCCCGTCATCTTCAACCTACAGTTCCCAGTTGCAGATCTGCAGAAGAGTAGCAGCTTGCAGAGGCGACCACGGTTTCCTCCGGATGTTTCTGAAGGTTCAAGAGCCATCGTTGGAAGCGTCTCCCAGTCCTCTTCGCAACGGCGGTGGTCCCATCCCGTTCTGAGTTCGTGATCGCCCAGGGGAGTCATTCTTCCCCGACTGCGCAAAGCCTCCCTGGCAGGAGACCAGATACGGAGTGGAAGCCAGACTGCGACGGTCCTGCTTGGAATCTGATCGAGAGTTCTTCTTCAAAAAGCTTCTACTACGAGTCTTCTTTCTTCTCCAAAAAACAGAGCTCAGTTTGGTGTCCGGAACCAGGAGTTATCAATTTTCTCCCCCGGGTGCGCGGTTCTGCTTCCCCACAGTCTGCACCGACCTCTCATCAGAGTTCAGAGCCCACTGGTCTTCTCCGACAACGTTTGGCTTCCCCGCCAGTTTTGCTTCGAAGAGGACCCGTCAACGGTTCCAACGGCTCCGGCGGCACCTAATTCTGAGTTCGGGAGCGGTCGTGGCATCCTCTTCTTCCTGCTGTTGGAAACCTGAAGCTGTCAGAACCGAGGGTCTGCCACCCTGTTCAAGCCCCTACCCCGACCAGCAGCGGTGCCCAAAGAAATCAACAAAATTCAAGCATCATCCCGATCCAGCTACGAAGAATCTCCAAGTGGTCTCGTCATCAGAAAAATTCTGGAGTGGCCACAGCATCATGATAACCATCAGTCAGTCCTGAAGCACAGACAGCGGACAGAACCGACGTCGGCTTCCTTGTTGATCGCTAGTTCGGTGTCACCCCTCCCCGCTTGGCCGGCTGAAGGCCCCTCCCTGTGTGGAGGTAGTTTTGGATGTAATATCAGTTGACCCCCACCCCTAGATCCCCCCCCCCTTGCATGGGGTGTAGTGTTGTAACAATTTGAGCAGGTCAAGCTACCCCGGCGCGGCGTGTGGGGAACCCACGCTTCCCCGCTCGCCCACGTCTCCGAGCGGGACCGGTTTCTTCAAACCGGTCGAGTAAGTGCTCCACTCCTAGCTCCATTTAGTGCTTGTTCTTTCTAATATTAGTTCATAAACTCCGCTGGCCGTGAGAGTGAGAGTCCGATCCTTGAGCTCCTTGCTTCAAGAGATCACCGTGGGGTGAGGAGTGTAACCCGTGCCTTGGCACCTCGTCGGCTCCCTTAAATTGGGTTGCCATTACCCTTGGGAATTAACCTAGGCCTTGCTGGCCCTCTACCAGTAAGGGCCCAGCCCTCACAACCTCTCCTTGGCATTTCCAAGCTACCCCGGGTCTTGGGTGAGCATCGGGTGAGCGGTCGCCATTATCGGTCCGTTTGAATTGCAAATTGTGCTTGTTCATTTTGGTCCAAGGGTGTGTCACATCAGGTCACCCCCTCTTCCTCCCCCTAAGCTTGCTACGTTAAGTGGAAGACAACATGGGGGAGGTGAAAGATCACTTAGGCTTACCGCTGCAAAGGAATGTGAGCAAAACCCACCGGGCGGGCTTCGAGGGAGGTGATTGGATCCTCCAACAAGTCCCCAACACCCAGGCTAACCCTTAAAATGAAGTCCCCTTTCCGGGGTGAATCAACATCTAGAATTGTAGTTGACCTCACAGTGAACTCCCCCCTTCTGAGGTGAATCAACCCCTTCGGGGTGACCTTACAGTGAGCTCCCCCCTTCCGAGGTGAATCAACCCCTTCGAGGTGACCTCACAGTGAACTCCCCCTTCCGGGGTGAATTAACATCCAGAATTGCAGTCAAGGCAACCACTCTAGGGTGAAATGGGGGTTCCCCCTCATAAAATACCCCCCTCCGAGGGGAACTGCAGTAAAAGAAGGCCCCTCTAGGGTGAACTGCAGCCTAGGCTCCGGGGTGAAATGGCTTTCCAGTCGAGGGTGAAATGGCATCCAAAATTGCAGTGGGCCTCAGAAGGGGGTGAATCAAACCCTCCAGGGTGACCTCACAGTGAACTCCCTCTTCTGGGGTGAATTAACACCCAGAATTGCAGTCAAGGCAACCCCTCTGGGGTGAAATGGTGGTTCCCCCTCACAAAATACCCCCCTCCGGGGTGAACTGGAGTCAAAGAAGGCCCCTCTGGGGTGAACTGCAGCCTAGGCTCCAGGGTGAAATGGCTTTCCAGTCCGGGGTGAAATGGCATCCAGAATTGCAGTGGGCCTCCGAGGTGAATCAAGAGGGCCCCTCCCAATCCTCCAGTGAAGTAAACTGCAGGCCCCTCCGGGGTGAACTTCAGGCGGGGTGAATTAACACCCAGTTAGCGAGTAATGAGCAGAGTGCTATAGGCTGGGGTGGCTTGACAATCAATGGAAGCCAACCCAGTCCCCTCCGAGGTGAAGTAACAGTCGGAGCAAGGTGAATTGCAGGCAGAAGGCAACCCCTCCGGGGTGAAATAAAGGTTGAGGAGGGTGTGGTCACCTCTTTTAAAGCCCCCCCCCCCCCCCCCCCCGGGGGGGAGTTCTGGTCACCTCCCTTGCCAATGGTCAGCCTAAGGGACTTATCACCTCCCTTCATGTGTTTAAAACTTTGAAAAAGGCAGGAGGAACTTGTGCGACCCCGGTGTGAAATGACGCCAGTGGGTGAGCGTGACCCCGGCAGGGCGCACCCGGGTTCAAATGACCCCGATGGGACCCACCCGGGTTCACATGACCCCGGTGGGACCCACCCGGGGTCAAATGACCCCAATGGGCCCCGTCCGGGGTCAAATGGACCCCTGTGAGATCATTTGACCCTGGTGGATCCCAGTGGGGTCAAATGAACCCCTGCGAGGTCATTTGACCCCGGTGGGGCCCACCCGGGCTCATTCGACCCCACTGGCCCCCATTTGACCCTGAGTGGGGCCACCCGAGATGCAACTCCCTCCGGTCCTCTTTTTTTTATCCCGGTGGATGTGTCCGGAGTCATTTTAACCCCGGGACCCTCTATTTGACCCCGGTGGGTCCCCCACCTTCTATAAATATCTCCCCGGGGGTTTAGAAAAAAAGGGACACATAGACACAAGGATAGGAAGAGAGGCAGAGAACACGAAGGAGAACTCGCACAAGGATCGTTCGTTGGTCTATTTGTGAAATCCCACTAAGGATATGCTATATAAATACCCCCGGACTTTGTACTTACGCACCTGGAGACTGTCTGTAATTTGCTACGCATTCTAGTGGGGGACAAATTATGTAATTTCTCCAAATAACTAAGAATTACAAAAATAACCCACTAAAACTGCAAGAAGATCCAACGTCCTGTAATTGTAGTTCTACCCTGTAACTTTTTGTAATTGTGGATATGCCCTCACGTCCCGTGTCAGTGCAGAGACCACTTATGTACAGTCGACAATTCGCCGACAATCTTTGTACTCAGATGAGTTATGAATGCACTCAGTTGCTCCCTTTGGTGTTCATCAAGAAATTCTTAAATGGACCCCAACTTCCAGCAAATTGTGCATATACCCCTCTCTCCCGGAAATGAACGTTTGTGTGCCTTCCATAAAGCCCAACGTCGTTCATCCACTCAGAGACTTTGTCAAACCACACTTGCACTTAAGTGTCATCTCAAACCTACGTCTGCCCTGGATCTGGTAAAATTATCAAAATACCTCTGTGACCTAAAAAAAGCCTAATAGCCCCCAGAACCTTCTAGAAACTACCCCGGTGCCCTTGGAAGTCAGAAATTACACCATAGTCTCCCTCCAACTTGGAAATTACATAAAAACTCTTGGCTTGATAAAATTACCAAAATATCCCTGAAAACTAGAAATTGCCAGAATACCTCTGGAGGCCAGAAACCCTCCCGACACTTCAAAATGCCTATGGCTTCTGCAGAATTACATTCATGCTCCCAAATTATAGGGTTTTGCCTAGACCTAATGAGGCCTTTGATAAAACCCTAGTTCTATCAATCTTTCAGTGGTGAATGAGAGTTAATTAATGAGCTGTGCAAGTGAGTCCACCCTCAGTATCAGAGCCTATGCAAAGGACCTTAAGATTTCTTTGACAGTCAATCAAGGGTGATCGGATGTTAGGTCGATGTAAATCAACATTGACTGCGGTCAGTGGGGAAAGGTCCAGCACTCGAACCCAAATCGTTTGATATGAAGCGCACGCACGGAATAAACCCTGCACAAGCTATTTATATAGCCCCTATATGTGCATAAATTTCCCCTTTTCATCAAAAGGCTCAGCAAGAAATTTATAGAGCCCATGTTCTTTAAAAAGAATATTTCGTGACCAACATCGCCCTACAAACTGGACCACGTAGCCTCCCTCCACACCGCCCAAGCCCCCACCTCCGGACACCTTGCTACCGCCACCACGTACCACCCTGCCCGGCCACCGTCCCCAGTCCCCTCCCCCCCGCTGCGAACGCCGCCCCCTCCCCTACGGCAGCCCACCACCACCGCGAATCCCTCCCCTCCCTTGTTTCGGTCACACCCGGCCGCCACCGACCTCCACCCCTCACCTTCTTCTACTCCCCGTGTCACGCCACCGCCACCAATGGCTCTACGACCAGTCGAAGGTGTTTCTGGAACCACCACCTCCACTACTCTAATAGCTCTGCTCCTTCCCCTCTCTCACAACCAAAAGATCGTGGCCCATTTATTAGCTTCAACCACTTATTTTATTCATCTAGCATTTAATGCACCCAAGCCTTCCCTTTTAATTATTCCAAGATCTGGTCGCCACCCACCTTTTCTTCCTCCTTCCCTCCCTCCCTAGACAATCAGACCACTCTGCCCCCAGTCCCAACATCCTCCACGCATGCACAGACCCTGGGGCAGCAGCGGCCTAATGGGCCCTCTCACGTGAGATGAAGGCCTCAGTCTGGCCTAATAGCAGGCCCACCAATAGCGGGAGACGTCCAGTACGGCTCAGAACAAATTTGTTACTCTGTCCCACATCATATCTGATACCCATTCGTCCATTATTCTTACTCATGCACACCCTACCCCAATTAATATCATGTCCGCCTCTAGGATTATCGCTACAGCCTTTCCAGAAAAATCTACTTTGAATGCTTTGAAGTTAACAAGCAACAGCTTTAGGAATCCTAAAGACAAACAGAAAATAAATGGGGAGACTGTCTAATACCAATTTACATAAGATCAATCTGCCCCCGTAAGAAAGGAGCATCCCCTTCCAACCTGCTAACCTGGTTTCAAATTTCTGAATGATAACCTACCAATCCTTAGAAAATATAGCTCCCCCTAAGAGGGGTAAGCCTAAGTAAGTGATTGGAAACTCCCCTCTGCCACAGCCAAAGATGGTGACAGCCCTATCCAAGATAGAATCCTCCATGTTAATTCCAATCAGCTTACTTTTCAGAAAATTCACTCTAAGACCATTGACTTCCTCATGCATTTCCGGTATAAATCTAGCCACAAAAATTGTTCCTCCCCAACTGAAAAGAAAAGAATTGTATCATCAGCATACTGAAGATGGCTGATGAGAAGCCAGTGCCCTCGAGCTGAAACCCTCTGATAAGCCCTGCCATTTCTACTCCCCCCCCATCCTGCTAAGAGTATGAGCTACCAAGATAAAGAGACCAAGGGACGAAGGGTCTCCCTGTCTGAGACCTCTCCCGCTGTGGAAGGGAGACGTGAGAGTACCATTAATCAAAACAACAAAGGAGGCGAAAGAGATGCAGGCCCGAATCTATTCCACCCACTTACTACGAAACCCTATTACCGAAAGGACCCTGAGAAGACAATTCCAGTTGACCCTATCATATGCTTTCTTGAATTCTAGTTTCAACACCAAACCCTTCTTCTTGTGAATCTTCATCGAATAGATTCTTTCATGAGCAACACAAAAGTTTTCCTGGACATGCTTTCCCTTAATAAAAGCACTTTAATTGCAGCAGATTATTTTATCAATCACTCTCTCCAACCTCATAGCCAACAATTTGGATATAATCTTGTACAACCCATTGAGGAGGCTGATTACCTCGTAGTCCTTGAGACCATCTATTTGCTCCTTCCTTCTTCGGGAGTAAAATACAAAAAGTTTTCTTAATACCATGAAGATGGGCCTTACCCTCTTGAAACTCCTAAATAGCCAAAACACGGTCTACTCCTAAGATCTCTCAACAATACTGAAAGAAGAACATGGGAAAACCATCCGATCCAGGAGCTTTATTACTAGCTAAAGAGAAAACCACCTTCTTAATTTCCCCAGCTGAAAAGTGAGTAGATAACTGACTTCTATCCTCTGAAACGCGAGGCAGCAAATCCTCAGCTAAGGGCAGTCTCCACTTGTCCTCTTCAGAAAGCAAAGATGCATAAATATTCTTAGCATGCTGCTTGACGGTGTCCTCTTGTGAAATAATGCAATCCCCATCACGAATCTCTTGATGATATTCAATCTTATCCCCATTCACGGGAAACATCACATTCACGAACAAAGACATGTTGCTATCTTCTCCGTGTCATAATCGTCTCTCATATTTGCGAGGGACAATCAACGGGCACGATGTAAACCGAACTCTGGTCGACACTGGAGCAACTGTCAAGATCATGCCTCTGAAGACTTTTAAGTCTTTATACTTAACACCCTACTTACAAAAGGTGAATGTCGTCAAGATTTTGGGGTTCAATCAAGCCTCTGAAGAGGCTCTCGTCCGAGTTGAGGTGAAGCTCGTCATGGGCGATTTCGTCACCAAAGTGACGTTCTATATCATCAATGTCGACACATCTTATAAGGTGTTGTTGGGAAGGCTTTGATTGCACAAAAATTGAGTTATTCCTTCAACTCTACACCAATACCTTAAATATACCAAGGGAGGGGAGCAACATACTGTCTTTGCGGACCAAGCTCCATTCCATCCCAACGATGTCATCTTGTAGACGCTTCCTAGTATTTCGGAGAACCTACTCTAGTAATCCCCGAGTACGCAAAAGACAAAGGAAAGCAAAAAGTGAATATTGAAGGCAAAGAAGAGCAACTCTTCACTGTCAACCACGACTTGGTAAGGTTGCACAGGTTGAGCCTCAAAGTCGGCTCTAAACCGACTCAACTGAAAAGGCGGAGTAATGACTTTGAGGCTAACCTTATCAGTCGAACCATCGACAAGAGCATTCCCTTGCTGCCCAAATGCATCCAACTCCCATTTCAGAGGGAAGAACACAAAGTGGAGCAACTATAGACTTTCATAGTCTCCTACCAGCGGAAGGGAAGAAACAAGAAAAATAGGGAAGACCGACTAATCGTCTTCCACAAAGGGGATTTAGTCTCACGAGCCCCTCCTGAGGATGATTTCGGCTGGAATATCCCCCCTGACAATACACCGGAGCTAGTCCAAGAAATGGACAGTATGTCAGAATATATCAGGGAAATGTGCAGAAGACAACATATCCCCCAGGTCCAGGAACCCACGCGGAGCGCATATTTTCGTCGCCTATGGAACCCTCCACAGGCTCGGGGGCAGCCTCCCTTCTCTCGTAAAGATACGAGGGGACTCGGGTATGATCAAGAGAGGGATTTTCAAGTCCATTATGCAGTCAATGCCATAGGGCTGCTACCTCCTGACGGGCAAACAGAAGTTGAGCCCAAAATTGACAACTCTGAAAAGGAGTCCGATGAGGCGTCAATATCACCCTCGCTAGGGATCACCAATGATCACCTCCCTGAGAGAGGGACAACTCAGTCTGCTAGTCATCAGCAAACCGAAGGAGATTCCTCAAACTCAAACCACGAGAAGGAAAGCTTCAAAGAATTCGAAGTCTACGAGGCCAATACTGACAATGAGGGAGACTTCGTCGACCTCCAACCAGCTCCACCAGAGCTTGAGGACGGTGGTCAGCAACTGTGGACGAGTTGATTGAAATCAACCTCGGAAGCAAAGAAGATCACCGACCAACCTTCGTGAGCGCTCTTCTAAGTGAGAAGGCAGGCATATGAACAACTCTTGGAAGAATTCAAGGACTGCTTCGCCTGGACTTATAAGGAAATGCCCGGGCTTGATCCCTCTGTGACTGAACACTAACTGGCAATACTTCCAACAGTCCCAGAGACGCATGCGTCACGAATTGGCGCTTAAGTCAATGCCGAGGTTGACAAGATGCTCGATGTGGACCTCATAGAGCCATGCATGTATCCAGCGTGGCTTGCCAACATAGTCCCCGTCAAAAAGAAGAATGGCCAAGTACGGGTCTGCATCGACTTTCGGGATTTAAACAAAGCATGGCCGAAGGATGACTTCCCCGTCTCGATCACTGAAACAATGGTCGACATGCCCACCGGACATGAAGCCTTGCCCTTCATAGATGGGTCATTGGGCTATAATCAAATATGCATGGCTATCAAGGATAAAGATCATACGACTTTCGGATCTCCTAAGGGCGTTTTCAACTACAAAAGGATGTTGTTTGGCTTAAAGAATGCCGACGCAACCCACCAAAGGGCAACGACCAAGATCTTCGACGAGATGTTGTATGACCTTGTTGAATGCTATGTCGATGACCTGGTCGTCAAGACTAAACGAGAGGATCATTTAGTTGACTTGCGTAGAGTCTTTGAAAGGCTTCAACAGTATCAGCTCAAAATGAATCCAATGAAATGTGCATTTGGTGTCTCCAGTGGTAAGTTTCCCGGCTTCATCGTCAGGTATCGAGAAATAGAGATCGATCCTGACAACATCAAGGCTATAAGAGGATTGCCTCAGCCTAAAAATTTGACAGAACTCAGATCTCTGCAGGGAAGACTCGCCTATGTCAGGCGGTTCATTTCTAACCTCTCTAGATGGTGTATTTTTTTTTTTTTGAAATAGGGGTCTACTCGGCGGAGGATCTTGTAGCCGTAGCCGTAGTCGTAGCCGCCGTCTGTTCAGTCCTGTAGCCGCTGGCCATGGCCAGTGTTGGGGGGCCTCCTCCCCCTCCACCGGTCCCCAATGGGGATAAACCACCACCTATTCCACGCCGCTCATATGCCCAGATGTTAATGGAATCGCATCCGCGGTCGCAGGCATCTATTCCTATCAAGACTCCAGCGTTCACGGATCATGGAGAACCTACGGTCTTTTTCTCTCAGGCAGAAATCAAGGCTTCGCTGCAACCATTTCAACATGCCATCATTGCCAAATGTGCTTACAGTAGACCAGCTATTCGTGAGATTAAGGTTTGTTTGGCACAGCATTTGCTCCTTTCGTCTGATTTCATCATCAGACGGCTTTCCCCCAGACACATCCTCATTCGACTGGGCTGTGAAGAAGATTTCATCAAGGTACTCATTCGGAAAAATCTTTACATCAAGGGTTACCTCTTCAGATTTTTTCGATGGTCCCATAATTTTTATTTTGAGGCTGATCCTGCGACGGCACCTATATGGATTGGTTTCCCGTCTTTACCTGTTAATTTTTACCATGACGACATGTTGCGCTCCGTAGCTGGCAATATTGGGGAGGTTCTTCGCATTCACGACAACACCTTGGCTATGACGGAGACATCTGAAGCTCTGGTCTGCGTGGAATTGAATTTGTCATCTACACGCAAAGAGCGTTTGTGGATTGATATGGAAGGGGAGGGCTTTTGGCAGCCAATTAGCTATCACAGAGTCCCGCATCTTTGCTCCTTTTACCACAAGTTAGGGCATACAGAGACAGAATGCAAGAAGAAAAATATTTCACATGCCCCAGCCAGGAAAGTTCATCAAACACAAGGTGAGTCTAAAACTGCTGGCAGGAAGCAGCATATGGAATTCAGGCCACGCCCTGCGTCTCCAGCAGCTACTGAGGAACAGGCCAATAGATTTACTGCTCTGTTGACGGATAAAGAAGATACGGTCGCTCCTATATTGCTAAATGATTCTGACAAGGGGTGTGACGGAGATTTAGTTACGGAGATGCAGTTTGCTCCAAGAATTGAACAAATGGAAAGTGTATTAAAAGCCAGTTCTGGTGCAAATACAGGGCAGTTGGAGTCACACAATGGCAACACCTTCTTTCAAGTTCAACTGGATTATTCCAACGACCTGGCACAAAATCTTGTGAAGGCGCCCCTCCATCCACCATGTCTCAGAACCTGACTAAAATGGCTACTGGCTCCGGCCCAGAGCTCCCTTCTTTCCAAAATAGTTTTCACCTTGATCCTGGTAAATCTAATCTTGATGGTCAAGTTTCTACTAAGGATGCTGATCTTACTATTATGGATGTCCCCTTATCCAAACAGAGCATCATTACTTCTAAAACTCAGGAGGATGTGCATCGCCGTAGGAAGGAAATTGCCTTACAAGCGGAGATAAGTAATGTGAGCGCTATACATACAGAACGTTCGGGAGTAATCACAAGAGGGATGAAGAGGACTGGATCCGAAGGAAAGATCCACACTAATTCTCAACTTTAATGACGTTTGTTATATGGAATATTAGGGGCATTGGTAACGATCTCTTACTGGGTCGTGTTAAGCTTCTGATCAAAGAATATAAAGTTGATTGCATTGTTATTCTTGAGCCTAAAATTAATGTCAATCTATTGGAAAGGACTTGCAAGAAAATTGGTATGGATAAATTTCTTGCCAATCATGATTTGCATGCTCATATCTGGATCATGTGGAAAGACCATCTGAACTTTTCAGTTATTCATCAAGATGAGCAACAAATTTCTTTGAAACAATCCAATACTATCTTGCCTGAGTTTTATGCTTCATTTGTCTATGCAAAGTGTTCGGCTGTTGAAAGACAGTCATTGTGGGCCTCTTTAACTCATGTTAATTCTCTGTTGAATGGTCCTTGGATTGTGGCTGGAGATTTTAATTGCATTCTTGACTTTGATGAGAAACTTGGGGGGGAATACGCCATGCTTGAGATCTATCTCAGAGTTTAAGGACTGTGTTAATGACTGCGGTTTAACTGATGCTGGTTATATGGGTTCCAAATACACATGGCACAATCAGCAACATGGTGCTAAAGGAATATCGGCTAGATTGGACAGGGTTCTCATCAATGCCACTTGGCTTAATCTCTTTCCAATCCTTGTGGAGCACTTGTCTAGAGAGGCTTCTGATCATGCTCCTCTTCTTGTCAAATTGGTTTCTCCTAAGAAATTTAAGAGCAGATTTTGCTTCCAGCAAATGTGGACGAGTCATGAGCTATTCTTACAGGCAGTTGAACAATGCTGGAAAACTAGCCCTTTAGCCTCTTCTGCTATTACCACTCTATGCCTCAAACTTAAATCATTGAGGTATATGCTCTGGGATTGGAATAAGCAGGTCTTTGGCAATGTTCATAAGAACCTGATGGCAGCAGAGGATTCCGTTTTGCAGGCTGAGCACATATATGATAATCAACCATCTCAGAGTAATCTAACTGACCTTGAGAATGCTAAAAATGTTCTGGCGGAGCGGTTACTTCAGCAAGAATGTTTCTGGAGAGAAAAATCTAGAATCCGTTGGCTTGTAGAAGGTGACAGAAACACAAAATTCTTTCACATGACTGCAGTGGCTAATCGGAGGCGTAATTTCATTCCCCACCTCCGTAATTCCTCTGGTGTCCTTACTTCAGATAGCCAGGAAATGAAAGACATTGTTGTTACTCACTTTCAAAATGCTTTTACCTCCCAACAACATTACATTGACAGTATTAACTGCATTCCCCATATGGTTTCTGTTAGCGCAGCAAGAGTGATATAGAAGGGGGGGGATGAATAGATCACTCCCAATTTGCAAAACTTAGGCAAGAAAATAAATCTACTGCTTATGCCCCTTCTAAACTAGCACACAAAGAATTGCAAATGTAGATACCACTCAAGATCGAATAAGAGAATGATGATGAAGAGTTGAGCAAACAAATAGTCGAAGTGACAAACAGATAGAGAGCGCTGATAAAGACCGCAAACCACAGAGAAGACAACCGATTTTTTAGGTGGTTCGACTGCAGTCAGCAATCTACATCCACCCCTCACTCCAACTAGAGTGAGGATTCCACTAGCCACTGCTAGAGCACAGCAGACTCAGTCTGCGAACAACTTGCTGCCAAACAGCTTGAAAACCCAAGGGAGACAAATCCCTCAACCAAGTTCTGCCACCCGCAGAGCTTGAAACCTGTTCTAGCACCCAGCACGAACAGAACCGGAGAGTGCCTCTCCCTTCCTCCACACATCGGAGGGAACCTGCTAATGACAACCCGTCACTAGCAACACCAGAGATCAGCGATCTCTCTTCCTCTGCAACCCAGAGGGAAACCGGAGTTAGACTCCCTTCCTCCACATACCGGAGGGGAACAGATCAGAATTAGACGAAGAACACATAAAGAAAAACAGAAAAGAAACTAAAGACTGATCGAGAAAACATTCGATACTGAGAGTTAATACAAATGTAGCTTCCTGGGAAGCAATTTCAAAAACCAGATACTGCAAACTCTCTTTCTCTCTTCACTGCTATCTCTCTTTTTCTTTCTCTTCACTGCTGGATCGAGCTCTCTGTAATTCTGCCTTTTCTTTCTTGGCTCTGATCTTCCTTCATCGATGGGCGAAGGTTTCTATTTATAGCGGCAGCAGGTGGATAGGGCACAACATGCGTGTGCTTCCCACGCTCGATCCAGAACCTTCCTGCCACGTGTCCTCATTGGGTTGGTTCCTCTTGTCTTGGATCACGTGCAGCCCATTTATTTGGGAATATTCTTCCTCGTACCTGTAAGGAGATAAAAACCATTAACACGCTGTATGGCCACTAAAACTAAAGCTGCATGAGGTATAGGATAACAACACGACGTGACTACTACACGAGATAAGAAAAGAACGACACGAGATACAATGGACAAGACTGACACAATCAAGGAAGGTGACACGAGGTCAGATCAGGATAGCACGAGGTGAGAAGAAAATATCACGGAGTGAAACAATAGAAGAACACGCGATTTAGAAGAAACCTGGACGAGGTTAGAACGAAACAACACGAACTAACAAACGGCAACAAAAGACGACACGAAGTGAAACAACACTTGAAAACATAAGAAAAACAACTCGAGCACAAAATAGCTCGAATGAACGACTCGAAGACGAGGCGACACGGGCTGACCACGACACGAAGACAAATAACAGAAACCGTCACGAGTTGAAGACAACACGAAGATGAAAACAGAAACCGACACGAGTTGAAAACAACACGAAGATGAAAACAGAAACCGACACGAGTTGAAAACAACACGAAGACGAAACACAGGAATTGACACGGAGTGTGGTCAAGGCGAGAAGGACACGAAGTCTAAAGAGAAAAACAGCACGAAGACAGAAGAGTGACACGGCTATCACGACACGTGATGAAGCAGTGACACTAAGAAAAAGAACGACTCGAGGAACAACAGTAAGTGACACGAAATTAAACAAGCAGACATAAAAGATGACACGAGATGAGCAACTAAAGGACAGAGAGAAACGACACGAGGTTCACAGAGAAGCGACTCGGAGTTCGTCAGAACTATTCGAGCTGCTTCAGTAACACGACACGAAGACAGAGGGAGACACGACACGAAGTTAAACAACCGAGACTAGGACTCGAAGACATAGATGACAAGGATAGAACAACACGAAGTATTACCTCATACAAGTTTTCCTGTCAAGCATGGAAATCAACACGAAGTGTTGTAAGCTCAGACGACACGAAATCTTTTCGTGTTAGTGAGGGGAAACAACACGAAGTGTGGCTCAAGTGGCACGAAAACAACTCCCAAAATTAACTGAAGTGGCTCGAGGATTTACATTAACACAGAGAAACATTTTTGTTCACAAAGGTTCATAGTGTTGAAACCATCAAGACATTATGACTCAGGCAACACTAAAATTCATTTGGTCAAATTGTTCAATTGAACAGGACATTCCCTTACTGTGTAATCCATTCACTTACATGATGAAACATGAGATTATCTTGAGATAAAGAAATGATTTATAGTGTGAGACATCATCAAAATCATAGGGACACAACAATCTCCCCCTTTTTGATGATGGCAACACTATGAATCAGGCAATATCAAGGTTTATCAAGATTTAACATGAAATCAATATCAGCTTCAACAACAGATTAAATTCAAGGCATGCTCATGCAAATGAATTAAACATTCCCTACAACACACTCTCATTTCCCCCACAACTCATAAACATATCAGCATGAAGCAACATGACTCCCCCAAAGCTCAAGACAAAACCAAGACTCACTGATATTGCAGAACATTGCAGAACTTCTCACTAAAATTGTAGACATTGCAAACTTCTCTCCCCCTTTGACATCAGCAAAAAAAAATACAGAATGTGTGACAGTGCTGGAAACATGAGGACTCAGGGCAGTAACTGCATAGTGCAGAAAGTCACGAGTAGGTCTTAAGAGAATAAGTGAGTTTCTAATCTCAAGACAAGATTCTTTAGATTTCAGTACACAATAGAGAAGTGGAATGATAGACAAGTTTATCATCATACATAGTGGATGATTTAGAGCAGGAGTTGACAAGTATGGCCAAAAATAGCTGATCATTCAACTATTCCACTAGACAGCAAGAGACTAAATCAGAGAGGTGTTCTCAAGGTATTGAGGACAAGCAATCCATTAGTTGCATAACAACAAGGAATTTTTGTTGGAGATGATATTCAAGAAGATCAATGAGTAAGTTGGTAGTTCACTTCCTTTGACATTAGGGAGACACCTTGATCAGAGGCCTGAATCCCCAGTTACTCAGAGTGAGTACCTCATTACTTCTTCCCCTTTTTTTTTATTAAGGAACAGAGTTAGTAACTGTGGCTTTTGACATGAGGAAACACCTTGATTAGAGGCCAGAGTCCCCAGTTACTCACCAGCAAGCCACCATTGCTCTGTCATGACTTTTCATTTATTTTAAGCATTTGACACCTCATGACTTGGGAGAAATATTCATTTCATTGATGAAGCTCCCAGTTTCTCAGTGATCAAAACAGAACATGTTTGTTCAGTTAAGCCCTTGAGTTAAAGAGATAGAATGATTGAAGACAATACCAAAAAGGACTTTTCTTGAATTGAGTCTTGAAGTCTAGATTTCAAGTTGATTGGGTCAGATATCAAGACATACATGTTTTTTGGCCTGAACCATGATCAATGACAATGTAGGAAGATATACTTTATGCAATTAGTCCAGATCTCTGAAGGAGTACCAAAGGAAAGATTCTGACCTGGAGATTAGAGTCACTGACTTATAGACTTAAGAGATAAGTGACACTCTACTTTCTGAGAGAACCACACTAAATCAGTCATGCAAGACCAGCAAAGGTACACATCTGGACAGCCCTTTTGAATCTGTCAAAGAACTTCTCTTCTCACATTACAACTCAGCTCCCCCTAAGATATAGCATTCCTCAATAAAACATTTCAGCAAAATCTCAAGACTTTCCTTTATTTAGAGCATTCCTGAAAGCTAACCAGTAAGCATTCTGAACTCCCCCTTAAACCAGCATGTAAGAAGGCTAAACAACAGATAGACAAAACTCCCCCTCACAACAGGAACAGGCTCCAAAATTAAGACACTTTGTATAAGCCTAATTCTCTTCTCAATGTAGTGAATTTTTCATTATCCAGAGGTTTTGTGAAAATATCAGCAATCTGATTATCTGTCCCTACATGAATCAGTTCAAAATTATTCTTAGACACCTCATCTCTTATAAAATGATGTCTTATCTCTATGTGTTTGGTTCGAGAATGCAAAACAGGATTTTTAGCAAGATTGATGGCACTTGTATTATCACAGTAAATAGGTGTACACCCCAGGTCTACTTGGTAGTCCTGAAGCTGGTGTTTAATCCATATAACTTGTGTTCCACAACTCCCTGCAGCCACATATTCAGCTTCTGCAGTGGAGAGGGCCACAGAATGTTGTTTCTTGGAGCCCCAAGATACTAAACACCCACCCAAGAATTCACAATGGCCACTTGTGCTTTTCCTGTCTAGTTTACAGCCTGCATAGTCAGCATCTGTGTATGCTACTAGATTCAATGTGCGAGATGCAGGAAACCATAAACCAAGAGAGTGACTAGCTGACAAATATCTGAAGATTCTTTTAACTGCAGCTAAGTGTAGTTCAGTGGGTCTAGACTGATACCTTGCACACATTCCTACACTGAATTGTATATCAGGTCTAGAGGCTGTCAAGTAAAGAAGTGATCCAATCATACCTCTATAAAGTTTGGCATTTACTTCTTTACCTGTCTCATCTGCATCCAATGATGTATTGGTGCCCATGGGTGTAGTAATGTGCTTTAAGTTTTCCATGCCAAACCTTTTGAACAGTTCCATTGTGTATTTGGTTTGGTTGATGAAGCACCCATCTTCTAGCTGCTGTACCTGCAATCCAAGAAAATATTTTAGTTCTCCAACCAAGCTCATTTCAAATTCAGCAGACATCATGGTAGAAAATTCATCACATAGTTCATGCCTAGTTGATCCAAATACAATGTCATCTACATATACCTGAACTATGATGAGATCTTTATTCATGCCCTTGGTAAATAAAGTCTGATCAACTTTACCTCTTTTGTAGCCCTTGCTGATCAGAAATTCAGATAATCTTTCATACCAAGCTCTTGGAGCCTGCTTTAGACCATACAAGGCTTTGTTTAACCTGAAAACTTGGTTAGGTTGAGGAGAAAATTGAAATCCAGGAGGTTGTTCAACAAAAACTTCTTCTTTAATAACTCCATTTAAAAAAGCACTTTTAACATCCATTTGTTGGAGTTTAATGTTCTTTGAGCATGCAAAGGCAAGCAACAATCTTATAGCTTCCATCCTAGCAACTGGTGCATAGGATTCATCAAAGTCTACACCGAATTCCTGACAGTAGCCTTTGGCTACTAGTCTGGCCTTATTCCTCGAGATGATTCCATCTTCATTCATCTTATTTTTGAACACCCACTTGGTTCCTATAATATTTATACCATCTGGTCTTGGGACAAGCTCCCAGACATTATTCCTTTCAAACTGACCTAATTCCTCACTCATAGCATTGACCCAAGCTTGATCAGCTAAGGCCTCTTCTACTGATTTGGGTTCAATTTGTGAGACCAAAGCAATTAAGTCATCATTATTCACATTTCTAAAATGAGACCTCGTCCGAAGAGGTTCTTCAGGATTGCCTATGACATTATCTAAAGGATGGTCTTTAAGGAATCTAATATTTGTTGAAGACTCACCTGTTTCTCTTGGACCTTCCTGATTTGGGGAATTTGTTTCTCCATTCTGCTGAGTCTTCTCTTCTTCTTGTTGGTTTTCCAGAAAATCTCCACCATGATTGGAGTCCCTGTCAAGATTTTCAACATTAGAAACATCTTTCTTTTCACTAAAAAGAATGTGTGGAGATTCTTCCACTTTCTGATCTGATACATTAAATACCCTATATGCCCTTGACACTTCAGAGTAACCCAAGAATATTCCAGGTGAACTCTTGGCTTCAAACTTGTCTAAGTCTTTCTTATCATTGTTATGAATAAAATATTTTGCTCCAAAAATTCTGAAATGAAACAAGTTTGGTTTCTTACCTTTTAGAAGCTCATAGGGTGTTTTCTTGTGTATGGGTCTTACCATGGCCCTGTTGATTATGTAGGTTGCTGTATTGGCCGCTTCTGCCCAAAACCTTCTAGGTAACTTACTTTCAATCAACATGGTTCGGGCCATTTCCACCACTGTTCTATTTCTTCTCTCCACGATCCCATTCTGTTCAGGTGTCCTGGGAGAGGAAAACCTGTGAGTTAGTCCTTCTTTGTCACAAAGATCAGTAAACATGGAATTTTCAAACTCACCTCCATGGTCAGATTGAATAGAACTAACCTTGTACTTCCCTTCTTGTTTGACCTTATTGAAAAACAGATTAAACTTTTGAAATGCATCACTCTTATTTGCTAAGAAAAATATCCATGAATATCTGGAGAAGTCATCTATGATGACATAGCCAAACCTGTTACCATTAAGACTCTGAGTTCTAGTTGGACCGAAAAGATCCATATGAAGAAGTTCCATTGGTCTAGAAGACAATGGCTCAGATCTTAATTTGAAAGAATTTCTGGTCTGTTTGCCTAGAGCACAGGCATCACATGCTTTTGATATAGAGTTGAATTTAATTCTAGGCATGCCTCTAACTAAATCATGCTTGACCAATTTATTTAAAGTTGAAAAGCTAGCATGACCTAGACGTCTATGCCATTCAAAGGCATCATTTTCAGAATTGGCAGATAAGCAAATAGTGGATTCAGATTTCTCATCTAAGTCTACAATGTAGACATTATTAATCCTGTTGGCTACAAATTTAACCATGTCAGAATTTGCTTCAAGGATTTTACATGAACTATCATCAAATACAACCCTGTGACCCCTGTCACATAATTGGCTAATGCTAATCAGGTTGTGTTGTAGCCCTTCCACAAGTAATACTTTTTCAATGGAATTTGTGGAAGACTTACCTACTGTGCCAACTCCAATAATTTTACCTTTGTTCTTTCCTCCAAACTTGACCAGACCTCCTGGCTTCATCTCTATGTTGCTGAACTTGGATCGGTCTCCTGTCATATGCCTGGAGCAGCCACTGTCGAGGTACCACTTGTTGTCTTCAGCTGCCAGGCCGACCTACACAAGTATATCAAGCAGAGTGATTTGAAACCCAAGATGAGTTGGGTCCAAGGACATTGTTTAAATCTCTGATCAAGTGTTTAGGTATCCAGATTTGTTTCAGCATGGTTTTCTCTGGCACCTTCCTTTCTGGTTTTTTAAAGTTCAATCCAGCTGAACTGGAGAAGTGAGTTCTATTCCTTTCATTGGTCTTCCTATTCCTAGGAAATTTCCTGTAGGCTTGTTGATTGGCATATCTTTGACCATGAAAGTTATTCCTCCAGTAGGTCTTGTTTGGACCCATCTGATTGTTATAATTCCAGCTTTTATTCTGATTTATTTTCTTGGTCCAGCTACCATTTGTGTTCTGGTGAATGGACTTAATGTTATTTTTCATAAAGTTCATTCCAATCTTAAATGGTTGTCCAGTACTGGTTTTTGTGTTTTCTTTAGGACTTTGAGTTTCCTCAGAGCTGTTTGAGCTGGATGGTGTGTCCAGCTTTTCTTTTCCCTTCTCTGGACAGAAGGTGATGGTCTTGAATTGCAAGGGTCTCTTGTTGGTTGGGTCATAGCCTAGACCTTCCTTATTGAAATTGACCCTAGTCCCTAGTATAGCATCTAGGCTAGTCTTTCCTTGGACAAACTTTTCTAAGACTTTCCGTTTGTCTTCCAGCTCCTTTTGAAGAAACTCAGAATTCTTTAGGAGTTCAGCATTTACTTTCTTCACAGCTTCATATTTCTCTGAATTCATTCTGATTTCACTCATGCTTTCTTCAATTTTAGTTTTGAATTCATTGAGCTGTTTTTGACTTTCCTGAATTTCTCCCTTAAGCTTATCATTCTCTTTCCTTTGTGAGGTCATTTCTTCTAGTTGTTCTTTTAGCTTTGCATTTTCCTCACAGACCAGAGTTTGTTCTTCAATATTTGTGTTAAATTTTCTTTTCAGAACTCTGTGCTCTTTGCTAAGTGAATTAAATTTATCTAGCAAGTCACCATAAGCATCCTCCCAGTCATCAATTGAGAAATTTTCAAAAACGTTTATTACCTCCTCTTCACTGTTTGCCATAAGGCAAATTCCATCTTCATATTCTTCTGAGGAAGCTTCTTCTGGGTCTTCTTCTTCCTCGCTCCATGTGCAGACCATTGCCTGTGGCTTCTTCTTCTTCTGCACCTTTATGTTTTTCTTCTGAAAATAGGGACCTTTCTTCTGGAGTTCTGGGCATTCGCCTTTCATGTGTCCCTGTTTGTTACAGTTAAAACAAGTCAGTTTCTTAGGATTTCTATCCCTGTAATTGGTAAACTCAGCATTCTTGTTAAAAGAGTGTGGGTTCTTCTTCCTAAAGGTCTTTACCTTTGTCCTTAGAAACTTTCTGAACTGACGAGTGAGCATAGCCTGCTCCTCCTGGTCGAGATCTGATAAACCTTCAAGCTCGGACTCAGACTCGGGGGTACTGCTGCTGCTCCCACTGTTACTACCCTTGTTGCGGGAAGCTCTTAGAGCTACATTTTTACCCTTCCTCTCACTTCCTTCTCCACCTCCTTGGAAATTCATCTCATAGGTCATCAGGGATCCTATGAGTTCATTCACAGTTAAGACAGTCAAATCTTTTGACTCCTCAATCACAATGGCCTTAGTGTGCCATGCCGGGGATAAAGATCTAAGGATTTTCCTGACTATATCTGCCTCAGCAAGATCCTTCCCTAGCCCTTTAAGAGTGTTAGTGATCAAGGATAACCTGGCATACATTTCGGTTATATTCTCATCTGCATTCATCTTAAACATTTCATACTTAGAAGTGTAGAGGTTTACCTTCGAGGCTTTCACTTGAGCTGTACCTTCATAGATCAACTGCAGCTCATCCCACATTCGCTTGGCAGTTCTGTATGCAGATATACGAGCATATTCCTCTGGATGAACAGCACACTGGATTATGTTCAGCGCCGTCCAGTTGAGTGACGAGAGCTTCACATGATCATCTGTCCAAGCTTCCTCGTTTGGTGGCAGCTCATATGGCCCCACCGTGATTACTCTCCACAATTTATGACTCTGAGCTCTGATGAACACTTCCATCTTGTTCTTCCAAAACAGATAGTTACTACCATCGAAATAAGGAGGGCGACTAATGGATTGACCTTCGGCCATGAAGGTTCTAGGACCACCACCATTTCCTTGACCGTTCGTCCACATGGCGTAAACCTGCTCTGATACCAAATGTTAGCGCAGCAAGAGTGATATAGAAGGGGGGATGAATAGATCACTCCCAATTTGCAAAACTTAGGCAAGAAAATAAATCTACTGCTTATGCCCCTTCTAAACTAGCACACAAAGAATTGCAAATGCAGATACCACTCAAGATCGAATAAGAGAATGATGATGAAGAGCTGAGCAAACAAATAGTCGAAGTGACAAACAGATAGAGAGCGCTGATAAAGACCGCAAACCACAGAGAAGACAACCGGTTTTTTAGGTGGTTCGACTGCAGTCAGCAATCTACATCCACCCCTCACTCCAACTAGAGTGAGGATTCCACTAGCCACTGCTAGAGCACAGCAGACTCAGTCTGCGAACAACTTGCTGCCAAACAGCTTGAAAACCCAAGGGAGACAAATCCCTCAACCAAGTTCTGCCACCCGCAGAGCTTGAAACCTGTTCTAGCACCCAGCACGAACAGAACCGGAGAGTGCCTCTCCCTTCCTCCACACACCGGAGGGAACCTGCTAATGAGAACCCGTCACTAGCAACACCAGAGATCAGCGATCTCTCTTCCTCTGCAACCCAGAGGGAAACCGGAGTTAGACTCCCTTCCTCCACATACCGGAGGGGAACAGATCAGAATTAGACGAAGAACACATAAAGAAAAACAGAAAAGAAACTAAAGACTGATCGAGAAAACATTCGATACTGAGAGTTAATACAAATGTAGCTTCCTGGGAAGCAATTTCAAAAACCAGATACTGCAAACTCTCTTTCTCTCTTCACTGCTATCTCTCTTTTTCTTTCTCTTCACTGCTATCTCTCTTTTTCTTTCTCTTCACTGCTGGATCGAGCTCTCTATAATTCTGCCTTTTCTTTCTTGGCTCTGATCTTCCTTCATCGGTGGGCGAAGGTTTCTATTTATAGCGGCAGCAGGTGGATAGGGCACAACATGCGTGTGCTTCCCACGCTCGATCCAGAACCTTCCTGCCACGTGTCCTCATTGGGTTGGTTCCTCTTGTCTTGGATCACGTGCAGCCCATTTATTTGGGAATATTCTTCCTCGTACCTGTAAGGAGATAAAAACCATTAACACGCTGTATGGCCACTAAAACTAAAGCTGCATGAGGTATAGGATAACAACACGACGTGACTACTACACGAGATAAGAAAAGAACAACACGAGATACAATGGACAAGACTGACACAATCAAGGAAGGTGACACGAGGTCAGATCAGGATAGCACGAGGTGAGAAGAAAATATCACGGAGTGAAACAATAGAAGAACACGCGATTTAGAAGAAACCTGGACGAGGTTAGAACGAAACAACACGAACTAACAAACGGCAACAAAAGACGACACGAAGTGAAACAACACTTGAAAACGTAAGAAAAACGACTCGAGCACAAAATAGCTCGAATGAACGACTCGAAGACGAGGCGACACGGGCTGACCACGACACGAAGACAAATAACAGAAACCGTCACGAGTTGAAGACAACACGAAGATGAAAACAGAAACCGACACGAGTTGAAAACAACACGAAGATGAAAACAGAAACCGACACGAGTTGAAAACAACACGAAGACGAAACACAGGAATTGACACGGAGTGTGGTCAAGGCGACAAGGACACGAAGTCTAAAGAGAAAAACAGCACGAAGACAGAAGAGTGACACGGCTATCACGACACGTGATGAAGCAGTGACACTAAGAAAAAGAACGACTCGAGGAACAACAGTAAGTGACACGAAATTAAACAAGCAGACATAAAAGATGACACGAGATGAGCAACTAAAGGACAGAGAGAAACGACACGAGGTTCACAGAGAAGCGACTCGGAGTTCGTCAGAACTATTCGAGCTGCTTCAGTAACACGACACGAAGACAGAGGGAGACACGACACGAAGTTAAACAACCGAGACTAGGACTCGAAGACATAGATGACAAGGATAGAACAACACGAAGTATTACCTCATACAAGTTTTCCTGTCATGCATGGAAATCAACACGAAGTGTTGTAAGCTCAGACGACACGAAATCTTTTCGTGTTAGTGAGGGGAAACAGCACGAAGTGTGGCTCAAGTGGCACGAAAACAACTCCCAAAATTAACTGAAGTGGCTCGAGGATTTACATTAACACAGAGAAACATTTTTGTTCACAAAGGTTCATAGTGTTGAAACCATCAAGACATTATGACTCAGGCAACACTAAAATTCATTTGGTCAAATTGTTCAATTGAACAGGACATTCTCTTACTGTGTAATCCATTCACTTACATGATGAAACATGAGATTATCTTGAGATAAAGAAATGATTTATAGTGTGAGACATCATCAAAATCATAGGGACACAACAGTTTCAACTGAAGATAATATTTTCTTGTGTGCTATCCCAAATGAAATGGAAATCAAAGAGGTTGTCTTCTCTATGTCCCCTGACAGTGCTCCGGGACCTGATGGATTTACAGGCATTTTCTTTCACAAGGCATGGCCAGTTATAGCTGATACTGTGATCAATGCTATTCAAGAATTTTTTAATGATCGGAAACCTCTCCCAAGATGTTTCACTGCTACCATTATTGCTCTTATACCAAAAGTCAATAATGCTACTGAAATCTCTGATTATAGGCCCATCAGTCTTTGTAACTTTTCCTACGAGATTATATCTAAAATTCTGAGCAATAGATTAAGCAGAATTCTTCCTTCTCTCATTTCAAAGAAACAAACGGCTTTTGTCAAAGGGAGATACATTGTTGAAAATATCGCCTTAGCTCAAGAAATGGTTCAGGAATTGGGCAGGAAAACCAGAGGCAGTAATGTTATTTTCAAGCTGGATATGGCTAAGGCTTATGACCGTCTTGAATGGGACTTCCTCTTTGCTGTCTTGAAGCGCTTTGGTTTTAATACTCATTTCATTAATCTCATTGATATTATGGTGAATAATTGCTGGTTTTCTATTTCCATGAATGGTGAATCTGCTGGGTTCTTTAAATCAACTAGAGGTATCCGACAAGGTGACCCAATTGCCCCTTATCTATTCATTCTTGCCCAGGAAACTTTAAGCAGATTACTGAATGACACTTTTATGAAAGGAATGGTGGGTTGGTTCTCTGGCCCCCGGAGATGCCCAGCCATTTCCCATCTTCTTTTTGCGGACGACACTTTAGTTTTTGCCAAGGCAAATGCTGCTTCCATCCGCAACCTCATGAATGCTTTAAGAGCATATGAGCGAGCTTCTGGTCAGCTCATCAGTGTGGGAAAGAGTGGATATTTTATTCACCCCAAAAGCAATCCTGCTCTCCAAAGAAGAATTGAGGACATCACATACTTTTCTAGGCACTCTTTTCCCCATAAATACCTGGGCTTTCCTCTGGTTTTGGGCAGAACCAAAAAATTACACTTCGCGGGTATCATATCAGCAATTCAAAGGCGTATTGAGGGCTGGCAAGCAAAACTCCTTTCTCAGGGTGCGCGAGTGATTTTAATCAAGCATGTTCTTACATCTATTCCTATCTATGTTTTAGCTTCCACTCCACTTCATGCTGGCATCCATTAGTTATTAGATCGCTCTTTTGCGAATTTCTTCTGGGGAACCTCTAAGCATGGTAACAGAAAACACTGGAGATCTTGGAAAAAAATCTGTAAGCCGATCCCTTATGGTGGGCTTGGGATTATGTCTTTAAGACATACGGAACTTGCTTTGCGGGTCAAAATGCTATGGCATGTTTTGCATTCCAATTCTTTATGGGCTGAGTTTTTCAGGGCCAAGTATATTCAAGACAGGCACCTAAGTGATGTGAACTTCAAAGCTATGAAGGGTTTTGCCAGAGGTAGTTGGCTCCAAGCAAAAAATCTGATCCTGCGAAACAAAAGGATTATCATTGGTGATGGGTGCTCCACTAACTTTTGGAAGGACATCTGGCTAGGCAACAGATGCTTGGCATCTTATGTCCCTATTGATAATATTTCAAACACCAAAGCTACTGTCAGAGACATCATTACCAATCTAACCCAGGAGGATATACAGATTATTGATAGTTTTCTGCCAATTGACATTAGAAGAGCTATCTTACACACCATTTTAACTCCAAATCCGGATAAAGCTGTCTGGTGTCTTTCCTCAAATGTTGATTGTTCGGTCTCTTCAATCTATAAGAACATGATATGCTCTCAGCCGATGGAGAATCATTCTATTTGGAATCGCACTTGGTCTAAATGGCTTCCAACCAGAATTTCGGTTTTCCTCTGGAAGGTTATCTTTAATTGTCTGCCCACTGACTTGAACATTAAATCAAGTGGCATTCCTTTTTGTTCAAAGTGCAGCTGCTGCAAGGTTCATTATGAGGAAGACGCAGACCATTTATTCACTAAGAGTGATTGGGCTGCTTCCATTTGGTCCTTTTTCCATTCCAAAGGCTTACAGATTTGGGGTACTACAGCCAGAGGTCTCATTGTCAATGCTATTAAAGCTGTGAAAGGAAATTCTTTATTTGGTTTATTCACCATTGCTGTTATTGGTTATGGCATTTGGAAAATATGGAATGCTAGAAATGCTGTCATCCATGACAACAGGAACATTACTCCGCAAAGCTTCATTCACAGCGTACTTGTGCAGGTCAAGCAACGTATTTTGTATGCTGACCTTCAGGAAGACAACTACAAAAGTAAAAGAATTCTGACTGAACTTGACATTAAGGTTCCCGCAAGCAATGGCCCACAGATCAAGCTCATCAAATGGCAGTGCCCTCCTTGGCCTTATTTAAAACTGAATACTAATGGTGCTTCTAAGCAATCTGGTGACTCGGGTGGTGGTGGTGTGATTAGGGATTCTCAAGGCTCACCTGTCCTTGCTTTCTCGCATTATTATGCTCGGGGCAGCAGCATCATGGCAGAAGCCAGGGCTCTCTTGGATGGCCTCAAATATTTGAGGACTCTTACATCTTAGCCGGCCTTCATTGAGTGTGACTCACAAGTCCTAGTTCAAGTGATCAACAGGAAGGTACCATGCCCTTGGGTGATTCTCACTTATGCTAGAGAAATTTGGAGTATTCTTTCAGCAAATGATTTCATTATTCATATTTTCCGAGAGGCTAATAAGGTGGCTGATTCCTTGGCTAATTTAGCCTGCAACACGAATTGTAATTCTTTTTTTCTTTCACAGCAGCAACTTCCAAAACATATCAAAGGTGATGCCTGTATGGATAAGCTAGGTATGCCTAGCATCCGCTTGATGTAAAGGTTTTTTGCTCCTCTTTTGGTAATAAAATTTACCTCCTAGTAGTGCAATGGTGGAGTGGTTCCTCTCTCTACCCCTGGTAGAGGGTGCACTCTCCCAATGTGCCTAGGTAGGGTTTCTCTGGATGGTGTATGCCCTTCGATAAATTGATGAAGAAAGAAGCATCCTTCATATGGTACGAAGACTGCCAGAAGGGCCTTGAACACATTGAGGAGTATTAGTTGTCTCCTCCGGTCCTAGGGGCACCCGTTAAAAGGAAACCCCTTATCCTCTACAATGCTGCTATAGATGCCTCTCTGGGGGGACTTCTAGCCCAACTTAACGAGGAGGACAAAGAGCAACCATTGTATTATCCCAGCCGGAAACTCATCGGACCTGAGCATCAATATTCACCTATGGAAAAGGGGTGCTTAGCCTTGGTATTTACTATAAAAAAGTTAAGGCATTACCTTTTGGCACACCGAGTGGAACTCATTTCAAAATGTGATCCGCTCAAATTCCTTCTTAGTCAGCTTGTTCTCTTAGGAAGGCTCGAAAAGTAGGCGCTCATCCTCATGGAATTTGATATCACCTTTGTCCCACGCAAGGCAATCAAGGGACAGGGGATGGCTGAGTTTTTAGCCGCACATCTTGCGCCAGAAGACTCACAGCTCAATACTAAGCTACCTGATGAAGAGGTGTTGGCGCCTCCGCAAGAAACAAAGAAACATGTTGAAGACCTCCCACTACAAGCGGAGCATGACGTCCTCGCTCTTGATTTGCCATTTTAGAAATTGTACTTTGACGGCGCTTCCCAAACAATCAAGAGGGCCAGTAGCCTTACAGATTTTGCATTTGGCACCGGAATAGTTTGTGTATCTCCTCAAGGTGGCATTCTCCATAATTTGTGTGCCCTCATGAAGTCGTTGGCAAACAACAAAGAGGAGTACAAAGCACTAATTATTGGGCTTCAGTTGGCATTGGAGATGGGCATTAAGTGCATCAAAGTGTATAGGGATTCTCAACTCGTCATTCGACAAGTTCTGGTTGATTATGACGTCTGGAAGAAGGAATTGATTCCCTATCATGTAGCCGTCATGAGACTAAAAGAAAAGGTCTACCTATTTGAAATAGGTCATGTTCCAAGGAGTAATAACTCCCCAGCAGACGCTTTGGTGAAATTGGCGTCAACCTTAAAACTCCCCCTAAAGGAGAGTTGAATGTCACCGTCAGACACCGAAGGCTCATGCCAAGCGTGTTGGATGAAGAATTTGGCCTCACTGTCTATGAGGTCAATAGCATTCAAGAGGAGGACGCTCCAGAAGAAGAGAATTGGCGCGAGCCGATCATAAAAATAAAGAATGGGTGACTTCCTCCTGGTCGGGCCCAAAGAGTCCAATTGCTGCGTAGGTGTTGAACCCCAAAAATGTTCATAATTTCTGATAATTACATAAAAAAATCAGAAATTAAGAAAATCGGTCGTCATCGTCATACCGAATGCTCATGGGCATTTCATCAAACACCTTCTGAGCGAGACAAAGTTATGCACACTCGCTCAAAAAAATTAAACTTTAGCTCATAAATCGAAGAAGGGTGAGCACTTGCTTAGGCTCACCGTTAGCCAAGAAGGTGACCAGAACTCACCGTGGCCACTAGAAGGTGGTGACTACAATCCTTCTTATATTTATGATCAAACCAGTCAGGGTGAGCACTTGCTTAGGCTCACCATTGGCTTGGAAGGTGATCGAAACTCTCCGTGGCCACCAGAAAGTGGTGACCACACCCCCTGAATATTGAAAATTGCACTCCCACCGGGGGAGTTCCCCCACTTACTCCACCGGGGGGGTTCCCCCCCTGCTGCTGCTGCTCCCAACCGGGGGGGACTCCCCCCTCCTGCTGCTGCACCGGGGGAGCTCCCCCCGGGCCTGCCTGCTACTCCCACCGGGGGGAGTTACCTCCCCTCATCTTCTTTCTTGCTGCTGCACCTCCGGGGGAGGAAGAATAGAGAGAAGAAGAAACGGAAGAAAAGAAGAGGAAGAGACATTGGGAGGTGAAAAGGCATGGGAGTTACCTCCTCCAAGGTCCGGGGGATCTCCCCATTGGCCTCCTCCACCTCCTATAAAACCCAAGCCCTCTCCAATTGTGGAGGAGAGGAGGGAGACTCTCGTGGAAGGTTGAAACTCTGCTCAAAAGAGGCCGGAGAGAAGACAAGAAGAACTCCGGGATGAAAAAGAGGAGAAGTTTCAACTCCACTAAGTTTTGTTATTTCCTAAAGCTCTTGGTGGCTTGAAGATTTCAAGATGTCTTTTGATTATCAAAGTTGCTGGAATGAAGATCCATACAAAGTTCATAAATAGCCAAAGTCCATGAAAAAAAATTGCAGAAATGTCCCTAAGGGCAGAAAAATTGTAGAAATACCCCCGGTGGGCAGAAAATTGCAAAAATACCCCGGTGGGCAGAAAATTATAGAAATGCCCCCGGTGGTCAGAAAATTATAGAAATGCCCCCGGTGGTCAGAAAATTACATAAATACCTCCGGTAGTCAGAAAATTACAAAAATACCCTCGGTGGATAGAAAATTGCAGAAATACCCCGGATGATGGGAAAATTACAGAAATGTCCCCGACAGAGGAAAAATTGCAGAAATACCCCGGATGATGGGAAAATTGCAGAAATACCCCCGATAGCGGGAAAATTGCAGAAATACCCTGAATGCCGGGAAAATTGCAGAAATGTCCCCGATGGCGGGAAAATTGCAGAAATACCCCCGATAGCAGAAAAATTACAGAAATACCCCCGATGGCGGAAAAATTACAAAAATGTCCCTAATGGCAAAAAAATTACAGAAATACCCCCGATAGCGAAAAAATTACAGAAATCTCCCCGATGAAGGAAAACTTATAGAAACACCCATGGTTGTGGGAAAATTGCAAAATAGCTCCACTTGTGGGGCTCAAAATTACCAAAATACCCTCATTCTGGTTTACGCCGTTTGCACGACTCGGTGGAGCGGGACCACGCCCCTTCTCTGAAGCGGTGTGCGCTCTCCTGTGTTCGACTTATGGCTAACCATCCAAATCCATATATCTTTTCATGGAGCCCTGAGAGGTTCAGAAATTAAGACAAGGAATACTCGAGAAGTCAAATGACAGGGCTATTCCCGAGAAGTCTAGAAATTAAGACGAAGAATACCCAAGAAATCGAATGACAGGGTTATTTCCGAGAAGTCCAGAAATTAAGACGAGGAATACTCAAGAAATCAAATGACAGGGTTATTTCCGAGAAGTTCAGAAATTAAGACGAGAAATACCCAAGAAGTCGAATGACAAGGTTATTTCCGAGAAGTCCAGAAATGAAGACAAGGAATACCTAAGAAGTCAAACGACAGGGCTATTTTCGAGAAGTCAAGAAATGAAGACGAGGAATACCCAGGAAGTCCAATGACATGGCTATTCCTGAGAAGTCAAGAAATGAAGTCAAGAACGCCCAGGAAGTCAAACGACGGGGCGATCCCCAAGAAGTCAAAACTGTCAAATATGTTCCGAAACGTCAAAAGTAATGAAAATGCCCAAGAAGTCAGAAAGTGACAAGGCTATTTCCGAACGAGGGTGGACATACCTAGAAAGAGTCAGAAATTCCAAGAACATCCCAATGTTTGGAAAGACTACAAAAATACTCTGATGGAGGAAAATTATAAATATACCCCACCGTAGGCAGAAATGTCCTTTATGGACACCAAGGCAACTTAAGGGTCCAATCACAATAAAAAAAGAGTGATTATGACCACGAAGCGATTCCGACGGACCAACGGTGATCATCTTGGCGATCCAACGGTCCTCGTGATGGAATTTTAATTCAATGGCCCGATCAAGAGGAAAGTAAATTCAAAGATCTAATGCAGAATGAAGTAAATTCAAAAGCACTGGTCGCGATCAGATGTTATCCTGAAGACCCGATTACACAATTGGGATCATATGTAAAGATCTTGAAGATCGATCGTAATTCCAATTATATATGTTCAAGAAATGAAGTCTTCAAATTTCTTTGCAAGAGTGTGTACCCATCATGGGCGATCGTCAAGATCATTTATGTCACAACACATATAGGCAAAAAGGCGTTCTTCGACAATTAATCAAAGGTGTTCGGACTTGTCCGATGTAAATTAACACCGACTCCGATCGGTGGGGAAAAGTCATGTACACGAACCCTAAATCGTCTGATAAATCCCAAAAAGTGCGGAATTCACAAATATGCCCAAAATATACGCATATCCATCCGACGAAATCGGATGCCCGAAAATTTCGCGTGTAAACAGTAGGGCAACATCTTATCAATTAATTAACGGATGGCTCTTCAAGCTCGTCCATGAGAAAGATCGATCGGTCCTCCTACGGTGTCTTTTGCCTAAGGAAGCAAGAACTGTGATGCACGAGGTCCATTCTAGAATCTAGATTGTGCGGGGCTCATCAAGCAGAAGCCAAAAGTGAAAAATAGCATCAAGCTTAAAGGGTTTTACTAGCCCACCATGTAAAGAGATTGCAATCAGTATGCTCGTACATGTTATCAATCTCAAGCATTCGGATCAGTGCCCGAAAGGCCGCCTAACCCACTCCATCGAACAGCGCCTACTTGGCCATTCGCGGAATGGGGTATGGATATTGTGGGACCATTCCCACCTTCATCCCAAGGCCACAAGTCCATCCTTGTAGCCATATATTACTTCTCCCATTGGGCTGAAGGTATTCGACTGCGAGAAGCAATAGGGGAAATCGTTGCCTGATTTGTGAGGCATTATATAATAGACAGATTCAATACCCCTAGCCGAATCGTGTCGAACAACAGCAGACCGTTCAAAAACAAGACTGCGTACGCACTGGCAGCTAGGTTCCACATTGATTGGAGGACATCGTCGGTCTATAATTCTCAAGCTAATGGGCTAGCCGAAACCTTCAATAAAACTCTTTGCAAACTATTGGCCAAAATAGTTGCTAACCGCAAAAAGGATTGGGACGAAAAAGTACATGAAGCCTTATGGGCCTATCGGACTATCTACAAGACACCCACAGGTTGTTCCCCATTCTCTCTGGTCTACAGGGCTGAAACAGTGGTCCATGTAGAAATTGAACTGGCATCTTATCGTATTGCTGTCCACACTAGGCTGTCAGACTAAGACTAATTTGAAATAGAAAGAAAGCTCGAGGAATTGTCAAACCTAGAAGGCGAAAGACTCCGAGCCTATATACACTTGCAAGTTTATCAAGCCCGCATGACACATGCTTACGATAAGCTCGTCAATCAAAGGGCATTCAAAAAAGGTGACCTTGTCATGATCAATGAAAAGGAGATATTGGCAGGAAGATCCAGTGGCTAACTTCAGCCCAACCGGCGAGGACCTTACATTGTTCAAAAGGTCTATGAAGGAGGTGCCTACACGGTCATTGATCATAAGGGAAACAATCTCTTCCCTCCTCTTAATGGTCAACACATGAAGTTCTACCATGCGCCACAGCACGAGCTCGTACAACAATCCTTACATGATGTGTCTTTTCTCGAATGAGACTGGAGCTGAGTTCCAAAAAAAAATGGGGCTTAAAATACGAGTGCCCCGGCAGACTTAGTCATCTCCCATCCGAGGACTGGCAAAAGGCAAAAGGGCCTCATACCCAGTTGAGGTGAAAATATACAAGGGCGTCTCAGATAAAAATAGGTAACCCCTCAGTGTGAAAACCCGCAAGGGCGCACCGAAAAAAGTTAAAGGGGGCCAACCTTGACGAAAACCCGAAAGGACGGTGAGGTTCGTAATGTAAAAAAAAAAAAACACACTTCTTCCCTTTGCAGCATACCTCTATGGGTGGGTCCGAGTCAAAGACTTCACCCTACGACGGCAAGTTTATCAGAACGACGTCATAGCTACAACGCCCACGTCGGCCCGTAACATTCGGTCCCACTGTGATCGCCATATTTCAAAGCGTTAGGTTTGACTCATACATCCCTCTCGGGCCGTCAAATTCATCCATTCTTTTTGTAGAGTTGACTCACATGTCTTTGACACATCAACCCTACCCATATTTTGGACTTCCGGGTTTGACTCATACGTCCCTCTCGAGCTGTCAAATCCGTCCATTCTTCTTGTAGAGTTGACTCATATGTCTTTCGAACCGTCAACCCTACTCACATTTTGAATTCCGGGTTTGACTCATACATCCCTCTCTGGCTATCAAATCCATCCATTCTCCTTGTAGAGTTGACTCACATGTCCTTCGGACTGTCAACCCTACTTATATTTTGAATTCCGGGTTTGACTTACGCATCCCTTTTGGGCTGACAAATCTTTCAATTCAGCTTGTAGTGTTGGCCTATGCGTCCCCTTCGGGCTGCCAACCCTACTCATCTTTCATCTTCTGAGTTTGACTTACATGTCCCTTCCAGACTGTCAAATCCATCAATTCGGCATGTAGTGTTGGCCTATGCATCCCCTTCAGACTGCCAACCCTACTCATCTTTCAACTTCCGAGTTTGACTTAGATGTCCCTTCCTGGCTGTCAAATACATTAATTCAATTTCAGTGTTGGCCTATACGTCCCCTTCGGGCTGCCAACCCTACTCATATTTTGAATTTTGGGTTTGACTCACACGTCCCACTCGGACTGTCAAATCCGTCCATTCTTCTTGCAGAGTTGACTCACATGTCCTTCGAACTGTCAACCCTACTTATATTTTGAATTCCGGGTTTGACTTACACATCCCTTCCGGGCTGTCAAATCTATCAATTCCTCTTATAGAATTGATTCACATGTCCCTCAGACCGTCAGCCTTACCCATATTTCGAATTATACGTCTCTCTCGAGCTGTCAAATCCACCCATTCCTTTTGAAGAGTTGACTCACATGTCCCATCGGACTGTCAACCCTACTTATGTTTCAAGTTTCAGTTTTGACTCACATGTCCCTTTCGGGCAGTCATTTCCGAACATTGCTACTTATAATGTTGGCTCCCATGTTCTTTCAGGCTACTAAGCCTATTTGCGCCTCAACTCTTGGTTTGGCTTATTTCCGGTTACAAACCTCCAAAGCCATCCTCACCCTTGACTCCCAAATCCTGAGAGTTCCAATCTTGACTGCCTGATCCTTGCGGATATGTCATTTGCCCCACCAGCATCATAGGTGTTTTCAACAAAAAAAAAAGAGAAAAAAGGGGCTAAAAATACTGATGCCCCAGTAGACTTAGTTGTTCTCACTAGGGGGGCAACTAAAGACAATAATACTTCCCAGCTGAGGTAAAAATCTGTAAGGGCGCCTCAGGCAAAAATGGGTAACCCCTCAATGTGAAAACCCACAAGGGTGCACTGGAAAAAGCAAAAGGAGACTAGCCTTGGCGAAAACTCGAAAGGGCGGTAGGGTCGATAAAGTGAAAAAAAAATAGAGAGAGAAAGATGAAGAGAATAGCAAACATGCAAAAGGATGGAAGCGACAAGCTACTAAACTTTGTCCTTTATTCATCAATCTCATCAAAGAAAAAGGAGCCCAAGATAAGCCCTCGGGATAACCAAAACAAAATTGGGCAAACTACAAAAGCACTGTATGCAAAGGTGATCAAAACCCATCAGGGTCTGGACTCGCTCCTCCTCAGATCAGCAACGCAAGTCTCACTCAGGACCTCCTCCTAGAGCTCGTCAAGTTTGCACTGGATAGTATCTGCCTCAACCCGCACATGGATGCGCTCCTCCTCAACCTCCCGTGTATGCCGAAGAAGAACCTGTATCTCCCTCTGTAGCTCCTCTACTCGAAGGGAGGCCATCCGGTCACGCTCTTGAGCAACTTTAGCCTGGGCATATCCCTCTGCTTAAGTCGCCCGCAATCTCGAAAGCTGCTCCTCTTCCTACTGGATCATCGCTCTGGTCCTCTGTTGTCGCTCCAGACAACATGGAGGTGTGCGAACTCATCCCACAGTGCTACGAGCCTCACCATCCAAGCATCCATGGGGAGACCAAACGCATGGTAGCTCATGGTACAACCCTCAAGAGCGCTCCTCATGGCCTCAACAGCAAGAAGAGGATCAACCTAAAGCAGCAACTGAAGGTTCTGAACAAGTTAGACAGTCATATCAGCATTTGCCAATGCCACGGCTAGCTAAGGACCATCGGGCCACTCTATCCTAAGAGCAGGGAAGCTCTGAGGCGCCTTCGAAGCCTCATCAGCTAAAGCTGAAGCTAAAGCAAAGAAAGGAGACAAAATCTGATGAGTGTCTTTTCACAATAAAAGAAACATGTGCAGAATTTTGATGCACAAGCTACAACGCCCCTACCTAAGGTGGTATTGTGCTTATCTGCTGCATCCACAGGAAGAGGCTCCTCTCAAGAATAAGGAGGGGCACTAGCAGGCACCAATGCTGATCCAGCAGGTTGTGTATCAGCGGCTATGCTCTCAGCATGTGGAACAAATCCATGTGTAACTCAGAACAACTCAATTATAAAGTGCTGAGAATGAGAGCATAATGGGACAAGACATACATGTCCCCAAAACGCCTCTTTCTTCTGGGGCAGCAGATGGGGTGAGTTCCATATGGGGGGACATATTTTCCTCTTCAGTAAGCACTTCCTCATCATGAGTCTTTGCCGCTCCAGAAGTCTTCACTATCAGCTCTGTGGAGAGAGGAATTGCTGCAAAGACATAAAGAAATGGCCAGCATCATGAGAGAGAGGTACCCACGAGTTGCCTACAATATAGATCTCCATTAGAAGAATACCTAGAGCTAAAAGCTCAGTGGGCGCAGCAACGTCATCAGAACCATCCTGCTCCTCCAGAGAAGCCTGATGTGTCACCCCCACAATAATAGTCTCATTGGGCTGAGGACAGATTCCTCCTCAGTTTGACCAATAGTTGTTCGTGTCAATGAAACAATGAGTGCCAACAAAAAGTGTGAACAAAGCAAATACAGAGGCGGAGTTCATACCCACAAGATCCACCAAACTAGTTTTAACCAAGTTGGCAGTGGGTGCCAACAACCCTGGGGCGAAAGCCAATGCTACACTATCAGAAGTCCTCAACTCTGGGAGGTATGTATCAGCCATCATCCCAAACTCTACAGCGCTTAGGTCGTCATGGTAGTCCGAGAGATCTGTATATGGACCAAGCTCGACAAGCTGTGAGAACATCCCTATAGAGATAGCCACCTCAACAGCTGCATGATTTGTGGCAAGTAAGGAAAAAAGCCACGAAGCATAAATGAAGGCAACAAAATTGACTCCTACTTCACCTGGGATGGTCCTCAATTCTCCGCTCTCAGGGGACCTTGTCGGAGAGAAGGAAGGGTCCTCACCAGATGAGGAACTAGAAGCCCATGTGCTCGATGAAGTACCCGAACTCCCCCCAGTGGAGGAATTGGAGGTTGAAGAACCTTCCTTACCAGAAGAGAAACTGCCGCCTTCTTTAATAATAGGAGGACTGGGTGGGACTCGAGGATCCCCTATAAGAAATTCCACATTAGTGAAAAAAAATGCTTAACTCCTCCCATACAAAATGGGAGAGGAATACAAAGAGGATTTACTTGAAGCCTGAGTAGCAAAAACCCTCTCCACTTCAAGTAAAGGAGAGGCAGCGGTCACCAGTGTATAGTCGTCAGTAGGAGCAGTCAAGTCCTCAATATCGAAGGCAATATCTAGGTTGGATTCATCAAGGACCAATTCCACCTCTGTGAAGGCATTCTCCGGTTGAGGGGAGAAGCTCATCCCTACGCCAACCTCAAGAGGACCTGCATCAAGCATAATTGTTATAGCATCTCATGCAAGCCAAAGGTGCAGCAAAAAAAAAAAAAAAATCCAATTGCTTACTGGAGATGTCCGCTCTGATGGGAGACTCTCCTCTAGCCCGAAGACAAGAGGATGGTCTGATATCCTTCTTGTTGCTTTCAGCTCGAGGCCGTTTTGAAGAGGTATTAGCCTCGACAGGGGTCACATTTGGAGAATCCTCTAAGAAAGAAACCCCATTCTCCTGGCCATCAACGTCATCTACAAATGACAAATGAATGTGCGAGATAAGCATTCCAAGATACAAAAATGTGTATACATCAAAAAAAGGGGGTAGGCAATGAAGCAATTACCTGCTACTCCAATGGCCCTTAAAGACCTCAAAATGATTTGCTCGTGTTTTAATCAGAGAACACGAGCCACATTCCTCGCGACATCCAAGATGGCGTTCGGAATAATGGCCACCTCCAACTCAGAAATATATTCCACGGGGCTAGCAGAGCCCACTACATTAATCACATGGGCTTTCTATTTCACGAAGGTGCTACCTCCACGGGCTCCCTCAGGCACTAGTCGTGACAACTGTGACTTCCTCTTCAAACCACAGGAGGTCCTAAAATGCTCCCACCAGGAATAGACCCATGAAGAGCTAAAGGCCGCCCCATGACCAGAAGAAGGAGCTGGGACTGCCCCTACTGTACCTCGCAAGGGCTTCTGAGCCCCAATATATTGGCTCATGTCTATGGGAATGGACCGGCCCTCTACATTCCAAGCATTCTCTATGTCCCTGATGGCCTTGGAGGCCCCAAAAAAATGTGACCTAACAAAGTCTAAAGAAGGCAGATCATCCCTCCTCAAACGCCTCTCCTTAGCAGATCTGATGGTGTCACTGTGCTGCTTGAAAACACTGCTGACCTTGAACCACCAACGCACATGATGAATGTCAAAATGGCCCTTGCATGCCTGCGTTGGAATAGCATAATCCTCCACATCACGGTAGAGGAAGTCAAGCCATGCCGATGCAACTAAATGCACGTCTTTGTGCCTATACTGCCGAAGAACCAGAGGAAACTCCACATTAGGAGGAATAACCGGTCATACCCAAACTTCCGTGCAAACCGGTGTGGACAGTAAGGCTCGAGGACTGTAATGCTGGAACGGCAGTAAAGTAGAACGCTGGGGCTATGTACAAAACCCACTCAGCAAGAGCGTGGGAGGAAGGCAAGGCCCGCAAAGACAACCTGCAAGTAACTGAATCTCCTTCCTACGCTAGATAGGGGCGGTAGAGATGGGAGAAGTGGTCGAGGTTCAGACCCTCGCCCCTCTTGGTAGGGAGGAAAGATAGAACCAGGCATGCACCAATTAACTGTGTAACAAAATCCTGATTTGGGTGTCAAATGAAAGCAAACACAAGTGGAGACGTAGAATTATCAACTGATGATCTCTGTGAGAACTCTGGGAATAGAAGTTCAGTCCAAGCACTCAAATAGTGAGTGGGCATCAAGATACTCTTGTCCCTGGGAGAGGAATGTGCTGTCAGGGCCCCGAAAGAGTGATAAATGTTCGCAAGGGTAATAGGTGCAAGAGCTACTCTCTGGCCACACGCCATCAAACAGGCTGGATATATCACCTCAGCTCGAAGAACACCTTCCTCACCGTGAGAAAGCACAAAAGTGGCCAACCAGTAGGCCAAGTCGCCAAATATGTGAGTGGAGGTAATCTACGCGAATTCCACCCCTGTGCTGGAGCAGGCAAATGGCGTGGATGTGGAGAGAACATCAGTCTAACCTCTCTACACTACTCCCAGGTCACACCTGGCTGGGCAAACTCCTCATGGAAGCAAAAAGGGCCGTTGTAAAAGTGACTCACTCAAGCATTCAAAGTCACCTAGGATGTACAAGGGGTCCTTTTCTTGCCCACTCGGGCTAAATCCCTTCATGTCTTCATCAGACATCTGAAGCAATAGGGCATGTGATATTTGTTGGCCCCATCTGAGTGACTGCTGTATAGATCATCCAGGAATAGCTCCTCATAGGCTCGCCCATAAACAGGGAGACCAGGAATCCTGTAGAAAGCCCAGAGGTCCAAAGAAGTCTCCCCCTCTGCTATAACGAATGTGTTCCATCAAAGATTGAACCTTTCTATAAGGGCCTGAAGCAAACTTATATGGCAAGGATAAGAATATAAAGTTGTTGTCACTGCATGGCGAATCCTTGCCTTATCCAACACTGATTTGTAGACAGTCAGGACACCCCAAAGCCACCCTGCCGCCCCGCAGTGATAACTGTGAGAAGGGATGACAAACCACCTCTCATACCAGCTGGAAGCCTTCAACGCTAAGATCCTCTCCAACAAGCAATCATGAGCATAATCATCATTCGCGAACTTCACCCCTGAGTGTGTCAAAAATAAACCCCCCACTGCGAGCTCTGTAACTCTATGACGCTCGTACAAGTGCCGAATAGTAGGAGACAATGGAGCAACATGAACCCTAAAGTTGTCGAAGTGCCTGAAGAAACCCAGACTCGCCTGGTCAAGATACTGTCTCTGCCGAGTGAAACCCTCTGGAAAGCTGGGATAAGAAAAAGTATAGGTACCCTACATGTTGTCCCTCCCCAACAGTATGACCCACTCAAGACGGCACCTCTCCTCTGCCAAAAGGGGATCATCACTCTCCATGCCAATGGGAATGAATAAATCTTTGAATGAAGAGGAAGAGATGACGGTCTAGTGGATAGTGAGATGGATATCCCCCTGACCAGTCATATGCATAAACTCCGTCTCTCCTCGTAATACAAGAGATATCCACAACTCCCTCGCCCTCACCGGCACTCTCAGTCAGGCCCTCGGCATCCCAGAGGAGACCACGATCCACTCCATCAAAATTCTCGACAGTGATGGTATGCGGAGGAAATGGTGGCATGTGCCGATCAGTCCGCTTGACAAAGCAGTCGTTGGAACCCCCAATCCTCATCCTCCTAGAATGATCTCTGTCTCCATTGTGGCAGGCCATGTCCACAAGTGCTGCAGAAAGAAAACGGAAGCAGAGGATTAAAAATAAATCTTCAAGGACAGCAATAAAACAATGAAGTGCAATCCTACAAAGTCCTGTTATGTCGAAGAGAATTAGGATGAATAGCTCAAGCTATAAAGGGCACGAGTCGCCCGCCCCCGCCTCCATCTTGCACGAACGTCCCGTGGGGGACATTTATTACACCCATTATTTTCTTGATTTAATCGAGACAACTTCCTCCAGTCAATCGAGGTTAATCGCACTATGCTTCGATGGCGGTCGAAATACGGCGCAAAGCTAGTATCACACCTACATGGAGTTGTCTCCACATTCTGAGACTCCCGCCCAAAAACCCCATCAATCATAAGCCCCTCAAAGTGATTGATTGAGGGCCAACTAAACCCACAACGATTGATGAACAGCATGGAGCCAAGCGTCATCGTAATCCCGGATAGATTTCCGAATCCCGGGTATTCCCGCTCGAGGTCCGAGACAAAGCAAAATCACATCGCAGCAAGAGGATGCACGTGTGGAAGACGTTCAATCACCAACGAAAAATCTGGCATGCATGTGCGAGACGATCCCAACGGAAACAAACTTCTCCCCTCAGTCAACGGCACAGAGGAGACAAAAAAATAAACAAAGGAGAAGCTTTTCTCCCTTCTACATATCCCGGCTACAAGCAAACTGCATAAAAGAGGGCCAACTAGGGTTTTAAAAGGGTGTGCCGATGTTTCTAACCCACCCTGACATGGTGGGGACCCGAGAAAGGCACCCGGGGTCAAGAGGACCCGCGCGGGTCCCCTTGACCCTAGGGAGACCCGTCGGGGTAAAAAGGGCCCTGCGTGGGGTCGTTTGACCACAACAGCCACACCCGTGGTCAAACGGGTCCCCCACGGGGACATTTGGACCTGGTGGGGCTTGCGTGGGGTCAAATGATCCCGCGAGGGGCTGTTTGACCCTAGGGGACCCCACCAGGGTCGAGCGGACCCCTGCGGGGGTCGTTTGACCCCGACGGGACCCCACCAGGGTGTCGCGACCGAGGTGGGGACCCCGGGTGGGGCCCACCCGGTGTGAAACACACTTCCGGGCCCCTTTCTTACCCCGGTAAAGTTTTCCGGGGTCATTTGACCCCGAGACCCTCATTTAACCCTGGTTCCCCTTTTTCCTTAAAAAAAGAGAGAGTGAGAAAAGAGGAGGGAAAAGCCACCATGTCAAGGTGGAGACCAAAACTCAACCCATCTTGTCAAGGTGGGTTCGACACCTTCTATATATACCCCATGGGTCAAGAAGGAAAAGAGAGGGGCACACGGACGGAGCACGGAGTATGAAACATGGACGGGACGTGAGGACTTTTGTTCTTCTGTTTGGCTCATGTTGGATCTCGGAATTTCCCCCCTCTATTTTTTCTCTCTTTTTGAAAAAGAAGAAAATGAGGCGGTGAGGTGGTGTATAAATTTCTCTCTAAGCCTTTCAAAGGAAAAGGAGAAAATTATAAGGATGCACATATAGGGCTGTGTAAATAGCATGTGCATGGTTCATTCCGTGGATTTTGCTTTAGGATCAGACGATGTGGGTTCACGTGGGAGACCTTTCCCCACTAACCGAGATCAATATTGATTTACATCGACATGCAGTCCGAACACCCTTGATTAACTGTCAAAGAAACTCTAAAGTCCTTCATCTAAGTTCTGACATTGAGGACATACTCGCTTGCAGGGTTCCAGGTTAACTCTCGTTCACCACCCAGGAATTGATAAAAGTGGGGTTTCATCAAAGGCCTCATTAAGTTAAGCAAAATCTTACGATTTGAGGGTGTGTATGCAATTTTGCAGAAGCCAGAGGCATGTGCCAGGAGGATTTTTGAATTCCAAGGGTATTTCGATGATTTCTGGGTTCTAGGGGTATTTTGGTAATTGTATCAAGCCAGGGACTTTTATATAATTTTTAGGTTGGAGAGACACTACAGTGCAATCTCTGACTTCCGAGGGCACTAAGGCAGTTTTCAGAAGGTTCGGGAGCTATTTGACCATTTCTAGACTGCAGGGGTATTTTGATAATTTTACCATGTCAGGGGCCAACTTAGGGTTTTGGATGACACTTAGGCGCAAGGATGGTCTGACAAGACCCCCAAGTGGAAGAACGACCTTGGGCCCTATGAAGAGCGAACGTGAGTTCATTCTCAAGAGAGAGGAGGGGGATATGCACAATTTTCCTAAAAGTTAGGGCTCATTCGTAATTTCCCTTGATACACATAAAAGAAGACAACTGAGTGCATTCATTCTAATTTATGTAAATACAAAGATTGTCGACGAATTGTCGACTGTACAAGAGAAGTCTCCGCACTGACGCGGAACATAAGGGCATAGCCACCATTATGGAAAGTTGCAAGGCAAAACTGCAATTTACAGGACTTCGGTATTTTCTTGCCGCCAAGGGAAGGGCATTTCTATAATTTCTGATTAATTCAGAAAATTACAAACAACTGCCGCCCAAGGCGCATAGAAAATTATACAACACCACCACTGAGGGCATAAGTGTAAGGCCTAGGGTATTTATAAAGCATACCCTTGATAGGCCTTCACAAACAAACACACAACACTTGCTCCTTGGCACGCCTCGTCTATGCGTAGGTGTCGCTCTTCGCGTATCTCCCTGTGTGTGTCCATTCTTCTTGAACCCAGAGGGTATATATAGAAGTTAGCCGGACCCACCTTGACAAAAGGAAAGGTTTTTGGACCTCACTCTAACCAAAAGAGTGATTTTTGGACCCCCACCTTGACAAAAAAAGTTGTTTTTAGATCCCAGGTTATCAAGGTGGGTCTTCCACCTCCTTTTTTTGTTTTTTTTCTCTTTCTTCTTTCTTTTTGGCAGAGAAGGAAACATACCCTAACGGGGTCCACTGGCCCGCGAGGTCAATTGACCCCGCGGGCTCATTTGACCCCGTCGGGGGTTCCACCGGGGTCAAACGACCCCACGTGGGTCATTTTGGCCCCGGATGGGCCTCCCAGGCCCCCAGGTTGACACCCTGGTCTGAAAAAAGGCCCGCCCTCCCCTTTTAAACCCTACTCGGGCCTTTTTCTGCTCCTGTGCTAGCAGTGGGACGTGAGGAGAGGAGAACGTTGCTCTGTTGTTTGTTTGTGTCTGTTTTGGGCCGTTGGCGACGGGGAAGGAACTTGCATCTGTCTGGACCACGTGATACACGGCCGTTGGTCTCTTCTACGAGTGCATGTATGAATTCCCTCCATCCTTCTTTGCTGCGACGCAATTTGCTATTTGATATGGTTGGATTCTGGGACCTGATTGTGCGGAGATACGCCACAAAATGACGGTGTTGACTTCAAATCGTAGTTTGACCGTAGATTAACATGAGGGAGGTGTCTCGAACTATTAGAGAAAGTTAGGGGTGCAACAACCCATTCTAGGGTATGAGAAAATAAATATCTCGGGTCTTGTATTTATGCCCCCAGTGGTCATGTTTGGTCGTTTTCTATGCCTTTGGGTGGGGGAGTAATGTAATTTCTCGAACCAATCAAGAATTACATAAATGGCCTTCCCAAAATCGCAAAAAAATCCAGAAGTCCTGTAATTGCAATTATACCCTACAAGTTTCTTAAATTATGGTCATGTCCCTATATCTCGCGTTTGTGCAGAGATCCATTGTCTAGTCGACAATCTGCCGACAACCTCTTGTATTCACACAAATTATGAATATATCACCCATGTTTGTGTGTCTTTGTATGATTGTACACAAACCTTGGCTACCCACAAAATTGTGTGTATGCCCCTACTTTGTTAGGAATGACAATGTGTATGCTGTTCCTAAGCCACGAACTTGTCCTCATACCCGTGGGTATTGCCTAACCATGTTTGCACCTGAGTATCGCTAAAACCTCGCCCTTGGCCTCTGGAGAAGAAATTGCCAAAATACCCCTAGAGTCCAAAAATGGTCAAATAATCTCCAAATCTTCCAGAAATTGTCCGAGTGCCCCTGGAAGTTGGAGAGAGTGCCCAAACATTCACCCAATCAAGAAATTATGTAATGCCCCTGGTTTGGTCTCAAATTACCAAAATACTCCTGGAACCTGTAAAATTACCAAAATATCCCTGGAATTTAAAAACCATCCGGATACCCTAATATGTCTCCGGCCTCCTGTAAATTATAAATATATCCTCAGATCATAGAGTTTTGCCTAACCAAACAAGACCTTTGATAAAACCCTAATTCCATCAATAGCTATTGTTACTGTTGCATAAGGGAGTTCATTGTGAGCAACGCAAGCGAGTATGCACTTAGCGTCAGGACCATGTAAGGGACTCTAGAGTTTCTTTGACAATTAATCAAGAGTGTTCGGACTTTATGCCGATGTAAATCAACACTGACTACGGTCAGTAGGGAAAGGTCCTGCACTCGAACCTAAATCGTTTGATCAAACCAAACCCACGGACCATGCACAGGTTATATAAACAGCCTCACATGTGTACCGGTATAAATTTCCCTTTTCTCCGAGGAGGCCAGAAATTTATATCCACCTCTTACCACGTGAGAAAATTCGGTGACCAACACATCCCTAGCTAAAGACATGAGCCATCTCTTCTTGATTCTATTGAAGACAACTCTAATATCTTTCTACACCACATCACAAGAAATCTCGATTAAATTGGCAACTTCTTTAGCATGCTCCCAAGTAACTTTCTCCACCTTGGCCAACAAAACTTTAATCTCCTACTTCTCCCTAGCCCCTTTCCTTCCAATCTTCCTCCTTCCCCGGAACCCCTTCCTCCCCATTCTCTGCTACACCATCTTTAGAAGTCTCCCCATTTAATGACTCAGTCTCCCCCTCCACTTCCGAGACAAAGATCCAACCTCAAAATCAACAGGATCCCCTCCGAAGAAAGTCTTAAGAGGTTGCCTACGGCACCCAAACTGGGAGAGAGAAAATTGCCTGGGGAGGAAGAGAGGAGGCCTCCCGCCACAACAACACCCGACCCAAGACCAGCAGTTGCAGTTGAGGTGAAGGGGTTGTACCTCTGAGTCGGTAACTATAATGCCCTGACCTACTTGGGAAGGATGCAGGTGTAGTCTCAACGAAAGATATGGAAGTCCAAGGCCACCACACATACGGCCCTGCAAGAACGGTGAGTGTTGAATCAGATCTCGATAGCTTCGAATGGGTGTTGGGTAAGTCACGAGCAAAACCAACACCCGATGCGGGTAAGGCCGGGGCCCTCCCCTCAAAACCCAAGCCCGAGGAGGTTAAGTCACAGGCCCTTCCATATGAACGTAAGCTTGTGACGGATGTGCCACGGGTCCCCAGAGCATAACAAGAAAGTGGCTCGGCTGTCCGCATCAGGCATGCCAAGACTCAGACCAGCATGCCACTTGGCTCGTGCTCACCACCCCCATCTGGTCCACCAATAGGTAAAGCGGGGGATGGGGCATTTGAAATTTGAATGCCCGCCAGACCACCCAACTCCCTCTACATAGTGCCACCACGTACCCCCCTAAGGAGGTCGTCTTCCTCCTCGTGCCCGCTGCAAGGAAACCCTAAGGGGACGTCTGTACTTCGGCACCGACTTCCTGTGGACACCAAAAATTGCACGCACAGATTTCCTGCTCGGCCCAGCGTCAACAACGGCACCGAGTGAAGAAACCCCAGAGAGACTAGTCACCCAGACTCCCCAAATATGCACACTGCCGTGAAGCCGTCTCCGGAGTCGCGACAGTGAATAAGAATCAACCACCAAGAGCCCCACAATCCATGGGCCTCGAAGAAAATCAAACGGGCCACAACTCGTGCTCACAACGGGCTCAAAACTGCCCATTTAGCCGTTCAACGGCACGCCCCTGGCCCCTCTCAGCGGCACGCCCTTGGCCTTCAGCGGCACACCCCCAAGGTCCTTCAACGGCACGCCTCATGTGCCTTCAACGGCACGCACCTTTTGGCCCGTTCAACGGCACACCCTCTGCTGCCTTCAACGGCACACTATTTTAAGCCTTCAACGGCACACTATTTCAAGCCTTCAGCGGCACACTTCTTGGGTCTTCCAGCAGCACACTTGTGAAGGCCTTCAGCGGCACGCCTGCGAGGCTTTCCAGCGGCACGCCTTCCTCAGCCCCCAGCGGCACAGCGTTCGGCCCATCCACGCCGGTCAACGCTCGTAGCCCTCGGCGCGCAGCGAAAGCATGGCAGGCCCATGCCTGGACCTTGCTGGGCTGTCCTCGCCCCACCTACTCCCGTCCTCAGAAGTCGTCGGCCTGACCAGGGGTATAAGAACCCCTCACTCCGACAAAAAAAACAGACAGAGGAGCCCCCCCCCCCCCCAACAGAGGCTGGGGTTCGATCGGAGAAGGAAAAGAGAAGAAGAGAAGAAGGGAGAAGAGGCCCCCGTCCCCTTGCTGCTATCCTGACTTTTTTTTTCTTCTTTTCTTTCCTCTCAATGTATTAGCTCATTTGGGTTGCTCTTCTGGTGAGAATAAAAGAAGGAAGCTTGTTAGATGCTCATGGCGTTCCCTTTTCTCATTTTTTTTTTAAGTTGCTTGTTTCTTCCTCTTTACCGGCGGTTTGGCCCCTCCTGATGGTCTCCTTCCGCAATACTGGCATATCTAACTCAATGAGCACTGCCTCAGCGCAATACCGCCCCGAGTGGTCTACTCCCGAAGGATCCTCGTGCATGGTCTCTTTCCTCTTATGGTTTCTTCGCGGGGTTTAACCCCAAATCTGTCTTTTGGTCTGAAGGATTCACCCTTCCCTCTCCTCGAGTGCCCAGGGCCAATACTTCCTTCGTAGTGCCCTTAGATCTCTTTCTCCTTCTTTTGGGCATACTCTGATGTGACACCACCTAGGACTTACCAAGCAAGCACAATTTAGCATTCAAACGAACCGATAATGGCGACCGCTCACCCGATACTCACCCAAGTCCCGGAGTAACTTGGCAATGCCAAGGTGAGGTCGAGAGGGTTGGGCCCTTGCTGGTAGAGGGCCAGCGAGGCCAAGATTGACTCCCAAGGGTAATGGCAGCCCAATTCAAGGGAGCCGACGTCGTGCCGAGGGCACGGGTTCCACACTTTCCCACGGTGATCTCTTATAGCAAGGGAGCTTAAGGATCGGGCTCTCATACACGGCCAGCGGAGTTATGAACTAATATTGACTGAACAAATACTAAGTAGAGCAAAGTTTGGAGCACTTACTCGACCGGTTTGAAGAAACCGGTCCCGCTCGGAGACGTGGGCGAGCGGGGAGGCGAGGGGATCCCCACACGCCGCGTCGGGGCAGCTTGACCTGTTTAAACAACTATAAAACTACACCTCTCGCAGGAGGGGGATCTTAGGGTGGGGAAAACTTGTATTACATCCAAAACTACCTCCACACGGGGAGGGGCCTTCAGCCGGCCAAGCGGGGAGGGGAGAAACGGGGAAAAGAACGCCGAATGGAGACCGAGATCAGTTCTGCCTGCTCTCTGCGAGTGCTGACAGACAGTCGAAGAAGTGGCTGCTGTGACTGCTCCCAAATTTTGTTGGGAACGAAACCACCTGGAAAATCTTCGTAGGAGGGCCGAGAAGTCGTCCAAATTTTGCTAGAATTTCGGGAAGTCACTGTTGGCCGGGGCAGAGTCTCGAACAGGGAGGCAGACCTTCAGTTCTGACTGCTTCTGGATCACCACAGCAGGAAGAAGAGGTTGCCACCAGCGCTCCCGAGCTCAGAATGAGGCGCCGCTGAAGTCGTTGGAACCGCTTGTGAGTCCTCTTCGAAACGATCTTGACGAAGATGCCGAATGTTGTCGGAGCAGACCGGTAGACTCTGAACACTGAGGGGGGGTCGGTGCAGACTGAGTGGAGGAAGAACCGCGCACCCGGGGAAGAGAATTGATAACTTTCAGATCTGGACGCCAAACTGAGTTCTGCTTCTTGGGGATGAAAGAAAACTCGGAGTAGAAGATTTTTGCAGAAGAACTCTCGTTCAGATTCCCAGTAGGATCGTCGCAGTCGAACTTCCCATCAGGTTCAGGTGCTCTGCCGGGGAAGCTTCGCGCAGTCGAGGGAGAACTGCTCTCCCGGGCAGCACGGGGCTCGGACGACGACGAAACCACCGCCGTTGCGAAGAAGACAGGCAGACGCTTCCGGAAATGCCTCTTGTGCTTCCAGGGGCGCCGGGATGAAGACGTGGCCGGCTCTGCAAGATGCTGCTTCTCTGCAGGACTCTCAGATGTGGACAGGTTCGCCGATGCAACTTCGGATGAACATGAGATGGTGATGATAGGCTGTGGGGGCGACCCCAGGCTATTAGGGGGTCTGGGAGGGGGCAAACCAAGGTGAGGGAGGGGGAGAATGGGGACTGGAAGGGGGTCTAGCAGGTGGTGGGAGGGAGAGCTGCGAATTTGGTGTTGGAGGGTGAGGGAGAGGGAGATCTCTCTCTCTTGGGGAGTCTAGGGCATGGGGGAGGAGAGAGTGGAGGGAAAATATTCAAACTTTTCTAGGGAGTTGGGAGATTGTGTGGGGAAGGGAGGAGATTGTGTTGGGAAGGACAAGATGCTCCTAGGGAAGGAGGGGGGTAGGTGGTAGTTGGGGAGGTAATAGTGAATGCACTTAGGGAAGTGGAGAGGTGGTTGGGGGGGTGGCTTAGGTGGATGGGCTAGGGTTGATATGAAGGGTGAGGTGGAGGAGAGAGAAAAAATTCGAAATTGGGTGTGGAGGAGAGAGAAAGGGGAGTGGAAGAGAGAGATTAAGAGAGGGATGGGTGGGATTCTCTCCCTAAGGCTTCTCACCTCACTAATGGATTCACTCCACAATAAATCTAAAGTTAGAACTCACAAAATGGCAAATTTTCATTCATTCATTGATTTCAAATGGGGGGAATGGGGTCCTATATATAGGCAACCCACATTTTACAAAAAGTCCCTGACTCTTGCAACAATGACAAATAACCAAGGGAAGGGGGGCGCCCTTGGGCCTAGCCCAATGAATTGGGCCCATAATCTAATCTATCAACCTAATGACACTTAATCCTAGGTAAATGACTCATTAACCTAGGTACAAGACTCAAATAAAAAAAAATTACATAATTATGACTCAAAGAAAATATGAAAATTACATGAATTGACTAAGGAAAATGTGACGGACACATTGGAACCATGCTAGCGAGCAACCGGGGTTTTGAAAATATGAAGGGCGAGAGATGCCCCCATCATACTCCCGGGGTGCGGAGAACTCGACTCCGTCGAGTAAGAGTCCTTCCCTCCTCGGAGGGTGTAGAAGTGATGCCGCCCTCAAGTCTTCCGAAGGAGACCGATCCATCCACCCGACGAGGTAGCACTCATTCACCTTGCTCTTGGTGATAGTGACCTGTTCATCCAATATTCGTTCAATGCGCTCACGCTGGGCTCTCTTGGCTGGTGATCTCTCCTCACGGGTGGGTGCTCTCTCAATAGGAGGAATAGGCTCAATATTCTCACTGGGTACCACCGTGGGCCCCTTATATGGCACTAGGTCGGCTACATTGAATGTGGGACTCACTCCATACTCCTCGGGAAGATCTAACTCATAGGCATTAGTGCCAAGGCGTCTCAAAACCTAGAAGGGACCAGTCCCACGAGACCTCAATTTCGAGATGGCTCCTGGGGAGAGTCTCTCTATCCTCACCATCACAAAGTCACCCACGTGGAATTCTTGGTGACGTCGATGAGAGTCGGCCTGCCTTTTATAAGTCTCATTCTTTTTTGCTGATGTGCTTACTAAGATTTTCATGCAATTTTGTGAATGCTGACATTCTAGGGGTGATGGGTGGACCTGGACAACCAAAAGTAGACCAATCACGCTTTGATGCCAAGAAGACTTTGATGGAATTAGGAGGGCCGGGGCAACCATATGTGGACTTATCATGCAATGCTGTCATGTAGACTTTGGTGGGCCTAGGTGGGCAGGGACACCCGTAGGTGAACCTATCATGCAAAGTGGTGATGAATGTCGGGGGACCCGGACATCCGTAGATGCTTTTGACATGTGTATGACCAATGTTAAATGAGGGAAGGTCAATACACCCGAATATGAACCAATCATGCATCCTACTTGACATGTGGGTGATATGAACGAGTGGACCCGACTTATGAATCATGCCAAGTGGTGTTGTACGTCAAGACTTATGCACTCTTGTGCCAAAGAGGTCTCCTATGTGTGGGCTTTTGGACTTCCATTGGAATGGATCAAAGGGGTCTAGGAAGGTGGATATCATGAAGTGGGGCACTTCCTTGATCCCTAGGAGTATATTGTCTATAGTCATGGCTCCCATGGTGTAACTCGAGTCTAGGAAGGGGTGGGTTTGATCCATCACGGTGGGTTGGAGTAGGGAAAGGTGGGTGGTGGGTAAGGTGGTTGGGCCACATGGGTATCCGTACTCCCATTGGAAGGGGTCAAAGGGATCATGGTAAGGGCTACCTAGAGAGAGGAACTACATGTCCCCAAGGTCCTCACAAGGTGGTGAGTCATCCTCCTCCCAAGTAGTTGGTCCAAGGTCTCTAGTGGGTTGACCGTTCAAGGTACTTGGGATCTCAAGGGGTGGGGAGTAGACCGGGATGGATTCTTCCTCCAAGGGGAGAAATAGGATGATCTCACTAGTACAATGCCCACTTATGGAAAGGGAGGTGATGGAACCGATGGATGGGTGGACAAAGTTGATGGTGCTAGACTCCAATGGTCCCATGGCTAGTAGGCCGGTTAAGTGGGCTTGCCAATGTAGGCAATCCACAAGGTCTCCCAAGTCTTCCACAGAGTAGAAGTTTTGATAAGTGACATGGGGAGGTCGGGTGGGAACAATTTGAGATTTATATGCCAATGGTGGTGAGCTAGGGAGGGTGGGACATTGCTTGAGCCATTGGAGTATGGACTCATCTATGGTGAGGGTGCCATGTGTGACGGTGCATGGCCTTTGAGGATCCGGACCATGAGGGGTGGGGGAAGATTGAGGCTCTTCTTCTTTATTGGTGGGAGCTTGGGCTTCCTCTATGGTGATAAGAGGGTCCATATGGGCATAAATCTTCCTAAGTTCATTTCTCATCTCAACCCAAGAGTCGATGGGCTCTTGCCTTCCAACTTCCCTTAAGCCTACAATGTTTTGCCATTCATTACTAGCTTGGCGCAAGAGCAAACTTTTGGCATAGTTGACTTGCATACACCCTGACAGGGTGAACCTCCCAAAGTGGTGATCTATAGAGCTTTCCCATTCAAGATATAAACTAGGGTGGGATCCATCAAACACAAAGACGTCTATTGGGTCCAAGCGAGACGAATAGGCTAAGTAGGAAGTGGCCATGATGATAGGGTGATAAATGCAATGGCCCTAGGACAAGACTTAGTAGAGACAAGTCTAGAACTTGCTCTGATACCAATTGATGTGACACCACCTAGGACTTACCAAGCAAGCACAATTTAGCATTCAAACGGACCGATAATGGCGACCGCTCACCCGATGCTCACCCAAGTCCCGGGGTAACTTGGCAATGCCAAGGTGAGGTCGAGAGGGTTGGGCCCTTGCTGGTAGAGGGCCAGCGAGGCCAAGGTTGACTCCCAAGGGTAATGGCAGCCCAATTCAAGGGAGCCGACGTCGTGCCGAGGGCACGGGTTCCACACTTTCCCACGGTGATCTCTTATTGTAAGGGAGCTTAAGGATCGGGCTCTCATACACGTCCAGCGGAGTTATGAACTAATATTGACTGAACAAATACTAAGTAGAGCAAAGTTTGGAGCACTTACTCGACCGGTTTGAAGAAACCAGTCCCGCTCGGAGACGTGGGCGAGCGGGGAGGCGAGGGGATCCCCACACGCCGCGTCGGGGCAGCTTGACCTGTTTAAACAACTACAAAACTACACCTCTCGCAGGAGGGGGATCTTGGGGTGGGGAAAACTTGTTATTACATCCAAAACTACCTCCACACAGGGAGGGGCCTTCAGCCGGCCAAGCGGGGAGGGGAGAAACGGGGAAAAGAACGCCGAATGGAGACCGAGATCAGTTCTGCCTGCTCTCTGCGAGTGCTGACAGACAGTCGAAGAAGTGGCTGCTGTGACTGCTCCCAAATTTTGCTGGGGACGAAACCACCTGGAAAATCTTCGTAGGAGGACCGGGAAGTCGTCCAAATTTTGCTAGAATTTCGGGAAGTCACTGTTGGCCGGAGCAGAGTCTCGAACAGGGAGGCAGACCTTCAGTTCTGACTGCTTCTGGATCACCACAGCAGGAAGAAGAGGTTGCCACCAGCGCTCCCGAGCTCAGAATGAGGCGCCGCTGAAGTCGTTGGAACCGCCTGTGAGTCCTCTTCGAAACGATCTTGACGAAGATGCCGAATGTTGTCGGAGCAGACCGGTAGACTCTGAACACTGAGGGGGGGTCGGTGCAGACTGAGTGGAGGCAGAACCGCGCACCCGGGGAAGAGAATTGATAACTTTCAGATCTGGACGCCAAACTGAGTTCTGCTTCTTGGGGATGAAAGAAAACTCGGAGTAGAAGATTTTTGCAGAAGAACGCTCGTTCAGATTCCCAGTAGGATCGTCGCAGTCGAACTTCCCATCAGGTTCAGGTGCTCTGCCGGGGAAGCTTCGCGCAGTCGAGGGAGAACTGCTCTCCCGGGCAGCACGGGGCTCGGACGACGACGAAACCACCGCCGTTGCGAAGAAGACAGGCAGACGCTTCCGGAAATGCCTCTTGTGCTTCCAGGGACGCCGGGATGAAGACGTGGCCGGCTCTGCAAGATGCTGCTTCTCTGCAGGACTCTCAGATGTGGACAGCTTCGCCGATGCAGCTTCGGATGAACATGAGATGGTGATGATAGGCTGTGGGGGCGACCCCAGGCTATTAGGGGGTCTGGGAGGGGGCAAACCAAGGTGAGGGAGGGGGAGAATGGGGACTGGAAGGGGGTCTAGCAGGTGGTGGGAGGGAGAGCTGCGAATTTGGTGTTGGAGGGTGAGGGAGAGGGAGATCTCTCTCTCTTGGGGAGTCTAGGGCATGGGGGAGGAGAGAGTGGAGGGAAAATATTCAAACTTTTCTAAGGAGTTGGGAGATTGTGTGGGGAAGGGAGGAGATTGTGTTGGGGAGAGGGAGATTGTGTTGGGAAGGACAAGATGCTCCAAGGGAAGGAGGGGGTAGGTGGTAGTTGGGGAGGTGGTAGTGAATGCACTTAGGGAAGTGGAGAGGTGGTTGGGGGGGGTGGCTATGTATTAGCTCATTTGGGTTGCTCTTCTGGTGAGAATAAAAGAAGGAAGCTTGTTAGATGCTCATGGCGTTCCCTTTTCTCATTTTTTTTTAAGTTGCTTGTTTCTTCCTCTTTACCGGCGGTTTGGCCCCTCCTGATGGTCTCCTTCCGCAATACTGGCATATCTAACTCAATGAGCGCTGCCTCAGCGCAATACCGCCCCGAGTGGTCTACTCCCGGAGGATCCTCGTGCATGGTCTCTTTCTTCTTATGGTTTCTTCGCGGGGTTTAACCCCAAATCTGTCTTTTGGTCTGAAGGATTCACCCTTCCCTCTCCTCGAGTGCCCAGGGCCAATACTTCCTTCGTGGTGCCCTTAGATCTCTTTCTCCTTCTTTTGGGCATACTCTTTTAGCTCAGACCCAGCCCGGTGTGCCAACACCCTCTCCTCGTTGGTTTGCCAACCCATGAACCTTACCAATATTGCATCCACGCTCCCTGATCCCTTGCCCGGCACAGCCTCAGCAATCCTTACCCGGCACACCCCAATCACTCCTGCCCGGCACACTCTTAACCCGGTGCAATCCCTGGCGGAGCCCAGTCCGGCACAGCCCTCACTCGAGCCTACCCCGATACACCCCCCCCAGTGTTAGCCAGCCCGGCACACCTTCTTGAACCCCTCTTGCTCGGCACGGTTGCCATCTCCTCCTACCCAGTGCACTCCCAGTCTGTCTAAGTCGGGTCTCCCGCTCGTTGATTTCTCCGAGGTTTTCCGAAGTTTCATCAAAGGTGTTGCCGCTCTCAGGCGCCCACCTCCAGTTGTCGGGTTCCGCCACTCCATGTCGGCGCGTTCCCTGTATCTCCCTTACGCTCGGGTCAAGGGGAGATGCCGCCGAATTTTTGTTAGAAAATAACAAGACGTTAAAAGGCAAAAGGACGCAACAAACAAATGGGATAATAAATACATAGCAAAAGATAACAAAAGCAACAAATAAATAGAACAACAACAGATTGCAAGAAGAAGGAGAAAAGATTTGTATAAAACTACGCAGAAATCAAAGAAAAGAAGAAAAGAAAAGCCTTAAAAATAAGTAACAGGAGGAGTGGGCCTTCATCGGCACACATGTTCCAGCCTTCGCCGGTACACCCTATCAACCCTCCAGTGGCGCACTCTAACGGCCCTTCAACGATGCACCTTTTTGGCCCTTCAGCGGCACACTCCTCCTCACCGTCTCTCTCTTTCTCACCGGTGCACTCCCCCCACCGTCTCTCTCTTTCTCACCGGTACACTTCCTTTCCCCCTCACCGGTACATCCTCATCTATCTTTCTGTCCCACCTCTTCTTCCACCGTCTCTCCGAAGTGGAACCCAATGTATAGACTTGGCATATTGATGCACGAACACAGCAACAAGCAATGTATAGACTTTAATAGACGATGTACAGACTTTGAGCTGGCCAATGTATAGACTTTGAGCTGGCCAATGTATAGACTTTAATAGACGATGTACAGACTTTGAGCTGGCTAATGTATAGACTTTCATGGATGATGTACAGACTTTGAGCTGGCCAATGTGTAGACATTAATAGACGATGTACAAACTTTGAGCTGGCCAATGTATAGACTTTAATAGACGATGTACAGACTTTGAGCTGGCCAATGTATAGACTTTGATAGACGATGTACAGACTTTGAGCGGGCCAATATATAGACTTTAATAGACGATGTACAGACTTTGAGCTGGCCAATGTATAGACTTTGAGCTGGCCAATGTATAGACTTTAATAGACGATGTACAGACTTTGAGCTGGCCAATGTATAGACTTTGATAGACGATGTACAGACTTTGAGCGGGCCAATGTATAGATTTTAATAGACGATGTACAGACTTTGAGCTGGCCAATGTATAGACTTTAATAGACGATGTACAGACTTTGAGCTGGCCAATGTATAGACTTTAATGGACGATGTACAGACTTTGAGCGGGCCAATGTATAGACTTTAATAGACGATGTACAGACTTTGAGCTGGCCAATGTATAGACTTTAATAGACGATGTACATACTTTGAGCTGGCCAATGTATAGACTTTAATAGACGATGTACAGACTTTGAGCGGGCCAATGTATAGACTTTGAGCTGGCCAATGTATAGACTTTAATAGACGATGTACAGACTTTGAGCGGGCCAATGTATAGACTTTAATAGACGATGTACAGACTTTGAGCTGGCCAATGTATAGACTTTCATGGACGATGTACAGACTTTGAGCTGGCCAATGTATAAACTTTAATAGACGATGTACAGACTTTGAGCTGGCCAATGTATAGACTTTAATAGACGATGTACAGACTTTGAGCTGGCCAATGTATAGACTTTCATGGACGATGTGAGCTAGCCAATGTATAGACTTTAATAGACGATGTACAGACTTTGAGCTGGCCAATGTATAGACTTTAATAGACGATGTACAGACTTTGAGCGGGCCAATGTATAGACTTTAATAGACGATGTACAGACTTTGAGCTGGCCAATGTATAGACTTTAATAGACGATGTACAGACTTTGAGCTGGCCAATGTATAGACTTTAAGCTGGCCAATGTATAGACTTTCATGGACAATGTACAGACTTTGAGCTGGCCAATGTATAGACTTTCATGGACAATGTACAGACTTTGAGCTGATGAATGTACAGACTTTGTGTGTAGCAACCAGCCGATGTACAGACTTCGTGTCGCAGCGACCCGTCAATGTATAGACTTTGGGCTGAGGGACGTACAGACTTCGTGTGTGCTAGCAGCCAGTGTACAGACTCTGAGTTGTAGCAAATGGATAATGTGCAGACTCTAGCAGGCGATGTACAGACTTTGAGTTTTCCCCCGGCACACCCTCTTCTACCTTCGCCGGCACACCCTCCTCGGTGCCTTCCCCGGCACATCCTCTTCTCCCTTCACCGGTACACCTTGGGACGCCCTCATCGGCAGGCCCCCCATACCCCTTGCCGGTACGCTCTCCAGCGGCCCTCTCCCTCCGGGAAACATACACATATAACATATGATGATAATGACATTGGTGATAATAATAATAATAATAAATAAATTAATGAAAATTATGATAAATGAAGAAATCCGAATATATACAGGAAACAAACAAAAATGTGAAATAGTGATAATAAAAAAAGGGGGGGAAAATAATAATAATAATAAACAAAAAGGGGGGAGGAATCATTCGGAACAAATGCATAAAGAAGAAATGAATAGCAAGAGGAAAGAGAGGAACATATAATTAAAATCTCAGATAAAAAAAAAATATCAGGGTCCACATTGCAGCCCCATCTCTCTACGTGACCCGACGCAGAAGGAACAATGATGCCGCCCTCTCAGGCCGGGCCCAAGTCTTGGGAATTATCCCGACATGGCCAGGCCCCGACCTAGTCTTGGGCCGACATTCCAATCAGACCAGACTCGTTCTTCAGGCCGGATCCCTTCCGAGCCACTACTAAAATTGCCGCACGTCCGGCAAACATTTGAACGGGTTCGCCTCGGTTTTCGCCACGTTTCTATTATGGACCTGTGTCTGAATATGAAAAGACCCGTGAGCAACCAACATGGCCGACGGCTCCTACCCCGACGTGGTTGTGACCCAATATTGCTCCGGGCCGATAGCTCGTCAAATCGGATTCACTCTACCGGGATTCGTTCCCGCCCTTTCATTGAAATTGCCGCACTCGGCATACATTTGTACGGGGTTGTTTCTGTCTACGTCGTACCTTCAATATGGACCCTCGTCTGAATATCAAGTGGTCCGCAAGTGACCGACAGAAATCCTAATAGAATGAGAGGGCTCCTGTCATCCCTGGACCCTTTGCATGGGAAGGTCAACAGGGCCCCCGTGGGCCATGCTTAGACCTCGGGCTTGTCCCGATTATGGTCATTGTATGACTCATATCCTCGGCCTATAGCTCGCTCCCTTCGAACACGTTTTCGATTTTGGAATCTAGTCCCGGGACTCTTCCCCGTTGCCCTCCGGCACCGGAATCATTAATGATGCCCACGCAAGCCCCGTTTGGACCGCGGGAGGCGCCCCCAGTATGGTCCCGACTCGATCTCGCACCGGGCCAATAAATTTGCTAGTTTCCTGCTACACTAACCGAGATTTAACCGAATGTTTTCAGTGTCTCGGAATAATGTATTTGCCGTATCACGGCATACATATGTTCCAGGTCCTCCTGCGACGATTATGATATTCTCAAGTCGGACACCCGTCCGAATATTAAACGGTCTCCTGAATGACCGACATGTTTCGAACGTCCGCTTCCCTAGACGCAGGGCTTTTCAGTCGATTCTAGGGATCTTCCCTCGTTGCCCCTTGGCACCGGAAATATTAATGACGCTCATGCAAGTCTTGTTTCGACCGCGGGGGGCCCACCGTAGTATGGTCGCAGCTTGCTCTTGCACCGGGCCAACAGATTTACTGGTTCTTGACCGCTCCAACCGAGGCTCAGCCGAATGTCTTCCGCTCTTTCGAACAATAAATTTGCCGCACCGCGGCATACATGCGTTCCGGTTTTCCCGCGATAACCGCGATTTTCTCGAGACGGACATTCGTCCGAACATTAAATGGTCAGTACACGACCGACATGATCTCGAATGTTTTCTTCTCGCCCTCGTGCGAGGATTTCAACGCCTCCTAATAGACCTTTCACGCAATTAATTTCCTGGCCATGAGGCCCTGAATCCCGGCGATTAATCAAGGGTGTTCCCTCGTATGGGGGGTGTAAATGACGCTGTGACCTTTATGGCGCGGCGGGTTTTGGTCCCGACACGAACCACACAATCGTCTGACCGAGTCAGATCAAGCGCACCATGGGCTCTTCGGGGCCCGAATAAATCGTCACCTCGGTGACTGGCACGCCCACGCACTTAATAGACGAATCGACCATCTTAATAGACGAACCACCTGAATGAGCGAATTTTAGTGCGTCCACACTTCCCTAACAAACTTCCACCCTCACCGGGAACATCTGTCTGGCAAGTTCCACCTCCAAAACTGCACAGTGCCACCACATACCCCCCTAAGGAGGTTGTCTTCCTCCTCATGCCCGCTGCAAGGAAACCCTAAGGGGACGTTTGTACTTCGGCACCGGCTCCCCTAACAAACTTGCACCCTCACCGGGAACATCTGTCTGACAAGCTCCACCTCCAGAACTGCTGGAATGGCCTCCACATTCCCTCCAACTCAATAGATCGCCTAAATCCCCTGCTCCACCTCCTTTATCTATGATCTCCTTCACGGCTGCCTCACTTGGATGACCTTCCAAGGGGAGAGCCCAAAGGCATCTCTCCAACCACTGTAGCCTACCAGCAACCCAATCCTCCGAGAAAGGGTGTACTACGACCGGAGCATAAGACTGGGTGTGATGCTCTGAGTAGAAACCTATCCTTAGGCCCATACAAAACACTTCCATGAAGGTCTCAAGTCTTCTAGAAAACCTTCTGTTGATTGGCTTGGAGCAATAACCCCACACATGGTCCTCCTCTCTACACACCAAGCATCGCACCCTCCCCCTACACTTGATAACGAAATGTCCCCTCTGTAAGCAGCGGAAGCAAACAGGGCCTACTCCCTTGAAACCAACAACACCACGAGATCAGGAGGACGGCTGAACCTCCTGTTCGACCGCGCCTCTGGAGAGTTGGCCTCTTGTCGGCGAGGGACACTGCCCCCCAAAGGCACCGATTGGCTCCCGATGCCATTGCCAATAATGTTATTATGTGGTAAATATTTTATAAATTGCTCATCCGATCACATCTGGAAGTAGCCAATTCATCTCTCAATTATCTCTTCATCCTTACTAATTTTTTCACCCCTTGGATGCCAAGGGGAATGCAACTGGGACCCAATAAATCCAAGTTAGGGCAGCGCATTTGCAACCTACCACTCAACGTTTTAGTCCTTGACTGGTTTTGACACAAAATCTCAGCATTTTAAGGCAACCATAATGGCGAACTGAACCATGGAATGTCGGTTGTCTTCATCTCTCAATATTACCCTACCATCTTGACTTTTATGCAGAGAATGTTGGTGCACACCTTTAGTTTGTTGTTCCTTGAAGCAAACACAATAGTCAACTGAGCCATGGCATTGGCATGTGGGCTCTCTTCATCTCTCAACATTACCCTACCAGCTTGACTTTTATGCAGAGGATGGGGGTGTATACCTTTAGTTTGTTGTTCCCAGGTGTTGGAAGCAAATTTTGCCTACAAAAACACTCCCCTGCCAACACCCATCCGGGGTGAAACTTGCTGTCCGAGGTGAGAAGAACCCGTCCAGGGTGAAAAGAACCCATCCGGGGTGAAGACTCATTTGGATGAAACCAGCAGGGGTTTAGGGGAGGCTGGAGGCCCACATCGGGCTCTCCGGGGTCAAGTGACCCGGGACAAACCTGTCCGGGGTCAGCTGGCCCCAGGCAGACCCACCCGGGGTCGGGTGACCCCGGATAGGCCTGTCCAGGGTCAATTGACCCCGGGGCGGTCCAACCTGCCCGGGGTCAATTGACCCCGGTGCGTTTAGACCCCGTACGGACCCCGCTGCCCTCTCTCTCTCTCGCAGCAAAGAAAAAAAAGAGACCCTCCCGGGGCCATTTTTAGCCCATTCACCCCGTACGGGTTCAAACACCTCCGGGTAGCCCTCCACTTCTATAAATAGACCCCCAAGGGTCCAAGAGGAGACATCCAGCATCTACGAGAGATCAAGGACTCCTGTGCACTTGAGAAGACACTTGTTCGTTGTTTTGACCCTTGAGGGGTAGGTGATCCCCGAGTCTTGTATTTATGCCCCTAAGGGGTATTTTTGTAATTGCGCCCCTCTGCGGGCTATGTTGTCAGTTTCTATGCCCCGGGACGGCTAAATGACGTAGTTCTGCCCCCTATGATGGGGAATTATGAAAATGTCCTCCCCGGGATTGCGAGAAACAAAAGTCCTGGTGCTTGCAGTTTTACCCTGCAATCTTTTGTAATTGGGGCTACGCCCCTACTTCCCGCGTCAGTGCGGATCTCTGTGATGTACAGTCGACAACTCGCCGACAACCCTTATGCCCACTTGGACCCTAAGTGTATTTGGTGTACTCTACAGATTTCCTATGTACATCGATCAAGAAAAATTATAAGAAAACCCCTGACTTTCGGGATTTGCATATATACCCCTCCTTTGGTAAAATTGACATATGTGTGCCTTCTATGAAGCCCCTCGTCACTCCTTTGGTTCGAGGACATTGTCAGCTCAGTCCGACACTTGGGTGCCGCCTCCAACCTAGGTCTGTGTAAGGTTTGGTAAAATTACTAAAATACCCTTGTGACCTAGAAATGGCCTAGTAGCCCCCTAAAACTCTCCATAAATGGCCTCAGCGCCTTAGGGAGTCAGGGACCTTATCCTACTTCCTTTCTAACCTAGAAATTTCAGAAATACCCCTAGCCTAGTAAAATTACCAAAGTATCCCCTGGGAGCATAAAATTACCAAAATATCCCCAGGGTCTAGGAAACCTCCCGCGACTTCAAACATGCCTATGGCTTCTGCATAATTATCTTCATACTCCTAAATTCTAGGGTTTTGTCTGGATTTAAGAGGCCTTTGATGAAACCCTAGCTCAGTCAGTCTGTCGGTCATAAGCGAGTGGTCATTGTGAGCCACTCAAGTGGGCATGCCCTCAATATCAGAACCTACGTAGAGGACTTTAAGATTTATTTGACAGTCAAACAAAGGTGTTCGGACGTTAGGCCGATGTAAATCAACACTAACTGCGGTCAGTGGGGAAAGGTCCAGCACCCGAACCCAAATCGTCTGATACGATGCGCACCCACGGAATAAACCTTTATATAAAAATATTCCTTTTCAAAAAGAACACCACATATTAAATACATATTCCGTGGCCAACACCAGGATTCAGCAATCTAGACATCCGTGCCACATTGTCTCCTTCCAAATCAAGCATAGAAGTCTTCACTTCCTATATATTTTGATTGACTCCCTGACCTATTTGCCTCTCTTTTGGCTGCTTAATATTTCAAATGATCCATCTGAAATCTGACTCTTGTCCTCAAAAATATACTTCCAACGTTGCATTTTGTAGTTCTTCACTGTGCCACTGGACTTTCTTGTGTACTTCCTGCTTATGCGCCCCATCCCAATGATTTGTTGGTGATTTCCCTGATTCATCCAGCTATACATCCATTATGTGAATAACCTTGTGACCTCTTCTCCTTTCAATAAGCAACCTCTACTCCAACTATACAAGATTTTCTCCTTTAAACTTCACCATCTAATCCTAGGTGGTTTTCTAAAAGCTTCCTTAATCTTCATGTTCTTGATGTATGCTACTGGATCAGTAGTCACTGCTCAGTAACCAAGAGTTCCCACTGGACTAACTTGCAATCCTCACAGAATTTGTATTGTGCTCAAAGTAATATTTAATCAATAGATGCAAAACTAAAAAGTAAATAAGTGTTCCTCTCTTCATAAAAGTTTACTTGCTTCATGAAATATGGGAGTTCATTCATTCCATTTAGATTCAAACTCCGGCAAAACAAGCTACGGCTTGACTGATTCACATAAATGCAAAAGAAATGAATGTCTTCAAGGGGAAAAGAGGTATGCAAAAAATATGTTTCTGGGTTTGTCCATTTCATAGTGAACCAGAAGTTCCATGGAAATTGTTGCAGAAATACACTGTTGCTCTACACTGAAAAAGACAAGGAATTAACTTTGCAGTTAAGATGTGTAGATTGGATATACTATTTTAATAAGCATTAGTAGTTGTGGCACATCCCACCCTTTATTTAAAGAATAAATGCACAAGGATACTCACATTCCACTCATTCTAAGATCCCCCAATGCATTTCAATTTACTACTTGTACATTCCTGCCATATCCAACCAACACCTGTTTTTCAAGGGAAGGACTTGCCTTGTAACTGCCCCAGCTTTACAAGAAATAACAGACTTTTGTGCAAATATTCTCCATCATTCCTCATCCACAAGTGTCAGCAGATGGCATGAAAAACCAGTCATGGCACTCTATATTCTCTAACTTCTCTGGAAGCTCCCATCCAGTTATGAAAATCAATCACATCTAACCCACATTTTAAGTTCAAGAAAGCCGACAAGGCCTGCCAATGGCATCTTCCATACATGATGGGTAGCCATGCTGTGAAGAGATGCTCCACATCTTTTCCTTATCCCTTGCTCCACAAACTACAAAATTGACATCATTGATGTACCCCTTTTTGTTTAGTTTTGTAAGAACCTGTTAATGTCGAGATGAACCATACTTCCCATTCTCCACTAACTATTAAGTGTTTAATACCTATCCTAGAGAAGGGACTCTATATATTAAGGCAAGTACTTGCCAGGGTCTTATGAACCCATAGCCATGTTGTATGTCTTAATATGGATGGCCTATCCACATTCATATTTACAATATAAACAACAGGAAGCTGGAGGATGAACAAAATGCAGCCCCTTGGATATACTAGTCTAACAATGAGCTTAAAATGGCATTTAACAGCCCCTTGGATATAAACAAATCAAGGATAACATTATCAATCAGCATTTGCTGCAATATCAGACACAATGAAAACTAGAGTCCAAGATATAGTTATTTCAACAAAGGTGTAAAAAAACAAAAGAGAAGGAAGAAAAGCCCTGGGATCTCCTTCAATACTATGCACAAAGAGGGACTTTGGCAAATTTGATCATATCAAATGAACCAAGCTTTTGTTTATTCAAACAATCATATATTCTTCTAAGGAAGTTTCTGACCATTGATATAAGGGTTAATGAACACAGAGAGTAGGATGTAACTTTTAAAGTGAATAGAGATGTAGAGAAATCAACAATCCTGAATATCTTTCCTTTGAGTTACATGAAGTGTAAGTAAAGGCTAATGCTGAATAAATTATTCTTTTTCAAAATTTGTATGGAACAAATTATGATGGATAAAAGTTAAAATATTAAAAGTGTTACTTGATTAATCACCTGAAGAGGACAGGGTATAAGAGCACTGAAGAGGTCATCTTTGGCATCTGCTGCAGTAATGGTATATATAGCATCTTTTAGCCCATGAGAAGCAAGATACTCCTCTGTAGCTTTATGCAAAGAGTGACCTTTGTAAACACTCACAGCTGGATCACATACCTAATGGAAAGCCAGAGAACAATTAGGCTAATAAAAGTTCTATCTGGAAGAACTACACATTCCAACATCCATAAATAATCCAGCAGAGATAAATTTGATTTCATCAATTTCAGTCGCAAAGGAAGCTTGAGAAATAGAAAATAAGATAAATGTTGCTTATATATAAGATTATGCCTCATAACAAGAGGCATTGGAAAAAAAAGTGATTGCAAGTAATGAATAACATTGAAATTTGGTAGAAAAGGAAAGAAATAAATCAAGTTGCCTCATCCACCAAGTGAACAAATTGTCACTTGGCCATGCCATAAGTTCAATCTTGGAAGAAAATACCCTGATGGTTCTTGTCAAAATGAATGCCCTTATCACTATTACAGAACAAAGGTCAACTGAAACAGCAATTCAGTCAGTCTCCTGTAGATGATCAGGGAGCAGAAATGCAGACGGCATTTAGAAGATATAATATCATTAAATAACATATAGAACATTTTATATCCCACCTCATGCTTCTGTCGATGAGATTAGGCTCCTTCCCCCCTTCCACATGGCAGCAGTGGTGGATCTGAGGACTATGGAACGCATTAAGTGGTGGATCTGAGGAGGATGGCAGCAATGTTGGTGGGAGGATGTCTTAACAATGGAACACATTAAGTCTTACTCTATGTGGAACAGTGGAAGACACTTCAAAATTTCCTAGAAAAATGTATAATGAAAATGGAAAATGTACCAAAAAAGCAGGAATGTAAACATCTTAAAATTTCTGCGGAGTTTACAAGTTTTGTTTTCCTAAGATTATACAACTAATATGTTATGACATATGGTGAGCATACATATTTGAATAAAAGTTGCAAAAAGAAAGTCCTCCCTTTATGCTCCATTAATGATCATTTTAAAGAAGATAATGGCATGGCTACTATAGGGTGTGAAATAGGTTACCGAAACACTGAGTTGTTTCTGACATTCGCTGAAGCTTTTGTATACACCAACAAGGTCTCCCTTCCGTACCACATAAAATTCACGTGTATCCTCCCTAGACTTTTGAGGTTCTTTCTTCCTCTGCCGAGAGGCAGAGGTACGATGAGTAGAATAGCACCGAATGTAGAATCTTGTTAACATGATATTGAATGTGTTCATGCTAACAGCAGCATTGGTTTTACTTCTTCTCCAAGCTGCAAAAGACATGCGACACAAAGAACTCCTCATGATGCAATGAATGTGATTGGAGATTATATCTGCACAAAATGCACAAAAAGGTCATTATAGTGTTTCTGACTTTTACATATTCTGATAGGGGAATAGTGGCTTTAGATCTTCATAAATCTAAGACGAACAGCAATAGCAGGGACGAACCCTACCAGAAACATCAGATAGATGTTAATTATTAGAACTGTGACATGAAGAGAGGAGATGGTGAAGTTTCAAAGGGAGGGAACCCAGGTTTTGCCTTTTGTAACCTCAAGTGGACCAAATCAGAATACAGCAAGACACGATCTGAAAGTTTAAGCATGCTATCAAACAGAATTTCTAAGGTATACATAGTCATAACATGATTATCGAGTTGAGCCTTGTTATTTAACACCATCACCATGCCGTGTAATAGTAACTAAATGCTACCTTTTATATATCAGTTGCCTCATGATCAAGCTGCGTGACCATCTGACACAGATTGCAACAAGCCGCGACATATCCTTCATTGTTGAGTTAATTACTAACAGAAACAACCTGCCAACATCAGTTCAAATCCCACCATGGAACGCAAAGTGGAACATCCATACTCTCCCAATGTTTTATATGTGGCACAGATACACCCTATTACACATATCACTCATGTCACAGCTACGGAATAGATTTCCATCATATCGCTCGAGCAGTTCCAGGCATGAAGTTTATTGGGGAGCATAAACATATTCTTTTCTCTTTTCTAGCAATTGTCGAAACAGAAAAGATGGCATGCTTCTCGACGGAGCATTTCCACAAATAGGTACCGAACAACACAACCCCCACAACCACTCCGATCCTTTCTACTGATCCCATTCAACTGAACTGGGTCCAGACGAACAGTACCTACCATGGAAACACTCGTGTTCCTGTGGCGTTGGGGTGCCCAACGAAGATGACTTCCACGTTCCAAGGGGGACACGGAAGAAGTGGATAAAAGAAACAGAGCGAGAACTGGGCGAGAGAAAGGCGGAGAAAACTAGCCTGTGGTGGAAGCGGGGGGGCCTGGGAGGACACTAGGAAGTAAAGACCATGGAGGGGAGGAGGGCGCCGGTCACTGGTGAGTGATCTGTCGACGGTGGGAAACCGGAAAACCTGCTCAAGAGCCTGCCTTTGCCGCACCTCTACGCTATCGGCTCCCGCACCCCACCCCGCGGGCCGGACGAAAATGCTAATTAATGTTTCCCGGACCGTTTCGGATAGTTGCCGGTTTATGTAAAAATCCAAATCGGAGGCCCGAAATAGAACCAACTAGAATCGTTTGGTTTCGGCAATATGGATCCTCTTGCACGTCCTCTATATGTTTCATACCCACGTTCCTTTAGCCACTTGCAGTCGGATTATCCGGACCTCAGTGTAGTGTCCGGGCTGCTTCTACCAGGAAATGATCAATTTTGGCCACCTACTATCATACCCACCTCCATCTTCTCCATTGACACCTGAAGCCCCTCCAAAGATCTCCTACCGCCAACGTCAACAATGGCAAGAGGAGTGGCATCATGTCCATTGAGAGTCTATATTGAAACATGATGTCATAGTTGGAGGGAGGGAAGTAATCCTCTCTCTCTCTCTCTCTCTCTCTCTCTCTCTCTCTCTCTCTCTCTCTCTCTCACACACACACACACACACATTCATATTGACTTATTTGATTAGTTTTAGCATCAAACGTCACCCCTTGGCTCCCCTCGCCTCTTTACTTCTCTAAAGACGCTTACTCCCTACATCAAAAGGACATGTGCCCCATTCAATGCTCTGCTCAGTTCTTGAGAACTCAGTTCGTCACCGTTCAAGTTCTATTACTTGACCCTGACAATGAATTCTAAATGTTACATAACATAAATCTTTCAAAATTAGATTGGATGACACTTGAAATGGGTTATTATTGAAGTTTCTTTTTAATTCTAACCGACGAGAGCTTGGCATCGATCAGCTACTAATTTTGACGTTGAGCATTATCCAATCTGATCCCCATCTTTTGCTATTTATCTTCGCACGAGGAAATTTGCTAAGAGTAGATGAGGTGCTATTAGTACCCAAGGGCAAAATTGATGTGAGTTTTATGAATTGAAACACCATTTTTTGGAGGAAAATTTTTTTACAGTTTACAAGAGAGATTATCCCTAAAGTACGTAGAGCTAGAATTTTGTCTTTCAAAATATGTCTCTTTTGAAAGAGAGTAAAAAAAACGGCTATTAGTTCAATTGCAAAGTCATTATTACATCTGTTAAGATGCATAGAGAAGAGTTGGGTAGAGCTAGGTTCCACGAGTCTCAGCCCAAAAATATCATTATATACCTGGTTACCACCGTTACAATGGTATGGTTACAACAGATCATGGTGAGATAAGGATAGAATGTGGAGGGAAAAGGATTTAGTTACAACAGATTAACGTGAAGGAAAAACAGGGGAGTCGGGGAAGACTAATTAAGTCAAAGTTTAACACTCCCCCTCAAGTTGGAGGGTGAAGATCCGTAATCCCCAACTTGCCCACCAGGAGCTGAAACTGATCTTTCCCAAGTGACTTCGTGAATACAATAACAACCTGCAACTTGGAAGCAACATGATGAGTGATAAGTTGACCATATATATTGGATCCGTTCTCGAATAAAATTGCAATCAATGTCAATATGTTATGTCCGCTCATGAAAAACGGGATTAGAGACAATGTGTAAATTGAGCTGCTTGATTATCACAGTGAAGATGCATTGACGCATAATGTGAGATCCCTAAATCACTGAGCAAGTATTTTAGCCATGTCAACTCACAATATGTGGCTGCCATTGCCCTATATTCAGTCCAAGCAGATGAATGACCAACAGTAGTTTGCTTCTTTGCTCGCCACGAGATTGGACTATCGCCAAGGAAGGTGATGTATCAAGTGACCAAGTGCCTCGTCATGGGATAGCTTGCCCAATCTGAATCACAAAATGCACGCGACTGCAGAGGAGACTTTGCAAACAATAAAATGTCATGGCTTGGAGTGGATTTAATACATCATAACACCCGATAAGCAACTGCAAGATGAGGCTTTCGAGGCTTAGACATAAATTGACTGAGTTGCTGGACAGAGAATGATAAATCTGGACGTGTAATGGTCAAGTAAATTAAACGACCAACCAAGCGTCCGTACATGCCATGATCATCTAATTAAGGGTGGACCCTCATTATCTCGTAGGCCAGGTGGTCTGTTGCATAGGAAAATCGACGGGTTGGCAACCAAGGTACCCTACATCTCTAAGGATATCCAACGCATATTTACGTTGACTAATAAAAATACCATCAACAGATCTGGCAAACTCCAACCCAAAGAAGTAACGAAGCATACCAAGGTCTTCAATTTGAAATCTTCTACCAAGATATGCCTTCAACTCAGTAATGGAGATGTGATCATTCCCATCGATAACTAAATCATCAACATAAACAAGCACAACAGTAAATAATAGACCGGTCTTGATGCTTTGTAAAGAGGGAATAATTAACAGATGATTGGATAAAGCCAACATCCTTTAGTGCTGCGGAGAATTTTGCAAACCATTGCCGAGAGGTCTGCTTAAGGCCATAAATAGATTTATGTAAACGACATACAAGTTGCTCCCCCTTTTGACAATATCCCGGTGGAGGGACCATGTAGACTTCCTCGTTTAAATCACCATATGGAAAGGCATTGGTAACATCCATTGGATGTAGAGGCCACTGCTTAATGACTGTGATTGCAAATAAGCATCGAACAGTCACCAATTTAGCCACTGGTGCAAGAGTGTCGTGATAATCGAGCCCTTCTATTTGGGTGAAACCCTTTGCGACAAGGCGTGCCTCATAGCGCTCCAATGATCCATCAGCACAAAATTTAACTTTATATACCCATTTGCATCCAATTGCTCGTTTGTTTGGAGGCAATGGCTGTAAAGTCCAGGCCCTATTACTTTCAAGAGCTTGCAACTCTAAATTCATGGCATCTCTCCAACGAGCATGCTTAGCTACTTCAGAATAACTAAACGGCTCATCATGAACAAAAAGATTAGCAAGAAAAACTGTATAAGTGGAGAAAAAATGAGTGGTATGAAGGTACAACTCAATTGGATATGATGTACCAATAGCACCGACAATAGAAGGGAGCCCATTGGAGCACACATAATCTTGAAGATAGCTAGGAGGCACGTGAGAACGTTAGGAACGACGAGGAGCCGGTGGTGAATTATGTTGATTGACAGCAACAGAATCTTGGGTATTGGTAGGGCATGGTCCCATGGGTTGTGTCTCTGCTGATAGAAGAAAATCATCATAAAAAAGATAATTTCTTTGGGTGAAAAAATTGTCTCGGGTCTAGGTGGAACTGACAATGTGTCTTGAAATGGAAAAACATCCTCATGAAAAATTACATCTGGACTAGTAAAGATTTTCTTTGTTTCTAAGTCAAAGACACGATATCCGCGTTGACCTGCAGGATACCCAACGAAGATACATTTTTTTGCTCGAGGATCAAATTTTGTGCGGTGGATACCATTATTGTATGCAAAACAAAGACAACCAAGCACACACAAGAGGTCATATCTAGGCTTCCTATTAAGTATAAGTTCATATGGGCTGGCTCCATCTAAAACACAGGTTGGTAGTTGATTAATCAGATATACTACTGTCAAAACACATTCCCCCCCAGAATTTGATAGGAAGTTGAGCTTGGAAACGTAAGGCACGGGCAACCTCAAGTAAGTGCCTATGCTTGCGTTCGGCGATCCCATTTTGTTAAGAAGAATGTGGACAAGTCCTTTGATGGACAATACGATGCTCTGTAAGAAGATTTTGCATTTCATGTGACAAAAACTCACTTTCATTGTCAATTCAGATTTGACAAACTTGACGTTGAAATTGAGTTTGAACCATGTGAATGAAATGTTTCAGAAAAGGAAAAGCCTCATACTCAAACCTCATTAAATAAATCTAAGTGCAATGAGAAAAAATGTCAACTATAGTGAGAAAGTAATGAGCACCAGTAAGGGATGAAGTGGAATAACCTCCCCACATGTCAACATGAACAAGTTCAAATGGAAAGCTACATTTATTTTGACTAGGACATAAAGGAAAACGGGTATGTTTTGCTAGAATACAGACTTCACAATCTGAATTAGAACATGACAAGAGATTAACTGAGCTAGCCATACCATGCTTTGACAGATGTCCCAGTCTCTTGTGCCACATATCAGGAGCTAAATTAGGGGCTATAGAAAAAGTAACTTCTTTATCCGAAGAGGGTGGCACATAATGATACATGCCATCTTTCATCTTACCCATGCCAATCAGCTGCCTCGTTTGTAGGCCCTGAAAGACATAAAAGGTGAGAAAGAATATAGCAACACAATTCAACAACTTAGTTGTTTTGCTAATTGAAAGAAGATTGAATTAAAACTTGGGAACACAAAGGACATTCTTAAGATTGATAGTAGGTGATAAGATGGAATCGCCACTATGTGTAATGGATGTCTGAGTCCCATTGGGAAGATAAACCATACTATTTTCTGAATGTGCAACTACATTAGAGATCAAAGACAAATGTGGTGTATAGTGATTGGAAGCACCATAATCGATAATCCATGAATCTTGTGGGAGTGTGAATGTGGTGTTGCAAGTCACTTTACCAATAAAGTTTGCAACAATGGGTTCTGAAGAGGCGTGATCTCATGTTGAAGCCTGGGTCGTCCGATCTTCCTCAAACACCGAATGTGACCACGCTAGATTAGAACTCTACAAGGTGAGAAACGGATCAGGGGGCCCAGGGGAATAACCCTCGAGAAAACCCTTCGATGCTTAAGTCAGCAAAGTAATAGAGCGTTGTGCGGAGGAGAAGAAGGAGACATGGGGTGGGCAGGAGACCGCTCTCCACCAATAAGGGTGGCTGAGAGTGTTCATAATCACTTACCTTTTCCAGAGGGCTTCCTTTGATTTTTATAATGGTTCATTATCGTTTGGGGACAGGGGAGAAGGGGTGTTCAGGGGGCGTTACCCCTTAAATACGGGCTCTTCCTCGCTCGAGGGCACTTACCCTTCCTCAATCTTGACTCCCGGGCTTCCCTTGGCTGGTTACGCTCGGCCGCCGTTTGGGCTCTTCCTTGAGCGACCGCTACTCGGACTCTTGGGCCTGGAGGCCGCCTAGGTTGAGTTGGTCCGAGTGAGTTAGGCTTCTTGGTAAGTGGGCCCAGTAATGGGACTGTCACTTGTTGGGCTCTGCGGGTCCAGTTGGGCCGCTTTGGACCACATACCTTTTGGGCCGCAAATTTATCCCTCTCCAGGTTCATTGTTTAGCAAGTTGAGAAGTTGATGATATTGAACTGAAGTGAGCTGTGGCAGTATGGAGATAGGTGACGAATCTGGGACACCTTTAGATATTCCTGTAGTTGATTCAAGGTCATTGCTTTGGTTCAAGATTGGTTGCTCAAATGCTACAGTTGTAGCACTGTTTTTCATGCATCGAGGTTGCCCAAGTCGTCCTCCAGTCTATTTAGACTTTGGGTGCCATGTTGGATATCCAATGATCTCAAAATATATTGCTTTTTCATGCCCAGTTCCACCACAGTGAGTACAAACAATGTCAGTCTTTTGCTTCCCACGTGTATTTGGGCATTGTGGTTGTGATGGTGCATGTCAACGAGTAGCATTAAATGTTGCAGCTTCATTAATAGAAGTCGAGATGCCACTCAATAGTTTATGTTTCTCCTCTTGTTGAATATACCCGATTCATATTCGAGAGAGGATCCGTAGTAAGAATTTGTTCCATCTGCCTTTTAGATTGCCACTCCTTATTGGCCCCACATGAACAATAAGGGATTTTGGAGTAGGATGCTAATTCATCCCGTAGAGTCTTCGTGGCAGTGTAATATGTAGATATAGGCATCTGCACTTGTCTAAGAAGAGCAATGGATCTCCTTAATTCATAGATTATAGGGCCATTACCCTGTGAGAATCTTTCTTTAAGATCTAACCATATCTCCTTTGCTGTGTCAACATAGCTAACACTATTGGCAATATCACAATCTACACAGTTAAGTAACCATGAAATAACCATGTTGTTACATCTTTCCCAACCCATAACAAGGTTGGGTGGAGAGTCTGGCAGAACTAAGGTACCATCAACAAAGCAAAATTTGTTTTTGGCGGCTAGAGCGACCTTAGCATTTCGTCTCCACGATGGAAAATTGCCACCCTTGAGTTTATCAGAGACAAGACTCACACTCGGGCTATCTGATAGATGCAAGTAGTATGGGGATGAATAGTCCATACACCCAATAGCGGTCGGTGAGATTTCCCTCAAGTTTGCTCCATGGGTTGTATCGGTCTTGTCTCCCTCGTCTCCCAAATGCAGATCTCTAGAGGAAGACATGATCGCAAGAGATTAAGAACAAAGGTGTGGAAACAAAAAGGGAGAAGATGTAGTCTCTTCTCACAGTTGCTCTGATGCCATGTTAAATTTTATTGGATTAAGCCATACAACTCAAAATTTTAAGGTGTTGAGTGGAGAGGACACCACAATTATAATCACATTATGTTTTTAACCCGTTTTCAATACGAGACTATACTCTCTAACACGCCCCCTCACTTGCAAGCCGATTTGTAGGCTCTGTCACATGGACCATGACAAGCACAGGGTGTGCGGCCCAGATCATAACCATAGGCTCTAATACCATATTAAGATGTAGAGAGAAGTGTTGGGTAGAGCTAGATTCCACGACTCTCAACCCATAAATATCATTATATACATGGTTACCATTACAATGGTATGGTTACAACAGATCATGGTGAGATAATGATATAATGTGGAGGAAAAAAGATTTAGTTACACCAGAACGTGAAGGAAAAACAGGGGAGTCGATAAGACTTAGTCAGAGAAGACTAAGTCAAGTTTAACAACATCTAGTCATCGACCCTAAAAGACGTGGATCAGAAAATTCTGTCTCACTCCAGACACCTCTTGGGTAAAGAGATGATATGTTATAGAGAGAATATTTCTTTGGGGCCACAAAAATCTTTCTAAGAAATTGTTATCATTATGTAGAGGTAGGACTCTAAATTGTCATCACTTGTGGGAAAGAGTTGATCCGATCATCTTATAATGTGCAATTATTTCGAGTCCTACCTCAACATAAGGATAACAATTTCTTAGGAAGATTGTTGTGCCCCAAAGAAATGTTCTATCTACGGTGTTTTATCTTTTAAATGATATCTTTTTTGACCATGTTTCTTTGCATAATAAGTTAAGGGAATACTATAATCAAGGTTAGATTATTCTCAAAAATAAATAATATTATTTTGATCATGGGTTATCATAATCAAAGTTATTTTATTCTATCTTTTCTTTAGAACAATTTAATTGGCCTTTAACTTGCATAGCGGATCTCAATCTGAATACATACGAGAATACGAGATTCACATAACCATATCGATTAAGATAGATAAGGGAGAGATATACGAGTTATCTTATCATATTCTATAAGCAAACATGGCCAAATAGAAAAAAATGCTCCTCAACTCAACTGTGAAAGTATTTGTTATCTCTAGTCATCGGCCTTAAAAGGGAACAAGTCACAAGATTTCACTTCGGTTTACGGGATGGGGCATGAATAAATCATCTCACCCCGTAGACAAAGAGGCCCTTAGGCCCCGTTTGAGAGCGTAACGGGAGAGCACCACTTTTCAATACTTCACCCACTGTACAATATTATTCTCTTTGACACGGTGGTGAAGATTTCTCGTCACGAGAAATCTCCAAAATCTAACTCGTTCCAACTTCGAAGAATTAAGAAGATGAAATATTTTTATCTCTTAATCTCTCTCTTTTGGATTTTAAAATAACACATGAGTCGAGATGCACTCATTCATCTTTCGAGATGCACTCATTCATCTTTGTGCTCATATTTTATCGAGAATTTCAATCATTATAATTCCCACCAAATATATTCACAGACAGGACCTCAGTATATGTTTTAGTACTCTGGTCGTCTATTTTAGCTAATAAAGACTCGTACGATCGCTAATATCGTCCAATTTCCCGAGATCTAAAAAAAGAAAAATACAAAAAAATCTATTCTGATTCCCCATTTTGGTCTGACCAGTTTTGTTAGACCCGACGGGTCCAGACCCAGTTACTAGTACAGTGGGATATAAACAATAAAATCGACAAGTCTAGACCCGAGATCTATGTCATCTTTGCAGCGTCCGCTGCCACCCCCACCACAGAATACCATCACTCGCATGTTGTTACCGCCAAACTGTGGACATGGATTCCCGCACACACACACAACTGCCTCACTTCTCCCTCCCCAACCATCCTCCGCAGGGCCGCCCGCCGCCATGAGGAGGCCCCCTGTCGCCTTCCTCCTTCCCCTCCTCGCGTTCTCCCTTCTCACCCTCTCCCTCTTCCTCTTCCCCTCCCCCTCTCCCTCCACTCTCTTCTCCGCGAAGCCGGCGCAGAACTCTATTATCGGGACCCCGCACTCCCCCCGTCTCAGGGTCTACGTTGCCGACCTCCCCAGGTCCCTCAACTACGGCCTCCTCGAGCAGTATTGGTCCCTCGCGGCTCCCGACGTCCGGATCGGCGCCGACCCCGACGCCGGGCTCCGCGCGTCCCTTCCGGCGGGGAGGGTGCGGCCCTCGCCGCTGCCGTACCCCGAGAGCCCCCTGATCAAGCAGTACAGCGCAGAGTACTGGCTGCTGGGGGACCTGGAGACGCCGGCGGCCGCGAGGGGCCCGGCGGCGGTGGCTGAGAGGGTGGCGCGGGCGGAGGAGGCGGACGTGGTGTTCGTGCCGTTCTTCGCGACGCTGAGCGCGGAGATGGAGCTGGGGTGGGGGAGGAAGGGCGGGTTCGGGAAGAAGGAGGGGAATGGGGACTATGCCAGACAGAGGGAGGTGGTGGATCTGGTTAAGGGTTCGGATGCGTGGAGGAGATCCGGTGGGCGGGATCACGTGTTCGTCTTGACAGGTATATGCGCCCATAGCTGGTTGATACTGTTATGGTTATGATAAAACATTGCGTGCTTTTTTGCCTGGATCTTCTTCCTTTGTGGTGGTCAATACGAATAGTCGTATGTGAATGCGTGTGTTTGGTGATTATCTCGTTTCTTGATGTTCGATTGGTTTAGAGTCTGCTCAGATGTGTTGCTTGAGGCCTGGGAGGATGAGCCTTATCCTAATTAATTGGGGTCGACTACATGAATCCTGTTCCGTCAAAGATTTCTATCAAGTGCAGTATTCATATTTAAACCCAAGAAACTAATGTCATTCCTAATTACATCGCACCATCTCATTTTAGGTCTTCCTCGAGCTCTTTTACTAACATCCACTAAGATTTGGTCACATCTTTTAACCGGCGCTGAGTTAGGGCGACGAAACACATGTCCAAACTACCTGAGTCTATTTTCTCTCATTTTACTATCAATTGAGGTTATCCCTAAGTTCTTACGGATGCGCTCATTCCTAATCTTGTCTTTCTTAGTCTTGCCACACATCCATCTCAACATCCTCATCTTTGCTACGCACATTTTGTGGATATGTTCCTTTCGTACTGCCCAACACTCGGTACCATATAACAAAGCAGGTCTCACAGCCGTTCTATAAAACCTCCCTTTGAGTTTCACAGGCATACGACGATCACAAAGGACTCTTGATGCACTTCTCCATCTTAACCAGCCTGCCTTAATCCTATGTGTAACGTCATCATAAATCTTTCCATTCTCTTGTATGATAGACCCCAAGTATCGAAAGCTATTACTTTTCGGAATGTTATGTCCATCAATTAGAACCATGTCTTCCTGAACCACTCTCCTATTACTAAAATTACAATGCACAAACTCTGACTTATTCCTACTAATTTTAAAACCTTTAGACTTCAAGGCAAGTCTCCAACGCTCTAACTTAGCATTTAGAGCATCAATACTCTCATCAATTAAAACAATATCATCTGCAAATAGCATACACCAAGGGATATCCTCATGCAATTGTTTAGTTACTTCATCCATAACTAAGGCAAAGAGATACGGACTTAGTGCAGAACTTTGATACAAACCTATAGAAACGGAAAATTCACCAGTCTCCCAGCAATAGTTCGAACACTAGTAACAGCACTGTCGTACATATCCTTAATCAAATCAACATATCATTGAGAGATTCCTTTCTTTCTTAATGTCCACCAAATCAATTCTCTCGGTACTCGATCGTACGCCTTCTCTAAATCAAGAAAAACTATATACAAATCCTTTCTCATCTCTCTATATTTCTCCATTAGCTGCCGTAGTAAGAAAATAGCTTCTGCAGTAGATCTATTCGGCGTAAAATCAAACTGATTTTTCGATACAGTAGTCATACATCGGGAGGCGTTTTGCAATTACTCTTTCCCAAAGTTTCATAGTATGACTCATAAGTTTAATTCCACGATAATTATTACAACTTTGAATATCTCCTTTATTTTTATAGAAAGGAACTACAACACTTTTTATCCAAACTTCTGGCATTCTCCGTTCCTTTAAAATTTTATTAAAAAATTTAGTTAGTCACTGAATACCAATATCTCCTAGGCCTTTCCATACTTCAATAGGTAAGTCATCTAGTCCTAAGGCCTTGCCCACTTTCATTTTCCTTAAAGCATCCTCCACTTTTGACATCTTAATACACTTGAAATATTGATGTTTATCAAATATTGTGGACTCTTGGGTACTTTCTAAAGATAAATCCTTGACGCAATCTCCATTAAGTAACTTCTGAAAATAGCTATGCTACCTTCCTTTAATCTCAAGATCCTTAGTTAAAACCCTTTGATCTTCACCTTTAATGCACCGAACATGATCTAAATCTCTAGTTTTCCTTTCTCTTAATTTAGCAAGTTTAAATATGTTCTTTTCACCCTCTCGGGTTCCTAATTTATTATATAAATCTTCAAATACCTTTGATTTAGCTTCGCTAACTATTTTCTTAGCTATCTTTTTAGCGGTTTTATAGGCTTCTAGGGTTTGATCATTTTTGTTAGTTTGTCAAACTTTAAAACATTCTTTTTTTACTCTAATGGTATTTTGGATTTCCTCACTCCACCACCAAGTCTCTTTTTCTAAATTCTTTTTACCTTTAGATTCGCCTAAGAGTTGTTTTACAACCCTCGTTATACAATTAGTAATATTATTCCACATTACATTAGTTTCTTGTTCTAAATTTCAAATATTTTCCTTTAATAGATGATTTTTAAATGTTTCTAAACTTTTACCTTTTAAATTCTACCATTTAATCTTAGAATAATTATTTATAATGATCTTTCTTTTGAATTTAGGGATAGTGACATCCATTACTAACAACCTATGTTGAGGGGCTAGACTCTCACCAGGAATAACTTTGTAATCTTTACATAAAACTCTATCGACCTTCCTAATGAGAAAATAGTCAATTTGACTTATATGTGTTCCACTCTTGTATGCTATTAAGTGTTCGTCCCTCTTCTTAAAGAAGGTATTAGTAATAGTTAGATCATAGGCCATAGCAAAATCAAGAATAGTGTAACCCATATCATTTCTATTGCCAAAATCAAGTCCTCCATGAATCCTCTCATAGTCTCTATTATCTTTACCCATATGACCATTAAGATCCCCTCCAATAAAGATTCTCTCTTCACTCGGGATATTTTGGATCAAACTATCAATAGTCTTCCAAAATTCTTATAATGCTATGAGTTAACGATGTCCCCCATTATGCGCTGTAATGGAGGTGGCAAACTAGGTTAACGCAGAACCACGCGAGAGTTCAATATATATAATGCTATAAGTTACCAATGCCCCCTATTCCACGCTGTAACTGTAACGGAGGTTGCAAACTAGGTTAACGCAGAACAATGCGATAGTTTCATATGGAAGCTTCATTATTTTCATAATGCAGTCCTGGTTTGTTCATCCATGTGGCAGTTTCATATGGAAGCTTCATTGTTTTCATGGAGACCTCTTCGATCCCAGAGAGCTCAGGAATCCAGAGTTAAATGTGCAACATCTATTATATTCACACAATCTTCTCGCAATGGCACTTTGCGCCTGTTACTTATTCGATCTTTAACTGTGAGGATTCTTCTTATATTCAAGTTTCAAGCTGATGAAGTCTGGTAGTTTGCTTAGACTGCCACTGTTTCAGGTCTGTCCCCGTATAAAGCCTTCAGCCATGTTGGTCAGAGACTTGATTTTAGTGGCTACCTTGAATGCATAAAATAATTTAGTGTGTCTTTTATTCATTGAGTATCAATTCTGTCCCTTGGATGACCATCAGAAAAATGTTCTTCATCAGTTTCAGAGCCATGTTCAGGAAGTTACCAGGAGCCCCATTGATGGTGTATGAAACCACGAGGTCCAAAAAACTTTGTCATCTTCCAAGTCAAGCTAGTACATTAGTGTTAATTTTCCTTGAACATGTACACATTACCCAGCATGTGGGCTTTCTCTTCCTAGGACAACTTGTTTAGTAATTACACCCTAGTGGTCAGTCTCCATCTCTGTCCTTACTGGACTCATCTTTATGTGAGTAATGGTTCACTTGGGAACAAGACATCTGGCAAGATACCGAAATAGCTTCCAAAGGCAATCTAAGCTTGTCTTCAGCTTTTATTGGTACAGTTAGGATGTAGTTGTTTAAAAAGATGACTTAAAATTTGCCCTACCCACACCTGAAGTCATTTCCCCCACCAAAAAAGCAACAGTAACAATTACTTAGAACCTAAATTCACAAAAATTAGCTTTACATTTGCATTCTTATTTTTATATGGAGGTAAGATTAGAAGACCCTGTTCTACATAACTGTCTTTCTGTAACCAACACCCAAAAATGGAAAAAGGATTTTGTTTTTGAAAGTGGGAAAAAGGGATTTTGTTTTGCCCTTGCTTTTTTTCAGTCCAGGAAAACTGTATATTGGATACTTTGCTGACAGGAAAATACGTAATAATGTCACAGAAAACTGATCTTACTCATGATAATGATGATTACTCTGGGACATTTCAAAGTAAGTCAGTGGAAAAATTATTTGAGAAACTTTTGTTCACTTGTTTGATTTGTATACTTAGCAAATGCTACGAGCAAAACCTTGATTGATAATAACTGCTTTCTTGTTCACATCACATCAATAAGGCCATCTTCAGATGCATATTTTGTTTCTTGTATAACTATTGAAGTTATACTATTTCACATACCACCCTATGGGCCTTATGGGGAGAGAGGAACGATAGAATCTCCAGAAGGGAAGCAAGAAATGCAGATAGAGTGGTCTCTTTCATTTGTGAGAGGGTGAGAGAGTGGACCGGCCATCTTTGTAACATAAACTCACAGAACTTGTCCTTTTTTTTTTGTTGGGGGGATAGTGAGTGCCACACTCTCTTAGTGTGGGGACATTTTGTTCAGGGATCTTGGGGCATTCATTTCTATACATCTACATCCCTTCTTTTCATTTAATGTAATTGTGGTACTATCCACTTTCAAAAAAAATGAAGTTATACTATTTCTCTTGTAGTTGATCCATTTAGTTCTTTTAACAATATATGCTTGTGTTTCAGTCTTTCGATTGTCAAGTCATGTTAAACTTGAAGCATTCTTTGATTGTTTGGATTGTCAGGTTATGTTAAAACTTGAAGCATTGTTTGACAGACCCTGTTGCAATGTGGCACGTTAGAGCTGAAATAGCTTCTGCTATTCTCCTTGTGGTTGATTTTGGTGGGTGGTACAAACTCGATGCTAGAGGATCCGATGGTAACTCCTTGCATGTGATACATCACACCCAAGTTTCTCTGCTTAAAGATGTAATTGTACCCTACACACATCTGCTTCCTAGGCTAAACATGTTGGAAGATCAGCATCGTGGTACTCTTCTCTATTTTAAGGGAGCTAAACATAGACACCGGGTATGTTCTCAACTTTTCTCTGTTTAAATGTTATAGGCATTTTGCAATATCAGTTTTTGATTGTTTGAAGTTGAAATAGTGGTGAGACAAAGGTTTATTCAGTTATCAAATATGGAATTATGAAAAAATTGAATCTGCAATTAATGATGTGTGGCATAATATGGATATATTCTGCACTCGGTGGAACTACAAGTTGCCAAATGTTTCAGTTATGAAGATGGCAATGGAATATCCTCCAACAGTGGGGGCCCTTATATTATTTTTTTTGCAGTTTAATGGACAACGCTACAGTTACTGGGACTTTAATCATCACATGCATGAAATACAATGGAGAGAACTTCAGGCACAATCTAGGATCATGCACAGATCAGATCAAGGATGGCGGTGTCGGTTTTGGACTCGGTTACGGGCGGGTCCGAAACCGAAATGACTCGGTTTCGGTTTCGATTTTGGCCGAAACAAATTCAGTAAAATTAAAAATAAAGAAAAATCAGAAAAATCTAAAAAAATAAAAAATTATAAAAAATCAGAAAAAATTATTTAGACATGCATTTGACTGTAAAGAAATTGGATTAAGTGCAATAAACATGAAGTAGGCATTGAACATGTTAAACTAATATTCGCTACATATTAAACATGAAGTAGGTTCAAGCAGTACAATAAACATTACAAAGACAGTAAATGTTATAGAAATAAAATGATCCCTACCCAAATAATGATGCACTAGTATGGATAATAGCTGGAAGAACCTTCTCCCTCATCGTCTGGCTTCTGTTGTTGATACCCATAGGAGGGCTGCATATATTCTGTATATTCACCGTAACCAAATAATGCTGTAGCCAAGTCTTATATTCCTCTTTGGATCCCTCTTGGAGTATAAGGTTGTTGGCTTGATTGGAATCTAGAATCAGTATAAGAAGCGGAACATTGCGGATGAGAAGAGGATGCTGACCCATAACTACTACTGGCTGGAACTGGATGGAATTAAAATTCTGGTTGATGACCCCACCCATACACGCCTACTTCCTTTTGGCCACCTCTATAACCTGTTGGATGTCCATATATATATATTTTTTTCAAAAAAGACGGACCAACAGGGTCAACGACTGGTCGAGTGCATCCTCCCCCAGAGAGGGAGCATATTCTCACTCCCCCAGGCGAAACTTGTGGCCCTGGGATTTATTGATTTAAAAGAATGGTTACACAGACAGCGGGGCATACCCCTGAGGAGACAGAGGAAAAGGAAAAATAAAAACATATTTGGGAAGCCTCCTAGACTAATTACAATTTCTAAAGGTAGGCATTCCAGCTTTATCCATGGTGAGTGCCCCCCTAGCTAACTGAGGGAGATCCCTCACATTAGTGAAAATTGCATTGCATCGAAGACCACAAGCAAACGATGCCAAAGAATATGCTACATGATTGCCCTCCCTGTATACATGATGCACTGAACATTTGCTATCACGAAGAAGACCCAAGATCTTCCTCCACCAAGGCAAAACAGTCCAATTTGGAGCCACACCTTTGCGGATTGCTTCAACAAGAAGAGCACAGTCAGAAAATACTTCAGATAATATAAGACCTCCTTGCAAAGCAATGGACAGCCCGTCATGCAGCGCCCTAGCTTCTGCTAGAATACTGCTACCAACACCGTAATGAAAGGCAAAGGCGAGCAACATATTTCCACTAGAGTCACGGATGTAGCCCCCTCTACTGCATTTGCCAGGGTTGCCTTTCGAGGCCCCATCGACATGAAGTGTGAGCTAGTTCACCGCCAAGCTGCGAAAAACCAGTATAGGCCGTTTGAGCTGCACGCGAGGCTTGAGGTTATAGGATGCCAGCCGACTAGCATGTTCTGTGGACACAGGCAAATGGAAGGTCAACTTGTCCAGAGCATAAGTGATGGAGGAAAGAATGTTTCTCTTGATGCATCCAAGACTGTTTTTCTCATTGTCGGATGTCCATATTGACTCTGTGAATCATCTCATCCTTCACTATGACTGTATCTTTTGCCCATGTCAGCGTGGAAGGAGGAGTAGGTGCATATGTGCCACCGTTAGTAGTAGCACCTGCAGCTGTACTGGGATCATCACTTGGTGCGTCATCATCATCAGAATCCAATCGCCTTCTGGCCTGTGGCTCTGTTTTTTCTCTTTTGGTGTGATAAATTCATTCATCTTTGCTTGACCATTCTAGGAGTGACTGACCTACTATCTGATTCTGAGTGTCTAGTTGGCTCAAACTCAGGCTGTTGCTCGGTGTCGTCAACAAACAAAGGCACTAGCGTTCTCTGGTGCACATGAGTCTCTCTAGCCCTCTTTGTTGACTTCTGAATTTTGGATCCTTTGGCTCATCTTCATCTAATATGCCCTCTGCCCATGTTCTGTCATCAACATTAAAAATGGGCTCATCAACTTGCTCTCGTACCTCAATCCATGACTGCAAGGGATTGTCATCATCAAATAATACGTCCACATCAATTTCTGGAGTTATATTCTCTGCGACGCGTTTGTCCCACAACTGTTGTTTCAACTTCATGTTCTTTATTCTCAGTCTCATGTTGTAGTGGCAGTAAATCAATTTTTCTAACCGTTCAATGTTTAGTCGATTGTAAACCTTTCAGTGTATAAAGTTGAACGTGCTCCAATTTCTTTCACATTGATTTGCTGATGTTGTTTGACTGAGTACCTTAATTGCAATGAAAGTCAATGCATTACTGCCCAAATCTCTATTGTACACTATTATCCATCAGTCAGTTGTTCCACCAACCATAAACAAATAAATGTAAGATGTAAATAAAGATCAATTCTCCATGATGTGCTAATACATGTTGACTCAATTTAAGCACAAAGATTTAGTATACGTGGGCTCACTCTTCCCACAGCGTATTGCAATTGGGAGTCAGAATATGTCCCAATCCTCATTCTATAATTGTTCATCTATAAAGATAAAATAATAGATTAACATAACTACTTAAGTAAATTATTTACGTCTTACTGATAAAATCAATAAAGGTCAACCTCTATTTCGGCCTGAAGTCTCTTTTCTAGTGTCCTCGGTAAATGACCAATGACTTTTAAAGTGCCATGAAGCACCTCGCCATCAACATTTGCATTGACATTGTACATAAATCGAGGGCTGAGGAAATAGCCTGCATTTATGTATAGTTAACTAAATGTTAGATATAAATTAACATAAAAAATAATGGATTTTGTATCAATATAATTAATCACTCACCAGCTACATGTAGTAAGTGTATGTTGTCCCATCTGTGGTCAATAATTTTCCACAACTTTTCATATTCTTTAGGAAGGGATTTCTGCAAATCTAATTTGACACGGTCCATGGCCTCGTACAGATATCCCATATCATTCTTCTCATCCCCGTCCACCATTCTTAGGACCTTCACGAGGGGTGTGACTATTTTCATGTACCGTGAGAATTTGTTGTCTTCCACGACGTGGCAGACATCCAAATAATCCATCTGAGCATCAGTATTAGATTTGTCTATGTATTCTCGCAAGGCATTGTGGTACATGAAAGATTTGAGCTCATTCTTATACTTGTGCAAAGACTCTAAAGAAATGAAATTCGAATTAAATACGAATGATATCTATAAGGATAAAGTAGAAAGAATTGAGCTCATTCTTATACCTGTGCAAAGACTCCAAAGAAATGAAATTCGAAGTAAATCTGGTTGGCCCTGCACGGATGATATCTCGCCCCCACTTGCATGCTCTTTGAACATGTTCAATATCTTAGGATGACCATAGATATACTGAGTTATTTTTTATGCCCTCTCAATTGTCGTCTTTACATTATTTTCTTTCCCAATATCTTCAAATATTAAATCCAGACAATGTGCTGCACATGAGAGTCAATATAAATGCCTGCGCTTCTGCATCAACTTCTTCCTTGCAGTCTTATAACTGGCTTCATTATCAGTGACTATTTGCACAACATTTTTCTCTCCAATTTGATCTACCATCTTATCCATCAAATAAAACAAATACTTTGCATTCTTTTCATAATTTGATGTATCAATTGATTTCACAAAGACTGTACGTTCGATGTAATAAACTAAAAAAGTTGATCATGGATTTCTTCGTGGTACCAGTCCAGGCATCACACATAATGGTGCATCCTTTCTCCATCCAGATATCGTTGAAGCTTTCAACCCACTGATGGAGCTCCTCAACCTCTCCCTCAAGGTCACGCCCGTATATATCTCGACGTGGCGGGGCCTTCAAACCAGGGCCAACATCTGCTATGGCATCTAACATAGGCTGGAAATATTCTGATTCAGCTGCATGTGTAGGCACACCTGCATGGAAAAATCATTTGCAAATACTTTTAAATGCATGCCACTATAACTTCAACTGATTTTTTGACCTTTCTCAATGCTTGCTTGATTTTTGGTTGTGTAGCACTTTACTTTCTGTGCAGATAGCTGTCCATGAGGCCTACTCTCTGCGGGGCTGCACCAGTGTCAGGATATCATGCAGCTCGTGCTACACCAGCTATACTGGAGTATGTCCCTGAACTTATCGGTGTTTTTTCTTTCCTTCAAACCGTTTGTTCACGCTCTACTACTTCAGTCAACTTTGGATCTGAATCCTCAGTGCCTTCCTCATCATCGTCATCCCTCCTTCCCCTTCAGCCTGTAATCTCCTAAGCAATTCCAGCCTGATCTTCAGCCCTTTGTTACATCCTCTCTTTTTTGCCCAGAAGGCACTGACGTATTTCCTCTCAGACTTCTCGGGGATATCTGTCACATTGTTTGACCTCTCCTCTTATCGCTACTAAATGTTGTTTTCCTCTAGTAATTTTACCATGTATCTATTTATCACAATAATTACATTTCACTTTTCTTCTTTCAGCATCAACTAAGGTGAGGTGGGCCCACCTTGGATCGTCCCGCCCTTGCTGCTCCTGACCTTGTTCACGTCTACTTATGATGCTGCATTGAGACAATCAAAGACAAATGGTTGTAAGTACAATAAAAAAATACAATGAATCATAATTGAGCTTCAAATTATGCTGATTTGAGATAATTAGTCAAAAGTCTCAAATTTTAACCGCTAATTTAGGTTATCTTTGGGGATTCGGCCTAATCACATGTAATTAGTAGTATGCTCTCATCTTAAATTATTCAATGAAGGTTAATTGAGTTCCAATTGACCCTAGCTTAACATAATCTAACAAAAGCTCCAAATTTAAATAACTAATTAGGCCTTAATTTAGAGATTTACCCCAATCACCTTTGATTAAATGCAATTAGCAGTATGCTCCCGTCCTAACATATTCAATGAAGCTTAATTGAATTTCAATTAACAGTAAATTAACCTAATCTAACAAAAGTCCCAAATTTAAATACTTAATTAGACCTTAATTTAGAGAATTACCCTAATTACTCGGCATGTAATACAATTAGTAATATGTTCTCATCTTGAAATATTCAATCAAGTTTAATTGAGCTTCAATTGACGCTAAATTAACCTAATTAGACAAAAGTCTTCAAAAAAATCGTTAATTAGGCTCTAATTTGAGGATTTACTCTAATTACCTGACGTCTAATATAATTAGCAGCATGTTCTCCCACGAAAACATTCAACGAAGTTTAATTAAGCTTCGATTCATGCTAAACTTATTTAATTAGACAAAAGTCTCAAATTTAAATCGCTAAGTAGACCCTAATTTGAAGATTTAACATATTTAATATATGAAATCGAAACGATTGAAGAGAACCTTACCTACAACAAAAAAAACTATCAGACCAAGAAAAAAAAAACTTACAAGATCTTTGAGGAATCTACGCACTCGACACAATAAGAAACGACGGCGGCTGCGGCTATATGCTGTAAACAATAAGAAATGGTGGCGGTGAAGGCGAGGGCGACAGCGGCGGCGGCGACGACGATGACGACGGTACCAAACTCCTTTATCTGGAAGCTCCTCCAATTGCGCAGCAAGCTCTTGGACCTGCAACCCCTCAGATTCTCAGATTTGAGGGGAGGGCGGAACTGAACTCCCCTCTTAAGGGGAGTTCGCGTTCGGTTTTGGCCGAAACCAGGTGGTTTTGGGCTGCAACGGGCAAAACCGGTATCGATTTCTCCTGAAACTTAAAAAAAACTTTTTTTTTTAAGTTTCGGACCAACTACAGTGAGCAGGTCCGATCTCGTATCGGTTCTGTCTGAAACCGATACGTTTCAACCGAAACTGCCAACCTTGGATCATATGTCTTATAGATGCCAACAGGATGATAGAGGGCTTCAGACATGTGTCAGGCTAGCTGCCATTGACCCAAACTCATTGTATTTTAGGTACTTTTCTTGCAAAGTGATATTCATAGTACAGAACTAATACCCTGTTTGACTGGAGTATTAATTTTGATATAACATTAGTTTTGATATTAATATTTTTAGAATGTAAGACATGAAATACGAAGGATGGAAATTGAAGGGGATTAATAAAATGAAAAGTGGAAGGGGAGAGCATATTATTTTTGGACTCTCACAATCAAGATTCTATCATTTTTAATATAGCTTTGGACTTATATCAACTTTGCTATAGTACTCCACTCTTTTAACATGATAGTATTAAAATTGCTAGGCTGCAACCAAACACCCTTATCAATAAGAATATGAAAATCAATAGTGATAGAGGTGTTGGATAGGGCAACCAGACAGCACACCTTCTACAAAAAACAGCACCTCCTAAGGTTTTTAAGTGAGAAGCTGCTTTTATCTTCTAAAATGTACCAAAAAGCAAGTTCAGTTCCCAAGTCATAATTTTGTCTTGACTGCCATATCACGTTTTCTGTTATTATTGACGTGCTTAATTCTCTAGGAAATAGGATCGTTCACAAAGGTTATTTTTCTATTTGATATTTTTGGATCAAATTGTAAAAATAATTAAGAATCGTGGATTTTGAAGTATGGTTCAGGCGAATGTAACAGAAGCTGTGCGACTTGTGGACTAAGTTTTATGGAAGCCACTTAAAGAAAACGATGTTTTTGGATTAGGCGTACCCTTCATGAGAGGCTGCTTGTTAACATCATGCACCATCTATCAGACTTTTCTCTGGTGAACCAAAGAATTCATAACTGCGTTTTTTAACCATCTTATTCAGATTATGGATCTATTAGTAATCGAGATAATATAGATTCTAAATGCATATGCTGGTGCCAGTTTTCTCTACGTAGTTTATGTTTCTTCATTTTACAAATATCTTTGTGTTGCTTTGTTATTAATTCAGGTTCCTTTTGAATTTCTCAAATTTTCCATGTTTGTTGGTTAGTGTGTTATGTCAGTTTTCTTGAGGGGATTGTGGAATATGGTCTAAAGGAACTCCTGAAGGTTTACTTGGTCTGGAATTTTTTGATGGACGGTATTAAGGGAACTGGAGCAGCTCCGGTACTCTTGTCGGAAACTACCATGTTTCCCTTTGGACAGTTGATTATCAGATATATCCATTTGATTTTCCTCTTTATGTTGAATTCCAAGCTCACCGTCCATTATGTCTCATATGGTATTGCTAAATAATGATTTGATGGCCTTCGTTTTTTCCTTCTCTCAGGGTGGTCAGGTCCGTGAGAAATTGTGGGACCTGCTGGTTGATGAGCCAGGTGTTATAATGGAAGAAGGCTTTCCAAATACTACTGGTCGTGACCAATCAATCAAGGGAATGAGGACTTCCGAATTCTGTTTGCACCCTGCAGGGGATACACCCACTTCATGCCGATTGTTTGATGCTGTTCTTAGCCTTTGCATACCAGTTATCGTCAGTGATAACATTGAACTCCCATTTGAAGGAATTGTAGACTATTCAGAGTTTTCAGTTTTTGTCTCAGTCGACAATGCATTGCAACAGAACTGGCTAGTGAATCATCTGAGAAGCATATCCCGAGAGCAGAAGAATAAATTTCGGATGAATATGGTTCGGATTCAGCCCGTGTTCGAGTACGATAATGGCAGCCCAGGCGGGATTGGACCAGTTCTTCCTGACGGTGCTGTGAACCACATCTGGAGAAAGGTCTTACAGAAGGTTCCTATGATCAGGGAAGCCGTCACTCGGGACAAGCGAATACCAGAGGGTGTATCGATACCGCTTAGGTGTCACTGTACTTGATTCGGAATTCCATGTTCCTTTTTTTTTTCTGTATCCTTGAGGAAGCAACACTTGGAACTTTTCTACCTCAAGGCTAGTCCTCTTTATTTGTGATGCATATTATTTGTTGTAATGCATGCATCCAGTTCCGATCACCCTGTTAGTTGTTGTTTGGTGTGCTGTAAAATGTCGTAAAACGCCGTAAACCCTCATTTTTTCAGCATTTCCCTTAATGTTTGGTGTGCTGTAAATAGCCAGGTTGAAAATCTGATAATCCTACGGGGCACTTGTTTTCCTGGGTTTCGGTTTACAGTTTTTAAGGGCCACTGGAAACCAAAACCCATGGGTTTGGTTTTCCACTGCGGTGAGTTCTCGTTACCTAGGAAGAGACTCTAAAGTGGTATTAGTTCTACATTGATTATTACATCCACAAATAAATTAATGAGCAGGACGAGAGGTAACTTCGCCTCCTAAAATCGGAGGTAAAGTGATTCAAAACTTTCTGCAAACCAAACAGAAGCACCGGTTTTAGTTTTACGGCAGGCTAAACAAAGTAGCATCAGTTTTAAAATCTCAAAATTTCACAGGTTTTAAAACTGGTGATTTTAAAAGTAGATGATTGCGGCATTTTACATCACATCAAACAACGCCTCAGAGAACGGAAGGATAAGAGGTTTTTGAGGCGAGTTATGTTTAGCGCACGTATGAGTAAATTTCACACTCATGGTGATTTTTTTTATAAAAAGTTTTTATGACATAGAACTCACATCCCTAACATATCATACAAGACATATCTACATCTGACGGTTTTAAAAAATCTAAAATAAAAAAGACTTGTGTAAGAAAAATTAGGTCAAATATTATTCATTGAATCTGATTTTATTTTTTTGATTTTTTTCGGATCGTCGGATGAGAATGTGCTTTATACGGCAAGTTAGGGGGACATTAGCTCAATGTCATAATTATTTTTTTAAAAATTAATTTATTTGATGCACACCATGACTATGTAATTGACTCAATGTGTGCACTAATTATTTTTTCTTCCGAGACATTAGCCAGTGATATCGAACTAAACTCCTGCGGAAGTCCAGGTGAGCCCCCCCCCCTTTTTAACTATTATCCACTTTGTAACGAAAAGTACAGACAATGTAATGTAGGGTTACAACTTACAAGTGGATCAAAGTTAGTCTGCAATCCAATTCACCCGATTTGAAACATCCATTTGAATCCATAGATCCATGTATTTTGATCTCTAATTTCTAAATCTGCGAATATCTATAGATCTCTGCTCTGATTTGCGTTGTGTAAATGACCCGTAAAAATACTATACTACCGATGTAATCTCTCACTATCACCTGTAAAATTAATCATTGTTATATTTACCTAGAGTTGTAAAAGATAAAAATATCTTTAGTTACAATAAAAATAAAACAATAAAACCTCTCCTCCCCTCCCTCCGGCAAGCAGGGGTTGCCGACCCAGTGCGGGTCGTCCCGACCCGCACGACCCGACCCGACCCAGGTCGAGACCGGGTCGACTGGGCCATGGGTCGCCACCGGGTCGTCACCGTTAATTTAATAATATAATATATATATAATATATTTTTCTATAATTTTCTATTATTATAAATATATATTATATATATAAAATATTTTTTATTTAAATATGGACCGAGACGGACCGGGTCGAACCGAGACGAGAGCGACCCGACCCGACCCAGGTTGAGATCGGGTCGGCCGGGTCGACCGGGCCGGTAAACCCTGCCGGCAAGAACCCCCCCTCCCATCGGACACCCCTGCAACCTCTCGCCGCAAGACCGTCCTCCCTCTCTCCCACCGGAACCCCCCTTCAACGTTCCACCCCCTCTCTCACCGAAGAAAGCAATGGGGAATCCAGGGACTGTGGCATTGAAGGTGCCGAAGGAATTAGTTTGCCCGTGATTCAACCGAGAAATGGTCGATGGTTGGGATGCCATTCTCGACCTGAAACAAAGGAAATAGATCACAAAAAGTGTACGCAGACTAAAAGCCCATGACAACTCAGATGAAGATTTCAGATAAAAGAAGAAAACCAATCATCCAAACAAATCTTGCCTAATAGGTTTGTTCTTGTTCTTCTGGCAGGGCCGGTAAGGGATTATCCCACTCAAACGTGTTGGTCACAAGAACCCAGTGAAGTTTGTACATGTAACAGGTGTAGATCATGAAAAATCCATAAGATTTAAATATAATAAAAATAATGAAAGTAATAATGAGAAGGGGAAAGGGGAGCATATAGATTCTAAATAGGAGTGTGATTGTAGCACCCCTGATAATTATCTGGAATTTTTTAAATTTTTTAAAAATTAAAATAGATTTATTTTAATAGTTAATAGGCTAAAAGATTTAAATGGGCTACTAAATGGGTTACTAGGTTAAAGCCTTTAATTTAAAAGCCCAATTAGCAACTAAGGAGTTAGGGCCACTTAAATTGGACCTTAAGATCTAATTCTAAGTCTTTTAGGCTCAAGTCCAGCCCTAGAGTCATAATAGAGATAATTTCTCTAATTAGAATAAACAAGGAAAATAGGAGATAATTAGGACTGGAATTTGAATTAAATTCAAATTTCGGCGGGCCAGGAAAGTCGCGGTCAGTCGCGCGATCGCGTTCTTGAGATAGCGGTCCAGACTAGACTGCTACCTAGTTCTGTAAACGGAAAGACTTAAACCCAGGAAAGTCTAGATTTTTATCCTCCCAATCGCCAAGGATCGATGTGATCTGGCATGAGAACTTGCCCGGGACTCTTAGGGGATCGAATTGACGCCCCATAGGACTCTTAATTTGATCTAAAACACCAGCCCTAGGTCAATCCTTATAAATAGACCCCAGATTCGTCCTGCGCAAACCCTAATTTTGGATCACGTGGTTCAAAGGTATAGTATGAGATTCTCTACTTCATCCTTTAGAAGTTTTCGTTCCACTTAGTATCTTCTAACCTTCTGCCAAATTTCGTGTTAAGAGATCAAGAGGTCAAGGAGTTATGAAGTGCGGAAGTTGCTATTTCTACGCAGGATGTACATGAACGAGGGTGTTCTTTCGACGAGAAATTCGAGGCTTAAGGATAACACAGAGGTAGGTTGTCTCGTGGATGGCTCAAACAACCTGTTAGGAACAAAAGTCCTCTGTTCCCTCCTGATTTCATGCACTATACACGATGAATTTCATGTTTTCCCATGACTGCGCAATAGGTCCCGTTAGTATATCCTGTCCATGGCATGTTAATAAAAAAGATAACAACTTTGATAGAAACCATGCTTTCTCATGCATTAGTTACATGTTATCCTGCCTATTCTCTCTGTGATGAGAATCGACACCGAGCACTAACCTTTTACTGTTGCATTTGTGTCCATCAATTTACTTTTATATCCTTGAGAAAGTATGTTTACAATTGTAAGGCTTTATAAGCCAATGTGTCATTCCCTAAGGATCTTTGGGTTTATTTGTAAAAGTGTAGTAGGTCTAGCAAGGGGCCCCCCACTCCTTCCCCATTGGTCCACCTAAGCCCTAGGGGTCCATGTGGGGCTGGTCAAATGCCAAGGTGGCTTCTAGAAGGATTCTTTCCTTCTTGAACAAGTCAAGGGGACAATGGGTGAAAAATGTCCAAGATGCCTCCCCTTAAGTCAAGGGGGTGCCCCCCCATTAAAATGACATTTTATATTTTCTTTTTTAGGCCAATTGATCACATGGGGGAAGAAAATGTTACCCCTCCCCACTCTCCCACGAAATTCCAACCCCCTCTCCCTTCCTCACCTTCTATATAAACCCATGTATAGTGTTTTATAAGGTTTAATGATGAAAAATTGATTGGAAATTGCCAAGGTAAGAAGGGTGTGCCCCTCTCTCCTCTTTCCCATATTGTTCTTCTTCCTCCTCCAACCTTCCAGCGTGTGAGACCCATTCTACCTCCCCATCTGATCCTCTGTATTCATTCTCTGCCGCCGCTGCCGCCGCCATCGCGCCGCCATCGCACCGCCATCGCGCCGCCGCCACCATCGTCGGAGTTCTGCCCAAATCAGGACAGAACCTCCATGTCCGAATTTTAGCTCCTAATCTACGGATCTGCTGGAGCCCAAATTTTGAGGGTAGGTTCACCACGCCAATACCCTCTCCCAACACAATTTTCCTATTTTCTAGCCTTCATTTTCTATTTTTCTAATTTCGTGTTCTTCAGCCTTCCAGTTCTGTCTGTACTCAGTTTTATGTCACAACAACCCTGTGTTTCCTCAGTTCGACCCATTTTCCTTTATTTTTTTGAGTCACCAATTTTATTGGAAGTTCTGTCCACCACACCCATCATCCACGAATTTGCTTGGAATTTCTGGAGTCCTTTTACTATTTTTAAAAATCATTGTCTTTTCCCAAGTCTGTTCTGTCCTGTGCAGTTCAGATCTGACGCTTGTCCAGTATAAAATCACTTTCCCCTGTCAAACTGCCTCTAGAAATTCTATAAAAATTATTTCCGTCTTTCTTGTTTTCCCCTATATAACTTTTATGAAGAGGTCAGCTTTCATATCTGAGGTTTGAGTCACGGTCAACGCCAACTCTCAGGAAAACTCAGTTCTGTCCTGCCAGATCTGGTTCTGTGAGCCAGCAGATAGTAAATTCGACCAAGGCCAGCTCTGAAAATTAAAAATTCTTTCTCTAGCCCTAGATCGAAGTACATCAAGTTAGCTTTCCAACGGTACCACTTTCACGTCGATCCGACGTCGGGAGTGATCGCAGCAGCTGATCTCGCCGGGTCGCGCGCTGTAAAATAGAAGCTTCAGATCCGTGAACATCACATCCTCGGGCCTCCGGCTCGGGCCGCCCCGCCTCTTCCCGGCGTTCCAGGTCGACCGCCTTCCAGGGATCGCTCCTCCAGGTGCCCCATTTACAACGGGACCCACCCCGCCAGACTCGGAGGATTGAGCCGTACGAGGGCCCCACAACCCGCAGCAAGCGTCTTCCGGACGGCACCGACGAGCGGATCCAAGTGCTGCCCGTCAACCCAAGATCGGTCCTCCCGGTCCCACTTATGTAGCCCTTTACCTCCCTGCGTGGAGTGGGTAGTAAAATTAATTTCTATAATTACTTGATAATTATTGTTAACCGGGAGTTACCGTACTTGGCTGGGATCATCGTCCCCACGTCCGGAGTGTGGAGGTAAACTCGCCCTCTCTCTCTTATCGCATTTTGCTCAATTCGTATATTTTTGAATGCCGCTACGAGTGTTAGGTATCTACCTTGTTATACTTTTATTCACCACTGCGAGAGAGAGTGAGTGACCCGTCTCGTGACTCGATCCGAGTACACGCGGAAAGGTCGATACCCGAGACTCACTGCCGGTTTCTCAACTACGCACGGTCCCACGTCTTCTCTCGCTTAGGGGTGATCGCGAGCTAGAGTCCCAGGTCGCGTGTCCGTCCCGCATCAATTTGGTATCAGAGCGTGGTTTAAAAACATAAAAAAAAGAGTCATTGTCTAAGTGTCTAAGTCGGTCCTAGGTGTTGCACTTGCATACCACCGTTCGGTATATAAAAAGGTGTCGCCCGACCGTTAGGTTACGCCTATCGGAGAGGTGATTCACTCGCGTGAGGAGATCTTCGGATCGAACCTCCGCCATGTATCGAATCTTGGTTGTGTCTAGGTTGGTAGTCGAGTCTCATTCCAACCTTGCATGAGTTAAGGGTCATGTCTAGTGTTTGTCACCAACTATCGGCATGTCCACCCAATAGCTTCCCCGTGTCCCATGGATTACTAAATGCCCGGATCTTATGCATGGTGGCGATACTATCTAAGATGGGAGAACCACCCGGACCACCCCCGTAGACCCATAGCCCGGGACTTCTATGGCTTTGAAAACCCGAGTGACTACCTAGAGTGGGAAGCCGTTATGGACGACTACTTTGAGGTGTACATTATGTCCGGTCCCATGCAAGTTGACTTTGCCAAAAGGTGACTTTTCTATGAAGCCCCCGAAACATGGAGGGACATCAAATACTTCCGGGAGGATAGGAGGCTAAGGCCTATCGAGTCATGGTGGGACATGAAGAGAGCGCTTAGGAGGGTCTACCTTCCCCGCCCACCTACCTCCAACCACGGGGGTCATACCACTAGCCGACCCCACCAACTCACCCACAATCAAGTGGGCCACACCTCCAACCAACCCCACCCCTTCACCTCCATCCAAACCCACCAAAGCACTCTCAATCAAGTGGCCCGCCCAGTCGCCTCCAACCAACATCACCTTGGCACCCCCATCCAATTCTCCCCAAGCACCTCCAACCAAGTGGAAGCCCCACTTATAGTCGAACCTAAGTCCTCACCCGAGCCGAGAGATGAGGCGCGAGTCCACCCCGAGGCCCCAACTCCAACCCGCCCCTTTGACGAATTCATGAAAATGTTTTTGGACTGGTTGGATAGGATAGCACCACCCGTGAGTGCTCCATTGCCACCCTCTACTTCCGAACTTCATTCGGAGCCATCAAACTTGGAGCCATCTCATCCCGAGCCACCCATGTTTCTAACGGGTACGCCTTTCATAGTCGAGCCACTTCTTAGCTGGCTCAAGGATGGCTTGGCCCCACCTCTCTACCCATCCATGGACCCCACCCTACCACTGGTGCTCGTCAACTCCTTCCACACTACATTCCAGTCTAGTTACCATGTCGATACCTTGGGTGACCTTATTAGGGGTTTACACCGGCAATGGACGTTGACGCACTTATTGGCCCGAGGCTTCGGCCAACCCACTAGTCGTAGCTTCACTCATCCGGCCTTAGGGTCCATTACCTCCGTGTGCACCGTAGGTTGTGTTACCACGGAGGTTCTTCTACTCCTCCCGTTACCGGCCGAGCCCGACTTCACTTCTTTTATCCCAAGGGAGGAGCCCTATCTTCTATATACTGTCCCATCTACCATGATGGATGGAGGTGACCATCACCTTCATGAATTTCACACATGTGACTATGTAATGGAGCAACCGAGGGGTCACACATTCTTTGACCCATTCGACCCCTTCGCTAGTGGGTCTCGTGATCCACCATTTCCCTTCTACCTTGTCAAGGAAGTCCCCTACCACTCTCTTCCCACTCGGGCCAATCAACCTCCACATAGTAATAGGTCCGATGATTGGGGAACATGGCATGCCTTACCTACATCTAGGGGTGTTGACAAAGGTAGTTTTAGATCTCCCAATCCACCCACATCCAAGCCCAATGTCCATGATTGGTGCATCGTAGGATGTCTAGGAGTTCCCCATGACGTCAACCTCCGGTTACGTCAACTACATGCATGGCACACATTCGGGTGTCCTAGTCCGCCGTCACACATGTATGGGTCGGACTAACCATAGGTTTGTTTAGGGTCATGTGTGGGTCTGTTTCGTACCGTTTGTTGTCGAGTGCATAGTGAGTCTGCATGCATCGAGTTGAGTCGGTCTTTGTACGCTCGCGTTGTCAGTTCCTTTCGAGTGCGAGACTTGTCAGACTTTGGGATCGGCTCTACCTCAACATATCGTGTAATACCCCGACTAATTATTAAGTTTTATTGAGCTTTTATTAATTAAAAATTAAATTAAAATGAATTAATGTTTGAATTTTGAAATATTAATATTTAATTCATTAGAAAAGAGAACCTATAAAATTCGACTACCTTGGAAAAATATGTAAAAATAGTAATTGGGTAAAAGATCATTTTTATAGCAATTTTGTCTTCTGGACTTGGCCCAAATTAATTATGTAACCTTGTCTAATTGGAGGATTAATCTCGAATTTGACTTTCACCTAACCTTTACCTAATCGTAACTTATAACGTGAAATTCGACCTTGTTACTCAACCAAATGATCTGAAATCAAGGGCAAATGGAAGGCCACGAGGTAAGGAACATTTACCCTCAATCAATTTGAGGTAAACCTAGCCCTAAAATGTGCTGCCGACATAGATTTGGTCGAGTCAAGGATTCCGGCGCCGTTTCTAACACGTAACTTGCAGCGTCGAATACTCCCAACTCCGAAGGATCCAGAAGCCCCATGACCTATAGAAATGTAGCTCTTCGACTCTAGTTTCATTTGGTTATTATGGGGTACGTTGAAGTTATAGATCCAAGGAGTTCTTGCTCGATTAGTGGAGGTGGGTCGGCAGGCCGTCGGCTTCCTCTCTTCCTTCCTTGTTCCAACGATTGAGGTAGGAATTCTCAACCAAACTTCGATCATGAGTATAGAAAATTGTTCCTCTCATCGAGCTCTATCCATTGGTGGCAAAAGCCCCAATTTGGATTAGGTATCCGTGGAGATATCGAGCTTTTTGTGAGGTGTTGTCAAGCTTGTTCTTCATTCTAGGGTTTCGAAGTCTTTCTCCGATTTGAGGTAGGATCTAACAACCAAATCCTAATTAACTTACATGAAGTAATCAGCATGTTGTTAGCTTTTATTCAACGTAGAAACCCCCAATTTTTATTGAGCATGCTTGGTGAATTTCGAATTTTTGTAGAAGCATGTCTAGAACATGATTCATATAGTATTCCTTTAAGCCAGAGCTTGATTGCGGGCTTATTTTGAGTCATGTAACCTGATATTCATGTAGCATATCATACATGGTTGGATTCATGATCGAGTTAGCTTTCTTTTGACACCAAAATCCCCAAATTTGGTTTTGTATATCGAGAGAATTTGACAATTTAGTGGAAGTATGTCCTAAACTAGGTCTCCTTGTGTTCTTCATAGAATAGGTTGTGATTCTAGTGAATTCTGATGAAATTCGTGTTTCCAAATTGTAGTTTTATGACCCTAATATGTCTAGCAAGATTCCTATAGCATGTGGTTTTAATTTCAACTCAATTGGACCTCATTTGGATGAGTTAATGGGTTTTCCGGAGGTAACTTACGTTGCTGTTCTTGCAGGGGTCGACCCCAGGGGTCGACCCATTTTCTGGGTGCCCTGGCAGGCCCGAGGGTCGACCCTTGGGGTCGACCCATTTGGCCCAGGCACGAGGGTCGACCCCTGGGGTCGACCCATCCACTCCCTGCAAGGGGGTCGACCCCAGGGGTCGACCCATGCGCAGGAATGAAGGGGTCGACCCCAGGGGTCGACCCATCCTTCAGAATTTGTTGGGGTCGACCCCAGGGGTCGACCATTCAGCTGCCAGACCTCATTTTTACAGGGGTCGACCCATACACCAGAAAACCAGTTTTCATCATTTTTCGACCCGAGGATCGATCCGGATCATTAGGGGATCGACCTATTGAACTTAGACCAATTGAAAACTATATTTTTGAAGAACCAGTGACCTATTCTGGAAACCTTATGATTTCAATTTACATTGGTTCCTACTTGCAAACATAGTGTAAAAACATGCCGTTTACCATCTTCATTTCGACTCATACATTGGTTAAATAGAAACCCACATAATTAGTGGTTAATGGTGTAATTAAATCTCTGTTAGTGCATTCTTTTTCCTTCCTGTACAAGTTTGCTCCTTTACCTTATCATCTTGAATCAACTTTTGGCAATTGTCTTAATGCAAATGATAATGGATAATCTTTGACATATTAACTTGATAATTAGGATTAATATGTTGATTAGCTTGTTGGATAGCTGCTGTACTACAGTAGCGCATCATGATTAACTCTTATTGTGATTTGGTTTTCAATCTTCTTGATGATTGTGCTTACCTTGAAATTCTGAAATGAATCTCCTTCCTACTTGAAATTGTTATTGCTACATAGTTCAAACCTTGGAATTCTGGCCATAAATTGTGGAAGTCTAGATTCGTGGGATCTCTGATCCAAAGAAATCAATGCCTGGCAAACAATTAAGGGCTCGGTCTAGTCCTGGGAGGAACGCCCGAACACTACGTGTACCCCCGGAGAGGTGATTGACTAGGTATGGCATTTGGCACCAGTACTATGACATGGGTTAAATCTAGGACTGGCCACTACTCTCTACTACTCTCTACTACTTTTCACTTTCCACTCTTCACTGTTCTATACTCTACTTGTTGTTACTTACTTGCTGTTACTTGGACGTGGAAATGAAACTACACACGTGCTTGACATGACTTGAATTATCTCGATATGGCCAACTCTTTATCGTTATCTCATGTAGTAAATTCTTGTCTTTGTTATTCCTCTTAAGTATTACCATTATGTTCCTTTTTATCTCTTGACCTTGCAAGATCTTTAAATTTTGTTTCATTATATCATCATGATTCTTTTATTGCGTTATCCTTTGTAGCATGATATTTTGAAAATGTAATTAAACTGCTAATCACTTATACCTATCTGTTATTTCCTACTGAGCGTCAGCTCATAGTTGTTGTTTCCCCCTTTCCAGACTTTTCAGGTGACGCGCTTACCGATGGGGAAGGGCAGGAGTGATGTTTTGAGTGTATCAGTTAGTCGAGTTTCACTACCAAAAAAAGCGGGATTTCAGACGGATATTTCAGACTGATATTTTCCGTCTTAATATCCGTCTGTATTTGTGACGGATTAGTTTCTGTCACAAATTCCATCTCTATTAACGACAGACTACATTCGCTCTGAAGATCCGTCTATAATTATAGACGGAATATATTCCATCTTTATATCCGTCATAAATTTAGGACGGATATTCAGACGGAAGTAATCCGTCTGAAATTTCAGACGGAAATAAGTTCCGTCCAAATTTCCGTCTCAAAATTCCCCCTTTCCCGCCACCGTCGGCCCCTCCCTCCCACCCCTTCCACCCGACCCCATTTCCACCCCCCCCACTCTCCCTCTCACTCTCTCCTTCTCCTCTGCCCTCTGCTTCCGGTCGTCGCCGCCGGAGCCGCCGGAGCCGCCGGAGCCGCAAAGTCGTCAGAAGCCACCGTCGCCATCCTCGCCATCCTCAACGTCGACGTCCTTGCTATCGTGCCCACCGCCATTCGTGTTAGCTCGCAGCCGTGCCCACCTTCCTCGCCGAAGCTCAGACGATCGCCGCCGGTATGTCCCCCCTCACCCTCTGTCTTTTTTTTAACCTGCATTTGTTCTCGCTGGGGGTGTGGGAGGGGTGTCGATGGGGAAGGGGAGAGGAGGGGCGTCGTTCCCGTGGCGGCGGCTGGCGGCGAGGGGAGGGGGGTCGGTTGGGGAGGGCAGTTGGGAAGGGGATGGGGGTTCCCATGGCGGCCGGGGGTGAGGGGATGGGGGTTTGGGAAGGGGAGGGGGGCCGGCGATGAGGGGACGGGTGTTTTGGAAGGGGAGGGGGTTCCTGCGGTGGCCGGCAGCGAGGGGACGGGGGGGTCGGTTGGGGAGAATACTCAGATGGGGAGGGGGGTTTCATATAGTGTGGGGGGTGGGGGTGGCTTACTCTGGTGAGAAGGGGGTAGGGTGGGGCAGGGTTACTCTGGTGGGTGAGGGGGGCTCACAGTGTGGGGGTGGGGGGGGGCTAACTTCAGCGGGGAGGGGGGTAGGGTGTGGGGGCTACTCCAGTGGGGAGGGGGTCAAACAGGGTTGGTGGGGGGCTTACTCCCACCGGGAGGAGGCAGCATAGATGTGGGGTGTGTGGGGGGCTTACTCATGCAGGGAGGGGGGCTGCAACTACAAGGTGGGGTGATGGAGGGGGATTTACCTTGGTGGGGACTGGGGAGGGGGGGTTGTAGTGGCAGGGTGGGGTGGTGGAGGGGGCTTAACTCCGACGGGGATGGGGAGCATACGGTGGGGTGTGAGTGTGGGGGCATATTTCGGTGGGAGGTTGGGGAGGGTGTTACAAATTATTTTTATTTTATTTTATTTTATTTTATTTTAGTTAGGTATATGTTAATTTTTTCTCAATGTCTGGTTAAAATTAATCATGGTTAGATTCTCGGGCAATAACGAATAATTACGACAATGACATTTTTGCACAATTAGGGTTTATAGAGTAGGGCTGTCAATGGGGCAGGCCGATCCGACAGGCCCTCGGGTTTGGCTTGATTTCGGGCCGGGCCACAAGATTTTTTTCGGCCCGCGGGTTTTTAGTCGGACCTAAAAGCCCGGCCCGACTAGACCCGCGGGTCGGGCTCGAGCTTTGAGTTTGACCCGCGGGCCGGCCTGGCCCGTTCTCTTTTTTTATTCCCACTTTAAAATTTAAAAATTATTTAATTAAAATTATGTTATTTTACTTACTTAGAAAATTTAAAACTCTCTTTTCACATAAATTATGTAATTAATATCAATTTGTTAATTAATTTAGTGAGATTATAAACTTTATATTATTAAATATATTAATTTTTATTTTTTTTATTTTTCTATTTACGTTGTCGGGCCGAGCCAAGCCTTAGTCGGGCTTTATATTTTTTAAATAATATCGGGCCCAGCCCGAGCTCGAGCTTAATATTAACAAGTCGGGCTCGGGCCGGGTCAACTTAAGCTCAGCCCAGGCCCGGCCCATTGACAGCCCTTAATACAGAGTGATATAACTATTAATGTATTTTCACGAGTAATTTTTTTTTTACAAATTCACGTCTAACAATAATTTTCATGCAAAAAACCCGCGGTAAGTGGCCTCGCTCTCCCTCTCTCTCTCCCGATCATGTTCCCCTCCCTCAATCCCTCTCCCTCTCCCCTGTCCGGCTCCCTCACTCCCTCTCCCTCTCCCCTCTCGCGCTCCCTCACTCCCTCTGGCCGCCCTCCCCCACCCCCTCCACTGCCCTCTCTCCCCTGTCCGGCTCCCTCACTCCCTCTCCCTCTCCCCTCTCGCGCTCCCTCACTCCCTCTGGCCGCCCTCCCCCACCCCCTCCACTGCCCTCTCTCCCCTGTCCGGCTCCCTCACTCCCTCTCCCTCTCCCCTCTCGCGCTCCCTCACTCCCTCTGGCCGCCCTCCCCCACCCCCTCCACTGCCCTCTCTCCCCTGTCCGGCTCCCTCACTCCCTCTCCCTCTCACTCCCTCTGGCCGCCCTCCCCCACCCCCTCCACTGCCCTCTCTTCCCCTGTCCGTGGCCCCTCTCCCCCTCTCATTATGATGCTGTTCTTGTAAAATCTAGTTTGAACATTAGGTGGATGTATTTTAATTTGTAGAATCTATCTAAAAACTCGTTGGAGTGAGATATCGCAAATTCCGAAAATAGACTCAGTTTGAACATGTCTTATTCTCCTCCAAAAATCTATCAGGGCGCATAAGTCAAGATCTTAATACTACATTTGATTAAAATGATAGAGATGTCAGATATTTTAATGAGTAGAATTTTAAAACTCATCCCCACAAATCCAGCCAAACTCCACGTAACGGAGTCATAGATAATTTGGACCCGTGGCCTAAGTGACCGTCTCACTCCCTGCCCAAATTGGCCACTGTGAACAATTTCACATCACTTGGGATCTCCCTGGGTAGCTTCTTCCTGATTAATTTGGACTGAATTAGACTGGGGAGACTCGTCGGACCCACGGAGACTGATTTGGACTGAACAACCATGGGTTTAGTTTAACGATACACAGGTTATTTTTTTTAAAAAAAATAAATCGCTTGTGTGAAATGCTACACATGTTCCTAGTCTTGCCCCGGACAGAACTTGATGATAGCTGTATTTTTCCTTTCCTGGGCATGTGACATTCTAAACGCAATAAATAGCCAGAGTTTACAAGAACACCATCAAAGAACCTTCATTCAATCAACAATCATTAATTTTTAGTTCAGATGGTATGCAGGAAAGTGAAGTTCCAACTTCTGATCCGAGAAACAATGTCCTTTTTGGAGTTGACATTGATAACCCTCTTGGGATACCAATGCCTAGTGATCCTTTACTAGCAAAAAATATAAGCTCTGGCAAAGACTATCAGACTGATCTCACTTCAAACAACATTATTTCCAATTCCAGTGGCTCCAAGGAAACTCAAGCAGAATTCTCAACATCAATTGTTTCTCAATCTTTTGGGGTTCCAGATGTGGCATTTAATTCTAGTGACTCCACTAATGATAGCAGCTTTTTGATTGGTAGATCAATAGATATCACTCGGTCTTCGGGCAATGATGAGTTGAAGTAGGATCTTGCTCGACTGTTCAGCATACAGAGGAGAGGGGGGAGCTCTGTGGGAGGGGGGTGGAGCTTGGTGGGACGGGGAGCTCCGTGGGAGGGGGGAGGGGCATCCGAGAGGGTTCCAGTGGGGGGGAGCTCAGTGGGAGGGGGGAGGGGCATCCGAGAGGGTTCCAGTGGGGGGGGGGAGCTCTGTGGGAGGGGGGTGGGAGGGGGGGGAGCTCTGTGGGACGGGGCGCTCGGTGGGAGGGGGGAGGGGCATCCGAGAGGGTTCCAGTGGGGGGGAGCTCAGTGGGAGCAGGAGGGCGGGTGGGAGGAGGGGGAGCTTTGTGGGAGGGGCATCCGTACATGCTCCACTGAGGTTGAAAGTGATCCCATTTGAACCTTGTCTTATGATGATAAGAAGATATAGAGAAATGGAATGACCACATATCTTAAGTAGTACATATATACAAAGATGTGGATAAATGCAAAGAAATCAGAATTCTCTATAGCAATAGGTAAATACCCAAAAAATTCGTTTTGTGATTTAAAACTTTGTGGATTTTAATTGCATGTAAATATAATTTTAAATCTGATTTTAATAGAAATTTGATGTTAATTTAGCTCAAAAATGTAGATTGTTTTGCTTCGATGTTATTCATTTGAAAATTTTTGTAATTTGGGTGTTATTTAATTTGATATGTGCATAATGATAATTGCGTTGTTATTTAATTTTATGTTATATAAATGCATGGGGTATTCCCTGTGAGTTGAGGTGCGTGGGTGCGACCTAACATTACACGCACCTCAGGAGAGCGCGTTAAAACCGTGTCAATGTGCCTTCCCGTTCAAGACTTTGGGATTGATATGTATGTTCTCATTTATTTATGAGAATGTATATATCTACCTCAAAGTCTTGAATTGTCCCGTTTGGACAGTCTGTGAATGTTTGATCGCACTTAGGCAGTCATTTACTATATATGTTTGTATGGTTTGTTGAGAATTTCGGTTGCGTCTCCTCACTCTTCTCTGATATACCATTATTGATTTTGAGTGTTTTCTTAACCACTTACTTGTAAGTGTTTAAGAAAATTTCAAAATCAATAAATATATTTGGTATATCGGAGAAGTGTGGGGAGATGATGCCGAAATTTTTAGCAAATCGTGCAGCACATATAGTAAGTGATTGTGCGATCAAACCTTCATGGATGGGTTAAAAAGTGATAATCTAATCAATATTCCTCTTCCAACTGCAAATGGTCTATGATGAACGATGTGAGGAAAGGGTCGGGTGTAATATTATGAGTAATGATTTGAAAGTTAGGATGTGTATTGTCATTTATTGGGTGCAGGCAAAATGTCGACAGATCGTTCATGGATGTATCGTAGAATAGTTGACCGGGTGGTGTCAGATGACTTTAAGCTTGGGGTTGAGAGTTTCATTCAATTTGCATTGGGGAATCCAAATGCAGCAATAGATCGCGACGGTCACATTCGTTGCCCTTGTTCAAGTTGTAGAAACTTGAGGTGGTGTTCAACATGGGATGTGCAACATCATTTGTACACGAAAGGGTTCGTGGATGGTTATACGAATTGGACGTGTCATGGTGAGCAATTCGGGAGGTATGAGCCCGACAATATTGCAGGCACAAGTGGGTACGTGGATATGGTTGTAGATGCTGCTGGTCCTAGTTTTAATATTCACGATGAAGTGCCGAATAAGATAGCCGGAAGATTTTATGAACTACTTAGGGATGCTGATGAGCCGCTGTGGGATGGTTGTGAAAATCACACTCGATTGTCTGCAGTGTCACAGTTGTTGAACTTGAAATCTGAATTTCACATCAGTGAGACTTGTTTTGACCGTCTCCTCCTCTTGATCAAGAGTATGTTACCTCGAGACGAGAAGTTGCCAGAAACTTTTTACCGTGCAAAAAAGATGGTCAATGACTTAGGACTTGGATATGTGAAAATAGATGCATGTCCGAATCATTGTATGTTATATTACAAAGATGATGCAGATAAGATATCATGTTCAGTTTGTGGCCATGACAGATTCAAACCTAAGGGGGGGGTCAATTCAAAGGCAAAAGATGTACCTTACAAGGCGTTGCGATACTTCCCTCTTGTGCCTAGGCTGCAGCGACTGTATATGTCCTCAAAGACGGCTCGGCATATGACATGGCACACCGAAAGAGTACGTCGTGCCGATGATATAATCAGTCATCCTGCCGATGGTGAAGCTTGGACTCACTTTAGTCGTACTCATCTTGCCTTTTCAAGGGAGTCACGTAATGTTCGATTGGGTTTATGCACAGATGGCTTTAATCCATTCGGTGGTTCAGTGGCAGCTTATTCTTGTTGGCCAGTGTTCATGACACCGTACAACCTTCCGCCGCACATGTGCATGAAGCGAGAAAATCTGTTTTTGTCCCTAGTAATTCCTGGTCCAAAAAGTCCCGGAAAAAATTTGGACATATATCTCAGGCCGTTGATTGATGAGCTCAAAGTTTTATGGACTGATGGAGTTGTTACTTATGATGCATATAGGAAGAAAAATTTTATTATGAAGGCTGCACTGATGTGGACAATAAGTGACTTCCCTGCATATGGAATGCTATCTGGTTGGAGCACACATGGGAGGCTAGCATGTCCTTACTGTATGGAAGATACCAAATCATTTGTATTGAAACATGGGGGGAAAAGCTGCTGGTTTGATTGCCATCGGCGGTTGCTACCAAGTGACCATCCTTTTCGAAGGCAAAAAGACTCGTTTAAAAAAAATACTGTTGAAATGGATGAAGCTGACTTGCAACGGGTGTCGGGTCTACATATGGCGTCACGGGTGCACAATTTACCAGATGTAGTTCAATTGTCTGGTAGCACACGGCAACTCCCTAATTTTGGAAAGGATCACAACTGGGTCAAGAAAAGCATTTTTTGGGAATTACCTTATTGGTCAACTCTTCTTGTACGACACAATCTGGATGTCATGCATACCGAGAAGAATTTTTTTGATAATGTGTTCAATACGATCATGAATGTTAAAGGGAAAACAAAGGACAACGCCAAAGCACGTATGGATTTAAAGATGCTTTGTAGACGTCCAGAATTGGAACTACAAAGTGTCAATGGCAAAACTGTGCAGCCTAAAGCAACTTATGTGCTTCATGATACACAGATCAAGGAAGTATGCCAGTGGTTGAAACAACTGAGATTCCCAGATGGATATGCATCCAACATAGCCCGTTGTGTGAATGTTAATGAGGGGAAAATATATGGTATGAAAAGTCACGACTGTCATGTGTTCATGGAGAGGCTACTGCCCATTGCATTTCGTGATTTGTTGCCAAAGCAGATATGGGGAGCACTAGCTGAGATGAGTCAATTTTTCAAGATTTTATGTGCATCTGAACTCAGACTTCGGGATGTACAAACTATCGAACAAGATGTTGTCACAACCATTTGCAAGCTAGAGAAGATATTTCCTCCGGCATTCTTTGATTCGATGGAGCACCTGGTAGTTCATTTGCCATATGAGGCTATCGTCGGAGGTCCAGTACAATTTCGATGGATGTATCCATTTGAGAGGTATGTGACAATTTTTGTTAACTTATAAGTCGTCCATAGCCGCTACATTTTGTTGCCATCTGACTTGTTGTTGTAGGTGCATGCATGAATTAAAAATGAAAGTTCGCAACAAGGCACAGGTGGAGGGTTCGATTGCTGAGGCATACATTCTTGAAGAAATTTCGAACTTCTGTTCTATGTACTTTGAGCCAGAGATTCAAACTCGTCGTACTCGACCTCCACGTAATGATGATGGGGGAGTGGATGAATCGTCCGATCGGCTCTCCATATTTAAACATCCTGGACGTGCGTTCGGACGTTGCTTGACTCGCACGCTCGAAGATAGAGAGTTGCACGCCGCTGAGATATATATTCTTTTGAATTGCCTCGAGATTGAACCTTATGTTGAGTAAGATATTAATTCACATTTCCAGCAACTCCATAAGTCTATACATCCTCAAAGTCTATACAACATTGACTTCACAAAGTCTATACATTGGCTTCCTCAAAGTCTATACATTGGCTTCCTCAAAGTCTATACAACATTGACTTCACAAAGTCTATACATTGGCTTTATCAATTTTTTTAATCATTTTTTTTACGGGGTGCTACATTTATATTGCAGACAATTTGATTCAGAATTAGCTGAAAAATGTCCAAATATCCAGGATGTGGAGATTGAAAAAGAACGCGACAAGTTTTTTTCCAAATGGCTAAGAAACCGAGTTAGTGTGAACTCTGAATATATATGTTTGTATTTACGTATGTTGAGGTAATTGTTATTATTTTAACTACTCTAATTTGAATATAGGTTGAACAAGGTCTCATTACTGATCAAAGAGTACAACAGATAAGTTATGGCCCCTCGAACCAGACACGTGCCTATCCGGGATATATTGTGAATGGATACAAATTTCATACAAGGGATTATGGGCGAAATAAGTCTACGATGAACAGCGGCGTATGTGTGAAGGGAAATTTATACAATGAAATGGAATTGGACTACTATGGTATTATTGAAGAAGTCTTAGAACTTCAGTATTTGGGACAAGACAATCATGTATATATATTTAAGTGTCAATGGTTTGATCCTAATTCTGTTCTACATGACACAAATTATGGGATTGTCAATGTCAAGCATAGGTTTAAACTTAAGACCTATGAACCGTTCATTTTAGCCGCACAAGCCCAGCAAGTGTACTATTCAAGCTATCCATCATCCAAGAATAGAGATTGGTGGGCAGTTTACAGGGTTAACTCAAAACTCTTTCCCACTTATGAGTTAACTATGAGTGGAGATGTCTCAGAGGTTGCTCGTGCTGAATATTATCAATCAGACGAAGTTGGCGTTGTCGGTTCCTCTAGGTTTAATATGGACGAATCTGATGAGCCACTGTCATTACGTACGCGAGATGGCGTGGAAGAAGTCGATCCGACGGAGCTAAATGTTGATGTTAGAGGGGAGGAAGAATCAGATGAAGATGAAGATTTTGAATCTCATGAGACTACTATGGATGACGAAGATGATGAAGTTGAGCTAGATATATCAACATGAGGGAGGCATGTTTTGATAATTTAGTAAGAAGATTCTTACTTTTAAGCATAATTTTAAATAACATTTGTCTAGCCTTATATAATTGTGGATTAATATGTATTAATTGTTTTGTTATTAATAAGGAAATGGTGCGAGGAGGTCGTAGTAGGGGTGGGAGGAGATCTAGCAGTGAGAGGGGCACTACTATCTCCTCGCTACCATCTTCTTCAGACACAGGTATATTTGATCAATAAGTTAGCTATATAAATATTTTATTTATTTACAAACTTAAAAGAATTTATTTATAGGTGCAAGTGTCGGCTCACCACCACTTGTACATACGCCACCACCTCCCGCTACAGGTATGTATATTTTAATTTAAATTCTTGAACATTTGTTCTACTTATGAAAATAAGTTCTTGCAGGTCTCAGTGGCCTCCCACCTGTTGTGCATACGCCACTCCCACCACCTTCCGCTGCAGGTATGTATATTTTAATTATATGTTCGCAATATTTGTATCACTCCACATGACAATAAATTCTTGCAGGTCTCAGTGGCAAAAAGACTCGAGGATCATGTATGTATATTTTAATTTAAATTCTTCAATATTTGTTCTACTTATGACAATAAATTCTTGCAGGTCTCAGTGGCCTCCCACCTGTTGTGCATACGCCACCCCCACCACCTCCCGCTGCAGGTATGTATATTTTAATTATATGTTCGCATTATATGTATCACTCCACATGACAATAAATTCTTGCAGGTCTCTGTGGCCTCCCACCTGTTGTGCATACGCCACCCCCACCACCTCCCGCTGCAGGTATGTATATTTTAATTATATGTTCGCATTATATGTATCACTCCACATGACAATAAATTCTTGCAGGTCTCAGTGGCCTCCCACATGTTGTGCATACGCCAACCCCACCACCTCCCGCTGCAGGTATGTATATTTTAATTATATGTTCGCAGTATATGTATCACTCCACATGACAATAAATTCTTGCAGGTCTCAGTGGCCTCCCACATGTTGTGCATACGCCAACCCCACCACCTCCCGCTGCAGGTATGTATATTTTAATTATATGTTCGCAGTATATGTATCACTCCACATGACAATAAATTCTTGCAGGTCTCAGTGGCCTCCCACATGTTGTGCATACGCCAACCCCACCACCTCCCGCTGCAGGTATGTATATTTTAATTATATGTTCGCAGTATATGTATCACTCCACATGACAATAAATTCTTGCAGGTCTCAGTGCCCTCCCACCACCTCCCACTTGTACAGGGCCCACCCCCACCAGTCAGCCCCTTGACGATGTCGGCAGTTGTCACGAGGGAGGCACGACCCATGATAGACGTCGCCCGTGTTGGGTATCCGGGTAAATCTATAAGGTTATATTACATTAATTAGCCCTCAACTGTGTAATATGAATATTTTGACATTTGCAATTGCAGTATGAAATTTGAACCCCACGGCGCTGTCCATCATTCCACCGAACTCATGTTGGCACATGTGCCCGGGGCAGCTTCCACTTTCAGAGATTTTCCGATGTCCGTCCGCGATTCATTGTACAACATGTTCTTAGTAAGTAATTACGTCATTTAATTCAAGTATTTCCCAAAGTCTATTTACAACTTTATACTAAGTGTGAAAAGCAATTGATTTACAGCGGTCTTTTCAATTCACATGTGGACATGACGCGGCGAGATGTCGTCGTGCCTGGGAGTCTACTATGCTCTCAAGTTACAAGAGGAAAATACATGAGGCCCGAGCACACGCTAAAAAATTGAGTGGGGGGAGTGAAGACCGACAATTGTGGAAGGCGCATCGCCCTCTATGGATGAGGCAGGAGGATTGGGAGATATCTTGTGACCATTTTGCCGACCCCAAGTGGATAGAAAAGTCCGAAAAAGCCAAAGCAAACAGGGCGTCAAAACCAGGTTCAAATTTGCATACGAGTGGGTCCATCTCTTATGCGGCTCATAAACAAAAATTGGTAAGTAATATACCAATTTATCTTCTTACAATTTATCCCAATATTTGACTTTTTTTTACTATGAATTGTATAACAGGCTGTGGAGCTTAATCGACCTCCGTCGTTCCTCGAGGTGTTCGACAGAACACACAAAAAGAAGGGGACTAATGATTTTGTGAGTGACACAGCTAAGTCAGCAGCGGTAAGTTTATCTACATATGTAACTTGTACCGTTCATTTAAATCGGCATGTAATTCATATGAAATTGACTAGTTATTTTATTCAATTTGTAGGAAACATATAGCAAAGCAGTGACAGAGAAGTACGGGGAGGGAGACACGCAGCAGCCGGAGTTCGATCCGGTGGAGTGGGTGGCAGCAGCTGGCGTACCGAAGAAAGGCCGAATATATGGTTTTGGGGAGAGCCTAGACGCAAGCGCGGTGACATCAGCGTGTGCGAGTTCTAGCTATACTTCTTCCAGTGGCAGTGCCTTCACTATACCTTCCGTTGCCCCCAGCGCTTCTGCCAGCGACATGATGGACATGGTCCGATCGCAGATTTCTGATATGCAGCGGCAGCAGCAGCATTTCCAGCAAGAGATCTCTAGCCAAGTGTCAGTATTCTTGCAGGCAATTAGTGGCCTCCTCTCCCAGAGCGGAATGGTCCCTCAGAAATCAACCACCACCACAGCACAGCCCGCACAGGTGAGTCTCTAGCCAAGTTTTTATTTTGATGGAATTACTCAATTATGTTCATTATTAATTTTAAAACTCATTTACTTCAGAATAATTGAGAAAATCCGGGGGTCTAAAATTTGAAATACCGGTCGGACGGCCGTGCCAATCATTCCAACGCGACCGGGGAGATGAAAGTGACTTGACAGAACTGACGGAATCCAAATCGGATGCCCAGTTTGATCTCGGCGCTAAAAGTTCAGTTTTAAAATACACTTAGTTTAAATGAACTACCAGGTCGGGTCCGGGGGTCTAAAATTGGAAATACAAGTCGGACGGCCATGCCGATCATTCCAACGCGACCGGGGAGATGAAAGTGACTTGTCAGAACTGACGGAATCCAAATCGGATGCCCGGTTTGAGCTCGGCACTCAAAGTTCAGTTTTAAAATAAACTTAGCTTAAATGAACTCCCAGGTCAGGTCCGGGGGTCAAAAACTTGAAATACAAGTCGGACGGCCGTGCCGATCATTCCAACACAACCGGGGAGATGAAAGTGACTTGTCAGAACTGACGGAATCTAAATCGGATGCCCGGTTTGAGCTCGGCGCTAAAAGTTCAGTTTTAAAATACACTTAGTTTAAATGAACTACCAGGTCGGGTCCGGGGGTCTAAAATTGGAAATACAAGTCGGACGGCCATGCCGATCATTCCAACGCGACCGGGGAGATGAAAGTGACTTGTCAGAACTGACGGAATCCAAATCGGATGTCCGGTTTGAGCTCGGCGCTAAAAGTTCAGTTTTAAAATAAACTTAGCTTAAATGAACTCCCAGGTCAGGTCCGGGGGTCTAAAATTGAAATACAAGTCGGACGGCCGTGCCGATCATTCCAACACAACCGGGGAGATGAAAGTGACTTGTCAGAACTGACGGAATCCAAATCGGATGCCCGGTTTGAGCTCGGCGCTAAAAGTTCAGTTTTAAAATACACTTAGTTTAAATGAACTACCAGGTCGGGTCCGGGGGTCTAAAATTGGAAATACCGGTCGGACGGCTGTGCCGATCATTCCAACGCGACCGGGGAGATGAAAGTGACTTGTCAGAACTGACGGAATCCAAATCGGATGCCCGGTTTGAGCTCGGCGCTCAAAGTTCAGTTTTAAAATATACTTAGTTTAAATGAACTACCAGGTCGGGTCCGGGGGTCTAAAATTGGAAATACCGGTCGGACGGCCGTGCCGATCATTCCAACGCGACCGGGGAGATGAAAGTGACTTGTCAGAACTGACGGAATCTAAATCGGATGTCCGGTTTGAGCTCGGCACTCAAAGTTCAGTTTTAAAATAAACTTAGCTTAAATGAACTCCCAGGTCAGGTCCGGGGGTCAAAAACTTGAAATACAAGTCGGACGGCCGTGCCGATCATTCCAACACAACCGGGGAGATGAAAGTGACTTGTCAGAACTGACGAATCCAAATCGGATGCCCGGTTTGAGCTCGGCGCTAAAAGTTCAGTTTTAAAATACACTTAGTTTAAATGAACTACCAGGTCGGGTCCGGGGGTCTAAAATTGGAAATACCGGTCGGACGGCCGTGCCGATCATTCCAACGCGACCGGGGAGATGAAAGTGACTTGTCAGAACTGACGGAATCTAAATCGGATGTCCGGTTTGAGCTCGGCGCTCAAAGTTCAGTTTTAAAATACACTTAGTTTAAATGAACTACCAGGTCGGGTCCGGGGGTCTAAAATTGGAAATACAAGTCGGACGGCCGTGCCGATCATTCCAACGCGACCGGGGAGATGAAAGTGACTTGTCAGAACTGACGGAATCCAAATCGGATGTCCGGTTTGAGCTCGGCGCTCAAAGCTCAGTTTTAAAATACACTTAGTTTAAATGAACTACCAGGTCGGGTCCGGGGGTCTAAAATTGGAAATACCGGTCGGACGGCCGTGCCGATCATTCCAACGCGACCGGGGAGATGAAAGTGACTTGTCAGAACTGACGGAATCCAAATCGGATGTCCGGTTTGAGCTCGGCACTCAAAGTTCAGTTTTAAAATAAACTTAGCTTAAATGAACTCCCAGGTCAGGTCCGGGGGTCTAAATATTGTTTCAAGCTAGTAGTTGATCTATAAAATCTGCAGTTATCAATTTGATATGTTTGATTTATATTTATGCTCATTTCTTCGCACTAATTTTTTTATCTATGAATGAATGTTATTATTTTTTTAATGTAGGGGGATCCTTCTGCGGGCAGCGACAGAGGAGATGAGCAGGGCAGTGACGATATGGATGATGAGGATATTGACGATGTACCAGATATTTCTTGATGTTTAATGATATTTGTTTTATGTTATTCAGACGGATCAGCAGGGTTAATGTGTTTTTCTTTGTATTTATTTTGTCAGCATGGTGTTGAATTTTTTTATTGGTGGTGTTTATTTATTTGAACATCTATGTTATGTTGAGATTTTTTCGGTGGTGTTTATTTATTTGGGTATGTTGATGTTGAGTTTTTTTTTGTGGTTAGTTCCAATAATTTTTTTTAACAGGTTTATTAGATAAATAAACTTAAATTTTAAAAATATTTTTTTTTCAGACGGATTTATAATCCGTCTGAAATGACGTTTGTAATAGAGACGGTAATTTCAGACGGAATTTATATCCGTCGTGAATTACGTTTTAAACACCGACGGATTTAGGACGAACAACATATGGAACCGTCGTTGGAAGTTACGACGACAAAGTAATCCGTCGTAATATCCGGCAGAAATAGAGACGGATTTCAGACAATATTTCAGACGGATTACGGACGGTATTTACAACGGATAATAAATCCGTCTTAAAAACCGTATGAAATACAGACGGAAATTTCAGACTGATAATTACATACGGAAATTTTATCGTGTGAGATTTAGACGGAATTTATGACCGAAATTATTTGTGTCTTAATTTCAGACGGAATTTCAGACCGAAAAGTTAACTGTCACAAATTTGTGACTAAGAATTTCAGACGGTCGAGTTCGGTCTTAAATGCGTCGGAAATCCGTTACAAATATGTGTTGCGACGGATTTTCAGACGGATTTGAGACGGATAACGTCCGTCTGAAATCCCGCTTTTTCTGGTTGTGTTTAGAGTGTGTTGTGTTTCAGTTATGTTATTGTGGTTTAGAGTTTGTTATCTCAGTTGTATTGAGTTGATTTGAGGATTATGTACCAGTTATGTTTTGTTTAATGGTCAATAAGTTATTTCCATTTCTTAGCATTTGTATATATTTAGATTAGTTCTCTCTCTTTCCAGCTCGTTTCTAACTGTACGTCCCGATATTCCGCGTCGGGGCGTGACAGTTTATTTGGTATCAGAGCCCTAGGTTTCATATTCCTAGGTTCCCTAAGTTTAGGTTTTCTTGCATTGCATCCCAATAATCGGTATATCAAAAGGTGTTGTCCGAACGTTAGGTTACGCCTATCGGGAAGGTCGCATACTTGCGCGAGTGGTCTTCGGACCGATTAGCTCCGCCAGGTACCGAGTTTTTGGTCGTGTTTAGGTGCATTAGACCTCTAACCTTGTTAAAGTCTAGAACCTGACCTGGTGAGATTGGGTAGAAACTTGGGTTAAGTTCGTTCCTTAATCGTGTTATTATCTATTTTTTTTGGACCTAAGTAATCTATTTCTCGTGTAGATGGCAGCCGATCGTGCTGAATGGAGGAACCTGCAGCGCACGGTTCAAGGCCTGACTCAGGCGTTACATCAGGTAGCTCAAGCTGGAGCAGCGGGTCATGGCACCGGTGACTTATACCGGTACTTTCGAGGAATGAACCCGCCAAGATTTGCTGGTTCGACTAACCCCGATGAGGCCGAGCATTGGCTCCACGAAATGGGGAGAATTTTTAAAGTCATGCAATGCACCGACCAAGAGCGTGTCCTTCTTTCTACCTTCCAATTGGAGCGGGACGCGCGTACTTGGTGGGATTCCGTCAAGGCAACTCTAGGCGATCAACAAGTCACATGGGAAGAGTTCGAGGAATTCTTCAATGACAAATATTTTTCCGATCATGTACAAGAGAAGAAGGCGGCGGAGTTCGCGGCTCTAAAGCAGCGAAGCTTATCGGTGGCCGAATATGAAGCACAGTTCTCTCGGTTTTTGCGCTATGCTACTCACCTTATCTCCACAGAAAAGATGAAAGCTAAGCGATTTCTCAACGGGTTGAAGCTTCATTACATCAATCAACTGGCGCCGATGGAGATCTCTACTTATTCTGAGATGGTGAGAAAGGCACAAGTTCTAGAAGATACCTTAGAAATGACGGAGAGGATCCGTGGGCAAGGCATGAAGAAGGAACAACCAACTCCTAGACCCGGATTTGGCACTAGCAAAAAGAGGCCCATGAGTGGGTCTAGTTCGTGGATCGGATCAGGAACATGGAAAGGCAAGATGCCAAGAAATGAAGAGAAGAAACCCGGCCCTATTGTTCCATTCAAGGGCAAGTGCAAGTATTGTGATCGTCCAGGTCACAAGATGGAGGAATGTTGGCGCAAGCTAGGTGCGTGTTTACGATGTGGGAGTAGGGAACACCGTATCCCTAACTGCCCTCTTCTATCGGAACAAGCTACACCGGCAAAACCTCAAGTTATCAAGAAGCCGCAAGGAAGGCTCCAAGCTTTACATGCGGATGAAACTGGGATTTCTGATGATGGAGGACTCGTCGAAGGTACCCTTACTATAATCGACAAGCCCGCATTTGTTCTCTTTGATACTGGTGCAACGCATTCTTTTATTTCTTGGAAATTTGCGAAGTCGTTATCTGTCGAACCTATTATGATGAATTCTCCATTAGTTATATCAACTCCTATTGGTTCTGGAGCGGCTATCCAATATTACTATCCTTCTAGTAAGGTTATTATCGATGAACGGAACTTTCCAGCTGACTTAGTTTGCATGGATATGAAGGATTATGATGTAATCCTTGGAGCAGATTGGTTGGCCAAGTATGAGGCCAGTGTTCACTGCAGTTCTAGCTCAGTGACTTTTACTGGACATTCTGGTTTATCTTTTACGGGGATCAAGCGCCATAACCCCGTATCACTCATCTCTTCTCTTCGAGCCGACAAGCTGATGAGGCGAGGTTGCGAGGCTTTTCTAGCCTTTGTCCATGCTACACCGGAACAGCGAGTTGAGATAAAGGACACTCCTATTGTCCGAGAATTCTCCGAAGTCTTTCCGGAGGAACTACCAGGACTTCCGCCTGAGCAGGAAGTTATCTTCTCCATTGATATTGTTCCTGGCGCGTCTCCTATTTCTAGAGCTCCTTACCGTATGTCCCCTGCGGAGCTAAGGGAATTAAAGCAACAACTGATGGAATTGCTCGAGAAGGGTTTTATTCGTCCGAGTACTTCACCTTGGGGAGCTCCTGTATTATTCGTTAGGAAAAAGGATGGTTCGATGAGATTATGCATCGATTATCGGCAACTGAACCAGCTAACTATCAAGAATAAATACCCATTGCCGAGGATCGACGAATTATTCGACCAGATAGCGGGAGCACATTATTTCTCTAAGATCGATCTTCGATCTGGATATCATCAGCTGAGGATTAAGGAAGATGATATTTATAAAATGGCTTTCCGCAGCAGGTATGGTCATTTTGAGTTTGTCGTTATGCCTTTTAGTCTAACGAATGCACCAGCAACTTTCATGCAGTTAATGAATAATGCATTCCGGCCTTATCTTGATCAATGGGTCGTGGTATTCATTGACGACATACTAATTTATTCCAAGACTGAAGAAGAGCATGCCGAACATTTGAGGATGGCATTGCAGATATTGAAAGATCATCAACTATATGCCAAATTCAGTAAATGTGATTTCTGGCTGCAAGAAGTGTCCTTCTTAGGACATATCATCACCAAAGAAGGTATTTCAGTTGATCCTTCGAAAGTGGAGGCAGTAAGGAACTGGGATCAGCATACTACAGTGACCGAAGTGAGAAGCTTCCTAGGCCTGGCAGGCTATTATCGGAGATTTATTCAAGACTTCTCCAAGATTGCGGTACCTCTCACTCATTTGACCCGCAAAGACAACAAGTTTGAATGGTCCGAGGAATGTCAGCAGAGCTTTCAAACATTGAGGGATTGCCTCACTATTGCACCCATATTGGCTTTACCTTCTGGCGACGGTGGTTTCGTGGTCTATACCGATGCTTCTGGTATTGGCTTAGGCTGTGTACTCATGCAGCATGGTAAGGTGATTGCCTATTCTTCTAGGCAGCTGAAGAAGCATGAAGAGAATTACCCCGTTCATGACTTGGAACTTGCAGCAGTTGTATTCGCCTTAAAAATTTGGAGGCATTACTTGTATGGAGAAACATTCACAGTATTTTCAGATCATAAGAGTTTGAAGTATTTAGTTTCTCAGAAAGAACTTAACATGAGGCAGAGAAGATGGTTGGAGTACTTGAAGGACTTTGACTTCTCGATTGAATATCATCCCGGTAAAGGCAATGTGGTGGCAGATGCATTAAGCCGGAAGCCTGTGGCTAAATTATCAAGTCTCATGTTACAAGAGTGGAGGCTATTGGAACAGTTAGCTAGCCTAGATCTAAATGTTGATAATGATCGGGTTATAATTGCGCAGATTCGACTTAAGCCCGGATTATTAATGGAGATCAAATCCTTGCAAGATAATGATCCCGAGCTGGTTGAGATCAAGGGAAGTTTGAGCAGCAGACTCGACTTCATGGTGGCTGACGATGGAAGATTGTTATTCCAGGGTAGAACTTGTGTACCTGATGAAGCTGAGTTAAAGAACAAGATTCTGGAAGAAGCACATAGATCCAAATACACTATTCATCCTGGAGGCACTAAAATGTTCAAGGATTTGAAAAGGTCCTTTTGGTGGCCAAATATGAAAAGGGAAATTGCAGATTTTGTGAGTAGATGTCTGGTTTGTCAACAAGTTAAGGCTGAACATTTCAGACCGGCAGGAAAGTTGAAACTACTCGACATACCCCAATGGAAGTGGGAAAGCATTGGCATGGATTTCATTATGGGTCTACCTAAGACTAGTGGTGGATTTGATGCGATATGGGTGATTGTCGATCGCTTGACAAAATCGGCTCATTTCTTACCCATTAAGTCTAAGTGGACAGTTGATGTATTGGCTGCTTTATATTTGAAGGAAGTGGTAAGGCTCCATGGTATACCTGTCAGCATTGTGTCTGATAGAGACCCGAGATTTACTTCGCATTTCTAGAAGGGACTGCAAGAGTCTCTTGGTACTCGTCTGAATTTCAGTACTGCTTTTCATCCACAGACAGATGGACAGACTGAAAGAACCAACCAGATAGTGGAAGATATGCTGCGAGCTTGCATGATTGATTTCGGAGGCAGTTGGAGTAATCACTTGGCATTGATTGAATTCGTCTACAACAACAGTTACCAATCCAGCATACAAATGGCTCCATTTGAAGCTTTGTATGGAAGAAGCTGTCGTTCCCCGTTGTGTTGGGACGAGGTGGGCGAGAAGCAATGGCTTGGACCGGATCTTGTTTCAGAATCATCACAGAACATCCGTGTTATCCAAGACCGGTTACAAGTGGCTCAGTCAAGACAGAAGAGTTATGCCGACATAAGGAGAAGAGCATTAGAATTTCAAGTTGGCGAGCATGTGTTTCTGAAAGTCTCTCCTTCGAGAGGGATTCGAAGATTTGGCATTCATGGCAAGCTGAGTCCGAGGTATATTGGTCCATTCGAGATCCTAGATAGACTAGGAGAAGTTGCTTACAGACTTGCATTACCGCCTCAGTTATCTGGTGTACATAATATTTTTCATGTGTCTATGTTACGGAAATATGTGTACGATCCCACTCACATCATTCAACATGTGGATTTTGAGTTAAAGGAAGATTTGACTTATGAAGAAAGACCTATCAAAATTCTAGATCGGAAACAGCAGCAACTCCGGAATCGGTCCATACCGATGGTCAAGATTCAGTGGAGTCGGCGTGTGTCACGCCCCGAACAAGGCGGAAGTATCGGGACGTACAGTTAGGGACACGCTAGCAAGAGAGGGAACTAAATCTAAAACAATACACAAGTGCTACAAGAAGGAAATACTAAATGATCATTAACAAACCACAACTGATACAATAATCCTCAAGTTCAACTTAATACAACTGGAATAATCAACCACTAAAACTCAATAACAAACTGAAACTAAATGATCTCCAAACACAACTAACAATAACACACTGCTAACACACTAGAACTGATACACTCAAGACATCACTCCTGCCCTTCCCCATCGGTAAGCGCGTCACCTGAAAAGCCTGGAAAAGGGGGAAACAACGGGGTGTGAGCTAACGCTCAGTAGGAAATAACAGACATGTATAAGTGATTAACAGTTTAATTACATTTTCAAAATGTCATGCTACAAATGATAAAAACAATAAAAAGATAACGATGATATCACGAAACGAAATTCAAAGATCTTGCAGGGTCAAGAAATATAATGAATAGAATAGTAAGACAAGAATTTACTACAGGAGATAACGATAAAAAGTTGGCCATATCAAGTCAATTCAAGTCATGTCAAGCACGTATGTAATTTCATTTCCACGTCTAAGTAATGAGCAAGTACAGTAACCACAAGTAGAGTATAGAACAGTGACGAGTGGAGAGTGGAAAGTGAAAAGTAGTAGAAAGTAATGTAGAGAGTAGTGGTGAGAGTAGTGGAGAGAGTAGTGGACAGTCCTAGATTTAACACATGTCAAGTACTGGTGCCAAATGCCACACCTAGTCATTCACCTCCCAGGGGTACACGTAGTGTTCGGGCGCTCTTCCCAGGACCAGACCGAGCCCTTAATTGTTTGCCAGGCATTGATTTCTTTGGATCAAAGATCCCACGAATCTAGACTTCCACAGTTTATGGCCATAATTCTAAGGTTTAAACTAAGTAGCAATAACAACTTCAAGTAGGAAGGAGATTCATTTCCAGAATTTCAAGGTAAGTATAATCATCAAGGAGATTGAAATCAAGTCACAACAAGAGTTAATCGTGCTGCGCTACTATACAACAGCAGCAATCAAACAAGCTAATCAACATATTAATCCTAATCATCAAGTTAAGATATCATGATTTAACCATTATCATTTGCATTAAGACAATTACCAAGAAGCTGATTCAAGATGATAAGGCAAAGAACAACTCCCACAGGAGTGAAATAGAATGTATTAACAGAGATTTAGTTACACCATTAACCACTAATTATGTGGGTTTCTATTTAATCTTGTATGCATTGAAATGAAGATGATAAACGGTGTGTTTTTATACTAAGTTTGTATGTATGGACCAATGTTAATTGAAACTAAAAGGGTACATGAATAGGTCATTAGTTCCTCAAAAATGTAGTTTTCAAAGTGGTTAGGTTGAATGGTTTGATTCCCCGATGATCCGGATTGATCCCCGGGTCAAATCATCAAAAAAACGGGTTTACACTGCATGGGTCGACCCCTGGAAAAATTCCAGGGATGGGTCGACCCCTGGGTCGACCCCTTCAAAATCAGGCTTCATGGGTCGACCCATTGGGTCGACCCCCTGCTCTGGGTGCATGGGTCGACCCCTGCAGGCCGTGGGTCGACCCATGCAAGGCAGCATTGCTGCTGCTTGCAGGGTGGAAATGGGTCGACCCACGGGTCGACCCCTGGGTTTCCAGACCCAAAAAGCGAAGAAAAACTCCAAGAATTTGGGGTCTAAATGTATTGGGATCATAACCATAGACTCTAGGGTCAATAATATGCATCTTAGGGTCATGAAACACGATTTTAAATCACGAATTTCGATAGGAATCCAATGAAATAAATCCTATTCTATGAAGAACACAAGTGAAGTCTAGCTTGCTAGCATGCTTCTAATAACACACAAAATACTCAAGACATGATCTATAAAAATTGGGGATTTTGATGTCAAAAGAAAGCTAACATACTATTGATTACATTCATGTATGTTAATTAGAAATTGGGCAGTTATCACCTACCTCAAATTGAAGAAGGAACTCGAAACCTAGAATAAAGAACAACTTGACAGCACCTCACTAAAACTTCGATATCTCCACGGATACCTAATGAAAATTGGGGCTTTTGCCACCAATGGAAAGAGCTCGATGAGAGGTACAATCTGCTATACTCATGATCAAGATTTGGTTGAGAATTCCTACCTCAATCGATTGATCAAAGAAGGATGAAGGGAAGCCAACGGCCTACTGACCGACCTCCACAAATCGAACTAGATCTCTCCAGATACAAAATTTCAGCGAACCCCACAGCAGCCAAATGAAAGAAGACTCGTAGGGCTTCATTTTGATAGCTCATAGAGCTTCTGGAGCCTTCTGAATTGGGAGTATTTGCTGCTGCAAGCTACGTGTTTAGAAACGGCGCCGAAATCCTTGACTTGACCAAACTATGTCGGCAGCACGTTTTGGGGCTAAGTTTACCTCAAATTGATTGATGGTAAATGTTCCTCTATGTAATACCTTTCATTTGTCTCTGGAATCACCCCATTTGGTTGAGAATCAAGCTCGAATTTGATGTTCAAAGTTTGGGTGAATAGTAAATTCGAATTTGGGTTAGGTGGGTTATAAGTCAGGCTTAATCCACTGATTAGGCCTAGATAATGATTTAATTAGGCTTACTCCAAGAAGATAAAAGTGTTAGTCGAAGCATCTATTATTTAATTACTATTTTTATGAATTTTTGTATGTTAGATAAAATTCCATTTCTACTATTCCGTAATTAATTAAATATAAAGTTCGGAAGAATTAGTTCGCTAATTCGGCTTAATAAACGATTATATTAGGCTTAATTGTAGAAGACAAAGTTGATAAACAAAATTAATTCTACCAGATGTGATTTTTGGGGATTTTTAAAAAATAGTAGAAAAATGACTTATTCTATTAATTAATTAATTAATCCAATTAATTTGGATAATTCTCATTAATTTCGAATAACTTCAAATAAATTCCAAATAATTACAAATAACTTTCTAAATAAATTTCTAAAGAATTTGGGGTCTTACAGCGTGGAACCGAAGAAGCTACTTGGGAATCGGAAGATACTATGCGGAAGCGGTATCCCGACCTATTCTAGGTGATCTATCTTTTCCCTACTTTCCGTATATAGTGCAGTGAATTTGGAGGACCAAATTCTTTAAGTAGGGGAGGGTGTAATACCTCGACTAATTATTAAGTTTTATTGAGCATTTATTAATTAAAAATTAAATTAAAATGAATTAATGTTTGAATTTTGAAATATTAATATTTAATTCATTAGAAAAGAGAACCTATAAAATTCGACTACCTTGGAAAAATCTGTAAAAATAGTAATTGGGTAAAAGATCATTTTTATAGCAATTTTATCTTCTGGACTTGACCCAAATTAATTACGTAACCTTGTCTAATTGGAGGATTAATCCTGAATTTGACTTTCACCTAACCTTTACCTAATCGTAACTTAAAACGTGAAATTCGACCTTGTTACTCAACCAAATGATCTGAAATCAAGGGCAAATGGAAGGCCACGAGGTAAGAAACATTTACCCTCAATCAATTTGAGGTAAACCTAGCCCTAAAACGTGCTGCCGACATAGATTTGGTCGAGTCAAGGATTCCGGCGCCGTTTCTAACACGTAACTTGCAGCGTCGAATACTCCCAACTCCGAAGGATCCAGAAGCCCCATGACCTATAGAAATGTAGCTCTTCGACTCTAGTTTCATTTGGTTACTGTGGGGTACGTTGAAGTTACAGATCCAAGGAGTTCTTGCTCGATTAGTGGAGGTGGGTCGGCAGGCCGTCGGCTTCCTCTCTTCCTTCCTTGTTCCAACGATTGAGGTAGGAATTCTCAACCAAACTTCGATCATGAGTATAGAAAATTGTTCCTCTCATTGAGCTCTATCCATTGGTGGCAAAAGCCCCAATTTTGATTAGGTATCCGTGGAGATATCGAGCTTTTTGTGAGGTGCTGTCAAGCTTGTTCTTCATTCTAGGGTTTTGAAGTCTTTCTCCGATTTGAGGTAGGATCTAACAACCAAATCCTAATTAACTTACATGAAGTAATCATCATGTTGTTAGCTTTTATTCAACGTAGAAACCCCCAATTTTTATTGAGCATGCTTGGTGAATTTCGAATTTTTGTAGAAGCATGTCTAGAACATGATTCATATAGTATTCCTTTAAGCTAGAGCTTGATTGCGGGCTTATTTTGAGTCATGTAACCTGATATTCATGTAGCATATCATACATGGTTGGATTCATGATCGAGTTAGCTTTCTTTTGACACCAAAATCCCCAAATTTGGTTTTGTATATCGAGAGAATTTGACAATTTAGTGGAAGTATGTCCTGAACTAGGTCTCCTTGTGTTCTTCATAGAATAGGTTGTGATTCTGGTGAATTCTGATGAAATTCGTGTTTCTAAATTGTAGTTTTATGACCCTAATATGTCTAGCAAGATTCCTATAGCATGTGGTTTTAATTTCAACTCAATTGGAGCTCATTTGGATGAGTTAATGGGTTTTCCGGAGGCAACTTACGTTGCTGTTCTTGCAGGGGTCGACCCCAGGGGTCGACCCATTTTCTGGGTGCCCTGGCAGGCCCGAGGGTCGACCCTTGGGGTCGACCCATTTGGCCCAGGGGCGAGGGTCGACCCCTGGGGTCGACCCATCCACTCCCTGCAAGGGGGTCGACCCCAGGGGTCGACCCATGCGCAGGAATGAAGGGGTCGACCCCAGGGGTCGACCCATCCTTCAGAATTTGTTGGGGTCGACCCCAGGGGTCGACCCATTCAGCTGCCAGACCCCATTTTTACAGGGGTCGACCCCAGGGGTCGACCCATACACCAGAAAACCAGTTTTCATCATTTTTCGACCCGAGGATCGATCCGGATCATTAGGGGATCGACCTATTGAACTTAGACTAATTGAAAACTATACTTTTGAAGAACCAGTGACCTATTCTGGAAACCTTATGATTTCAATTTACATTGGTTCCTACTTGCAAACATAGTGTAAAAACATGTCGTTTACCATCTTCATTTCGACTCATACATTGGTTAAATAGAAACCCACATAATTAGTGGTTAATGGTGTAATTAAATCTCTATTAGTGCATTCTTTTTCCTTCCTGTACAAGTTTGTTCCTTTACCTTATCATCTTGAATCAGCTTTTGGCAATTGTCTTAATGTAAATGATAATGGATAATCTTTGACATATTAACTTGATAATTAGGATTAATATGTTGATTAGCTTGTTGGATAGCTGCTGTACTACAGTAGCGCATCATGATTAACTCTTATTGTGATTTGATTTTCAATCTTCTTGATGATTGTGCTTACCTTGAAATTCTGAAATGAATCTCCTTCCTACTTGAAATTGTTATTGCTACATAGTTCAAACCTTGGAATTCTGGCCATAAATTATGGAAGTCTAGATTCGTGGGATCTCTGATCCAAAGAAATCAATGCCTGGCAAACAATTAAGGGCTCGGTCTAGTCCTGGGAGGAGCGCCCGAACACTACGTGTACCCCCGGGGAGGTGATTGACTAGGTGTGGCATTTGGCACCAGTACTATGACATGGGTTAAATCTAGGACTGGCCACTACTCTCTACTACTCTCTACTACTTTTCACTTTCCACTCTTCACTGTTCTATACTCTACTTGTTGTTACTTACTTGCTGTTACTTGGACGTGGAAATGAAACTACACACGTGCTTGACATGTATCTCGATATGGCCAACTCTTTATCGTTATCTCCTGTAGTAAATTCTTGTCTTTGTTATTCCTCTTAAGTATTACCATTCTGTTCCTTTATATCTCTTGACCTTGCAAGATCTTTAAAATTTGTTTCATTATATCATCATGATTCTTTTATTGCATTATCCTTTGTAGCATGATATTTTGAAAATATAATTAAACTGCTAATCACTTATACCTATCTGTTATTTCCTACTGAGCGTCAGCTCATAGTTGTTGTTTCCCCCCTTTCCAGGCTTTTCAGGTGACGCGCTTACCGATGGAGAAGGGCAGGAGTGATGTTTTGAGTGTATCAGTTAGTCGAGTTTAGAGTGTGTTGTGTTTCAGTTATGTTATTGTGGTTTAGAGTTTGTTATCCCAGTTGTATTGAGTTGATTTGAGGATTATGTACCAGTTATGTTTTGTTTAATGGTCAATAAGTTATTTCCATTTCTTAGCATTTGTATATATTTAGATTAGTTCTCTCTCTTTCCAGCTCGTTTCTAACTGTACGTCCCGATATTCCGCGTCGGGGCGTGGCATATCGGATCTAGTCACATATAGGGACCCAGCGGTGATTCCTAGTGAGTCTTCGAGCCGCCTTCCCTCCTTTGAGAGTGACCCCACCCCGGAGTGTCCACCTCTAGCCTCATTCCCTAGTAGCGAGCGCATATCGAATCTATACGGGATGAGCAGGTGTCGAGTACTTGGAGTGGAGCGTACTCTACGCTTCCTAGTACGATGACGGATCCGCCGGCGTCTCGAGCAGCTACCCGTTACTCGACGGGGTCGAGTTCTTCCCACCCAGGGAGAATTGATGGGAATCGACACCGAGCACTAACCTTTTACTTTTACCTTTGTGTCCTTTATTTTGCTTTTATATCCTTGAGAAAGTATGTTTGCAATTGTAAGGCTTTATAAGCCAATGTGTCATTCCCTAAGGATCTTTGGGTTTATTTGTAAAAGTGTAGTAGGTCCAGCAAGGGGGCCCCCACTCCTTCCCCATTGGTCCACCTAAGCCCTAGGGGTCCATGTGGGGCTGGTCAAATGCCAATGTGGCTTCTAGAAGAATTCTTTCCTCTTGGACAAGTCAATGGGACAATGGGTGAAAAATGTCCAAGATACCTTCCCTTAAGTCAAGGGGGTGCCCCCATTAAAATGACATTTTGTATTTTTTTTTTTTAGGCCAATTGACCACATGGGGGAAAAAATGCTACCCCTCCCCTCTCTCCCATGAAATTCCAACCCCCCATCCTCCCCTTTTATATAAACCCATGTATAATGTTTTGTAAGGTTTAATGATGAAAAATTGATTGGAAATTGCCAAGGCAAGAAGGGTGTGCCCCTCTCTCCTCTTCCCTCTATTGTTCTTCTTCCTCCTCCAACCTTCCAGGGTGTGAGACCCATTCTACCTCCCCATCTGATCTTCTGTATTCATTCTCTGCCGCTGCCGCCGCCGCCATCGCACCGCCATTGCGCCGCCGCCAGCATCGTCGGAGTTCTGCCCAAATCAGGACAGAACCTCCATGTCCGAATTCTAGCTCCTAATCTACGGATCTGCTGGAGCCCAAATTTTGAGGGTAGGTTCACCACGCCAATACCCTCTCCCAACACAATTTTCCTATTTTCTAGCCTTCATTTTCTATTTTTCTAATTTCGTGTTCTTCAGCCTTCCAGTTCTGTCTGTACTCAATTTTGTGTCACAGCAACCTTGTGTTTCCTCAGTTCGACCCATTTTCATTTATTTTTTTGAGTCACTAATTTTATTGGAAGTTCTGTCCACCACACCCATCATCCAAAAATTTTCTTGGAATTTTTGGAGTCCTTTTACTATTTTTAAAAATCACTGTCTTTTCCCAAGTCTGTTCTGTCATGTGCAGTTCAGATCCGACCCTTGTCCAGTATAAAATCATTTTCCCCTATCAAACCGCCTCTAAAAATTCTATAACAATTATTCCCGTCTTCCTTGTTTTCCCCTCTATAACTTTCATGAAGAGGTCAACTTCCAGATCTGAGGTTTGAGTCGCGGTCAATGCCAACTCTCCGGAAAACCTAATTCTGTCCTGCCAGATTTGGTTCTGTGAGCCAGCAGATGGTAAATTCGACCAAGGCCAGCTCCGGGAAATTCAAAATTCTTTCTCTGGCCCTAGATCGAAATACTTCAAGTCAGCTTTCCAACGGTACCAATTTCGCATCGATCCGACATCGGGAGTGATCGCAACAACTGATCTTGTCGGGTCGCGCGCTGTAAAACAAATGCTTCAGATCCGTGGACAGCACATCCTCGGGCCTCCAGCTCGGGCCGCCCGGCCTCCTCCCGGCGTTCCAGGTCGACCGCCTTCCAGGGATCGCTCCTCCAGGTGCCCCATTCACAACGGGACCCACCCTGCCAGACTCGGAGGGCTGAGCCGCACGAGGGCCCCACAACCCGCAGCAAGCTTCTTCCGGACGGCACCGATGAGCGGATCCAAGTGCTGCCCGTCAACCCAAGATCGGTCCTCCCGGGCCCACTTATGTAACCCTTTACCTCCCTGCATGGAGTGGGCATCAAAATTAATTTCTGTAATTACTTGATAATTATTGTTAACCGGGAGTTACCGTACTTGGCCGGGATCGTCGTCCCCACACCCGGAGCGTGGAGGTAAACTCGCCCTCTCTCTCTTATCGCATTTTGCTCAATTCGTATATTTTTGAATGCCGTTGCGAGTGTTAGGTATCTAGCTTGTTATACTTTTATTCATCGCTGCGATAGAGAGTAAGTGACCCGTCTCGTGACTCGATCCGAGTACACGCGGAAAGGCCGATACCCGAGACTCACTGCCGATTTCTCAACTGCGCAAGGTCCCACGTCTTCCCTCGCTTAGGGGCGATCGCGAGCTAGAGTCCTAGGTCGCGTGTCCGTCCCGCATCACTCTGTTTTACATACTTTTCATCATTAATTGCCTTAGAAATAGGCTCTGCACGTTGGACTTTTACTTTTGTCTGGAGACGGACATATAGCGGTTCCCTAGAGACCGCTACCTTCAAGTAGCGGTTCTCAACAAAGCGCGATCTGGTTCATGTAACTAGATCACCCCAATTTATTTCCATAATATATCTATATTATTATGCATACTTTATTTCGTTATTTGCACTTCCTGATCATGTCATGACTTCATGTTTAGTGGTAGCATATTTTAAATGCTTAATTTCATTATATGTTAATTTCATGCCAAACCCTTATATAGTTTGTATATAAAGGAGTTTTAAATTGATTACACGGAGATTATGCTTTTACGCATCCTCATCCTAATTATGATTTTTGCGTTACTTGCACATAGCCAGTACTCCAGTACATCACTATTGGTTCACCACACTTGATAGGGAACTTTTCTTGGACTTGAGAGCCTCTCTGTCGGATATTCCTTCTGCCGGACTAGGTAATCTTGCTTCAAGGCCTCCGTAAGACTCAGTGAGCCTGGGATTCCCATTAGGACGCAGAGCTGGTTGTGCCCTAAAAATCCAAAGGTCTAGAAGAGCACTTGAGTTTTCTGCATTTTCTGTCAACTGTCCTAGTCACGGCCATCAAGCGACCACTATCTGCAGATAGCGACTGGCCCATGACCGCGTTCTTGTTTCAGCCACATACTTCTGGCTAAGTCGACATGTTCCTTCTTCTGTGTCGACTCCCCTCTTGGTCGCGGATCTCACAAGACCGCTACCTCAAAATAGCGGTGTAGACACGCCAAAATCAATGCTATGATGAATAAATATCATGTCACCCCGTGACGCCCCAAGTGGACTTCAATATTGGTTTAATATGAAGATTTTATAATTATTTCATATTTTTTCACAATAAATTGTAATTAACACCTGGAGGAAGGACGTCATTTAACTGACGACTTGATGAGGGTCGTGGTTTATCAAATAAATTTTTCCTAGATTTTACGAATCCTAATCAAAATAAAATTCAAAGAATTGACGTCATTCTCTAAGGCGTTGATTATTTAACGCCCATTCAAGTAGGCGTCATTTCATAATTTTAAATAAGGAAAGTCCTTTATTTCTATAATTAAATCTAGGAATTAACGACTGAATGGCGGCCGTCATTTCAATTAACGCCCCTCTTCAAGTCATCATTTTCACTTCCGTCTCCGTTTCGCCTGCTACCTTCCAGTAATCATCATTTCCCCATTTTACACGTTGTGTTCGATCGGGAAGGGAGGTCTTACTGGAGAATTGATATCTTGGTTTGACTCCTATTAAAACAAGGAGTTTTTGGCCTATAAATACCCCCATATGTTCTTCTCGCGCGAGAGGTTAAGGAGAACAAGAAGAGCTATCACGAGAGGGCTAACAAGAGAACGGGAGAATATTGTGAGAGTTTACAGAGAGAAGAGAGTCTTCTCTTTTGCAGGTGATTCTTCCAAGGACGTTCTTCCTCCAGGCGGCACCCTTCTTCCGTGGAGATTTTCTCTTCCACGACGGAGCCTTCTTCCTCCTAGTGGCTTCTTCCTAAGGCAGCAAGCTCTCTGCTTTCTTTTCTCCTTTACTGCTGCACACATAGCAGAAGGATTCCCCCCCTTTAGCATTTTTATTGTCATTATTGGTATTTTACGCATCCCTTTCTTCTAGCTATCTTGCTAGAGAAAGTCACAATCTTCGCACATACTATAATCTTGCTTTGCATATCATTGCATCCATTATCCCAACCTTGTTACTCCTTCTTAAGGGGTTTAAACCAAAACACACAAGGTGTGTTCATGTTTAATTTGATTGATTCTATATTTCTAGAGCATTGATAATACACACCTGGCTAATCCATATCATTGTTTATTTTGTGTGTTTACTTGCAAGGGTAATCAAGTTAGAAACCCCTTTCATCGGCCGGCCGGTAGAAGGAGGAAGGAAGAACTTACAATCTCACCCGCTTCATACAAGGTACATGCGATCATCCTATTTTTGAGGTAACCCCTCTGGCGATCACCCTCCTTTGAGCATCTCATGCTCATTCCCCTTCTTTTCCTTATGTCCCACATATTTTAGCACATTTCCCCATTTTTATTTTAAATCTTTTCTTCTCTTTAAAATGTCTATGTGACACCGTTCACAAATTGGCGATCACGGTGGGACTCTTTATGTTTTTAGTTTGATTACCCCTCCCCTTGGCACCCTCGCGTGCCCCTCCCTTTGGCATCCTCGCGTGCCCCTCCTTTGGCACCCTCGTGTGCCCCTCCTTCGTGCTCCACGTAGCATACTCCCCTTGTGCACCACGTGCACACCTCCCACTGGATTAGTCAATTTTGAAGTGTCCATATCATTTTTTAGAGAGGAAATTTGATTTCTGTCAGTCACTAGTGCTTTCGATTCTCTGAACTGAATAGCGCCCTCCATTCTGCCGTCATTTCTGCATACAGCGACCGCGCACAGAGCCGCTGTTTCACTTATTTTTTTTGCATTTTTGTCATTTTTATAATCCACGCCCCTCACAGAGGCGTCATTTCTGAATTCAACGCCTTACACCAAGGCGTCAGTTGCTTTGATTGCTATCGATTCTGGCCATTTCCATGATTACTGTTTACTGTGTTTCAACGCCCCTTCACAGAGGCGTCATTTCCGCATTCAACGCCTTACACCATGGCGTCAATTGCTTTGATTGCTATCGATTCTGGCCATTTCCCTGATTACTGTTTACTGTGTTTCAATGCCCCTTTACAGAGGCGTCATTTCCTTATTTAACGCCTCACACCAAGGTGTCTTTTTCTGCTTGCTGTTGTCCCGCTTTCTTTACTGCACGATTTGACGCCCTTCCCAGAGGCATCTTTCACTGGTTCATCGCCTTACTCCAAGGCGTCATTTTTATTATCATTATTTTTATTCATATTTCAAGCACTGTTCACGGCCATTTGATGCCCCTTCATAGAGGCATTTTTTACAGATACAACACCTCACTCCAAGGTGCTATTTCATTTTCATTGCTCTCTGCTTCCACTGTTCACAGTGATTAGCGACTAAGACGCAGTCGCTGCTTGTTGATATAGCGACCTCCGTGAGGTCGTCATTTTGTTCTGTGCCCACAGAACCCTGCTTGCTACTGTGCCTTCATATGTTGATTGCCATTATTGTTTACTTGATTATTATCTGCTTGATCTGCCTGCATTAGACTGCATCTTAGGGCATTTGGTTGAGAGACCTACTCTCTCTACACTCGTAAGATCTCACACCCCCCCTTGGTGAAGGAAGGACCCTCCATTGAGCATTCTGTCTCATTGGACTGGAAATTCCTAAACCAAGCCTCCGTAAGTCCCCGCACCCGTGGATTCTCTCACGGACGCCGGGCGGGTTGTGCCATTGAAGCACCCAGAGTATAGTTGACCCATACGTTGGTGAGGAGAGAGAGAACCTAGTTCACCCGAAGATTATACCCAAATTCCCAACTAGGACCCACATTCAAAGGAGAGAATTCCTTATACTTTAAAATTCACCTTAATCTCCAAAGAAAACCTTAAAATCTTGGGCTCATCATAACTTGAGTGTGTATCTTGTTTGATTGGGTGATATCTCTTGATTATACTTGTTTATTGAAAATATTATTTCTCTCCTTAAAATATGAAACTCCGTTCAGGTAAAATCATCAATATGGCCAACTATGGGTATACCTATGATGGTTATGAGGAGAGTCAATCTGACCCATTTCATGAGGTTCCTCCTCAGGATCCTGTCTATTATGATGGAAACTATGCTCCCTCTTCCACTCATTATCCCCAGGTCCACATGGTGGACACTACTTCCCAGGAGGTTGAGCCTTCTTCCCAAGACCAACCTACCACCCAAAATACTTTTGGGGATGTCTCCTCTTCCTTCAACTTTAATGATTTCCTGAAAGCTTTGACTCAGTTGGACGATTCCCAACGTCAGGTGGTCCAAGCCGCCTTAAAAGAGAATCTATCCCGTCATCTTCCAACCCTCCCCAGGCCGGGGGTGGCCATTCTTTCAATACCCCCAATGACCAGGCGGTCGCACCTAGGGTGCCTTCGCGCCCACCAACTCCCGTCATGACTACGCCGGCTCAACCGGCAAGCCACTCTATTGCTAGGCCTCAACAACCTCAAGTTCCCCAATTTTTAAGAAGGCCTATGCCAAATCAATACTCTTCTAATCCGGCCCCAACCGAGTCTCATACCAACACTTTACTCCTCCAGAAAATTGCTAGCATGGAGGAGCAGCTGAAGAAGGTCACGACACCAAAGACCGCTCCAGAAGTTACCCTTCCTACTATGCCAGTTTTTCATTTACCTTCATCTGAGATGCCGAATTTCCGACGATACAATGGAACGGGAAATCCATTCATTCACTTAAAATATTTTATGTATGAGGCATCATTCTGGCAGGACAACAAGACCTCTCTAGCCTATCTTTTTAGGCGATCTTTAGATGGTCCGGCACTGGAATGGTTTTACTCCAGCTGACGCCGGTGATTTTGATGTTGTTCAGCGAAAGTTTCTGCAGAAATACAAGGACCGTGTCGGTCTGTCTTTGTCATGTTGTGCCCCTTGTGCTTTGATGATAATGTGGTGTTTTAATGATAGCAACAAGAATGAGTCACCATAAGAACAACACATTGAGTCGTCATCTGCTTGTGTCTGCATATGAATTTATTTTGTTGCATATGAATGTTTCATTGAACATCTTATCTGAGTGTCACTACATGGAACAGGCTGTGTGCATTTCATAACTGGTGCATTTCATAACTGGTGCATTTCATAACTCTGCACATTCATTTGGCTTTGTGTTGCTGTAGTGTAGTCTATACATTGCATGTGTCGCAGACAGCATAGTCTATACATCGCAGTTCTCGCAGGCTAGCAAGTCTGTACACTGCATGACTCGCAGGCTAGCAAGTCTATACATTGCATGGCGAAGTTCAAAGTCAATACATTGCTGCATTGCTTGCTTTTCTGAAGTCTACACATTGTTTAGTTGAAAGCCTCTACATCGTGTGTTGCTGAAAGTCTGTACACTGTCTCACTGATTCAAGTCTATACAATGCATGCACTTCGTGAAGTCTGTACATCCGACCGTCTTGTTCAGCGTCTCATTTGCACATTTGAGTCAAAGTCTTCACAGCACAAGTCTATACAACTGTCCATCTTATTTAGTGTCTCATGCAGCGTCAACGCAGTAAGTGTATACATTGCATTGGCTAAGTCTGCAGCGTCAACTCTGTAAGTGTGTACATTGCATTCTCAAATCTGCAGCGTCAACGCTGTAAGTCTATACAGCCTCTGTGTGTTATATGCATTTCACAAGTCTACACACTCAGCATAGTCTATACATCGTGTTGTGTCTGTGTTGTGTTTGTGCATCGTTAAGAACACAAGTCTGTACATCCATGCATCATGGGTCGACCCCCTTCTTTGATGGGTCGACTCCCCCAGATTCACAAGTCTATACACTCGTCTTCATGCATAGCAGAGTCTATACAGTGCAGCTCATATAACTAGCATGTCTATACATTGCATCGTGGCGTTTGTGCTCTAAGTCTATACACTGCATGGCAAGCCCAAAGTCTATACATTGCATTGGCTAAGTCTGAACATTGTCCGTCTCATTTAGCATCTAAGGCAATGTCTATACACTGGACTCGAAGTCTGTACATTGAGCGTCTCATTGAGCGTCTCATGCAAGTCTATACAACGCATCAGACTAAGTCTGTACATTGAGCGTCTCATTGAGCGTCTCATGTAAGTCTATACAATGCATCAGCAAGTCTGTACATCGAACTGTTTCAAGTGAAGTCTGTACAGTGTCATGCATCATTCTTCAAGTCCACACACTGCACTGTAGATTGCTCGAGGTGAAGTCTGTACATCAATAAGTGATCTTGCAAGTCTATACATCGGTAGCTTTACCGACGTTGCACTCGAAGTCTATACACTGATAGCTTTACCGTCGTTTCCCTTGGCAAGTCTATACATCCTAGAACTTTGCAAGTCTGTACAGCCATTCCCTTGCCAAAGTCTATACATTGTGAACTTGAAGTCTGTACAGACTTTGCCTTGCTCAAGTCTGTACGTCGCCCAGTTGGCAGGTCCATACATTGGAAGTCCATACATTCGTTTGCCTTGCATCGTTCATCAAGTCTGTACAGCCCTTTCGCTTGGCAAGTCTATACATTGTGAATGTCTACACACTCGATTGTCTTGCTTTGATCAAGTCTGTACAGAGTTCCTTTTTGCAAGTCTGTACATCGTTCATGATGTCTGAACAACGAGCAAGTCTGTACATCGGACTAGTCTGCATCGGCTAAGTCCATACATTGTCCAAGTTATGCATGCATCATTCATGAAGTCTATACATTGTCTGTCTTCCTTAGAGTCTCATGTATAACATCAAGTCTGTACATTGTGCATCATATGAGTTGAAGTCTGTACATCGTGCATTTAGTGTTTCAAGTCTATACATTGTTGCACATTGTGTCTGTCAAGTCTACACATTGTTTCTTCATGCATTGAAGTCTGCACATTGCTGAATGCTCATCAAGCCCATACATTGGCAAGTCTTTACATTGCCTAAGTCTATACGTTGGCTGCTGAATGCTCTTCAGAGTCTGCACATTGCTTTACACTTCAGCAAGTCTGTACAGCGGTTGCCTTCTTATATGAAGTCTGTACATTACATTCGCCTTCACAAAGTCTATGCACTGAATTCTATACATTACATCCTACAAAGACTGTACATGGTTTTAGACTTAAACTGATAACTTGATTCTCTGTCTGACAGGCACCCTTTGTGAAGCCTAATGAAGACACATGATCCAAGGAAGGACGAGGTGCCCAGATTATGACACGTGGATGCAGCCCAGCCAGGATGCTGCCAGGTGGTCGAAATGCCTCGATTCTGGCGAAAAGCCTTTGGGTGGGAGATGTGGAAGCCACACGACCCTATCAACCCTGCTGCACTATATATATATGAAGAATCCTTTGTCTGAAAATGATCGATCAAGCGGCAAAGTCTATACAGTGAAGCAGAAGCTGAGGAGAGCCTTCTCGATCCAGTGTGAAGAGCAGAGAAGAAAAAGAGAAAGAGAAGAAGAGCAGAAGAGAAAGAAGAAAAAGTGAGAGATAAAGAGCTCGAGCAGATAAAAGAGGAAGAGAAGGAAAAAGAGAGAGAGAGTGAGACAGAGTGATCGGAAGAAGAAGAAGGGCAGAGAGAAGCTTCATTCTGAAGATCAGTCTTTACTGGAAGTCAGATCAGATCCACTCCAGTCAGCTCTTAGGAGCCACATTTGTGCTTTCATTTTCAGCTTTCAGTCCCTGATTGTTTCTATCTTTCGTTTTCCTTTTATACCTTTCTTCAAGCTGTTTGTCAGCATTCGCAGTGGAGGATTCCACTGGACGGCTAAGCTGTATTGCCCAGCAGAGCAAGCTGTGAGGCTCAGCAGGCGAGGAGGATTCCTCGGACAGCAAGCTGTGAGGCTCAGTGGATTGTATGGCAAGCTGTGATGCCTAGCTGTTCAAGCTGTGAGTCAGCGGAATCCACACTCGGTTTGAGTGTGGGGTGGACGTAGGTCTGCAGGACCGAACCACCTAAAAACCCATTGTGTAGTGGTTTGATTTCTTCTATCTGATTGGCGCTAGATGAATGCTTAGGTGCGCTTTGCCTTGATTGCTCACTGTGTGTTTGTTTAATTCCGCAACTGCTTATTAGCCTTCAGGTTTGTCTAGTTAGCGAACTAGCAATTTTAGTGAGCATTAGATTTTAAATTGGGCGAAGTTTTTAAAGGGAAATTCATTCACCCCCCTCTGAATCATAGCACCGAACCTAACACTTGGTATCAGAGCGGGTTACTGTGTATAGGATCTAACAATCCGCAGCAGATCTTACATTTCTGTTTGGTGCATTTCAGAGTGTGCTTCCTGTGTTCTATGTTTTGTTTCACCTAGTTAGTGTCTTGATTTGCTCTCTTAAGTTCAGTGCATTTATCATCTCTCGATGGGTCGTCCTCTTATTTTTTATGGTTCTAACTTAAATAATTGGCTAGGTGGCCTATGTGTTTACATAGACTCACTTGATCCAAATCTGTGGAGTCTACTGTCTAAAGGCCCACACAAATTACCTCATGATGAGACCAAGTGGTCTAGAGAGGATAAAATAAAGAACCGTGATAATGTCATAGTTCTTAATATCATGAGAGCTGCTATTAATACTGACATATATCCTTTTGAGCTCAGGTGCACTTCTGGAAATGAGATATATGACAGAGTGATCTCTGATCAACTGCATGAGGATCAATGCTTGATGGCTGATCGGAGAATTGATGATGATAAGACCTCATCTCAGGTAAGCTCCGGATGAGATGGATACTCTTTTGATGAATTTGATAGCGATGTATGAAAATTTGTTAACAGTATCCAAGAAATTAAAATCTGAGAATAAAAGGTTGAAAAAGAAAAGTGAGAAATGTGATTCTAATTCATCTTGTGAAAAGTGCTCGAAGATAAATGAATTGTATGATAAATGTCTGTCTGAGAATCACTTGAATATGAAACAAATTTGCCTATTGAAAAAGGAAAACCAAGAAGGTTTCAATAAAATTTCTGAATTAGAATGTCAGCTGAAATTGAAAACTAATGAACAATTGATGAATCTAGAAGAGTTGGAAAGAATTAAGGTTTTACACTCTTCTTCTGCTGAATCAAACTGCAAAATGTGCTCAGCTTTAAGAGAACGTAATGAAAATCTTTATAGTGAGAATGAATGGCTAAATAAACAAATTGCCTCACTTAAAGATGATCACAAAAATTTGCTTGCTGAGAAAATTAAAGCAGAAGAAAGAGAAGATGAACTAATTGAAAAACTGGAGCTTATGTCTAGAAATGGAACATGTAATGAAGGAGTCATGAAGCTATCTGAAGAGAACAAAGAATTGAGGGAACAAAATAGAAAACTGATGGTTTTAAATACTGTTATCTCACAGAGGTTTCTGACTATCGAAAAAGAGAAATCTATTTTTAAGGAAGCTCAACCTCAAAAATTTGAGAAGGAAAATACTGAACTGAAAGCTGAAATTGAAAAATTAAAGTGTTTAAACACTGGCTTATCTGAAAGACTTCTCACATTAAAAAGAGGAAAATTCATTTGTGATGGAGAATCACAAAGGGTGATCAGTCTAGAACAAGAAATTGAGAAGTACAAAACTGCAAATAAAGTCTTAAGTGAATGTGTCAATTGTAGTGAACAGGAGATAGCTAGTTATGAGCTTCATATAACATCCTTGGAAAATAAAATTCATGATATGAAAAACTCAGCATCCAAGTTTACAAAAACTGAAAGAAAAATAAAAACAGATTGCACTTCTGATGTTAAGGAAATCACTAAAAACCAGCTATATGCCACCTTTGTGCAAAGCTCAGATGTAGCTTGTACTTCAAAGCAATCCCCAAAATAAAATGAAAATCAGAAATCACCTTCAACATCTGTATTTCAGTTCAAAGCCCAGAAAAATGAAAAACAAACAAAAACTGTTAAGAATAATCAGAAATTGAAAAAGAAGGGTCATACAAAGAAGGCAAACAATACTTCTGAGTACATCTTGAAATCAGTTAGCTCTGCTGAATGTAATGGGTCAATGCAAAATGCTCATGCTTCATGTACTCATTCTCATGCATCTAGTCAGTCTGTTAGTAATCATGTCGCCAGGAAAACTAAAGTGTCCTGCCATTATTGTGGCAAGATAGGGCATGTAATGGATGATTGCAGACTGTTGATTGAAGATGAGCATGCTGGTGAAGCAATGCATTCTAAGAATTTATCTGATAGAAACCATGCCACTAAGCAATTTGATGCATCCTGTTATTACTGTGGTAGGCGTGGTCATCTAATGAATGCATGCTTTAAAATGAAAGAAGACAACAATGTGAATTCTAGATTTTTCACACATGCTCATGGCCCACATAGATATAAATCTACTTCAGGCCAGCATATTATTTGTTTCACTTGCAACAAGCCTGGGCATAAGGCAGATGAGTGCTGGTCAGGAAATCATTGGGGTAACAATGAATCAAGAAGCAAGCATCTTAGATGCTTTGAATGTGGGAAATATGGTCATGCAGTCAAGGACTGCTGGTATGCTCAGGGAAATCACTTTAATTCCAAATTTGTCAGATTCCCTGCAAATAGAAATTTTTTGGGTAGAAATAAAGCTGTTTTTAAAGGAAAGACACTTGTATGTTCTGAATGTGAAAAACCTGGCCACCGAGCTTCTGAATGCTGGTGGGCAGGTAATGGTAAATCAAAATTTCATGCAAGTAACCGAAATATTCATGCTAACTCACATAGATTCCATGATTATACAAATGTTCACAAAAAGAATTCAAGAGCTGTTACATCATGCAGATATTGTGGTAAATTTGGTCACTCTATAGACAATTGTTTTCTGATGAAATTTGATGACCATGTTGCTAAGAAACTGTTTAGAACACCTGATAGGGGTAATTCAGGACCCAAGACTTCTTGGGTTCCTACAGGATCAAAATGATTAATCTTTACAGGTGTGCCTTGGAAGCTGAAGAATAAAGGGGTTAATAATCCAAGGCACTCAAAAGTGAAACCCTTAGAAGTGGACTATTCAGGTTAGTTATGAAAACTCAGTTTAAATTCTGTCTTCTGAAGTTGTGTCCTTTGGATGATAGCATAGCATGTTAAATCTGTGTTTTGCACATTCTATCATGTTTAGCATTATCATGTTGGGATTTTCTGAACTCTCCTCATACATGATTTGCATATTGATGATTGTCTGAAATTGCATATGCATATATGTTGTGAATGCATTGCACATCATCATACTGAAAACTCCAAAAAGAAGTAACTGGCTACACATAGGACTTCTCTGCATTGCATCTCTTTGCATGACCCTGGTATATCAAATGGTAAGCTACTAAAAGGCAGGAAATCTGCCTGAGGTTCTTACTATGTGTGAGATGGTCTTGAGACCAGGTTCTCTGCCGAGTACCAAGGGTCTAGTTTTCATATAGAGCAGTGTACTGAATATCATAAAATTTGAAAAATCTGAAAAATTGAAATGAAATTGATGCATTTGATAAATTCTCTCTCTGATTGAACAAAGCATGAATTCTTCTTGAGCATATTCTAAAATCATGAACAGTTCATTAATTGTATTTCATGCACTTTGTCAGGGGGAGTTTGTCTGATGTTGCATATGAAGAGTAGTGCAGTTGAAAAACCTAAAAAGAAATTTCATTGCATCTAGACAGGGGGAGCATTTAGAATTGGTGTTTTTAATTGTCATATGTTGAACACCTATTGTCTAGTAATTGATCAACTCTCATCTGTTATCATATTTCTCTCTCTCTTGAAAATGGATTCTGCCTTCCATTCGTTGAGTTGTTAAAGAAGAGTTTCCTTCAACTCTCTTCATGATACTACCTGTCAACTGATCTGTCTGAATTCCAGACTCAGCCACTGTGTGTTGATGTACACTCTTCTGAAATATTTCTCTATTGGTGATTTACTCTTGCACCAGCTTATACTCACCTTTCACATTTGTCTCAGCTGGTGTGACTGATTTGTTGCTACTATTGATTGTTGGTCAGCTAAATTTATTTGTTCTGATCTGAGATACTTAAGCTGCATGTCAAGCAATTCAGTCTGAGAACTTGGTAGAAATTTCTATCATATAGGTTTAAGAATTACCACTAAATCAGACTGATATAAGATTAATGTATTCTCAGATTTGTAATTAAATGAATTGAAAATATCTGAATGATAAGGTTTAATAAACTTTAACCACATGTGTCATGTAAACCTTAGACTCTCTCATCAGATATCTGAAAATTTGAAATCAAGGCTACTTTGGTAGAGATACATAGAGTGAGTACTGTGGTTAAACATTAACTTGAGAAATGTTGATGATATGAAAAATTATGAATTCAGAGCAATGACTCGGTCATTGAGAAACTGGGTTCTTTATCAATGAAATAAAGTAACTCATGTCATGAGGTGCCATAGTTATCTCTGATAAAAATTTATCAACAAAACCTGACAGAGCAATGGCTTATTTATGTTGAGTAACTGGGAAGTCTGGCCTCTCATCAAGGTGTCTCCTCATGTAAAAAGACACTCATATTGCTAACTCTGTTCTCAAAGTTGAGAGGCAATGATAGTTATCCCACTGAGTAACTGGGTCACTTCACCTAAGACGTGTTGTGCCTCATGTAAAAAGGTGATGATCAACCTAAATTGCTCTAAAAAATTATAATGTGCTTCAAATGAAAATATTTTGAAAAATTCTGTCAACTTATGTTCTTAGAAAAGTGTTTAACTTCTGTACTAATCTGTGTATATTTTTCAAAGGTGCTATTGAGATCATATGTGTAAGATAAAAGATGATTGTTTCTGAGTGTTATCTGAATATTTGGTTCACCTTTATTAAAACTTGGATTCAGATATGAGTATTGAGTTTAATTTGACAAATTTGGTATACATCATAATTAAATCAGATTGGTTAAGTTGCCACTTCATAACCCTTTATGATAGAAAAGTCTATTCTTCTTAAGACTTATTGTTGTGGTGCAAGCATTAAAATCCCTCATGATTAGATTCATTCCAGACAGTCTGATCAACATAAATCTTGCTATTGATTGACTCCTTGAGATGTATTGTGCTTTGACTATTTCTCAACCCTACCATTGGATACTACTTCCTGAGATGTACTCCTCTCCACACTGTTGGAATCTTCCATCTTGTTTTGCAATCAGCTCTGGTTCTGTGGATTTTTCACCTGGTTCATTCTGTTCATGCATATGTGAGGTGCCACAACCAGAGTTCAGATTGTTTGTAATGGCAGATTTCAGATTGATTTATTGGATAACCAGAGTTCATTCCTGTGTTTCAGGGGGAATTATGGGTCATCTGCATTTAAGGGAAGTGCAGTCAATCATGCATATAGATAGGGGGAGAAATGTTTTCTTCTCATAAGGGAGAACTCCATTTTAATGAACCATGATTCATTCTCTGTATTCTGAATTTGTGGGGGAGAATTGTTTGTTGTGCTGAATTTTGTCTCTCAAACCATTTCCCTTCTTTTTGATTATGTCAAAGGGGGAGAATAGTTTGACGAGTCAATGTGACTCATTAAGTTGCCATCATCAAAAAGGGGAGATTGTTGTGCCCCTTGTGATTTGATGATAATGTAGTGTTTTAATGATAGCAACATGAATGAGTCACCATAATAACAACACATCGAGTCATCATCTACTTGTGTCTGCATATGAATTTGTTGTGTTACATATGAATGTTTCATTGAACATCTTATCTTTGTGTCACTACATTGAACAGGCTGTGTGCATTGGTGCATTTCATAACTGGTGCATTTCATAACTCTGCACATTCATTTGGCTTTGTGTTGCTGTAGTGTAGTCTATACATTGCATGTGTCGCAGACAGCATAGTCCATACATCGCAGTTCTCACAGGCTAGCAAGTCTGTACACTGCATGGCTCGCAGGCTAGCAAGTCTATACATTGCATGGCGAAGTTCAAAGTCAATACATTGCTGCATTGCTTGCTTTTCTGAAGTCTACACATTGTTTAGTTGAAAGCCTCTACATCGTGTGTTGCTGAAAGTCTGTACACTGTCTCACTGATTCAAGTCTATACAATGCATGCACTTCGTGAAGTCTGTACATCCGACCGTCTTGTTCAGCGTCTCATTTGCACATTTGAGTCAAAGTCTTCACAGCACAAGTCTATACAACTGTCCATCTTATTTAGTGTCTCATGCAGCGTCAACGCAGTAAGTGTATACATTGCATTGGCTAAGTCTGCAGCGTCAACTCTGTAAGTGTGTACATTGCATTCTCAAATCTGCAGCGTCAACGCTGTAAGTCTATACAGCCTCTGTGTGTTATATGCATTTCACAAGTCTACACACTCAGCATAGTCTATACATCGTGTTGTGTCTGTGTTGTGTTTGTGCATCGTTAAGAACACAAGTCTGTACATCCATGCATCATGGGTCGACCCCCTTCTTTGATGGGTCGACTCCCCCAGATTCACAAGTCTATACACTCGTCTTCATGCATAGCAGAGTCTATACAGTGCAGCTCATATAACTAGCATGTCTATACATTGCATCGTGGCGTTTGTGCTCTAAGTCTATACACTGCATGGCAAGCCCAAAGTCTATACATTGCATTGGCTAAGTCTGAACATTGTCCGTCTCATTTAGCATCTAAGGCAATGTCTATACACTGGACTCGAAGTCTGTACATTGAGCGTCTCATTGAGCGTCTCATGCAAGTCTATACAACGCATCAGACTAAGTCTGTACATTGAGCGTCTCATTGAGCGTCTCATGTAAGTCTATACAATGCATCAGCAAGTCTGTACATCGAACTGTTTCAAGTGAAGTCTGTACAGTGTCATGCATCATTCTTCAAGTCCACACACTGCACTGTAGATTGCTCGAGGTGAAGTCTGTACATCAATAAGTGATCTTGCAAGTCTATACATCGGTAGCTTTACCGACGTTGCACTCGAAGTCTATACACTGATAGCTTTACCGTCGTTTCCCTTGGCAAGTCTATACATCCTAGAACTTTGCAAGTCTGTACAGCCATTCCCTTGCCAAAGTCTATACATTGTGAACTTTGAAGTCTGTACAGACTTTGCCTTGCTCAAGTCTGTACGTCGCCCAGTTGGCAGGTCCATACATTGGAAGTCCATACATTCGTTTGCCTTGCATCGTTCATCAAGTCTGTACAGCCCTTTCGCTTGGCAAGTCTATACATTGTGAATGTCTACACACTCGATTGTCTTGCTTTGATCAAGTCTGTACAGAGTTCCTTTTTGCAAGTCTGTACATCGTTCATGATGTCTGAACAACGAGCAAGTCTGTACATCGGACTAGTCTGCATCGGCTAAGTCCATACATTGTCCAAGTTATGCATGCATCATTCATGAAGTCTATACATTATCTGTCTTCCTTAGAGTCTCATGCATAACATCAAGTCTGTACATTGTGCATCATATGAGTTGAAGTCTGTACATCGTGCATTTAGTGTTTCAAGTCTATACATTGTTGCACATTGTGTCTGTCAAGTCTACACATTGTTTCTTCATGCATTGAAGTCTGCACATTGCTGAATGCTCATCAAGCCCATACATTGGCAAGTCTTTACATTGCCTAAGTCTATACGTTGGCTGCTGAATGCTCTTCAAAGTCTGCACATTGCTTTACACTTCAGCAAGTCTGTACAGCGGTTGCCTTCTTATATGAAGTCTGTACATTGCATTCGCCTTCACAAAGTCTATACACTGAAGTCTATACATTACATCCTGCAAAGTCTGTACATGGTTTTAGACTTAAACTGATAACTTGATTCTCTGTCTGACAGGCACCCTTTGTGAAGCCTAATGAAGACACGTGATCCAAGGAAGGACGAGGTGCCCAGATTATGACACGTGGATGCAGCCCAGCCAGGATGCTGCCAGGTGGTCGAAATGCCTCGATTCTGGTGAAAAGCCTTTGGGTGGGAGATGTGGAAGCCACACGACCCTATCAACCCTGCTGCACTATATATATATGAAGAATCCTTTGTCTGAAAATGATCGATCAAGCGGCAAAGTCTATACAGTGAAGCAGAAGCTGAGGAGAGCCTTCTTGATCCAGTGTGAAGAGCAGAGAAGAAAAAGAGAAAGAGAAGAAGAGCAGAAGAGAAAGAAGAAAAAGTGAGAGATAAAGAGCTCGAGCAGATAAAAGAGGAAGAGAAGGAAAAAGAGAGAGAGAGTGAGACAGAGTGATCGGAAGAAGAAGAAGGGCAGAGAGAAGCTTCATTCTGAAGATCAGTCTTTACTGGAAGTCGGATCAGATCTACTCCAGTCAGCTCTTAGGAGCCACATTTGTGCTTTCATTTTCAGCTTTCAGTCGCTGATTGTTTCTATCTTTCGTTTTCCTTTTATACCTTTCTTCAAGCTATTTGTCCGCATTCGCAGTGGAGGATTCCACTGGACGGCTAAGCTGTATTGCCCAGCAGAGCAAGCTGTGAGGCTCAGCAGGCGAGGAGGATTCCTTGGACAGCAAGCTGTGAGGCTCAGCGGATTGTATGGCAAGCTGTGATGCCCAGCTGTTCAAGCTGTGAGTCAGCGGAATCCACACTCGATTTGAGTGTGGGGTGGACGTAGGTCTGTAGGACCGAACCACCTAAAAACCCATTGTGCAGTGGTTTGATTTCTTCTATCTGATTGGCGCTAGATAAATGCTTAGGTGCACTTTGCCTTGATTGCTCACTGTGTGTTTGTTTAATTCCGCAACTGCTAATTTACCTTCAGGTTTGTCTAGTTAGCGAACTAGCAATTTTAGTGAGCATTAGATTTTAAATTGGGCGAAGTTTTTAAAGGGAAATTCATTCACCCCCCCTCTGAATCATAGCACCGAACCCAACATGTCAGTTACTGATTTGGTTGCCGAAAAGATGAAGCCCGAGGAGGACTTTGTATTATTTGCTGATAGATGGAGAGACATGGCCGAAAGCTTGAAAGACACACTGTCGGAGACGGAGCAAGTCAAAATGATCATATCAAACTCCACTCCACAGTTTTGTCATATCTTAGCCATGAACAAGTTAAGCACCATGGAAGAGCTCTATGAGAGAGCAAGATATATACAGACACAGATGAAAGACTCGCCCATCATGGGCACGTTTGAGCCAAGGCCGAAAGTAATGAGAAAGAATGTCAATGCCGGCAATACTGGTGCAACCACCGAAGGCACTGTTACTAACGAGCAGGTGAGTGTGTTTGGCAATTCCATACCCTTTCGCCACCCTCCAAACCAAAGGCCACCACCACAACAGCCCGCCTTCCAAAACCAAGTCCACCAGCCGAATAATAACCCATCTCAGACCTTCCGGCCTCCTCCACCACAACACCAACAACCCCACTTTACTCCATAAAATCAACCCCCACAATACCACCAGGTACCCCCGCCCGCTAACTATGCACAACAACAACCACAACAACCGAGAAGACCATTGGGTCCCCGAAGAGACCAATATCCTCCATTGCCAGAAAGTCTACCCGATATCTTTAATGTTCTTATGGCAGCCAATGCACTCACCTTGCCTAAAGAAAGAACGGTGTGGCCGCAACATGTAGACACCTCTCGGTATTGTGTCTTCCACCGGCAGCCGGGGCACAACATTGACAACTATTTTCACTTCAAGGATTACATATATGATATGAATGACCGGGGTGGTATTGATTGGGATGAAATAAGGAGATTCATCGCTACTTTAAAGGCACGAAGGCCTCCTCGGCAACCACAGGCTCAGCAGCCTTCCCAGCAACCAGCATCACCTCCTCCTTAACAGCAGCAAACTCCCGCACAGCAACCGAACATGGGGATCGTCAATAACCCACTGCCGGAGCATCCACCAAACCAATAGGTAAACCCTGTCACCTCCTTTCATGAAGTAAAGAGGGGACAAGGGTGGCACCATGAGAACGCCTCTGTCGGGGCTTTAAATCAAGAACCAATTCAACCTCCGCGTCTATTAAGGACACCCCATCCAATGTCTTCCCCCCAACCGCTTTGTCCCCTCTTACGCCCCACCGGCCAAATACCTTCCACCACCACCACTAACCCCTCGCCAACCCGGCCTCTTCTCATCCGACCACCGCCACCTTCTGCATCACAACAAGTTCTTCCCACAAACCCGTTGCCATCTAGGCCACTCCTCCGTCCTTCACCAACTTCCAACTCCACCGCTACAGCTAATACTCCTCCATCTCCCACAAATCCTTCATTTTTACCTAGGCCTCTCCTTATTCGGCCTACACCCCCTCCATTCGCCCAGGCACCTCCCACACCCCCTACCATTACTTCGCCAATCACCACCACTCCCCAACCAACGAGGCCCCTCATAAGGGTTCCTCCTTTGATTACTCCCCCAAACCCCAACTCCAACATTCCCTCTTCTTCATCATCTACCCCCAACCCGACAGAGGCGCAATCATCACGAATCACGATGCTCCGCAGTGGACGAATGTTCCACCGCGTCTTTCCTCAGAGAGCTAGAGCCCGCACAGGGGTAGGAGGAACAAGAGCCAGAGCATGAATCCATCCCAGGTACACACTATGACTTATTAAAGCATTTGGACAAAACCCCTGTGAGAATTTTCATTCTGGAGTTGATAAAGAGATCCACTATTCACCAACAAGTTTTGAAAGAATATTTGCAAAATGTGATGGTTAGCGAAGACATCCCAGCTGAACAGATTACAACAGTCTTAACACCGGCATGTGATTAGCCAGCTATTACCTTCCATGAACATGAGTTAGCTCCGAAGCCGGCCAGAAAATATGCCTTGTGTATTACAGTTAATATCAACAAAGTGCCAGTCCAACAATGCTTGGTAGATACCGAGGCGTCGATTAATGTATTGCCTCCAAGCACTTTGAAGATGTGTGGCATTCTAGATAGCCAAATCCGGCCATCTACCATTACCGTCACGGCCTATGATAATACTAAGAAGCCTCCTCTGAGGATGATCACTCTGAAAGTTGGTTTGGGTCCGGTCTCGATCACAGCAGATTTTCATATTCTAGACATGGATCTGACTTTCAACGGCATTTTGGGCCGCCCTTATATTCAAGAGCTTGATGCTGTGCCCTCAACTAATCATCAATGCATAAAGTTTCCACATAAAGGGCGCATTGTCAAAGTCACAAGCATGCCCATTTTGCCGACAGAGGATATACATTCTGCAACATCGGTGCCTTCTATATGGCCTTCCAATAGGCCTTTGCTCTTAGTGTTAGATATTGCCGACCCGCGGTAGGATTTGTTAAGGCCTAAGACGGCATCACCTTTAATGATACCCCTACCTTCCCAGGGGAAGAAAAAGAAGACTATGTTAAATACCCTGGGATGGAATATCTTAATGAAGATGGGGTATAAGACTGGCAAGGGCCTAGGCGTTAACCTCCAAGGCTGAGTTAAGCCCGTCAGGCACCAGAAGTTAATTCCCCGAGGTGGCCTAGGGTACAAAGGGCCAAGCAAAGACAAAGATGAAGAAGGGCCATGGGCCGTCATGACTTCAACTCTCAAGATAGATCGGCAACCTCTTACATGGACCCTACAGTCACATTTTGTGAAAGGGGATACTCAACATGAAGGACAAACCACAATAGTTACTTCCGTGCTAGACTGTCAAGATGTACATGCTCAACAATTTGCCCGTCATATAGCTCAACTGGCTACATATAAAGCTTTGGAGTCTTTAAGGCCAAATAAAAGAAAAAAGATGGACGACCCGGAATGTGACTGGTACAAGTGGTTTGATATGAATGACATCACCATTGCTCTGAGCCGTCTGTTCATGCTGACTGACCCAGAGTGGCCGCCATTGATTCATGAACTGATTGAAAAGCCAGCGGTAATCACTGACAAGAGGCAGCTTCTAAGTAATTACACAGATACTGGAGAGCCGGATGTGCCGTATGAAGAAGGCTTCAATGTAGATAGGCTGTGGGCCGGCCTTTTCTCTCTCAAATCTATCCATCCAACAATTATTGTCCATTTACTTGATAAAATGTTTTGTTCAGATATCCCTAGATCGCCGGCAGTCTTGATCACTTTTTCTCCAGATTCACTTCATGTTTCTCCTCCAATTCCTCCTTTGCTCCTCGAGCAATTGTCTAAACTCTCCATCACGCCCCCGCGTGGGCAATCTCTTATTCAATCTTTTTCAAATCTTTTGATTTCAGCACCACCTCTTACTCCTCCCTCTCATTGCTTTATTATTGAAAATGAAAATGAAAAAAAATGCCAAAATTTAAACTCTCCAATCTTCCATCTCTTTTGAAGATACCTCCTATCTTGCTTTAGAGCGTGCCCCGATCCAAGGGCCGCTCTTTCAAGGTTCATTAGCATACCTTCTTTTCTCCTCCGACGAGGAGGCTCTCCCTGTATCCCCTCCTGTAACCATTGCATCTTCGTCTTTTTTTTCTCCTCCTTCTCCTTTAGGTCAGGGTAGTTCGTCTAGCTTGTCATCTTGTTCCTCTCCCTCTCCTTCTAATAAGACTTATGGGGTAGCTTCGCATAAGAAATCCAAGGGTAGGCAGATTCCCCGTAGGTTCTTGCTAGATTTAGCTAGAAGATGCCGGGCATGCTTAGCTCTTTCCGAGTTTATGGAGGATCCAATACTCCTTCCAGATTTAGAATGTGAGGATGTGTGCTCTTTAGATGAAGGGTTTGGTGTGTATGAGATTATGAATGATGAAGACCCTATTGAAGAGGGGGATGAAGATTATGAAGAATATGAGGATGAGGCTGACGCCTTTGCAAGTGGTATGAGAAGATTCGACGAACCCTCAGCCTCAGTAGAAGAACCCACCAAAGAAATTAATTTGGGTACCGAGGAAAACCCTAGGATTGTCATCATTAGTAAAAATTTACCGCCCTCTGAAGAGGAGGCGCTTAGTCAAGTTCATCAAGATTATAAGGATGCGTTTGCATGGAGTTATGAAGATATGCCAGGTTTGGACCCTGCGCTTGTTGAACACCGACTTACACTTAAGCTAGGGTCCATACCGGTCAAGCAGCGGTTAAGACGTTTCCACCCTCATATGGCTCTAAAGATGAAAGAAGAGGTCGACAAGCTTCATAAGGCCAGATTCATTAGAGTCATCCTCTATCCCCAATTGGGTCGCTAACATTGTCCCAGTTATGAAGAAGGATGGGAGAGTTAGAATTTGTATAGATTTCCAGGACCTTAACTGTGCGTGCCCTAAAGACGACTTCCCCCTCCCCCATATTGATGTGTTAATCGACAACACGGCAGGGTATGAGACTCTCTCCTTTATGGATGACTTCTTTGGTTATAATCAGATTTGCTTGGCTGAGGAAGATCAAGAGAAAACCTCGTTTACTACACCGTGAGGAACTTATTGTTATGTGGTCATGCCGTTTGGGCTCAAGAATGCCGGAGCCACCTAAAGGGCCATGATGGCTATTTTTCATGACATGATCCACATTTTTATAGAGGTGTATGTGGACGACCTGGTAGTGAAATCAAGAACGAGGATTGAGCATCCCGGGGTTCTGGCCAAAGTTTTGCAAAGAGCGCGGGAGTACCAGTTGAAAATGAATCCCAAGAAGTGCGTATTTGGTGTTTCATCAAGAAAATTACTTGGATTCATTGTATGTAAGAGGGGTATTGAGGTTGATCCCAACAAGGCAAAGGCAATAAGGGATATGCCTCCTCCCAGGAATTTGAAGGAAGTTTGAGGATTGATCGGGAGGTTACAATTTATCCGCCGGTTTGTCTCCCAGCACTCACAAAGGTGTAGGCCATTTTACGAGCTTACTAAGTCGGGAGTCAAATTTATTTGGTATGAGAAGTGTCAGGCATCCTTTGACGGACTAAAGGATTATTTGACCAATCCCCCTGTCCCGAGGCCGCTGATTCCAGGCAAATCGCTTGTTCTCTATATTTTCATCCTGGATGACTCTGTAGGTGCTATCCTTGCACAAGTTGACGAAGACGGAAAGGAGAGGGCAGCCTACTACTTGTCTAAGCTTCTCAACCCCTGTGAGCAAAGGTACTCAGCTATGGAGAAGACTTGTGCTGCTTTAGTCTGGGTAGTGCAAAAGTTGAAGTATTATTTTTTAGCTCACGAGGTTCATCTCATTGCTCGTATGAATCCAATCAAGTTTCTCCTTGAAAAATCCGTTCTCACTGATCGATTAGCACGATGGCAAAGTTTCCTTTCTCAATTTGATATCATCTACATTCAGCAAAAAGAGATTAAAGGATATGCCATAGCAGAACATCTCTCTCATCACCCTCTCCCTAGATTCGGCCCTGTTCGCTTAGAGTTTCCAGATGAGGAACTAATGTCCGTCAATCAGCCCGATTCGATGTGGACGTTACATTTTGATGGAGATTTGAATTCAAAAGGAAAGGGGATTGGCATTATTCTTCTATCACCTGAGGGTATCACTATTTCACTTGCCTCTCAGCTTGCATTTCCAGTTACAAACAACATAGCTGAGTATGAGGCTCTTCTGGACGGACTGGAGGCCGCTTATCAATTCGGTGTTACCCAATTACGGATTGTAGGTGATAGTCAGCTTATTCTTCGCCAAGTGCTCACCAAATGTCGCACGCTCAATCCTAAACTCAAACCCTATCAGGAATTGACTTCTGCTTATGCCAAGCTTTTCTCCAAATTCTCTTTGTCCATGTTCCTCACGATCATAATATTCTAGTCGATGCTCTTGCTTCTCTTGCTTCTTCCTTGGTTTTCCTTCCCGAAAGGGATTTCCACTCGATTATTATTCATAGGCATCTCACTCCTGCTGTTAAGGATCCAGCTTTCCTTAGTATTAAGGAGGAGGTGCTCAAGAAGGTTAAGCAAGGAGGAATCATTGAGAATAAGGAGATTATGTTATTGGATCTAGAGGAAGAGTTGGACGATGAAGAGAAGATGTGGTATTACGAAATTGCCAAATATTGCCAGGATCAATCTTATCTTGAGGAGGCCACTGCGGAAGAGAAGAAAGCCATTCGAAGAGTTGCTCAGCGATACACTCTAGTTGGAGGTGTGCTTTATAGAAGTGATCTCACTGGAGTTTTGCTTAGATGCCTCGACGATGATGAATCTTGGAAGGTCGTGGAAGAGGCGCATTCGGGAGTGTGTGGGGGTCATGTCAATAGCCAGATGCTAGCTAAGAAAATCCTTAGATTAGGCTTCTATTGGCCCACTCTAGAAGAGGACTGCTCCATCTACGTCCGAAGCTGTGTTAAGTTCCAACTGCACGCCGACAAAATCCACTTCCTGCTTCTTCACTCCATCCTATGTCCTCCCCATGGCCTTTCTCCATGTGGGCTTTCGATATCATTGGACCTTTTGGTGATTCGAACCTCCTCACAAAACCAAAGTCATTTATACTCACGGCCACAAAGTACTTCACCAAGTGGACGGAAGCGGAAGCGTACGCGGAGATCAAAGCATCAACCGTCTGCAAATTTATCATGAAGAACATCATCGCAAGGTTCGGCATCCTGAATACCATCGTCACCGACAATGGACCGCAATTCATCTCTCAAGAGCTTCAGGACCTCTGCAACAGGTATAACATTGCATTGCACCATTCATCTCCTTATTATCCGCAGGGTAATGGCCAAGCAGAGGCAACTAACAAAACTTTGATCAAAATTATCAAGAAAACGTGTGAGGGTAATAAATTCGTGGATTGGCCAGAAAGCTGGTTGAAGCTCTTTGGGCTTATCGCACTTCCATTCATACTCCTACTGGGCAAACTCCATTTGCTCTCACCTATGGAATAAAGGCGATAGTCCCCTATGAGATTCTAATTCCTTCTCTACGCGTACAATTAGACAAGGAGCTCCCTATTGATGAGCGTCACGAGTCTCTCCTTACTCAATTGGAACTCTTAGATGAGAAACGTTTGGCCGCCGCCGAGCATGCGCCTGTTTATCAAAACAGGCTTTCACGTTTTTACCAAAAAAAAGTAATTGAGAGAAAATTTAAAATCGCTGAGATGGTAATTAAAAGAATCTTCATAAAACCCGGTGGACCTCGTTCAAAACTCCAACCAAATTGGGAAGGGCCCTTTGTTATAAAATATGCTTATCCTGGCAACGCTTACAAATTAATTAACGCTGAAGGAGAATGATGGGGACATCACCCAGGGTTCCCTCTGGCTCGACACCTCTCTCCCTCCCGGAGACGGGTAGGATGCGGCTTCACGACTTGATGGGTCCACGATGACACCTGGGCTTACTACTTGGATCATATTGATGTATTTTCCCCTTTTCTTGAGTCATTTTGATGTATTTGCCTTTATTTTGTGTCATGCCCCTAGGTCATCATGTTATTTACCTATGTTTTTATCTTCATGTTAGGCTAGAGTGTCATATGGGCCCAATTGGAAGGGCCTGGCCCAGGGGCGCCCTCTCCCTTCCCCACCCCCTTGCTTATTTGCTTTTGGCACTTATCTCAGGGACTTCTATGTAATTGTTGGGATCCCTATAAATAGGACCCCAACTCCACTTGAGATGGTTAATGAAAGTTTGAAGAATTTGAGCATTAGTGCACCTCTCCCTCTCTCTCTAGCTTTCTCTCTCTTCTTCTCTCTCTCTAAAGGGGGCGGCCCCCTCTCTCTCTCCTCCCCTCTCTCTCTCCCTTGGGCGCACCTGCCCCTTCACCTCCCTCTCTTGCCACCTCATCTGCCACATCAGCCTTCCACCCCTTCACCTTCCCAAGACCCATAAACCCCATTTACTCCCACCACTCCCCAAGCAACCCTCCCCCTTCCCCATACAACCTTCCATCTTCCCAAGAGGAATCCCCACTTCCCAAGCAACTCTTTCCCTCCCCAAGGCAACCCCTCCCCTTCCCTAGGCTACCATTAAACACCTCCATTAACCCTCCACCCGAATCAAAGAGAACCCTCCCCATTTCCTCAAGCCACTTGCGCCCCCATCATCCCACCTCCACCCCCTTGACCATTTGCGCACCCAGCCCATCTCCCTGCTAGCTCCGCCCCTGACCTCCCACCTCACCACCCTTCCCACCTCCTAAATCACTCCCCTCCACCAAGGCATCCATCTCCCTCACCCCTCCACCAAAGGAACCACCCCTCCACCCTTTTCTCCCTTCTCATTTGCATACAGCTGAATACCAGCAGACTGACAGTCTATTGAAGCACCGCCCCAGCCTCCATCCTGGATCTCCTGGGGGCGTGGTCTACATCGACGGAAATCTCTCCCAGTCGTCTTCGCAGGCGAGGCATTTTTGTCTTAATCCGAGGTCGGAGCTGTCCGGGAGAACCATTCTCCCCCGACTGCGCAGGACTCCCTCTGCAGAGCACCTGAACCCGATTAGAAGCTGCACCACGACAAACGGCGGAAGATTCAGGCCAAGAGCCCTTCTACAAAGTTCTTCCTCCTCCAGTCCTCTATCATAATCAAGAAGCAGAACCGTGTTCGGCATCCGGAAGCCAAAGTTATTGTTTTTTCTCCCTCGGCTGTGCGGGTCTACCTCCCACAGTCTGCAATGACCTGCCTCCACTCTTCTGAGTCCCCCAGTCCTCTCCGACATCAGACGGCTTGCCCGCCAGTTTTGCTGCGAAAAGGGCTCGTCCACGGTTCCAGAAACTCTGGCGGTTCATGAGTCAGAGTCCAGGAGCAGTCGGGGCACTCTCTACAAATGGCTGTCAGAAACAGGAAGCTGCCGCGCCCAGATTCTGTCTCCCTGATCAAACCTCGTCCCGGGCCCGCAACTGCAACAGAAGAATTCCGAAAAATTTAGAGGCATCCTAGTCCCAGATACGAAGCGTTCCCCACTGGTCTCGCCATCAGCAGAATTTCAGAACGGGATTTACGGCCTCGACATCAACTGTCAGTCAGCCATCGCAGAGAGCAGGCAGATTCAGCCTCGGCTTCTCCTTTCGCGTTTCCGGCGAATCTCCCCTCCACGCCTGGCCGGCTCACCGCCCCTCCCTGCGTGGAGGTAGTGTTTGCATGTAATTCAATCATCCCCACCCCAAGTCCACCCTCCTGCGAGAGGTGTAGTGAGTGTAACTAATTAAACAGGATTCAAGCTTCACCAGCGCAGTGTGCGGGGAACCCACACTTCCCCGCTCACCCATCGTCTCCGACCGGGGTTGGTTTCTTCAAACCAACCAGGTGAAAGAAGCACAGTGTCATGGGTTAGGCCGAGAAGTTCCCATCCCAGGTGGAAGAAGCATCATGGCTCACTCCACCCTCACCACTCAAACCCACGTGGACCCCATGTCCACCCCTCCACCTAGGCCCATGACAGCCACCATTCCCCAATCCAAAGTTACTCACCCAACCCACCTTCCACTTGAACCCACACTTCCTCGCTCGCCCATCATCTCCGACCGGGGTTGGTTTCTTCAAACCAACCAGGTGAGCTTCTGCCCTTGCTCCATTTACTTCTGTTTGTTTAATATCCGTCAAGCTAGTCCGCTGGCTAGTAAGAGAGTGCCCGTTCCCGGATCGACCATCTTGAGTGGTCATCGTGGACAATAGTGAGTGAGTGACCTAGTGCCCCCAAGGCACCCGGCCGCCCTTGAACGTGGGCATCTTACCTTCGGGAGGAAAAACCTTAGTTGTGCTGGCCCTCTACCAGCAAGGGTCCTTCTCCCCCACCTCGACTCGGCATCATCGAGTCACCACGGGTAACGGGTGCGCATGGTGAGACGGTGTCTTCCAAGCTTCCTCGACTTTTGTGAATGCGTTTGCGAATTAAGTCTAAGGGATCATTGTCACTTGCTGCATTCCCGTCATTATGTCACATCAGTTTGGTATCAGAGCAAGTTCTAGACTTGTCTCTACTAAGTCTTGTCCTAGGGCGCATAAGCATTTAGAGTCATTCAGTTCATCAACATGGCTACCTCCCTTTGGCCCCACTCGGCCCTCCACAAAGGTCCGATCCACCACCCATTTTCGGACATCCTTATAGATGAGAGTATCACCTTTGATGGGTCACATGCTAGTGATTATGTTAGGTGGGAGACTTTCATGACAAAACACTTTGATAGGACTAGGGTCTATGGACACGTTAGAGTCCGCAGGGCCACATGGCGACTTCGGGGACAAGCCAAGAAGGAGTGGGAACGCATAGTGAGCTTAAGGAGGATTTGGAGGCAAGAACCCATAGGATCATGGGAAGAGATGAAAAGTGAGCTTAGGAAGATCTACGCCCCCGACCCTCCCACTCCTACCGTGAGGACCATAACCCGAAGAGCACTCCCACTCCCCCGTTTCCTCCCAGTCAACCCAAGACCTCCATTAGGACCCAAACCCCACCACCCAAAGGACCCCTAGATTTATTGGAAGAGATAAGGGTTGAGATCAGGAAGATCTTCACTCCCCAACCCTCCCACTCCTACCTTGAGAACCATAACCCAAGGAGCACTCCCACTCCACCTTTCTCTCCCAGTCAACCCAAGACCTCCCTTAAGACCCAAACTCCACCACCCCAAATGATTCCTATCCCGATCACCACCACCATTCAAACCAAAATGGCCCCCACCCTCACTCCACCTAGGCCCATGACGGCCATCACCCAACCTAAAATTCTCCATCAAACCCACACCCCACAAGCTTCCACGGTCCCCACCACTACCCTTCCATCTTCCCCTAAAAGGGACACACCTCCCAGAATCAATCAACCCAGTCCTCCTCGACCCACCCATCTTCCACTACCAACCCCAATCCTACCCCAACTTAGGTCTCCACTTCTTCCACTCCCAAACCCAACCCAAGTTCGAACACCCTCACCACCCCGGGTGCACCATGCCCCAACCTTCATCACCCCATCCACAAAAGACCTTTCTATTCCCTTGGAGAGCAAAACCCCCACACCCCAAAAGGATAAGAATGTGATTGAGGAATATGAGGCTCCCCTAGATTGGGAGGAAGAATATGAAGCCCAATGCCAAGGGTTGGGTCAAGAAGGCTCCTCTTTATCCAAAGAGACCACAACGAGCCTAACTAGGAACATCCTCCCCCTAGAGTTGCCAGATGACCAACCAAGTCCCCCCACCCATCCTTCCATAAGAACTGTGATTTTAGGGGAACCCCTCATTGAGTGGCTTAAGCAAAACCTCCTCCTCCACATCATGCACCCCCCTATGGAGAATCATTACCCAATTTTGCCCACTCCTCCATTCCACACAACCTGCCAATCGTTCTCCTTTGTGGGAGCCATGCGGGACTTGATTAAGAGTATATTTTGGCAAATAGAGGTGACAAACATGTGGGCCTTAGAAGCAAGCCACATGGGGTACCTTAGTTTCTCACACCCCTCCATCGGGACCATCACCTCCAATTACACCAAGGGTCCTTGCATAAGTAAACTCCTATTATTTCTACCCGAGCCTAATGAGTCTTACATCACCCCCTTACCCTCCTACAAGGAGCATTGCATCGGGTCCCACCAGGGTCATGACTTCCACTTCCCTATGTGTGCTAGGGACCCTAGGGCGATCACTTGGATTGAAACCCCCCTCCATGTCACTCACCCCTTAACCCATCTTGATCTGTTTGGCCACTTCCTATGGGCTTCCAAGAACTCCTCACTCACCACCCACTCCCTCCTACCCTCACCCACCATGTCAGACCTAACTCACCCATTCCAAAATTCAGCCCACACTATGAGAGTCAAGGACAAGGGTGACATCCACCTTAGAAATAAAGGAGTGACCCATCCCAAGTTGTCCTCCTCTTGGGACCACTTCGACCCCCATGAGTGGAAACCCCCAAATCTCAAAGATGGGACCATCTTGATAGGAATACATTTTTCACAACCTTTTGCATCATGTGGTCAGGCTAGTCACGTCATTTGTGTCACTCACACACTAGGACCGAGGCACGATAGGTTTACATCTAGGTGTCCAGGACCCCCTTTAGCAGTCAACCTTGTTAGGAAACTCTCACATGTCAGAATCCCATTTGGATGTCCAGGCCCCCCTAGGTCAATCAGTATGAAGTCAAAACATGACGGAAGCATTCATGGATGTCCCGGACCCCCAAACACCCCTTTGCATGATGGTTTCATCTATGGATGCCCCGGCCCTCCTAGGACCATCAAAATCAACATGACACTCGATAAGGCTAAATATGGTTGTCCAGGCCCTCCCTTCATCACTAGAGGATCATTCACAACTCTGCATGGTGACATCCGCAAACACATTAACAAAAGCAATGAGGTGTATAAGAAATCGGCCGATTCCCACTGACGCCACCAGGAGTTTCGCGTGGGTGACTTTGTGATGGTGAGAACTGAGAGACTTTTCCCTGGGAATGTCTCCAAACTGAGGTCGCGTGGATCAGGCCCCTTCCAGGTTCTGAGGAGGATCGACACAAATGCTTACGTGTTGGACCTCCCCGAGGAGTACGGAGTAAGTCCCACATTCAATGTGGCTGACTTGGTGCCATACAGGGGTCCCACGGTGACACCTAGTGAGGAAGTCGAGCATGTTCCACCTCTTGAGAGAGCCACCACCCATGAGAGAGTTCCACCAGTCCAGAGGGGCCAACGGGAGCAAATAGAGCGGATATTGGATGAACAGGTCACTGTCACCCGGAGCAAAGCATACAAGCGATACTTGGTCAGGTGGAAGGGCCGGCCCCCTTCAGATGATTCATGGGTGAGCAGGGAGGATCTTCAGCAGCTAGACCCCGACCTCCTAGAGCATTATCGCAGTCGAGTGGACCCTTTCTCGACAGAGTCGAGCTCTTCACAGCCCGGGGGAGTTGATGGGGACATCACCCAGGGTTCCCTCTGGCTCGACACCTCTCTCCCTTTCGGAGACGGGTAGGATGCGGCTTCACGACTTGATGGGTCCACGACGACACCTGGACTTACTACTTGGATCATATTGATGTATTTTTCCCTTTTCTTGAGTCATTTTGATGTATTTGCCTTTATTTTGTGTCATGCCCCTAGGTCATCATGTTATTTACCTATGTTTTTATCTTCATGTTAGGCTAGAGTGTCATATGGGCCCAATTAGAAGGGCCTGGCCCAGGGGCGCCCTCTCCCTTCCCCACCCCCTTGCTTATTTGCTTTTGGCACTTATCTCAGGGACTTCTATGTAATTGTTGGGATCCCTATAAATAGGACCCCAACTCCACTTGAGATGGTTAATGAAAGTTTGAAGAATTTGAGCATTAGTGCACCTCTCCCTCTCTCTCTAGCTTTCTCTCTCTTCTTCTCTCTCTCTAAAGGGGGCGGCCCCCTCTCTCTCTCCTCCCCTCTCTCTCTCCCTTGGGTGCACCTGCCCCTTCACCTCCCTCTCTTGCCACCTCATCTGCCACATCAGCCTTCCACCCCTTCACCTTCCCAAGACCCATAAACCCCATTTACTCCCACCACTCCCCAAGCAACCCTCCCCCTTCCCCATACAACCTTCCATCTTCCCAAGAGGAATCCCCACTTCCCAAGCAACTCTTCCCCTCCCCAAGGCAACCCCTCCCCTTCCCTAGGCTACCATTAAACACCTCCATTAACCCTCCACCCGAATCAAAGAGAACCCTCCCCATTTCCCCAAGCCACTTGCGCCCCCATCATCCCACCTCCACCCCCTTGACCATTTGCGCACCCAGCCCATCTCCCTGCTAGCTCCGCCCCTGACCTCCCACCTCACCACCCCTCCCACCTCCTAAATCACTCCCCTCCACCAAGGCATCCATCTCCCTCACCCCTCCACCAAAGGAACCACCCCTCCACCCTTTTCTCCCTTCTCATTTGCATACAGCTGAATACCAACAGACTGACAGTCTGTTGAAGCACCGCCCCAGCCTCCATCCCGGATCTCCTAGGGGCGTGGTCTACATTGACAGAAAGCTCTCCCAGTCATCTTTGCAGGAGAGGTGGTTTTGTCTCAATCCGAGGTCGGAGCTGTCCGGGAGAACCATTCTCCCCCGACTGCGCAGGACTCCCTCTGCAGAGCACCTGAACCCGATTAGAAGCTGCACCACGACAAACGGCGGAAGATTCAGGCCAAGAGCCCTTCTACAAAGTTCTTCCTCCTCCAGTGCTCTATCAGAATCAAGAAGCATAACTGCGTTCAGCATCCGGAAGCCAAAGTTATTGTTTTTTCTCCCTCGGCTGCGCGGGTCTGCCTCCTACAGTCTGCAACGACCTGCCTCCACTCTTCTGAGTCTCCCAGTCCTCTCCTACATCAGACGTCTTCCCCGCCAGTTTTTCTGCGAAGAGGGCTCGTCCAAGGTTCCAGAAACTTCGGCAGTTCATGATTCGGAGTCCAGGAGCAGTCGGGGCACTCTCTGAAAACGGCTGTCAGAAACAGGAAGCTGCCGCGCCCAGATTCTGTCTCCCTGATCAAACCTCGTCCCGGGCCTGCAACTGCAACAGAAGATTTCTGCAAAATTTAGAGGCATCCTAGTCCCAGATACGAAGCGTTCCCCACTGGTCTCGCCATCATCAAAATTCCAGAACGGGATTTATGGCCTCGACATCAACTGTCAGTCAGCCATCGCAGAGAGCAGGCAGATTCGGCCTCGGCTTCTCCTTTCGCGTTTCCGGCGAATCTCCCCTCCCCGCCTGGCCGGCTCACCACCCCTCCCTGCGTGGAGGTAGTGTTTGCATGTAATTCAATCATCCTCACCCCAAGTCCACCCTCCTACGAGAGGTGTAGTGAATGTAACTAATTAAACATGATTCAAGCTTCACCGGCGCAGTGTGTGGGGAACCCACACTTCCCCGCTCGCCCATCGTCTCCGACCGGGGTTGGTTTCTTCAAACCAACCAGGTGAGCTTCTGCCCTTGCTCCATTTACTTCTGTTTGTTTAATATCCGTCAAGCTAGTCCGCTGGCTAGTAAGAGAGTGCCCGTTCTCGGATCCACCATCTTGAGTGGTCATCGTGGACAATAGTGAGTGAGTGACCTAGTGCCCCCAAGGCACCCGACCGCCCTTGAACGTGGGCATCTTACCTTCGGGAGGGTAAACCTTAGTTGTGCTGGCCCTCTACCAGCAAGGGTCCTTCTCCCCCACCTCGACTCGGCATCATCGAGTCACCACGGGTAATGGGTGCGCACGGTGAGACGGCGTCTTCCAAGCTTCCTCGACTTTTGTGAATGCGTTTGCGAATTAAGTCCAAGGGATCATTGTCACTTGCTGCATTCCCGTCATTGTGTCACATCAGAGAAGAATTGGCTCACCCTTGGAATGAACTTTACTTGAAGAAGTACTACCCCTAAGTCTTTGAAAAGAAAAAAGAAAAAAAATAAAAAATTACAGGCTGGCATAGTACATAGGCGGCAAGCCCAAAAAATTAAAATCCCTAATTCATTCTTCAGTCTTGATGATTTAACCTTAGGGTCAATACTTACACACACTACACGCTTTACTCTTAAACTCGAGTGGTCCAAAATTCAAGGAAAGTCAGAACCAAACTAAGAGTGCAAAAACTTTACATATTCTCTTCTCTTCGGCTCACGAGAGGGAGTACGAGCCAAGGAATACTAACCAAACCTGCTCGCCGCCCTAGTATGTGGAAGTCAGGGCCCAAAAGGGAACAAAATGCTTAAAGCCCAAGTACAATTAGGTCTTTATTTTTGAAAAGAAAATAAAAAAGAAGAAAGTTACCAGCAAAAAGAAAAAGCATGTCAAGAGGGTAAAGTCCCCGCAGGGAAAACCCTGGTCGTAAGCATGCGTGAATAAGGGCAAAAGAGCAACAAAGTTTTCCTAAGTCAAAGACCGAATCCCAACAGGCATTAGGGCAAGGGAAGGAAAGTTTCTCGAATCTCGGAAACCTCTCATGAGCTTCCTCAACTTATTCTTCACTTCTCCCTCCATGGTAGGTTATAAGCTCAAAGGATGGAGAAGACCGACTAAGAAGGATGGGCCATGAGAGGATATGAGTGAAAGAACGAGTCATTAACCACGTTGTCCCTTTATTAAGTTAGTTAAGAAAGATTAATGAATTTCAGAGAGTGATTATGTAAGGTTTAAGACCCTTGTACTATGCTTAGTAAAAAAAAGAAACAAGAAAAAAAAAGGAAAAGAAAAAGAAAAAGAAAAAGAAAGAAACATGTTTTTTTTAATTAACGCCTTCATACGTAGGCGTCATTTCCATAATTAACGACAATCTTCATGTCGTCATTTTCAAATAAAGTAAAAAATAAGTAAATAAAAAATGTGTTTTTAATTCACGCCCATTCTCAAAGGCGTTATTCACTTTATTCACGACTTCCATAATGTCGTCATTTTTAATAAAATTCTTTTAAAAATTAAAATGAATGATTTTTCAATCAATGCCACCCTCATAGGCGTCAATTTTATAATCAACGCCCGTGCGCGAGGGCGTCATTTTGAAAAAAAAAATAGAAAAAGAACGTAAAAAAGCCCACTATTTCCCACCATCTCATATGCTTGATTGCATTCTTGCATGGGCATCTTTTATTTTTAAGTTTGCATCTGTGTGCTTGCATGTTACATTTCCTTATATATTTTTGTTATTTACCTTTTATTAATTAAAGGCTTGGCCCCTTGACCCGTCAACAAGGTCAAAGTAGTGACAATCCCTTGCTTATTGATAAGGGGCCAAGCCGAACAGATGAATTAATCTGTTTGTCTAAGTGTGAACTACAGATACAGGGCAAGAATAAAAGGGAACAGAAGAAGGAAAAGAAAAAAATAGCGCAAGTACACAGAAGCAAATGCAAGTACACAAGTGCTCAACTACTAAAGGTAACTCAGGTAACAAAAATCTCATATATATATCAATGAATATCTGAGTATAGGTGTGAGGGTGGAGGAGTACATGTCTCTCTCTCTCAACTCTCGCCTCCACCCTCCTCTCTCCTACTCTCGCCCTCGCCCTCGTCGTCCCGACGGGGCACTCATGGAGGGGGCATGGACCCCCGGGAAGTAGCTGGAGCTCGAGCCTGCTCCTCTACCTCACTCCTTTGCCGGAGAGAGGAACCTACCACGAAGGTACTGCTGGTGAAGGAGTATCCTGTAGCTCGCGCCCGCTCCCGGCCTCGCTGGAGGCGCTCCTCGGTCGCCCGTAGCCGCTCTTGGGTGATGGCTAGCTGAGTCCTCAAGTCCGCGAGCTCGCGCTCGCGTGCTGCCTACTGCTCTCGCTCCCGGGCACGCTCCCTCCGCTCGACGTTGAGGAGGACTCTCAGCTCTACCACGTCCTGGGACAGCTCCTCCCGCCGCCACAAGGCCCCCTCGAGCTCTGCGACTCGCTGCTCGCGGATGGCCAGCTCGGTCCCGGCTAGTGCAGCCTGGAGAAGCACAGGCTACGCAGGTCCTGGAAATGATTGGATCTACACTGGTAACATCATTCCATCTTTTGTATCTCTCCTGTATGCATTGCTATTATGTTGTATCTACATTATTATAGCATATCAAGGACCTTGTGGTTCTGATGAACCTGAAATTTGAGTTCCCCTTCATCAAAAACAATGATGATTCCAGGGAAATCTTGATCACACGGATAGGCCGTTGGGTCATTTAAGGTTTAGGACAACGGTTTCACTTTCTGAGTTGATGCGAGGATAAACGGGCTTTGGCTTAATGTCAGCTTAAAGATTTGGATTCCTGACCAAGTCTGGATGATTTAATAATATTATCCTTGATTATTTTCTATTTTTAATTTGTTTTAATTTTTTTTTAGCCCAACATGCATCATGTAGGACTTTGAGCTTTAATGATTAAAATCCTCATATTACACCAATAATGAGGGCCACTCGCTCTTAATCGAGTTGACATGAGATATTCCATTCAAAATCAAGTACTGTATTCTCCTTGAAGCCGCTCAGGCTGGTTCCTTGAAAGCATTCATTCGTTGGATCCTTATCTCGATTCATTTTTATTTTTCTGCAAACCCACCTTGGTTGTAGCGCGTCCACATTGGCTGGTAACCGCTCTCCAATGGTGTCTTTCCTTTCGTGCCCTCGCGCACATTTCGTTTATTAGCTTAATTCCTTAATCCAGCCGATCATTACTTTCTCGTGATCATCCGAGGTTGTTTCATTCAGAATCATGGAAAGATTTCTAACACTTAGTGTCAGAGGTGTGTCACATCACACCTTGGCATCTACTTTTCAGTCCATTCCCACTTCATTTCGCTTATTGCACTTTCGCTTCATTCTGTCTCACTCCCTTGCAAAGCAGACGCCAAGGCGGGGCAACTGTAACACGCCAAAATCAATGCTATGATGAATAAATCTCATGTCACCCCGTGACGCCTCAAGTGGACTTCAATATTGGTTTAATATGAAGCTTTTCTAATTATTTCACATTTTTTCATAATAAATTGTAATTAACGCCTGGAGAAAGGACGTCATTTAACTGACGACTTGATGAGGGTCGTGGTTTATCAAATAAATTTTTCTTGGATTTTACGAATCCTAATCAAAATAAAATTCAAAGAATTGACGTCATTCTCTAAGGCGTTGATTATTTAACGCCCATTCAAGCAGGCGTCATTTCACAATTTTAAATAAGGAAAGTCCTTTATTTCTATAATTAAATCTAGGAATTAACGACTGAATGGCGGTTGTCATTTCAATTAACGCCCCTCTTCAAGTTGTCATTTTCACTTCCGTCTCCGTTTCGCCTGCTACCTTCCAGTAATCATCATTTCCCCATTTTACACGTTGTGTTCGATTGGGAAGGGCGGTCTTGCTGGAGGATTGATATCTTGGTTTGAATCCTATTAAAACAAGGAGTTTTTGGCCTATAAATACCCCCATATGTTCTTCTCGCGCGAGAGGTTAAGGAGAATAAGAAGAGCTATCACGAGAGGGCTAACAAGAGAAAAGGAGAATATTGTGAGAGTTTACAGAGAGAAGAGAGTCTTCTCTTTTGCAGGTGATTCTTCCAAGGACGTTCTTCCTCCAGGCGGCACCCTTCTTCCGTGGAGATTTTCTCTTCCACGGCGGAGCCTTCTTCCTCCTAGCGGCTTCTTCCTAAGGCAACAAGCTCTCTGCTTGCTTTTCTCCTTTACTGCTGCACACACAGCAGAATGATTCCCTCCCTTTTGCATTTTTACTGTCATTATTGGTATTTCACGCATCCCTTTCTTCTAGCTATATTGCTAGAGAAAGTCACAATCTTTGCACATACTATAATCTTGCTTTGCATATAATTGCATCCATTATCCCAACCTTGTTACTCCTTCTTAAGGGGTTTAAACCAAAACACACAAGGTGTGTTCATGCTTAATTTGATTGATTCTATATTTCTAGAGCATTGATACTACACACCTGGCTAATCCATATCTTTGTTTATTTTATGTGTTTTCTTGCAAGGGTAATCAAGCTAGAAACCCCTTTCATCGGCCGGCCGGTAGAAGGAGGAATGAAGAACTTACAATCTCACCCGCTTCATACAAGGTATATGCGATCATCCTATTTTTGAGGTAACCCCTCTGGCGATCACCTTCCTTTGAGCATCTCATGCTCATTCCCCTTCTTTTCCTTATGTCCCACATATTTTAGCACATTTTCCCCCATTTTTATTTTAAATCTTTTTCTTCTCTTTAAAATGTATATGTGACACCGTTCACAAGCGGTCCTCATTGAACCGCGTTCTTTCAAGCTTCTGTCCAACCCCTCTGACCCAAGGGTTGATCTTGCTCTGTTCACAGGTGGTCTTTTGATTACTTGGAACCCAAACCTTATTTATTAAGTCACTAATGAACTACAAAACTTTATTAATGTACCATTATGCTATTGGAATTCCTCTGTGGCATAATATTCTATTAAGTCTTTCTTGACGTCACATGTTCATTTTTGTATGTTCTCGCCTTGATTATTGTCGCCACGAAATTATTGTTTGGACTTGATATTATTGGCCTACTTTTATTCTCGTAGAAGTAGCTTGATTTATAACTTGAAGATGAAAGGGCGGGCACAAATGGTGTCCAAGGGCTCCAGTCTAATCCCCTCGGCAGATGGCTGGAAACATACTATTAACCATGAGGTATGATGATTACTGGCGTCACATTATGCTGGGAGTATTTTTTTTATAAACGGGTTAAATCCATGAGGCAATCTCATGAAATTATACATGCTTGCTTGTTACATGACTTTCTTGTGCATAGCCTTTATTTTAAGTTTATGAAAAGTACATTCTCGTAACATGCTAGTACATTATTGTTATTGAAAGGCCATGTTATAATCTTGCTTGATCATGTTCTCATATCTCATATCTCTATAATCCATATCTTGTTACTTGTTGTTACTTTAGTTTTATTCGCATGTTTTATCGCTCTTTCATTATTTTTCTTTCTAGAGCTAAAATGTTAATTATTTAAACATTGGCATCATGTTGACACGAAGTTACCTACTGGGCGAGTGCGCTCATTCCCTACTTTTCTAATCTTTTCAGGAGATTCTAGCGGGTCAGAATCGGACTACTCAAGTGGTGAGTCCAAAAGCGAATGAAGAACGAGCGAAACCGCAGATAGTTAAAGTATGATGAGTCATTGTAATTAGTGTTCTTCACTGTAATAGGTGGTGAAGTTGATCATGTTATGAAATCTTTTTTTTTCTTGAGTCTAGTTGTATCAAAGATGTCGGATGTAAACTTTGATTGTTATTACTTAATAAAGTTGAGTTTTGAGTACATGATATTATGCATTCATTCTTCTTTGTGAATGTAATACCCCAAATTCTTTTAGAAATTTAATTAGAAATTTATTTGAATTTAATTAGAAATTATTTGAATTTATTTGAATTAATGGGAATTAATTCAAAATTAATTAGATTAATTCTTTAATAAATAGAATAAGTCACATTTCGAATATTTTATAAAAATCCATAAAAATCATATTCTTGTAGAATAAATTACGTTTAACAATTTATTCTTCTATGGCCAACCCTAATAAAATCACTAATTAGGCATAATTAGTGGGATTAGTTAAATTTTCACATTTACCTAACCAAATTCGTGCTCAATAGTAACCACCACCTTAAAACATCAAATTCGAGCTCATTTCTCAACCAAATTAGGTGATTCTAGGGGCAAATGAAAGGTATTAAAGAGAGGATCATTTCCCTTCTCACAATGCCACGAAATTTTTATCGTATGGGAAGCATTTGGTCGCGCATGGGTTAGGTCAAACATTTCGGCGCCGTTTTAAACACTCACCTTGCATCGACAAATTCTCCTAGCACCGAAAGCTCCGGTAGGTGTATGAGCTATAAAAATAAAGCTCTTCAACCCTAGAATCCTTTGGTAGTAGCGGCGGCCGCAGTGGAGATCGATCTAGGGAGATCTCGGGAGATTAGTGGAGGTGTGTCGGCATCCCGTCGTCCTCCTTCCTTCTTCTTTGTTCCTTCGATTAAGGTAGGTACCCTTGACCAAAATCTGCACATGAGTATACCATTTTGATCCTCTCGGAGAGCTCTTTCCATTGGTAGTAAAAGCCCCAAATTCTATTAGGTGTGGAGGGAGATCTCGTGGAAATAGTGAAGGGCTGTCAAACGGGCATTCTTCGTTCTAACTTCTAAATCTCTCTTCGATTCAGGTAGATGATAACAGACCCAACTCTAATTAATGTATATGGTTGTAATCATCAGCATGTTATCTATCATTTGGCGTAGAAAGCCCCAATTTTTATAGACCATGCTTAGAGTATTTCGTGTTTGATTAGAAGCATGCTAAGACTAGGTTTTTAAGTGTTCTTCCTAGATAGGTTGTGATTTCGATTGGTTTTTCGGTGAATTTAGTGTTCCAAACCCTTGTAATATGACCCTAATATGTCCATCAAGAACCTAGGGGCATGGGGTTAAGATCTCAGTCCAATTAGACCCCAATTGGGTGAGATTCATGGGTTTCCGGAAGTCACGTTCGCATCTGCGAATGTAGGGGTCGACCCATTGGGTGGACCCATACACAGACAAGAGTCTGTGTACGCGAGGGTCGACCCATGGGGTCGACCCAAACAGCAGGCGTGCGGGGGTCGACCCATTGGGTCGACCCTAACTGCAGACGTGCGGGGGTCGACCCATTGGGTCGACCCAAATAGCAGACAGGGGTCTGTCTGTGCAGGGGTCGACCCCAGGGGTCGAACCATACACAGGCAGACCCCTGGTTTTCTAGGGGTCGACCCATAGACTGACAGACCCGGTAGACTGGTTTTTGGCCCGAGGATCGATCCGGACCGTGAGGGGATCGACCCATTCAAGCCTAGTCCAATTGAAAACCATATTTTGAGGAACCAATGACCCTTACACGTAATCCTATGATCTTAAATTAAGCTGATGTTCCTCAATCCAAAATTGAAGAAATGGTCCAAGTGTATAAACCATTCCGATTACTATCTCCACTTCAACGCACACAAATGGTTAATTAGAAACCCATATAATAAAATGGTAATCTTGAAAGTAAATTGCTGTCTTGTATTACTGTCTATTGTCATTATTGGCTTGTTCTAGTATCTTGAGTTACCATCTTGTAATTTGCTTATCTCTTGAAATTGAGATTATAATAATTCACGAATCACGGTATTTTGAAATGGCTGTTAGGAAATCAATTAAAAGCCCTTATATCCCGGTAGAATAGACTAATAGCACACTAACAATCTATATGGCATTACGGCCATTAAGCCTAAATTGCTGTCCCTTAGTACGATTCTACCCGGACACTCTATCCGGTGAGTTAGAATCCGCCATTTTGAGACCCGTATGACCCGGCTACAACCTGGAAATTCGTGACCAAATCGCTGAGTTATAAGTCACGGATCAACTTGGGCTAATCAGCACATGAGCAGCCCATAGTTGACTGCTTGTCTCCATGAACGGTCTAGTGTAGTCCGTATAAGTATCGTAATTGTGTCTTAAGGTCACGTATTGCTTACTTACCTGAACGGCACACTGTCAACCGTTCATTCTTGACCTCGTGGACTGAGTTTGGTCCAGTTCTTGTAATGCGGCTAGTAGTAGCCGTATGTCCTGTCAAACGGCCCAGAAGTGACCGTATACCGAGTTTTTAAGTTAATGAATCCTAGGACATGTTAGTCCTTAAATCTCATACTTTTGACAGAAATTCCTCTGATTAATTGGCCATTAAACTTGATTAAATGTCTACATAAAACTTGGGATCTTGGATCCAACAAATCAATGCCAACGCATCATAAGGGCCCGGTCTGGTCCTGGGGAGAGCGCCCGAAAAGTACTTGTGCCCATGGGAGTTTGTAATGACATGGTGAGGTATTGCACCGAGTGCATGATCAGCGTGACGTCTACGACAGAAAATCTCTTGTTACTTTATCGTGCTTGACTTGATGTTTAAAATACTTGCTTGTTGGCCAATTCTATATTTCAATTTCCTATTGAACATTCTTGTACTTGATATTCTTGTTAATTCTTGTCATCATATATTTCTTGACCTTGCAAGATCTTATATTACGCTGTCTTATCGTCTCGTCAGTTATTTCTTTTCTTGTCACTGCATATGAAAATGTAACTAATCGGTTAATCATGTAAACTTGCATGTTACTATCTACTGAGCGTTAGCTCATATAGTTGTTTTCCCCCTTTCCAGGCTATTCAGGTGACGATGCGCATACTGAAGGGGAGGGACAGGAGTGATACCCTTGAGTGTACCTGTTAGTAGATGCCGAGTTGGCATAGTTGTTTACATTAGTTACTCCTTAGTGTTGTGTTAGCACTTTATTTACCTTTTGGGAGTCAGTTATTGTATTAGAATCAGTTTGGAAGTTATGGTTGATCGTGTTTAAGCATTGATGGTTATTGTAATAAAACTTGGAGTCTTTCTTGATCAATAGAAGTACTTCTTTCCATAGCACCTGTACGATTGTTTAGTTTAGCATATTAATATTATCTCTAGCTAGTTTCTAACTGTACGTCCCGATATTCCGCGTTGGGGCGTGACAATTTAGTTGGTATCAGAGCCAGGTTTAATATTCCTAGGTTTGCCTAAAAGTTCTAGGTTTTCCAAGTTCTAGGGTTCTAAGTGTTATCATAGGACCCTAACCTTGTTAAAGTCTAAGGACCTGACCTGGTGAGATTGGGTAGAAACTTGGGTTAAGTTCATATCTTAATCGTGTTATTATCTATTTTAATGAACCTAAGTAATCTATTCCACGTGTAGGCCTTTGCAATGGCAGCTGATCGTGCGGAATGGAGGAACTTGCAGCGTACGGTTCAAGGCCTTACTCAGGCCTTGCAACAAGCGGCCCAAGCAGGAGCTGCACACCGTGGCACTGGTGATTTATATCGGAACTTTCGGGGAATGAATCGCCGAGATTTGGTGGCTCGACTGATCCTGATGAAGCTGAGCACTGGCTGATGAGATGGGAAGGATATTCGAAGTAATGCAGTGCAGCAATCAAGAACGTGTCCTTCTCTCAACTTTCAACTTGAACGAGATGCAAGAACATGGTGGGAATCAGTAAAGGCGACTCTCGGTGATCAGCAAGTCACATGGGAGGAGTTCGAGGAGTTCTTCAATGGCAAATATTTTTCTGATAGAGTGCAAGAGAAGAAGGCAGCGGAGTTCGCGGCTTTGAAGCAGCGAAGTCTATCTGTGGCAGAATATGAAGCTCAGTTTTCTCGGCTTTCTCGTTATGCTACTCACTTAATATCCACCGAGAAAATGAAGGCTAAGCGCTTTCTTCATGGACTGAGGCTGCATTATATCAATCAACTGGCACCGATGGAAATTTTGACTTATTCTGAGATGGTGAGGAAAGCTCAAGTCCTAGAAGATACTCTAGAAATGACGGAGAGAATCCAAGGAAAAGGCACAAAGAAGGAACAACCTACGGGTTCCGGGAATATCAAACCCGGGTATGGCAAGAAGAGGCCTATTAGTGGGCCTGGTTCGTGGAGTGGTTCTGGATCGTGGAAGGGCAAGATGCCAAAGCATGAAGACAAGAAGCCTGGCCCTATTGTTCCATTCAAGGGCGTGTGCAAGTTTTGTGATCATCCTGGTCACAAGATGGAGGAGTGCTGGCGCAAGCTGGGCGCCTGTTTGCGATGTGGAAGTAAGGAGCACCGTATCCCTAACTGTCCTCTTTTATCAGAGCAAGCTACCCCGGCAAAACCACAAGGCATCAAAAGGCCGCAAGGAAAGCTCCAAGCTTTGCACGCAGATGAAGCAGGAACCGCCGAGGATGGTGGACTCGTCGAAGGTACTCTTATTATACTCGACAAGCCAACATTTGTTCTTTTTGATACTGGTGCCACGCATTCATTTATTTCTCGGAGATTCGCTAAGTCTTTAGCTGTGGAACCTGTTTTGATGAATTCTCCATTAGAAATCTCAACACCTATTGGTTCTAGATCGGCAATTCAGTATTTCTATCCTTCTAGTAAGGTTATGATTGATGAACAGAATTTACCAGCTGATTTAGTTTGCATGGACATGAAGGATTATGATGTAATCCTAGGAGCAGATTGGTTAGCTAGATATGAGGTAGGTGTTCACTACAGTTCTAGCTCTGTGTCTTTTACTAGGCACCCGAGACTTTCTTTTGTGGGAGTTAAGCACCATAACTCCGTATCACTTATCTCGGCTCTTCGAGCTGATAAACTGATGAGACGAGGATGCGAGGCTTTTCTAGCCTTTGTCTGTGCAACCCCTGAGCAGCAGATTGAGATTAAGGACATTTCTGTTGTCCGAGATTTTCCTGATGTCTTTCCAGAGGAACTACCAGGACTTCCGCCTGAGCGGGAAGTTATCTTCTCTATTGATCTCATTCCTGGCACATCTCCTATTTCCAAGGCTCCTTATCGTATGTCTCCTGCGGAACTGAGAGAATTAAAGCAACAGTTGATGGAATTGCTCGAGAAGGGTTTCATTCGTCCAAGTACTTCCCCTTGGGGAGCCCCTGTATTATTCGTCCGGAAGAAAGATGGTTCGATGAGGTTGTGCATCGATTATCGGCAATTGAACCAGCAGACTGTCAAGAACAAATATCCATTGCCGAGGATTGATGAATTATTTGATCAGATAGCGGGAGCTCAATATTTTTCTAAGATCGATCTTCGATCTGGATATCATCAGTTGTGGATCAAGGAAGAGGATATCTATAAAATGGCTTTCCGCAGCAGGTATGGTCATTTTGAATTTGTCGTTATGCCTTTTGGTCTAACGAATGCACCAGCAGCTTTCATGCAGTTGATGAACAATGTATTTCGGCCCTATCTTGATCAATGGGTCGTGGTATTCATTGATGACATCCTGATTTATTCCAAGAATGAAGAGGAGCATGCTGAGCATCTGAGGATGGCATTGCAACTGTTGAGAGATCATCAGATATATGCCAAGTTCAGTAAGTGTGAGTTCTGGCTGCAAGAGGTGTCCTTTCTAGGACATATCATCACAAAGGAAGGAATTTCTGTTGATCCTTCGAAGGTAGAGGCAGTGAAGAATTGGGATCAGCCTACCAGTGTGACTGAAGTTAGAAGTTTCCTAGGCCTGGCAGGCTACTACCGAGATTTATCCAAGATTTCTCTAAGATTGCGGTACCTATGACAAGATTAACCCGCAAGGAGAACAAATTTGATTGGTCAGAAGATTGCCAGCGAAGCTTTCAGACTTTGAAGGAATGTTTAACTACTGCACCTGTATTGGCTTTACCTTCTGGTGAAGGAGGTTTTGTTGTATACACTGATGCTTCAGGTATTGGGTTAGGCCGTGTACTCATGCAGCATGGGAAAGTGATTGCCTATTCTTCTAGGCAGTTGAGGAAGCATGAAGAAAATTATCCTGTTCATGATTTGAAACTTGCAGCAGTCGTGTTCGCATTGAAAATATTGAGGCATTACTTGTATGGAGAAACATTCACATTGTTTTCAGATCATAAGAGTCTGAAATATTTATTTTCTCAGAAGGAACTCAATATGAAGCAAAGAAGATGGTTGGAGTACTTGAAGGACTTCGACTTCTCGATTGAGTATCATCCTGGAAAAGGCAATGTTGTGGCAGATGCATTAAGCCGGAAGCCTGTAGCTAAATTGTCAAGTCTCATGTTACAAGAATGGAAGCTACTGGAACAATTAGCTAGTCTGGATCTGAATATTGACAATGATCGGGTTATAATTGCACAGATTCAACTTAAGCCCAAATTGTTGATGGAAATCAAATCTTTGCAAGATAATGATCCCGAGCTAGTAGAGATCAAGGGAAGCTTGAGCAGCAAACCTGACTTTACGATGGATAACGATGGAAGATTGTTATTCCAGGGTAGAACTTGTGTACCTGATGAAGCTGAGTTAAAGAACAAGATTCTTGAGGAAGCACATAGATCCAAATACACCATTCATCCTGGAGGCACTAAAATGTTCAAGGATTTGAAGAGATCCTTTTAGTGGCCAAATATGAAAAGGGAAATTGCAGACTTCGTGAGTAGATGCTTGGTTTGTCAGCAAGTCAAGGTTGAACATTTCAGACCGGCAGAAAAATTGAAACCACTCGACATACCCCAATGGAAGTGGGAAAGCATTGGCATGGACTTCATTATGGGTCTACCTAGGACTCGTGGTGGACTTGATGCAATATGGGTGATTGTCGATCGATTGACAAAGTCAGCTCATTTCTTACCCATTAAGTCCAAATGGACAGTTGATGTATTGGCTGCTTTGTATTTAAAGGAAGTGGTAAGGTTCCATGGTATACCAGTCAGCATTGTGTCTGATAGAGATCCTAGATTTACTTTACATTTCTGGAAGGGACTGCAAGAGTCTCTTGGTACTCGTCTGAATTTCAGTACTACCTTTCATCCACAGACAGATGGACATACTGAAAGAACCAACCAGATAGTGGAAGATATGCTTAGAGCATGCATGATTGATTTCGGAGGCAGTTGGAGTGATCACTTGGCATTGATTGAATTTACCTACACCAATAGTTATCAATCTAGCATACAGATGGCTCCTTTTGAAGCATTGTACGGGTGAAGCTGTCGTTCCCCGTTATGTTGGGAAGAGGTAGGTGAGAAGCAATGGCTTGGACCGGATCTTATTTCAGAATCATCACAGAACATCCGTATTATCCGAGACCGGTTACAAGTGGCTCAATCAAGACAGAAGAGTTATGCTGATAATAGAAGAAGGGCATTGGAATTTCAAGTTGGCGAGCATGTATTTCTGAAAGTCTCTCCTACAAGAGGGATTCGAAGATTTGGCATTCATGGCAAGCTGAGTCCGAGATATATTGGTCCGTTCGAGATTCTGGATAGAGTGGGAGAGGTTGCTTACAGATTGGCATTACCGCCTCAATTGTCAGGCGTACACAATGTTTTCCACGTGTCTATGTTACGGAAATATGTGTACGACCCCACTCATATCATTCAGCATGTGGATTTCGAATTGAAGGAAGATTTGACCTATGAAGAAAGACCTATCAAGATTCTGGATCGGAAGCAACAGCAACTCCGGAATCGTTCCATACCTATGGTCAAAATTCAGTGGAGTCGGCGTGGAGCTGAGGAAGCTACTTGGGAGTCTGAAGATACTATGCGGAAGCGGTATCCTGACTTATTCTAGGTGAGCTAGTCTTTCCCTATCTCTGTATTAAAGTGCAGTGAATTTGGAGGACCAAATTCTTTTAGTGGGGGAGGGTGTAATACCCCAAATTCTTTTAGAAATTTAATTAGAAATTTATTTGAATTTAATTAGAAATTATTTGAATTTATTTGAATTAATGGGAATTAATTCAAAATTAATTAGATTAATTCTTTAATAAATAGAATAAGTCACATTTCGACTATTTTATAAAAATCCATAAAAATCATATTCTTGTAGAATCAATTACGTTTAACAATTTATTCTTCTATGACCAATCCTAATAAAATCATTAACTAGGCCGAATTAGTGGGATTAGTCAAATTTTCACACTTACCTAACCAAATTCGTGCTCAATAGTAACCACTATCTTAAAACATCAAATTCAAACTCATTTCTCAACCAAATTAGGTGATTCTAGGGGCAAATGAAAGGTATTAAAGAGAGGATCATTTCCCCTCTCACAATGCCACAAAATTTTTATCGTATGGGAAGCATTTGGTCGCGCATGGGTTAGGTCAAATATTTCGGCGCCGTTTCAAACACTCACCTTGCATCGACAAATTCTCCTAGCATCGAAGGCTCCAGAAGGTGTATGAGCTATAAAAATAAAGCTCTTCAACCCTAGAATCCTTTGGTAGCAGCGGCGGCCGCAGTGGAGATCGATCCAGGGAGATCTCGGGAGATTAGTGGAGGTGTGTCGGCATCCCGTCGTCCTCCTTCCTTCTTTGTTCTTTCGATTAAGGTAGGTACCCTCAACCAAAATCTACACATGAGTATATCATTTTGATCCTCTCGGAGAGCTCTTTCCATTGGTAGTAAAAGCCCCAAATTCTATTAGGTGTGGAGGGAGATCTTGTGAAAATAGTGAAGGGCTGTCAATCGGGCATTCTTTGTTCTAACTTCTAAATCTCTCTTCGATTCAGGTAGATGATAACAGACCCAACTCTAATTAATGTATATGGTTGTAATCATCAGCATGTTATCTATCATTTGGCGTAGAAAGCCCCAATTTTTATAGACCATGCTTAGAGTATTTCGTGTTTGATTAGAAGCATGCTAAGACTAGGTTTTTAAGTGTTCTTCTTATAAAGGTTGTGATTTCGATTGGTTTTTCGATAAATTTAGTGTTCCAAACCCTTGTAATATGACCCTAATATGTTCATCAAGAACCTAGGGGCATGGGGTTAAGATCTCAGTCTAATTAGACCCCAATTGGGTGAGATTCGTGGGTTTCCGGAAGTCACGTTCGCATCTGCGAACGTAGGGGTCGACCCATACACAGACAAGAGTCTGTCTGCGCGAGGGTCGACCCATGGGGTCGACCCAAACAACAGGCGTGCGGGGGTCGACCCATTGGGTCGACCCAAACAGCAGACATCAGTCTGTCTGTGCAGGGGTCGACCCCAGGGGTCGAACCATACACAGGCAAACCCCTGGTTTTCCAGGGGTCGACCCAATGGGTTGACCCATAGACTGACAGACCCGGTAGACTGGTTTTTGGCCCGAGGATCGATCCAGACCGTGAGGGGATTGACCCATTCAAGCCTAGTTCAATTGAAAACCATATTTTGAGGAACCAATGACCCTTACACGCAATCCTATGATCTCAAATTAAGCCGGTGTTCCTCAATCCAAAATTGAAGAAATTGTCCAAGTGTATAAACCATTCCGATTACTATCTCCACTTCAACGCACTCAAATGGTTAATTAGAAACCCATATAATAAAATGGTAATTTTGAAAGTAAATTACTGTCTTGTATTACTGTCTATTGTCATTATTGGCTTGTTCTAGTATCTTGAGTTACCATCTTGTAATTTACTTATCTCTTGAAATTGAGATTATAATAATTCACGAATCATGATATTTTGAAATGGCTGTTAGGAAATCAATTAAAAGCCCTTATACCCCGGTAGAATAGACTAATAGCACACTAACAATCTATATGGCATTACGGCCATTAAGCCTAAATTACTGTCCCTTAGTACGATTCTACCCGGACACTCTATCCGGCGAGTTAGAATCCGCCATTTTGAGACCCGTATGACCCGGCTACAACCTGGAAATTCGTGACCAAATCGCTGAGTTATAAGTCACGGATCAACTTGGGCTAATCAGCACATGAGCAGCCCATAGTTGACTGCTTGTCTCCATGAACGGTCTAGTGTAGTCCGTATAAGTATCGTAATTGTGTCTTAAGGTCACGTATTGCTTACTTACCTGAACGGCACACTGTCAACCGTTCATTCTTGACCTCGTGGACTGAGATTTGGTCCAGTTCTTGTAATGCGGCTAGTAGTAGCCGTATGTCCTGTCAAACGGCCCAGAAGTGACCGTATACCGAGTTTTTAAGTTAATGAATCCTAGGACATGTTAGTCCTTAAATCTCATACTTTTGACAGAAATTCCTCTGATTAATTGGCCATTAAACTTGATTAAATGTCTAGACAAAACTTGGGATCTTGGATCCAACAAATCAATGCCAACGCATCATAAGGGCCCGGTCTGGTCCTGGGGAGAGCGCCCGAAAAGTACTTGTGCCCATGGGAGTTTGTAATGACATGGTGAGGTATTGCACCGAGTGCATGATTAGTGTGACGTCTACGACAGAAAATCTCTTGTTACTTTATTGTGCTTGACTTGATGTTTAAAATACTTGCTTGTTGGCCAATTCTATATTTCAATTTCCTATTGAACATTCTTGTACTTGATATTCTTGTTAATTCTTGTCATCATATATTTCTTGACCTTGCAAGATCTTATATTACGCTGTCTTATCGTCTAGTCAGTTATTTCTTTTCTTGTCACTGCATATGAAAATGTAACTAATCGGTTAATCATGTAAACTTGCATGTTACTATCTACTGAGCGTTAGCTCATATAGTTGTTTTCCCCCTTTCCAGGCTATTCAGGTGACGATGCGCATACTGAAGGGGAGGGACAGGAGTGATACCCTTGAGTGTACCTGTTAGGAGATGCCGAGTTGGCATTGTTGTTTACATTAGTTACTCCTTAGTGTTGTGTTAGGACTTTATTTACCTTTTTGGGAGTCAGTTATTGTATTAGAATCAGTTTGGAAGTTATGGTTGATCGTGTTTAAGCATTGATGGTTATTGTAATAAAACTTGGAGTCTTTCTTGATCAATAGAAGTACTTCTTTCCATAGCACATGTACGATTGTTTAGTTTAGCATATTAATATTATCTCTAGCTAGTTTCTAACTGTACGTCCCGATATTCCGCGTTGGGGCGTGACAGTGAATGTGTTAGTGCTCTAATTGTCTTGCTAGCTCGAGGCTTTATTTGCCGGCTGTTCACACTCTTGACTTAATTCCGCTGCATATCTCGGGGCGTGACAGTTAAGGTGGTATCAGAGCCTAGGCTTAAGTATTCTAAAATGTCAAGTCATAGGTTAAGTTCGAGGTTTAAGGATTCCAACCTATGAACTAGGAAGAAATTTTCGAACCCATGTGAGATCGGGTAGAGCCCGGGATGAGATAGTTCTTTAGTAAGAATTACTCTTAGGTTAACCCTCATAAATTCTAAAGAAAATGATAAATTGTTTATTTTCTCAGGAACCTTACTTTCCAAATAGCTACGAACCGTGCAAACTGGGAAGCCATGCAGCAGACTGTTGCGGGTCTTACCTAGGCCCTTCAGATGGTGGCTCAAGTAGGCGCGTGAGCTGGCACCGATGATCTTCATCATCATTTCCAAAGTATGAACCCTCCACGGTTCTCAGGATCGTCAAATCTGGATGAAGCTGAAAATTAGATTGATGAAATGGACATGATATTCCATGTTATGCAATGCACGGACCAGGAGAAGGTCATGCTAGCCACATTTCATCTAAATAAGGACGCCCGTACATGGTGGAAGGCCACCTCGGCTCATCTTCATAATGTACAACTCACCTGGGAGGAGTTTCTTGAACTCTTCTGTGAAAAGTATTTCTTTGAGCATGTCCGCGAGAGGAAGGTGACATAATTTGCCTGGTGGGGACACCACCGGACAAGTCACACGCAGCCGAGGTTGGTGGGGACACTACCAGACCAGTCACACGCAACCGACGCCGCACCGCCCCGACACCACCGAGCTTGTGGCTCAGAGACTCGGCTTCTTGAAGACTCGACGTCCTGAGTATTTATTTGTGTGTATTAAGTATGTATTTTATTTGTGTAGTGTGTGTATAATACATGTATTGCTACATGTATTATTTGCTTTTGTTTTATTAGGCCAAATATTCTATTATTTTATATTTTATTTGGCCAAGTCAAAAGTTGGTTGTTGGCTTTTGTTTTATTAGGCTAGGACATGGATGTCCTTAGCTAAAAAGACTAGGGGTATTATTGTCCTTGTGGAATATGGCCTTTCCTATATAAAGGGGGCTAGTGTAAGGCTTTTCATATGATAGATTGAATGAAAAGATTGAAACCACGTGAGAGCTCTTCCCCTCTTGCTTCCCCTTCCCTCCTTCTCCCTTGTGAGAATAGAGTGATTACCTGGTGAGAGACCGTCCGATGTGAGATCGAGCTGCGTGAGGTAGTAGTTATCCCGTTCCGTTCACGTCATCGGAGTGTCGTCGATCCTTCCTCCGACGCCGCCGTGTCAAATTTGGTATTAGAGCCCAACCTCGGCGTCTCCGTCAACCCCGACGTCCGCGTTGTTCTCTCCACAATGTGATCGACATTGGTACGTAAGAAAAGAAAAAGAGTGAAAGAGAAGGGAGACAACAAAAAGAAAGAGTGAAATTTTTTTTCCTGACCCTCCTTTCTTTTGCCTGCCAGAAGTTAAAAAAAAATGGAAGTAGAAGGTCTCTTGGCTGAGAGAGAACGGAAAAAAAAATTCTTGTTCGCGTGGCCGGGCATCGTCGCCTGTGCCACACTTCAAAATCGCAACGGCCGCTAGCTCCGCCGCCGCGCCGCGGCCACCCACAGCCACCGCCGCCCGCGCCCGTGCACTGCCCGCGCCCGCGCCCCGCACAGCGCGCACCCGGCCAGCGCCTGTGCGCCCGCGCCCCGCCCGGCTGCTCCCGCCGCGCCCGCCAGTGCTTGCGTGTGTGCCCACCCCGTCACCTGTGCCGCCTGGCCGCGTGGCCACCCACGTGCGGCCGCAGGCCACCCGCGTGCGCCTGCAGACCTCTCGCATGGCCGCCCGCCCTTGGCTGCGTGGCTGCCCGCGTGCGTCTGCGTTGACCACGCGGCCGCCCGCCATCGCGTGGCCGCCGGCCTTCTTGACCACCCAGCCGCGTGAAACACGCACGATAGAGTTGAATATATATATATATATATATATCAAGGATATATATAATATATCTATCTATATATATATATCTATATATTTATTGATTAAACTATTGGTTGTGGCACCCGAGTCCACAACGACAGCCCGGTCAGCGCCAGGGTTGCCCGGTCGTCGACATACGGTCCGTAATTTATGGAGTGTCCAAAAGTCTCCATGCGCGGAGAAAGTCTTAATTAATTTGTTCCCCTGCACGAAAATTTTTAATTTAAGCGGTTTTGTAATAATTGCACCACCCTCCCTGCGTGGAGTGAATTTTTGTAAACCGTTCAAACTTCGTCGATGCCCTACGGGCACGCACGTCCCCACTCGCCTTCATCTCCGGTCGGAGCTAGACTATTCAGTCTAGCTAGGTACGTGCTCCAATCTCTTGCTCATTTAGTATCCTTATCAGTTGCCGCGCGACGAAGTGAGAGAGAGCCCTATCCATGCAGCCTGTCCCCTGAGTGCATCACTGTGGACGGAGAGAGAGCTTGTATGCGCTCATCTTTAAAGCCCTAGAACTGTCACATTAGGGCACCGTAATTATCGGGAGGTAGTTCCACAACTACTTCGCCTACGGGCGAGCGACTCTCCCTGGCTGGTTCCTTTACGAATCAAATAGACCCTTGCATATTAGCAAACACATCGGGTCTACACCTTGCTAATTTTCGGTCCCAAGATTGCATCATTTAGGTCCAAGCCCGTGCATGCCACGTTGGTCTAGGAATTCATCATGTCGTCTAGAGTGCACTTTAATGCTACAATCACCAATGGATCAGAAGAGTGTGAGTGCTATGTTAGCATAGCTCGAGCAGAACCTTATGGCCTAATTTGAAGAATCCATAGGCCAATTACGAGCGGAGCTAGATGAGAGGATCCGAGTCTTAGAGGATCGAATGAAGAGAGAGGAAGGAAGGTTGAATGGTCGCGGAGATCTCGTAGCCAACCCTAGGGAAGAGAGAGACCAAGCCCGCCAAAATCAGGCTCCTCAAGGTAGAGAGCAAGAGGATCGTGCGCCTCGAGGGAGAGACCGCGACGATGAGGAGATCATCCTACGGAACGTCAAAATAGACGCTCCCAGTTTTAATGGGTCCCTAAATCCCGCCACATACCTTGATTGGGAGACCGGGATGGATCAATACTTTGATTGGCATCATCGCATGACCCCTGGTACAAGGGTGAGGTTTGTCAAAATGAAACTCCTAGGTCAAGCCAAGACCTACTGGTGCAATGTTGAGAATCTCCTAGCAAGGAGACGAGAGGAGCGCATCAGCACGTGGGAAGAAATGAAGGAGAAACTTAGGGAAACATATCTGCCACCCTTCTACCATCAGCGTCTTTTAGACCAATGGTAGAAACTTACCTAAGATGGGAAGTCGGGAGATGAATACATCGCCAAGTTCAATGAATTCTTCCTATGGAGTCATGTCGTAGAGGATGCCTCCGTCACCCTCTCGTGATTTAGGGCTGGCCTACATGAGAGCATACAACGGGAGCTGTTCTTATGAGAGGTTAACACCCTCGAGCACGCCTACCAGGTTGCTCGAGATGTCGAGCGGTTTCAAAGTGTGGTCCCACTTCGGGTTCCCACCTACCGCCAACCTGAACCCCGAAACCCCATGGTCCGCTATCCTGAGAGGCCAAGCCCCTCCACTTCCTATGTCCCTACTGCTACCCCACTTCGGGCCGTTACCCCTACTGTTCCTTTCATAAGGAACCCCTTACCTGCACCTGCTGCTGTGCCCAGGCTGGAGTACACACTGCCAACTGATAGGAGGGATGACAAGGGAAAAGGAGCCATCTCTAGCACCTCCCAGCCACTCCATGTCTCGGGAATTCACTGCTTTAGGTGCCATACATAACCTAGGGCATGTTGCCACCAATTGCCCCACCTGAGCCTTGGTCATCACTGACCCCCAGCCTGTGGAGCTTCCACCTCAGGAAGAAGAATCCATTGAGAGGTATGAGGCCGATCCTGACCTCATCGCCCAATCTAAGGAAATAGACGCAGGATTTGATGGCACGCATGTCAAGTACATGTAAGTTAGAGACATTGCCGAGAGTTCCAGCCATGGAAGATTAGGTGTAGTTCGTTGTATCTTAACACACCCCCAGGAGGACGACTGGCGTCGAACCTCAATCTTCCAAACCTACATCATGGTGAAGTCTCAACCCTATAAGGTGATATTTGACAATGGGAGCTGTATCAATGCAGTCTCTTCATATTTTATCTTCCATCTAGGTCTACCTACGCACCCTCATCCTAGGCCTACAACGTGGCTTGGGTTGACGACACGTGTATCCCCGTCACCACTACATGTGTCATTCCTATCCAATTCCAGTCCTACCAAGGACATATCTTATGCGATGTAGTGCCTATGAAGGTCGGTAGCATCATCCTAGGGCGACCATGGATCTATGGTGTAGACCTTACTACATTTAGTCGATCCAACCAGTGTTCCTTCTCCTACAATGGGAAGAAGATTCAGTTGTACCCGACACCCCGCCCCAAAGGTGATCCCGGGAAAGAGCTCCACCTCCACCCCCACTGGAACCCCCACGGTTCAGGAGAGTCCCCGAACTCCTAATGAAGGGAAACTTCCCATTCCCTCTTCTCCTGCACCTATCACACCCGTTCCTAAGGCCCCTAAGGTTGGTCGCGACCTAGTTAGGCACCTTAACTTCACAAGTGTCCGAGAGTTAAACAAAGAGGTTGCTAAGGGTGCCCCTGTTTGGGCTGTTGTCATCACTATCACACCTGAGGAGTCCTAAGTCTCAGTCCCACCTAAAGTCCAGGCAATTCTGCAGGACTTCCAAGACATCTTCCCTGAAGACTTGCCCTCTAGGCTCCCTCTAATGCGTAATGTACAACACGCCATTGATCTTGTTCTCGGGTCCACCCTACCTAACCTTCCCCATTATCGATTGAACCCCAAAGAGCATGTTGAGCTCCAAAGAATTGTCGAGGACCTTATTCAAAAGGGTTTCCTCAGGGTGAGCAAGAGTCCATGTACTGTTCCTGCCTTGCTCACACCGAAGAAAGATGGCACCTGGCAGATGTGTGTTGACATCCGCGCCATCAACAAAATCACTGTCAAGTATAGATTTCCCATTCCCTGTCTCGATGACATGCTTGACATGATGAGTGGAGCCACCATCTTTTCCAAGATTGACTTGAAAAGTGGTTACCACCAGGTCAGGATCCGACCAGGGGATGAGTGCAAGATAACCTTCAAAATAAAAGAAGGTCTGTAGGAGTGGCTCGTCATGCCATTTGGGCTATCCAATGCCCCCAGCACCTTCATGAGACTTATGACGGAAGTCCTCCGCCCTCTCATCGATCGCTTTTTTGTCGTCTACTTCGACGACATTCTCATCTATAGCCACAACCCTCAGGACCACATCCAGCATTTGAGGGAAGTCTGCGAGACTTTGAGGAGAGAAACCCTATATGCCAACCTCAAGAAGTGTGAATTCATGACAGACCAGGTCACTTTTATCAGATTTGTGGTTACGAGTTAAGAAGTGTCTGTGGACCAATCCAAGGTCCAAGCCTTAGTCGACTGGCCAGAGCCCCAAAACGTCCATGACGTTCGCAGTTTCCATGGGCTAGCCACTTTCTACAAATATTTCATTAAGAGTTTTAGCACCATTATGGCACCTATTACGGATTGCATCTGTAAGGAGAATTTTGAATGAACTAAAGCCGCCTCCCAGGCTTTTCTTGTCATAAAGGAGCTCATGACCATAGCCCCTGTCCTCCGCCTGCCAGACTTTTTCAAAGTCTTTGAGATATCCCGTGATGCATCTGGCGTAGGTATAGGAGGAGTGCTTAGCCAGGAAAGCCACCCTGTGGCTTATTTCAGTGAGAAGCTTTCTGATGCAAAGCTTCATTACTCCACCTATGATAAGGAGTTCTATGCCGTGGTTGAATCTCTCAAACACTGGAGACATTATCTCTTACCTCAAGAGTTTGTCTTATACTCGGACCACGAGGCCTTGAAATTCCTTAGCTCTCAGAAGGGCTTAAACTCTAGGCATGATCGATGGGTTGAATTCCTCCAGTCCTTCACCTCTGTCCTAAACATAAGGCTGGAATTAAGAATAAGGTGGCCGACGCCTTAAGTCGAAGGGTCTCTCTTCTTTCCACTATTCGGGTAGAGGTCACCGGATTTGACCGCATGAAGGCACTCTATGGAGAATGCCCAGATTTTGGCCCTACCTATTATGCACTGTCTACTGGATCCTCGACAGCATTTGCTGACTATCTACTCCAAGATGATTTTCTCTTTCAAGGACAACAACTCTGTGTCCCGAATACTTCTGTACGGGCTTCTTAATTCAGGAAATGCATGCTGGAGGTCTTGCTGGTCATTTTGGACGAAACAAGACCATCCATTCTGTGGAGGAGTATTTTTACTGGCCTGGCCTGAAGAAAGTTGTGGCCAAAATTGTAGCCCAGTGTCGGACATGCACTATGGCCAAACATGTCAAATAAAACACTGGTCCTTACACTCCTCTCCCCATTCCTGATAGACTGTGGGTTGATGTGAGTATAGATTTCATCCTTACTTTATCTCGTACTGCTCACAAACACGACTCCATCTTCGTGGTAGTTGATCGGTTTGATAAGATGGCCCATTTCATTGCATGTTCCAAAATGATGTATCTAGAGTAGCCCACCTATTCTTTGATGAAGTCGTGCGTCTGCATGGTCTACCCCAAACCATAGTGTCTGACCGAGATGTTCGGTTCACTAGTTACTTTTGGAAGATACTTTGGCACCTAGTTGGCACTAAGCTCAAATTCTCCACTGCCTATCACCCACAAACTGACGGGTAAACAGAGGTCATCAATAGAAGTTTAGGGAACCTTTTGAGGTGTCTTGTAGGGGATCATTCTGGCACTTGGGATCTTCTCTTGCCTAAAGCCGAATTTGCATATAACAGCTCTGTCAATAGGTCCATAGGTATGAGTCCATTTGAGGTCGTGCATGGATACAAACCTAGGAAACATGTGGATCTCATTCCCCTTCCTCTCGAGTCTAGAACGTCCAAGTCAGCCAAAGAGTTTGCATAGCATGTTAAAAATCTGCATGAGTCAATTAGCAAGTAAATCAGTCTCAGTAATGAGACTTATAAACGATTGGCTGATACGCATAGGCGTCACCATGAATTTCAAGAAGGTGACTTGGTTATAGTATGGGTTCGACTCGAACGACTCCCCTCGGGAGCCATTAAAAAGTTGCAAGCCCGTAGTGATGGTCCCTTCCAAATACTGCGGAAGATTGGCTCCAATACTTATGTTATGGACTTAACTCCCAAATATGGGATTAGCTTTACCTTTAATGTGGGAGACCTAGTGGCCTACAAGGAACCCACAGTGATTCCTAGTGACTGTAGACACCTTTTCTTTACCTTCCTAAAGAAGTATGTGGGGCTAAAGGGGAAGGTGATGTGGGTGTGTGACTAAAGCGTGGAGGAACAAATAATGCACTAAATCAGCCACCCACATGCATCGGCAAGTCGTGATCGCCACCAAAATACCTAGTGCAAACAGAGGGGCACTACGTACCTTGGAAAGGGGAGACGGATGAGGTCACTCGCCAATAAAGTGCAGCGCTGGCGCAGAAAGAAGATGGTCCTCTGGAGATCGCTGAAAGGTGAAGACGGCCGAATGACAGACCGCTGCAAGCGCTGAAGTGGAACGCGGGAAAAGGCCTGATATGGAGGTTAGACGGTCTGCAGACAGCCGCACACGATTGTTGACGCACTAAAATTCGCTTGTTCAGGTGGTTCATCTATTGAGTGCGTGGGCGTGCCAGTCACTAAGTGACAATTTATTCGGGCTCCGAAGAGCCCATGGTGCGCTCGATCTGACTTCGTCAGACGATTGTGTAGTTCGTGTCGGGACCAAAACCCGCCGCGCCATAAAGGTCACGGCGTCATTTACATCCTCCATACGAGGGAACACCCTTGATTAATCGCCAGGATTCAGGGCCTCATGGCCAGGAAATTAATTGCATGAAAGGTCTATTACGAGGTATTGAGATCCTCGCGCGAGGGCGAGAAGAAAACCATTCACGGTCATGTCGGTCGTGTCCTGACCATTTAATGTTCGGACAAATGTCCGGCTGGAGAAAATCACGATTGTCGCGGGAAAATCGGAATGCATGTATGCCGAGGTACGGCTAATTTATTGTTCGGAAGAACGGAAAATGTTCGGCTGAGCCTCGGTTGGAGCGGTCGAAAATCAGTAAATATGTTGGCCCGGTGCAAGAGCAAACTGCGACCATACTACGGTGGGCCCCCCGCGGTTGAAACAAGACTTGCATGAGCGTCATTAATATCTCCGGTGTCAAGGGGCAACGGGGGGTATCCCTTGAGTCGGCAGGAAAGCCCTGTGTCTAGGGAAGCGAACGTTCGAAACGTGTTGGTCATTCAGGAGACCGCTTAATGTTCGGATGGGTGTCCGGTATTGGGAATATCGTAATCGTCGCGGGAGGACCTGGAACATATGTATGCCGGGATACGGCAAATATATATTATTCCGAGACACTGAAAACATTCGGTTAAATCTCAGTTAGTGTAGCAGGAAACTAGCGAATTTATTGGCCCGGTGCGAGATTGAGTCGCGACCATACCGGGGGGGCCTCCCGCGGTCCAAACGGGGCTTGCATGGGCATCATTAGTGTTCCCAGTGCCGGAGGGCAATGGGGAAGAGTCCCGGGACTAGATTCCAAAACCAAAACATGTTCGCAGGGAGCGAGCTATAGGCCGAGGGTGTGGGTCAGACAATGACCATAATCGGGACAGACCTGAGGTCCAAGCATAGCCCATGAAGGCCTTATTGATATCCCCATGTGTAGGGTCCAGGGATGACGGGAGTCGTCTCATTCTATTCCGATTTCTGTCGGTCACTTGCGGACCACTTGATATTTAGACAAGGGTCCGTATTGAAGGTACGGCGTAGACATGCACAACCCCGTATAAATGTATGCCGAGTTCACGACAATTTCAGTGAAAGATCGGGAATGAATCCCAATGGGAACGGGTCAGAATTGATGAACTATTGGCCCAGAGCAATGCCGGATTATGACCATGTCGGGATGGGAGCCATCGGCCACGTCGGGCATTCACGGGCCTTTTCATGATCGGACGCAAGTCCATAATAGAAACACGGTGAAAATCGAGGTGAACCCGTTCAAATGTCTGCCAAACGTGCGGCAATTTTAGTAGTGGCTCGGAAGGGACCCGGCCTGAGAAACGAGTCCGGTTTAATCGGAATATCAGCCCGAGGCGAGGTCAGGTCGTGGCTATTTCAGGACAATTCCCAAGATTTAGACCCAACCTAGAGGGACGGCATTATTGTTCCTTCAGCATCGGGTCACGGGAGAGACGGGGCTGCAACATGGGTTTTACCATTTTTTTTATCTGGGCTTTAAATTATAAGCATGTATATTTTATTGCTTATTTCCCTTTTATGTGTTTATTCTGGATGATTTCTCCATTTTTCGTTTACTGTTATTACTATTATAGTTTCCCTTTTTTTACAATTATTATTATTATTTCACATTTTTTTGTTTATTTCTTTTATATTTATATATATTCAGGTTTATTTATTTGTCATAATTTTTTTTATTAATTTATTATTATTATCATTATCTTTATATTAATACATATATATATGTTTTTTTTTGAAGAGAGAGAGAGTGGGCCGCTGGAGGGCTAAAAGGGGGTTAAATGAGGGCGTGTCGGCGAAGGGTCTGGCCGAGCGTGCCGGCGAGGGGCGCGAACGGGCATGCCGGCGAGGGGCGCGAACGGGCGTGTCGCTAAGCGTAGGGGGGAGCGTGCCGGCGAAGGGCCTAGTCGGGCGTGCCAGGGAGACGGCGGTCGGAGCGTGTCGGCAAGGGGTTGGCTGGAGCGTGCCGCCCGGGGGTTCAAAGGGGTGTACCGGGGAAGGCCCCAAGGAGGCATGCCGCTGAGAGGCTCAAAGAAGTGTACCGGGGAAGGCAGCAGGGGGATGTACTGGGCTGGGAGCGTGCCGGTGGAGGATGATGGAGGGTGTGCCGGCGAAGGATGATAGAGGTGTACCGGCGAAGGGTTGGGTTAGGCGTACCGGTGAAGGCCCACTCCTCCTCCACTTCTTTTAGGGCTTTTCTTTTCTTCTTTTCTGATTTTTATTAAGTTTGCATGGGTTTCTTCTTTCCTTCTCTTGATTAATTTCCGTTCCTTCTCCCACGAGGACGAGTGTTCAAGTTGTTTAGTCTTCGTTCGATTTGGCTCTCTTTGGGTTGATTACGGTTCCCTTGCCTTGGTTAAAACATTTTTACCGTTGTTCTTTTTGTTTGTTTGTTACTTTCTTCTATCTTTTTAATATGTTATCGTTTCTAACAAAAATTCGGCAGCACCTCCCCTTGACCCGAGCGTAAGGGAGATAAAGGGAACGCGCCCACATGGAGTGGCGGAACCCGAAAACTGGAGGTGGGCGCCCGAGAGCGGCAACACCTTTAATGAAACTTCGGAAAACTCGGTGAAAACAACGGACCGGAGACCTCCCTAGGGCCGGCTAAGGAGTGCACCGGGCAAGGAGGGACTGGTGGTTAGTGTGCCGGCCAGGGAGCCTCAGCAGCGTGCCGGGCTGGGGGAGGCCAGGGTGTGCCGCTGAGGGGCTGTGCCGGGGAAGGCCAAGGGCGCCGGGCAAGGCGCCCAGGGGCTGTGCCGGCGAACAGGGGCCAAGGCGTGCCGGGCAAAGGAGGGAAAAAGGGGCATGCCGGGCCAGGGTCCGAGGGATGGGCCTCGTGTTAAGACTCCTGTTAACCTGCAAAACAATGCAAACAACCAAGAAAAACAACCCAAATGAGTTTACGGAAGTGCAATATCTATGAATAGAAATGAACAGTTGAGCACATAAAGAGAATGGGGGCTACCTGGGGTGATTTTTTTAACCCCTAATAGGTGTGGAAAAACAATAGGAAGGTGAAGAATGTGAGAATGACAATGAACAACGTGAGGACAAGTAGAGGGAAATGGTGACGCAATGATGAACACGTGATCGAAACGACTAAACTAAGACTCAAAACGCAAAGAAAATAAACTACTCCCTGAACCAAAAGCTTAAATGTACGTGGAAAGCCTTCCTCCCTGACTGGACTTCGTTCGAGAATGCGGCAGCACCTCGATGCCAATTCCGGAATCTCCCCCCTCGCGAGCTTGGACTAAGGATGCTATTTATAGACCCTTGCAAGCTAGCCCAAATTAAGGGATTTCCAGCGAGAATTAGGCTCCATTTTGTAAATAAAAACCGTAGATAATATTCCCAGGAGTCCCCAGGATCAAACGACACTCAATTTGACTCAGAATTCACGGAGAAAAAGGTGGAGCAAACACCCCATTCGGCCATGGGTGGAGAGAGAAAACCAGCCGAAGCAAGGATCTTGGCCCTTGAATGCGGTCAATCGATAAATCACCCACTAATATAAACGGTCCAATGGGCAACCACCTATAACAAGTCAGTGGAAAATAAATAATAAGATAAATCAGGCTATTTATCCGAAGACCAACCGAATCAGCCGGCGCATGACTCTGGATCATAAAACTGCCATTCGATAGACCGCCGGACACATTAAACGGCCCATCCGGAGACCGTTTCACAAATGTCGGTGGAAATTAAATACAAAAGAGATAAACACCCATTTATCCATAAAACTGACCGACTCAGGACTCTGACTTAAAAATGGTCGTTAGATGGGTCGCCTAACCCCTAGAACTGTCTATCGAAAGACCATGACTTAGGGTGTCGGTGGAAAATAGAAAAGGGAGATAAATAACTATTTATCAACTTTGGGCAATGAAAAATGGTCTTACACAAGACCGCCCACCCATTAAACGGTCTATCGCTAGACCGCGTCTCAGGCGGGCGATGGAAAATAAATATATAGAGTAAATAAGCCTAATCACCCTAAAAGATGAAGCTAAATCAAAGCCAATTAAGCCCAAATTCGAGAACAAGTCCAGTCAGGGAGGAAGTGCCCATAAAATAAGCTCAAAGAAATGCCTAAAAATGGCCCAATGAGTAATGGACAACTTGAGGCATCAAAAGTAAGGGTAAGAAAATGACTCAACTCAAAGGCAAAAAAAGGGTGTCAACAGATGCCCCTCCTTAACGTCCTCTTTGCAGGGGAGCGAGCGGAGGTGAAGCATAAGTGAAATGGAACATGAAGATGAAGCAGAGTGGACTGAAAAGTGGGCCCTAAGGTAAAAGACACCCGTTTCCTCGCCAATGAGTGATAGTAATTTTCTGGAAAACTCCGAACCAAACACAAGGAATGATTAGACGAAAACGACGCCAGCCTGGAGAAACTAGCTAAATAAACGGAAGAAGAAAATACGACCAACCTCATTAGGGGACACAATCCACAACCAATGAGGGAATAAGTAGAAAAGGTAAAGAAGCAGACCAAAACTCCAGACGGGGACTCTTAGTCAACCAAACTGGGTGAACGGCCTAGAGAAAACCTTCCAACTCTGAGTGGAATAGTTCCTCTTTTACCCAAAACCATGAACACATAATTATCCATCACCAATGAGGCACTTTCAGACAGATCCGTGGGACATGAATGCTCAAAAGATGCACATGATGCATGCTGGGGTAAAATAAAAAAATCATTAAAACGAATGCAAAGAAAGATAAAAATAAAAAAATACTTGAGAATAATATTGCTAGGCCGGAATAATTAGGGTCAAGATACTATCTGCAGCCACGGCGTGCGAGATAGAACTATCATCCCCCAATTCTCCCAACCTAACGGCCTATCCGATGATCAAACACGTGCACTTAGATCATCATCATTTTTGTTATAGGGGAACGTCAGATCCTGGAACATGTGAATAACCAGCCGGTTCTCGAGATAACATGACATAGATACCATATAGTAATGCATTAAGGGACACAGGGAATAGAATACTTACATGACTTACCTGATCTGGAAGTGGAAGCAAAGTAATGCCGTAAGAGATCATGAACAGAATTTTGCAATCATATATCCTGAAATAATACTATTCAAGCCAAAATATTATCAATAGGGCACAAAAGGCAGCAAGAATAAAGCAAAGCTCATTCATCATTTCAGTATATATACGGTCTACTCCATACCGCCATAAACTCAGAAATGGTCCACACAGGGCCGCAAAGGAAATGAAAATTCAAATCTCATCGTGGCATTAAAACGGTCCTTTGGGAGACCACCTAATGAATGAACGATCGAAGGATGACCGTTAACATACATATGCGCGTCACTCAAACAAATGGCATGATCGGGACCGCCTAAAAGATAAACGGTCCAACGATAGACCACGTTTATACCATCGGTTTCAAAAAAAGAAACCGACCCCATCGTCTTCCCCACACTACCCTCTTCCATTCTTTCTCTCTATTGCACCGAGAACCAACAGGACAGAGCTCACCGCGCCCCTTCCATCCACACATTGCTAAGATTTCCCCCCTACCCTCCTCAATCTTTTCTGCTCCCACATGCGCTTCAAGAGGAAAGTCTTGAAGCGCCTAGCCCAACGAATGGCCGGTGAAACCGCCGCACAGCCGCCGTCGGCAAACCCAGCGGAGGAGCCGGCACCGACGTCGGAGGCAGTCGTGGAGGGACCCCCGCCGCCCGCGGTTGAAGACGAGGAGATGTCGATCATCGCCAGAGCGTCTGAGGATGCTAGAGCACCGGCGGAGGCGGCAACAACGGCTGTGGAGAAACCGGCGAGGACCTCCGAGGTAGGCCCGAACCCCCCCATTTCCTTGTTTTAATTCATGCATGTGGGTTTAGGGGGATGAGAGGGGTCACAACACCCCTTAGGGATTGATTGTAGGACCCCTAGGGCGATGGACAACGACGGGGAGGGATTGGGCGCCGTTCGCAACGACAAGTTGAATGCGGTCCTAACAGGAACCGCCTAGGTGAAGAAAAACGGTCGACTCCAGAACGTTAAGGTAATCAAACGGCTTAAACCAAACCACCCCAAAGGCTAAACGGTCCATGGGAGACCGCTCAATAGGATATGAACCGGTGGGGTAAATGCGGTCTAAAGTAGACAGTTTAGGAACCTAGACGGTCCTCCTGAGACCGTTCAACAATTGAACTATGGTAAACAAAATGATCTCCAACAGACCGTCCATTAGGGAAAACGGTCAAAGGATGACCGTGTAGATCCAGATCAGTCAAGAGGGCTTAGGGGGAAAGGAAAATGGTCTGATAGGGACCGCTGGACTGTTAAACGGTCAATGAAAGACCGTTGAAGGGATTGAAGATGGTCCTGAGGGGGCCGCTTACTTGACAGACCGCATTTTTTTTATTTTTTTAGGGTTTTGAAAGCATTTGTTTTTTTGGGTTTTGAAAGTACTTGATTTTTTTTAGATTTTGAAAGTATTTGATTTTTTGGGTTTTGAAAGTATTTGACTTTTTTTTGGGTTTTGAAAGTATTTGACTTTTTTGGGTTTTGAAAGCTAAGTCAAGCTAAACAATGAGGACCTCAACCTATGTCACAGGAACCTTCTGAAATACAGCGTGTCCATAAGGTGACAACCCCCTGGCCAGGGGTCCAATTTGCATAACAATGTCTCTCCCAGGGCCATACCTAGGATATGCTCCAATCTTCAAGGAGGAAATTGAAGAACAGTGGGGATAAGCCTAACGTTGGGATGCGAGATGTCAGGACTCGACTCCCTCCCAGGGCACCACCCCTCAAAGAGTCAGTGTATTGTATTGAGGGATCAAGCTTTCACTAGCATGCATACACCCGGGTTTGTGATGACCCGCGGGGACTTTGCCGCTCTTATCGTGCTCTTTAATTCATAAATTTTCCTTTAGGTACACTCATGATGCTGCACAACCCTTCACCATTTTACGCGAACCTCAACTCTTGAATTAGGAGAAGTAGGCCCGGTTACTAGGATCAGGGGCATTTTTCATTATATTTTTCTTATTTTTTCTTATTTTATGCTTTCCTTTTGGAGACTGCCCCTGTTTGAGGCTACTCTCGTATTGGGGAGTGCCTAGGTTAGTCATCTAATCTACCTATCTCTTGCCCCTACACTTGGCCAAAGAGAGAAAAGCAAAAGATGTTCGCCTCCCCCCAAACATGGCCGAAGGAGAAATGGAGTTACAAAAGGGAGACCCTGACCGAGGGGTGTCGTGTAGTGTGTGAACGCTGCATTAAAGAATCTCTCCTAATGATTAAGGCGAGGTTGCCTCGCTACCCAGCCATCATCAGCCAGACTCTTTTAAGGATAAAAACGCTTAAGATATAGCCCATTCCATGCGTGAGATAATTCCTCACCCTCAGCGTTAACCAAACGATAAGCGTTCACAGGATAAACTTCTTTGATTACAAACGGGCCCTCCCAGTTAGGTTACAGCTTGGACCTAGGACCGCCTGATCTAATGAATTTGCATTTCAAAACCATATTTCTCACTTGAAATTTTCTTTCAATGACCTTCTCTTGAAAATGACGCGAGACACACTTTTGGTAAATGGAGACATGATTGGCTGCATTAAGCCTCTTCTCGTCCAAGAGTTCCAGCTGGACTAGCAACGCCTCTCGACGTTCATCGAGATTAAGTTCTTTGTCAAGCTGCACTCTTAGGGAAGGGATCAAGATCTCATACGGGAGTACCGCCTCCATCCCATAAGTGAGAGCAAACGGAGTTTGCCCCATGGGAGTACGGATGGAGGTGCGATAGGCCCATAGAGCTTCTATTAATTTATCAGCCCAGTCAGTGAATTTATGCGACTCGCATGTTTTTTTGATGATTTTAAGAAGAGTCTTATTGGTGACCTCGGCTTGGTCGTTGCCTTGGAAATAGTATGGTGATGAATGATGCAATAAAATATTAAATTTCTTACAGAGGTCCTGGAGTTCTTGTGACACAAACTGAGATCCGTTGTCGGTGACGATGTCGCTTGGCACTCCAAATCACGAAATGATGTTCTTTAGGATGAAGCGGCAAACTGTGGTAGCTTTGATCTCCGCGTATGCTTCAGCTTCAGCCCACTTGGTGAAGTATTCAGTAGCGGTAAGGATGAAGGTCTTCTGCTTGGTCTGAGAATCAGGATCACCTAGTGGGCCGACAATATCAAAATCCCACATGGAGAATGGCCAAGGAACAGAAAGAGGACGGAGAGATGAAGCAGGAGCATGAATCTTATCAGCATGGAGTTGGCACTAAAGACACCTATGAACATAGGTGGAACAATCTTCTTCTAGGGTTGGCCAGTAATAGCCCTGCCTAAGAATCTTCTTCGCCAAGGCCTGACCATTAACATGCCCTCCACACTCGCTCGAGTGAGCTGCTTCAGCAACCTTCCAGGCCTCATCATCGTCTAGACACCTTATAAGAACTCCGTTAAGAGCACGCCTATACAATTCTCTCGCAATGATTGTGTATCTTGAGGTGACTATTCTAATGGCCTTGCGCTGCTCGGCGTTGGCCGATTTCGGGAATGAGCCATCCCTACAATATTGCTCAATTTCGTGATACCAAGGCAATTCCTCTTCTTCCAAGATCTCCTCGAGATCTGTTAAAGATACTTCTTTCAAATCTCCCAACTCAACCTTCTTCTCTACGGATTTCCTAAGGTTATCAAACCACGGATCCTGAAGAGAAGGAGCATATAACCGCTGTACCACAATGGTCTCAGTGGAGCGACTAAGGGGAAAAGAGAGGGAAGAAGCAAGCGATGCGAGTGCATCAGCAAGAATATTCTGAGATTGAGGGGTGTGAATGTAAATCAGCTTGCAGAATTGCTTAGCCAAGAGCGTGACCAGATCTTAATAAGGTTTGAGCTTAAGGTCACGGGTGCGATAGGTAGAGAGAACCTGGTGCAGCACCAACTAAGAATCTCCTATAATGTTCAAGTACCACGTGCCCAGAAAATAGGCATACTTCAATCCGGCAAGGAGAGCCTCATACTCGACTATATTGTTGGTAGCAGGAAAAGAGAGTTGGTATGCAATGGGAATAGTCACTCCATCCGGAGTGAGGAGGACGACGCCGATCTCTCGGCCCTGAGAATTAAGTGCACCATCAAAGTGCAGTGACCAGAAAGGGTGATGAGTGAGCACAACCAGATGTTCATTGGGGAACTCATCCTGGATAGAATATGTACAAGGGATAGGTAGGTGAGCAAGATGTTCAGCGATAGCATATCCCTTGATTGCTTTCTGAACGAAGAAGGTAATATCGAACTGGGAGAGAAAACTCTGCCAGCGAGCCAACCTACTAGAAAGGACGAGTTTCTCTAAGAGATAGCGAATTGGGTCCATTCTAGAGATCAACTTAACCTCATGGGCAAGAAAGTAGTGTTTCAACTTTTGGGCTACCCAAACTAAGGCTGCGCAGGTCTTCTCCATGGTGGTATACTTAGCTTCTGCAGGATTGAACAACCTAGAGAGGTAATATGCTTCCCTTTCCTTCCCTTCATCGTCAACTTGTGCCAGGACAGCTCCTAGGGAGTCCTCAATAACAGAAATATATAAAATCAGGGGTTTTCCAAGAATAGGGGGTTGCAAAACTGGGGGATTAGACAAATAAACCTTCAAATCCTCATAGGCCTTTTGACATTGTTCATTCCATTCAAATTTGGCTCCTGCCTTCAGAAGTTCGTAGAATGGGCGACACCTTTGCGAATGTTGAGATATAAACCTTCGGATGAACTGCAAACGCCCAATCAGTCCTCGAAGCTCAGTAATGTTCTTAGGCAGAGGCATATCCATAACGGCCTTTGCCTTGTTCGGATCAATTTGAATCCCCCGCTTGCTAACTATGAAACCCAGTAACTTCCCCGATGATACTCCAAACACACATTTCTTTGGATTCATTTTCAATTTGTACTCCCTAGCCCTTTGTAACACCTTGGCCAAGATAGCAGGGTTCTCTTCTCTTGACCTCGATTTCACCAGGATGTCATCCACATACGCTTCCATATAAACGTGCATCATATCGTGGAAGATTGCCCTCATCACTCGTTGGTATGTGGCACCCGCATTCTTCAGTCCAAATGGCATGACCACGTAGCAGTAGGTGTCCCAGGGCATGGTGAACGAGGTCTTTTCTTGATCCTCCGGAGCTAGACGGATTTGGTTATACCCTGAATATCTATCCATAAATGATAGGGCTTCGTACCCGGCCGTGTTGTCCACCAACACGTCGATATGAGGAAGCGTAAAATCATCTTTAGGACATGCCTTATTCAAGTCCCTGAAATCGATGCACATTCATACTTTTCCATCCTTTTTCATCACATGGACTATATTTGCCACCCATTCTGGGTATAAAACAACTCTAATGAACCTGGCCTTATGTAATTTATCCACTTATTCTTTTATCCTCAAGGCCATATGGGGGTGGAATCTCCTTGATTTTTGCTTAACGGGCATTGCCCCTGGTTTGAGTACAAGTCTATGTTCCACTAGGGCGGGGTCAAGACCCGGCGTGTCCTCGTAGGTTCAGGCAAATGAATCAATATACTCCCTCAGGACCTGGACTAACTCCTCTTCAACCCGAGGAGGGAGGTTAGCAGAGATGATTATGTGCCTGGGATCCTCCTCTGTTCCAAGATTAAATTCTTTCGTGGGTTCATCCACTACTGATGACGGTTCATCGAACCTCTTCAATCCTTGTGCGTACAAATTGGCAGTGTCATCCACGTTGCTATCCTCATAATTGATCGGGTCTTTCTCATCTATAATCTCGTAAACACCTAACCCATCATCGCTCCACACCCCGTCTAGCTTCTAATCATCCTCCAGGATGATGGCTGTTTCTACAAACTCAGGACATCTAAGGAGGGTGTGGTAATGCTGAGCAAGATCCTGGAGGAACCTATCAGGGATGGCTTTAGAATAGCGCATTATTGGGCATGTAGCAAGCGTGGAAGGGTTGGAAATACTAGATCAAGATCCTACTTCACTAGACCCGACCGACTCTACTTTCCTAGACTCAACAAACCTTGCATCTAACCTAGAGGATAGAAAATCTAATGGAAGGGAAACAGGGGCCTCATGCCCCTGGGAAGAGGACTGACAAAACATAGCATAATCCTCCACTGAAATCTCCGTTTTAAAATTGGCATTTTTTTTGGAGACTGGCGGAGATCACGCAACAAGATGGATTAGAGGGGGGAGGAGGAGGAAGTGTAAGAGGATAGAGAGACGGAAAAAGAACATCGAAGAAGGGATCGGAGGAGGAGAACCACATGGTTGAAAGATCGACGGGTGGGCAGCGCCCACATGAACATGGCACAATCAACACCTCAGTTGGCATTTCTGTCAAAAACAGATCAATCATGATAGGAGGTGAGCGGGGTATGGACTCCAGCTCTTGGAGAAGGGAAGCAAGGTGGGATGGTGACCAAGAAAAAGGTAACGAGGGAGCTCCCTTTCGTCTGCGGATGGTAGGCGGGCTCTACTGGTGTGTATTTCACGAGCTGCATCTCAGGGTTCCTCGAACAATCTTCTTCATGAAACAGCTTTTCAAGACTTTCACAGAAATCTCCCATATCATCTACCGGCCCCTTCAGCGGCGGTGGCGGGCCAGAAATAATATAGGCAACATCTTCCTTCTCATCAGGACGGGTTGGTGCCTTCAAAGTGTCGGGTTGCAATGGTCCTTTCACAAAATGTTGGCGGTAGTCCCAGGTCGATGGCCCCGAGTCCCCCAGAACTAACAATGCGGACTCCCGATACCCGAGAACCCTTCTGCCCATTTTTCTGCCCTTGGGGATTGGCTTAGTCCGCCCCTGTAATTGAGCACCGAGACCCATGCCCGGCTGGTAGCCTAACTTCAGTATCATATTCCAGCCCTTGAAGTCTCTTATCTTGGGCTTTACCTTGACATGAACTGACATAGTGGCGGGCTTGCGTGGCGCATATGCCCATGGAAAATCAAGGTCGAGTACTGAAATAACCGGCTTGTTACTCGGCCAGAGAGTTGGTCAGAAATAGCTTCAACAGATTGGACTGTGGATATACTCTTGACCTTGACCACCCGCCCTTGAAATGAAAATTTGAGGCATTGGTGAGCGGTCGACGGCACATCACGGAGACTGTCAATCCACGGATGACCCAGTATGGATTTGAACATAGGGTCAATGTCCAATGCATAAAATTCAACGGGCATCGCCAGTGGCCCGAGCTCGGCTTGAATAGTTACTACCCCATGACATGCCCATCTTGAGTTGTCGTAAGCAGTAATTGTTGTCAGGGTTGGCCTCAGCATATCTTCAGAAATGTTACATGCATGTAGAGTGCTAAGAGGACAGACATTTATCGATGCTCCTATGTCCACCAAAGCCGCCTCAATGGCCACTTTATTTAAGGTGATGGAGATGCAGAGTGGCATCTGACGTGCCTCGGGAGGTGCCAATTCTGACTCTGAAAAGGAGATGGTCGCCCCCTTCATAATTGTGGCCAAAGTTGATGGTAAACTGTCTACTGCCATGTCCTCGCTGACCATGACCTTATGGAGAAAAGCCTTTAGAGCATCTTGGTGCAGCGTGGATCGCTTGATCAACTCCAATATGGAAATCTTGGCTGGCATCCGGTCCAAATGTTGTAATAGATCATACCGCGTACCAGGCAACGGGTCTGTTTCTTCTGGTTCAACTGTTGGTGACGGAACTTGGGGGTTGGGTGCAGGCGCACCAGTGGTGGGATAACTTCTCTGGAACAAGCGCCCGCTCTGGAGGGCGAGGTTTTGCGCCGGCACGGCGTTGGACGGACTCATAATGGGTGACTTGATGGGCCCAGTGGGGTAAATAGGGGGAGTAAAAGTGGTGGTGGTGACGGTGGGGGCAGGCCTAACGGACCTTGGTGGAAGGATAATGGGTGACGGGCTAGGTGAGGGGGTGACAATGGAGGGTGTGACGGGTGATGGTGCGAGGATTGGTGAAATGGTGAGCAATCATGTAGGTATAATGAGGGGTTTGGAGGGAATGGCGGGTGTGGAAGTTACAACGGTGGGTCGAATGATGGTGGGAATAGAAGGTGATGGGGGGTTGTTGTAAGTATGGTGGAGGGCCAAAAGGTGAGCGGGAGTCTCGCCATCATAAGAGCACCCAGCATTGGGAGCGGGGCGGTGAATGATGTTTACTTGAGCCAGTGCCGACGGCTGAGGTTGTGGAGCGGGCGGGGTAGTTAGGTATCAGATTCTGATGAATCCCTAAGTCTTGTGCAGGCTACTGCTGCTGCTGAGGTTGGGGTTGCTGTGGCTGTTGCTGCTGCGGCGCCAGCTGCTGTGGCCTCGGCGCCTGTCGTCTTCTTTCTTTAATCTCTGTAATCAACTTACGCATCTCTGCCCAGTTGATGCGCTGCCCCTCGTGCAAATCATAAATAAAATCTCTGAACTGGTAGCACCTCTTGATCGTGTGCCCGGGCTGCCGGTGGAAGATGCAATATCTGGATGGGTCGGTGGTTGGGTTCCAGTTCGGGCGTTCCGGGGGAAGCTGGAGATCACCGGTGTGCATCAGGGCTGAAAAGATGTCTGGCAAGGTTTCGGGTAGGGGAGGGTAATGAGCTCTCTTGGGACCTGGGCGTGCATGTCACGCCCCGAACCGATAGCAGTGGAACATGTCGTTTGCTCGGAACGTGGCAGTTAAACAGTCAAGTCGATCAGAGCATAACCATAAGACAAGATGTAATTAAACAAAATATAATTTCATTTCAAATATAAGTTTATTACAAGTTGGATCCAAAGTAAAGAAAAGACTCAATAACGAAAAATTATAATGAGAAACTTGACTAGACTTAACATAAGACACAAAATAGCCAGACTAGATGGTTCGTCTAGATGTCGGAGTACTCATCACTCTTGCCCTTGCCCATCATGTTCGGTCTCGTCATCGCTAAGGTCAATACCTGAAAAACATTGGAAAACGTAGGGTGAGCGAACGCTCATTAGGACTTAATATCTCATGCTCCAAGCTAGCTTTAAGTAAATTACAATTTAACATGCTTATGCAGGTCACGCAAAAGTAAGGCAAATCAAGAACTATAATGGCACGAGTTATAACGATAAAGCGATGATAAATTAAAACCATAAAGATGAGTAAGCAAGATGCTAGATACATTTATGAAGTGTAGAGACGAGGATAACAAGAGAGTATAGCAAGAACTTTCATGACGAGATAACAAGTACCTTTCATAATATAGCATTCACGAGGAAACAATAACAATCTTCTCTCTATGACGAGTATTATCACGAGAGTGGTTAATGACACTAGTACAATATTCCCTCTATGACGACATTATCACGAGAGCTTTCATGTAACTAGTACTATGAAGGAATGGCCACACTTTAAGGGGTGCTCATGACTGTATGATTACCCCTCATGGATTAACACTAGGTAGCATTTGGTCACACACTTAGGAGTTCTCACGACTGTATGATTACCCCTAATTATCGTAGACCGAGTTGGTGAATGCCAGCACCCGATCATCATGATATCGGTACACGTTTGGACTTTGTCTCGCCTAATAGGGTCAGATCAGGACCCGTAGTGTAGCAACTCAAAAATTTTTATATGCATTTATATAAAAAAGGAAATAATGAAAGATGAAAATAAAATAAATTCTAAATATTTTTTTGTTATGTCCTTAAAAGTATAGAATACATAAACATGAACCCTATCCCATGTGTAACACGAACGGTGAGATTCGCGATCCGATTTTGAAAAGACGAAGACGTCTTCATCCGATTTTTATTAGCTTTAATCTAATCGTAATTAATGGATGAGGTTATTCCTACATCATTGAATAAATGAGGTCATGGATGAGGTCATTCTTACATCATTGAATAAATGAGGTCATAGATTATGTCATCCACATAGTGGAACAAAGTTGGTGTAATAGGGTTGGTGTAATAGTGGAACAAGGTTGGTGTAATAGTGACATGGTGGAATGAGGTTGGTGGAATAGTGAAAGTAGGTGGGAGATTTTGGCCTATAAATAGGGCTATGCTCTTCCCTACTCAAATTACAAATCTCTTGGGAGGAATTGCTGGTTGGAGAGAGGGAGAAACCTAGAAGTTGGAGGAGTGTCAAAAGCATTCTTCGTTCTTAAATTTCTTATTCTTTGATCTTCAAAAAGGTAGGTGTTCTCTCAGGCTAAACTCAAATTAATGCATGCATTAGATGTAGATGTATGGTTACTTTGATTCTATACCATTTTTCCCAAATTTTTTCGAGTATTGATCATGCTATCCATACAATTAGACATAATATTTTAACTGAGATTTTTAACCGCTTGAAGATCCGTCTCGGATCACGGTGTCTTTCTAAGACCGTGTTCTGGATGCGCGATCTCTACCCCGATTGTGATATTTTCAGGTTATATATCATCTAGCATTTTAGATATGTCATGTTAAGTTGCATATCATTTAAATTCACACACGATTAAGTTAAGGTTATGAAAGATAATAATTCTATTCCATGAGCTTATATTTACGTCCTAGTTCTTGTTACCTTCATGATATCCTTGATCTCCATGACTATATTATATCTCTGGCATGCTAAATGGAGTAGATATTATCTGTTAAAATTACATGGACTTAGTTGCATAATCGTGAGTTTTGATGATTTTCATGATATCACGTTACCGTATTTTCAACAAGTCGTGTAAATAACTAGATTTCCAAGGAAAAATGGTGTCTAAGGAAAGAGGTCCACGGACAAACGCTTTAAGTGGATAAGTGGTTTATTAATTAGGACCTCGTGAATGCGAGGGGAGCCTCTCACTGTCCCACCTCTTACCTGACTATAATTCCTCGGTTTTCTAATTGAGTACCCGACTGTGAAAAACTTTATCTAAGCCTATTTAACAAGATTTTTCGAGAGAACCATTCAAGCCGTGTCCATCAATCCAATTCTTTTATCAACTTAATGACATTAGACATGATGCCTTCTTATTATCTTAATGTCGTTAAACATTATGTCTTAAAATCATTCTTGAACTTCTCTTACATCTACTTGAAATCTTGTACTACTAGTCCCTCGAATGATAATTTTGCTAGATCTATACTTTATTTCATAAGCTCTACCTTGAAATTCTTTGGCCATACATATAATGTGGATGTCAAAAATATACTTGGGATCTATGATCCATAACCCAATGCCTGGCGTTAATGGGACCCGGTCTGGTCCTGGGGGGAGCGCCCGAAAGTACTTGTGCCCATGGGAGTTGAATGACCTGGTGTGGCATTACACCGAAGTGCTTGACTTGCTAGATTAATTTATGACATTCCACAGTTTGTGAATTTCCTGACTTGCTTGAATACATGAAGTACTTGGCTTGTACATACTTGCGTAAAATGGCCAATTCCATAATATTACTTGCTACATGATCATTCTCTACTTGAACTTTACTCTTGATATCTTGTCTACTTGTGATTCTAATTACTGCATTACTTTACTCTCTCTCCTATGCTTGCTCCATATTTTATTTACGTTTCTCGACATAGCACATACCTTTATCCAAACTGCTAATTATTTTAAGTTGCCTGGTATAGAGATATAAGTCCTACTGAGCATTTCGCTCACCCTACGTTTTCCGGTTAACATTTCAGGTAATTCCGATGATGAACCCCAAACTCATGGGAATGAGCTAGAGTGATCAAGGAATCAAGATTACCTTAGTTACCTAGGTTTATGAACGGTTGTTCTTACTAGAATTATGTTTTTATTTGAAGTTGTATCTTGCCTTGTCTCGTAAGGCTTAAGAATGTTGTAAAACTTTATTTTGATGAAATAAGAGTATCCATTTCTTCTTATCTATTCTTGTGGTTTGGACCCCAATCTTCGTGCTCTGAATGACTTGAGTGTTTCGACTTGTCGCGCCTCAATATTCCGCGTCGGGGCGTGACAGTCTTTGTGGTATCAGAGCCTAGGTTTCATAAACCCTAGGTTTCTCTTGGTATATGTTTTAGATGTTGATATAGAAATTTGGATAGGATCTTGAACCTTCCCGGTAAGGTTGGGTAGAGCAATGGGCTAATCTTTAAAGAATGATTAATCAAGAAATAAACAAAGCACTTAAGTTTTGTAGTTGTGCTCGCAGATGGCTGCCGAGAGAGCTCAATGGCGCGAGATGCAAAGGACGGTGCAAGGTTTGACCCATGCACTACAACAAGTAGCTCAAGGAGGAGCTAACCGTGGAGCGGGAGATCTGCATAGGAATTTCAAGAGCATGAACCTTCCCAAGTTCGCTGGGTCTACAGACCCGGATGAGGCCGAACATTGGGTAAAGGAAATCGAGAGGATTTTTCGAGTCATGCAATGTACTGATGAGGAGAAGGTCCTACTTGCTATCTTTCAGCTTGAAAGGGATGCCCGTGCTTGGTGGGAGTCGGTCGAAGCAACTCTACCACACGACCAGGTGATGTGGGAAGAGTTTGTAGAACACTTTAACAACATGTACTTCTCCGACCGAGTTCAAGAGAGGAAGGCTACTGAATTTGCTTCCTTGAAGCAAAGAAGTTTGACGGTAGCGGAGTACGAAGCCCAATTCACAAGATTATCTCGGTATGCACCACATCTTGTGAGTACCGAGAAAATGAAGACAAAGAGATTTTTAAATGGCTTAAAGCCTCAATATATTACTCAACTCGCCCCGATGGATATCCAAGTATATGTCGATGTGGTGAGGAGAGCCCAACTCTTGGAAGATGCAACGGAATTGACTGATCACATCCGGGGAAGAGATGCCAAGCGGGAGCAAGTTACTGGATCAGGTAATTTCAAGCCCTCCTTCGGAAAGAAGAGACCCAATTTTGATGAGCGTAACTTCAATAAAGATGGACGTAATTTCAATAAGGATGGGCGTGACTTTCAAAAAGATAAGAGGCCGAGATCATTTGACAAGCAAATCATCCCGGTCGCTACATCATCAAAGGAACTATGCAAATATTATGAGAAACCCGGACACAAGGTAGATGAGTGCTGGAGAAGACTGGGTGCCTGTCTTCGATGTGGAAGTCGGGAACATAGAATTCCAAGTTGTCCACTTCTCAATGAGCAAGCTCCGTCGGAAAAGCTTCCAGTTGCTGTCAAGAAGCAAGGAAGACTTCAAGCTCTTATGGATGTGGAACCTACCGAAGATGGAGGCGTTGTGGAATGTACTCTCTTTGTGTGCTCAAGGCCTGCCTCCGTCTTATTTGATACTGGAGCTATGCATTCCTTCATATCTAAGAGCTTTGCTGATATTTTACCTTTGAGGCATGTTCCATTAGAATCTAAACTTGTTATTACTACCCCTATTGGAGCGGGATCGAAGATTAAATATTTCTACCCTGCTAGTGAGGTTCTAGTTAGCGATTGTAACTTACCCGCTAATTTAGTATGCATGGAGATGGCAGGATATGGTATTATCTTGGGAGCTGACTGGTTATCTACATATGGTGCTAGTGTTAACTGTAAATTGGGTACGGTAACCTTTAGTGAGTACCCCAACCTCTTATTTTCTGGTGTTAGGTATTCTAGACACCTATCCCTTATTTCGGCCCTTAAAGCCGATAAATTATTGAAGAAGGGTTGTGCGGCTTTCTTAGTTTCTATGACTTTGGCCAAGCATAAGAAACCCAATCTGGAGGATATTCCTATTGTTTGGGATTATTATGATGTATTTCCGGACGAGTTTCCTGGTACTCCTCCGGAGAGAGAAGTGGTCTTCTCTATTGATTTGATTCCGGGAGCTACACCTATTTCTAAGGCTCCGTATCGGATGTCCCCTATCGAAATGAAGGAGTTAAAAGAACAATTGATGGAGTTATTAGATAAGGGATTCATCCGACCGAGTACTTCACCATGGGGAGCTCCCGTCTTATTTGTCAAAAAGAAGGATGGGTCAATGAGATTGTGTGTTGACTACCGGCAATTGAACCAACTCACAATCAAGAATAAATATCCATTGTCAATAATTGATGAACTATTTGACCAGATTTCGGGAGCTTAATATTTTTCAAAACTTGATCTCAGATCTGGTTATCATCAATTGAAGATCAAGGAAGGGGATATTCATAAAACGGCATTCAGGAGCAGGTATGGACACTATGAGTTCACGGTTATGCCTTTTGGCCTAGCCAATGCACCTGCCGCATTTATGCAATTGATGAATAGTGTATTCAGGCTGTACCTTGATCAATTTGTTGTGGTCTTTATTGACAACATTTTGATCTATTCCAAGTCAAAGATGGAGCATGAAGAACATCTCATGAAAACATTGCAGTTATTGAGAGATCACAAATTATATGCTAAGCTTAGCAAGTGTGACTTCTGGCTAGAGGAGGTTTCATTTCTCGGTCACATAATTTCCCAAGAGGGTATTGCGGTCGATCCTTCAAAGGTCGAGGCAGTAAAGAATTGGGAAAGACCTACTAGCATGACCGAAATTCGAAGCTTCTTGGGATTGGCAGGATATTATAGAAGATTTATTAAGGATTTCTCCAAGATCGCCGTATCTTTGACAAGATTGACGAGAAATGAGATTCCTTATATATGGTCTGAGGAATGTGAGAAAAGTTTTCAGACTTTGAAAGATTGTTTGACTACTGCCCCTATACTCACATTGCCTACTGAAGGAGGAGGATTTGAAGTTTTGTTGATGCATCCGGAATTGGCCTAGGCTGTGTTTTGATGTAACATGGCAAGGTGATCGCCTATTCCTCAAGACAATTGAAAAAGCACAAGGAGAATTATCCCGTGCATGACTTAGAGCTTGCAGCTGTAGTCTTTTACTTGAAGATTTGGCGGCATTATCTCTATGGTGAGACATTTATTGTATATTCCGATCACAAGAGTCTCAAGTACTTATTCTCTCAAAAGGAACTTAATATGAGACAAAGACGGTGGCTAGAATACTTGAAGGATTTTGATTTCTCTATACAATATCATCCCGGAAAAGGCAATGCCGTAGCTGATGCTCTTAGCCGGAAGCCGATGGCATTATTATCAAGCCTAATGATTAAAGAGTGGCAATTGTTAGAACAAATGGCAAACTTAGACCTCAAAATGGAGGAGAAGGAAGAAGGAGTCTTCATTACAAATATTAGTCTCCAATCCGAGTTACTCTTAGAAATTAAAAAGTTACAAAGTGATGATCCATTAGTTGTTGAAATTAAAGAGAAATTAGATCAACGACCAGATTTCCTTTTGGCAGATGATGGAAGGCTGCTCTTCCGAGGAAGAACTTGTGTGCCCGATTGTTCTACCATCAAGAATAAAATCTTGGAGGAGGCACATCGATCGAGGTACACTATTTATCTTGATGCTACAAAAATGTACCAAGATCTTAAAAGAATCTTTTGGTGGCCTAACATGAAAAGAGAGGTAGCCTAGTTCATGAGCCGATGTTTGGTCTGCCAACAAGTTAAAGTCGAACATCTCAAACCGGCTGGTAAGCTAAAACCTCTAGAAATACCGGAATGGAAATGGGATAGTATTGGCATTGATTTTATAGTTGGGTTGCCAAAGACCCGAAGTGGATTTGATGCTATATGAGTAATTATGGACCGACTAACTAAGTCTGCTCACTTCTTGTCCATCAAAATCAAATGGATCGTGGATGTTTTAGCTGCCCTATATATCAAGGAGGTTGTAAGGCTGCACAGTATTCCAACTTCTATTATTTCGGATAGAGATCCGAGATTCACCTCTCATTTCTGGAAATGTTTGCAATCATCCTTAGGTACTAGGCTGAATTTTAGTACGACTTTCCACCCTCAGACAGATGGACAAACCGAGAGGACGAATCAGATTATCGAAGATATGTTAAGAGCTTGTATGATAGATTTTGGGAGAAGTTGGCATGAACACTTACCATTGATTGAATTTACATATAACAACAGTTATCAGTCTAGCATTCAGATGGCACCTTTTGAAGCATTGTATGGAAGGAGTTGTAGATCACCCCTATGCTGGAGTGATGTTGGAGAGAAGGGATTGATGGGTCCCGATATTATTCAAAATACAACTCACAATATTCAGTTGATCCGTGAAAGGCTGAAAATTGCTCAATCACAGCAAAACAGTTATGTCGATAATCGAAGAAGAGACCTTGAATTTCAAGTGGGGGAGCATGTTTTTTTGAAAATTTCACCCACGCAAGGAATTAAGAGGTTTGGTATCAATGGAAAACTGAGTCCAAGATTTATTGGCCCTTTTGAGATTCTAGAACTAATCGGCGAAGTAGCATACAAGCTGGCTTTGCCTCCATAATTGGCCGGTGTCCATGATGTATTTCATGTATCCATGCTAAGGAAATATGTGTATGATCCTTCGCATGTGATTCAATTCAATGACTTGAAGCTACAGAAGGATTTGTCTTATGAAGAAAGACCGATCAAGATCTTAGATCGGAAATTTCACCAGCTAAGGAATAGGGCTATACCGATGGTAAAAGTCTAATAGAGTAAGCGTGGATTCGAGGAGGCTACTTGGGAATTAGAAGAGTCAATCAAGAAGAAATATCCAGATTTGATCTCAAGTTAGAATTTTAAACCCTCCATTTGAATTTTTAAATTACTATTACGTGATGTGAATTTGGAGGATCAAATTCTTTTAAGTGGGGGAGGATGTAGCAACTCAAAAATTTTTATATGCATTTATATAAAAAAAGGAAATAATGAAAGATGAAAATAAAATAAATTGTGAATATTTTTTTGTTATGTCCTTAAAAGTATAGAATACATAAACATGAACCCTATTCCACGTGTAACACGAACGGTGAGATTCGCGATCCGATTTTGAAAAGACGAAGACGTCTTCGTCCGTTTTTTATTAGCTTTAATCTAATCGTAATTAATGGATGAGGTTATTCCTACATCATTGAATAAATGAGGTCATGGATGAGGTCATTCTTACATCATTGAATAAATGAGGTCATAGATTATGTCATTCACATAGCGGAACAAAGTTGGTGTAATAGGGTTGGTGTAATAGTGGAACAAGGTTGGTGTAATAGTGACATGGTGGAATGAGGTTGGTGGAATAGTGAAAGTAGGTGGGAGATTTTGGCCTATAAATAGGGCTATGCTCTTCCCTACTCAAATTACAAATCTCTTGGGAGGAATTGCTGGTTGGAGAGAGGGAGAAACCTCGAAGTTGGAGGAGTGTCAAAAGCATTCTTCGTTCTTAAATTTCTTATTCTTTGATCTTAAAAAAGGTAGGTGTTCTCTCAGGCTAAACTCAAATTAATGCATGCATTAGATGTATATATATGGCTACTTTGATTCTATACCATTTTTCCCAAATTTTATCAAGTATTGATCATGCTATCCAAACAATTAGACATAATATTTTAATTGAAATTTTTAACCGCTTGAAGATCCGTCTCGGATCACAGTGTCTTTCTAAGACCGTGTTCCGGATGCGCGATCTCTACCCCGATTGTGATATTTTCAGGTTATATATCATCTAGCATTTTAGATATGTCATGTTAAGTTGCATATCATTTAAATTCACATACGATTAAGTTAAGGTTATGAAAGATAATAATTCTATTCCATGAGCTTATATTTCCGTCCTAGTTCTTGTTACCTTCATGATATCCTTGATCTCCATGACTATATTATATCTCTGGCATGCTAAATGGAGTAGATATTATCTGTTAAAATTACATGGACTTAGTTGCATAATCGTGAGTTTTGACGATTTTCATGATATCACGTTACCGTATTTTCAACAAGTCGTGTAAATAACTAGATTTCCAAGGAAAAATGGTGTCTAAGGAAAGAGGTCCACGGGCAAACGCTTTAAGTGGATAAGTGGTTTATTAATTAGGACCTCGTGAATGCGAGGGGAGCCTCCCACTGTCCCACCTCTTACCTGGCTATAATTCCTCGATTTTCTAATTAAGTACCCGACTGTGAAAAACTTTATCTAAGCCTATTTAACAAGATTTTTCGAGAGAACCATTCAAGCCGTGTCCATCAATCCAATTCTTTTATCAACTTAATGACATTAGACATGATGCCTTCTTATTATCTTAATGTCGTTAAACATTATGTCTTAAAATCATCCTTGAACTTCTCTTACATCTACTTGAAATCTTGTACTACTAGTCCCTCGAATGATAATTTTGCTAGATCTATACTTTATTTCATAAGCTCTACCTTGAAATTCTTTGGCCATACATATAATGTGGATGTCAAAAATATACTTGGGATCTATGATCCATAACCCAATGCCTGGCGTTAATGGGACCCGGTCTTGTCCTGGGGGGAGCGCCCGAAAGTACTTGTGCCCATGGGAGTTGAATGACCTGGTGTGGCATTGCACCGAAGTGCTTGACTTGCTAGATTAATTTATGACATTCCAAAGTTTGCGAATTTCCTGACTTGCTTGAATACATGAAGTACTTGGCTTGTACATACTTGCGTAAAATGGCCAATTCCATAATATTACTTGCTACATGATCATTCTCTACTTGAACTTTACTCTTGATATCTTGTCTACTTGTGATTCCAATTACTGCATTACTTTACACTCTCTCCTATGCTTGTTCCATATTTTATTTACGTTTCTCGACATCGCACATACCTTTATCCAAACTGCTAATTATTTTAAGTTGCCTGGTATAGAGATATAAGTCCTACTGAGCATTTCGCTCACCCTACGTTTTCCGGTTAACATTTCAGGTAATTCCGATGATGAACCCCAAACTCATGAGAATGAACTAGAGTGATCAAGGAATCAAGATTACCTTAGTTACCTCGGTTTATGAACGGTTGTTCTTACTAGAATTATGTTTTTATTTGAAGTTGTATCTTGCCTTGTCTCGTAAGGCTTAAGAATGTTGTAAACCTTTATTTTGATGAAATAAGAGTATCCATTTCTTCTTATCTATTCTTGTGGTTTGGACCCCAATCTTCGTGCTCTGAATGACTTGAGTGTTTCGACTCGTCGCGCCTCAATATTCCGCGTCAGGGCATGACACGTAGCATTTAAAATGTCATTTATTTGGGACCCATAGATCCTGACATTCAACTAGACTAATTCCACTTTAATGGCCAAGAATTCCAAGGATCAAGCATGTACGAACAATAGGGTAGATTTCATTGAACAGAGATTCAAGATAGACCTCGACAAGCCTAGTACGATGGCACACAAAATCAAGACAATTCGAGAAATCTGGGAGATTGGCGTCTCGTTAGAGCGCCGTATATTTAAGAAGTTGCGCCCACAGTGGTGGTCACTCATTCTCTGAACAAAGCATTGAAGAATTGGTGCCTCCACAATACAGTTGCTTTTACACTAAGCGCCCATCAATAAGGTCACCCCTACAACATGCTCACAATAGAAAACGGTGATAACATAGTAGTCGCTAATCAAATTAGCACCTTATAAGTCAGATAGAGACAAATCTCTCACAGAATCACCATAACAGCGTTCTATGAGGGCTGGGTGTCATGTTTTCTTTAGAGTGACATGACTAACAGGGTTCCAGGGTTCTTGTGGTACAACCAGCTCAGTCGGCCTTGAGGGAATCCAAGGCTACGAGGAGACTTACGGAGGTCCCAATGACTAACTTGCCAGTCCGAAGGAATAGAATGTCCAACGGAGGGCTCGTATGTCACCGAGAGTTGAGGGTGTATCGGGAAACCAATGTGAAATGTGGGACTGCGTCTACGGACTGAGACGTAGTGCCAATATGATCCATGGTACAGATCAAATCTCGAGAAAAATAGAATAAATCGCGTCCATGCAAGTAGGTGTCAAATCATATCTTAACTTCTATTTAATCTAATAATTTAAAAAATAACATCTCTTTAAAAGGACGGATACCTTTTTTAGAACTAATTACATAGTAATTAAGGAAAATTTACAAGGATCACGATTATATATATTGTAATTTTACCGACTTTGATCATAAGATATGAATTTTCTAGGATTTAATCATGATATGTAGTTTTTAATTTGATCATGATGAATAGTAATATTTTTTCCAATTAAAGAAAATTATCGGAATTAAATATATGATAATTAAGAGAAAAAAATCTAAAGATTCCAAAAATATATATATTATAATTTTATTTTACATATGCATAAAAAGTTATACAGTATATAGTATATATGTATATATATATATATATATATATATATATATATATATTAAAGAAACGACGACATCGCATGTTGTCGTTATTTCCTTAATGAATAGTGTCGATATCTTTGAACCTCAAGTTCTCAACGTACACACGTCGGAATCGCGCAATCTATATACCGAAATGAAGGGCTCGAAAAACTCTATCTAATCTTATGTTCAAAAATATTTTTACTTGAGAGTAGGGCTATCTTGAGTTTGGAGGACCGAAAAAAGGAGATACCAACTCCACTACCTCGGTCACTACCCCAATAACACGCTCGTGAAATTTCATGACCAAAGGACACTCCGGTGCCCATGAAAAGGCCATCAAAGTAAAAACATGTAACTATAGTGCTACAGTAAATACTGTAATTCGCCGTGTAATTATTAGAAATTTATATATTTAATAAAGTTAATCATTAACCGGTTAACACTCCATATAATCAAATAAAAATTTAGAGTAAATCATGGGGATTCTAATGATATAAAATTTATGATTTTTAGACGTACGGTTTCATGGATAAAATATTTTAAGCATGTTTTCCATATTAATTAACTAAAGATAATACATGCAAACACAATATAAATCACGTAGAATCATGCATGTTATTAAGAGTTATTGAACGGATGAGAAAACCTACATGTACTATGTACTATCATCTAGTATGCTTTTTGTATGGTGATTTTACTTGGAAGATTGCCCATCTCTTGGCATTTATACGGAAGGAGATATTGCAGGGAAGAAGAAGAAGAAGATGTAGTAGTAGACAGCGGTAGCCACAAGTCCTTATCGGGAAGAAGATAGAGTAGGAAGCCTTGCATGCCCCCACACGTACGACAATAGCATCCACACGGAAGGGTATGGTGGAAGAAGATAGCGGCTGCAGCCACAGTAGCCACCCACACGCAGGTCTAAGAGGGAAGGAGAGGACGACGATCCTCCTTGATCGGGTAAAGGTCGACGCACTAACGGCTTACAAACAACATCGAGGTTTTCACGAACGTAGCAGCAATAGGGTTCCTTTGTTCGAAGAGCAAGATATTTATAGAGGAGATAAAGGTCTTTGAGAGGGTTGGAATGCTGTTAAGGTAAAATTTTAATCCCTGCCATGGATTGGTTACGAGCTTTCCAATTCGCTAGCCTGCCTTGTATTTCATACGAAAACCCTAAGCCTCACCCTTTGAACAAGTTTATGGGTTGGCTGGGTTAATAACATTGGGTTTACATGGCCCATCTTTTATAACGTTAGATTCATATTAAAGCCGATGCATAATATATACAAATATGTATCTTAGCCTATGTATTATATGCCCTTGCTTTTCTGTTAAAGCCCTTCATATGTTTACTTATATTCATCCCAAAATCGTAAGGCCCATTATACATATGTCTATATCTATATGCTGCCCCTGCTTGTGGTTTACGGTTATAGCAAAGACCCATTTATGTGTTTATATATATATATATATATATATATGTTAATATCCCATGGCCTTTCTCATATGGTTTACTTATAGGTTTAATAGGAAAGTCCACTATTCTCAACTAATGGTCTGCATGCATATGTATCAACGTGGAAGCCCACTTATTCACCCATGATTATTAAGCCCATTATGTGAGTTGCATTAGTATAAATTCTCAAAGGTCCATTATTATTATCATTATTATTATTATTATTATTATTATTATTATTATTTACGAATATACTCTTAGCTTAACATTATTGGGTTGGACTTTAATCCTTTTGAAGGAATTCTTTATAACCTTTTAATTAATATGTAGCCCCATTTTTCTTTTTAGACTATTTCTTTTATCAATTTTTTTTTACCCATATTTATTTTATGACGAATATGAATATCTATCCTTTTAAAAATTTCAGGATGCTACACCCTCCCCAACTTAGATGAATTTGGTCCCCAAATTCACATGATTTTCTTCTAAAATTAGTGGGGTAAGATCACCATATCTAAAACATGTGTTCTAACTAGATCTATTCTCGCAGTATGCTAAGTACTTAAGGTCATATCCGATTAATGCAAATTTTAGAGTTTAACCCATAGCTCTACCCAAATCTCATGAGATTCCTATAGGATAACTAACAAGGAGAACTCAATCTAGGACTTGGACTCAATGACCTAGGGATTTAGAAAGCCAAGGCTCTGATACCACCTTCTGTCACGCCCCAAACCGATAGCAGCGGAACGTGTCGTTTGCTCGGAACGTGACAGTTAACAGTCAAGTCGATCAGAACATAACCATAAGACCAGATGTAATTGAACAAAATATAATTTCATTTCAAATATAAGTTTATTACAAGTTGGACCCAAAGTAAAGAAAAGACTCAATAACAGAAAATTACAATGAGAAACTTGACTAGACTTAACGTAAGACGCAAAATAGCCAGACTAGATGGTTCGTCTAGATGTCGGAGTACTCATCACTCTTGCCCTTGCCCATCATGTTCGGTCTCATCATCGCTAAGGTCATTACCTGAAAAATATTGGAAAACGTAGGGTGAGCGAACGCTCAGTAGGACTTAATATCTCATGCTCCAAGCTAGCTTTAAGTAAATTACAATTTAACATGCTCATGCAGGTCACACAAACGTAAGGTAAATCAAGAACTATAATGGCATGAGTTATAACGATAAAGCGATGATAAATTAAAACCATAAAGATGAGTAAGCAAGATGATGGATACATTTATAAAGTGTAGAGACAAGGATAACAAGAGAGTATAGCAAAAACTTTCATGACGAGATAACAAAGTATCTTTCATAATATAGCATTCACGAGGAAACAATAACAATCTTCTCTCTATGACGAGTATTATCACGAGAGCGGTTAATGACACTAGTACAATATTCTTTCTATGACAACATTATCACGAGAGCTTTCATGTAACTAGTACTATGAAGGAATGACCACACTTTAAGGGGTGCTCACGACTGTATGATTGCCCCTCATGGATTAGCACTAGGTAGTATTTGGTCACACACTTAGGAGTTCTCACGACTGTATGATTACCCCTAATTACCGTAGACCGAGTTGGTGAATGCCAGCACCCGATCATCATGATATCGGTACACGTTTGGACTTTGTCTTGCCCAATAGGGTCAGATCAGGACCCGTAGCATTTAAAATGTCATTTATTTGGGACCCATAGATCCTGACATTCGACTAGACTAATTCCACTTTAATGGCCAAGAATTCCAAGGATCAAGCATGTACGAATAATAGGGTAGATTTCATTGAACAGAGATTCAAGATAGACATCGACAAGCCAAGTACGATGGCACACAAAACCGAGACAATTCGAGAAATCTGGGAGATTGGCGTCTCGTTAGAGCGCCATATATTTAAGAAGTCGCGCCCACAGTGGTGGTCACTCATTCTCTGAACAAAGCATTGAAGAATTGGTGCCTCCACAATACAGTTACTTTTAAACTAAGCGCCCGTCAATAAGGTCACCCCTTCAACATGCTCACGATAGAAAACGGCGATAACCTATGTAGTCGCTAATCAAATTAGCACCTTATAAGTCAAATAGAGATAGATCTCTCACAGAATCGCCATAACAATGTTCTATGAGGGCCGGGTGTCATGTTTTCTTTAGAGTGACATGACTAACAGGGTTTCAGGGTTCTTGTCGTACAACCAGCTCAGTCGGCCTTGAGGGAATCCAAGGCTACGAGGAGACTTACGGAGGTCCCAATGACTAACTTGCCAGTCCGAAGGAATGAAATGTCCAACGGAGGGCTCGTATGTCACCGAGAGTTGAGGGTGTATCGGGAAACCAACGTGAAACGTGGGACTGCGTCTACGGACTGAGACATAGTGCCAATATGATCCATGGTACAGATCAAATCTCGAGAAAAATAGAATAAATTGCGTCCATGCAAGTAGGTGTCAATTCATATCTTAACTTCTATTTAATCTAATAATTTAGAAAATAGCATCTCTTTAAAAGGACGGATACTATTTTTAGAACTAATTACATGGTAATTAAGGGAAATTTACAAGGATCACGACTATATATATATTGTAATTTTTACCGACTTTGATCATAAGATATGAATTTTCTAGGATTTAATCATGATATGTAGTTTTTAATTTGATCATGATGAATAGTAATATTTTTTCTAATAAAAGAAAATTATCGGAACTAAATATATGATAATTAAGAGAAAAATCTAAAGATTCTAAATATATATATATTATAATTTTATTTTACATAGTTTTATAAATATGAATTTTTAAAGATATGCGTAAAAAGTTATACGATGTATATATATATTAAAGAAACGACGACAACCCACGTTGTCGTTATTTCCTCAATGAAAGTGTCGATAGTTTTGAACCTCAAGTTCTCGACGTACACACGTCGGAATCGCGCAATCTAATATCGAAATGAAGGGCTCGAAAAATTCTATCTAATCTTATGTTCAAAAATATTTTTACTTGAGAGTAGGGCTATCTTGAGTTAGGAGGACCGGAAAAAGGAGATACCAACTCCACTACCTAGGTCACTACCCCAATAACACGTTCGTGAAATTTCATGATCAAAGGACACTCTGGTGCTCATGAAAAGGCCATCAAAGGAAAAACATGTAACCATGGTGCTACAGTAAATACTACAATTCACCGTGTAATTATTAGAAATTCATATATTTAATAAAGTTAATCATTAACCAGTTAACACTCTATGTAATCAAATAAAAATTTAGAGTAAATCATAGAGATTCTAGTGGTATGAAATTTGTGATTTTTAGACATACGGTTTCATGGATAAAATATTTTAAGCATGTTTTTCATATTAATTAACTAAAGATAATACATGCAAACACAGTATAAATCACGTAGAATCATGTATGCTATTAAGAGTTATTGAACGGATGAGAAAACCTACATGTACTATGTACTATCATCTAGTATGCTTTTTTTTATGGTGATTTTGCTTGGGAGATTGCCTACCTCTTGGCGTTTATACGGACGGAGACGTTGCAGGGAAGAAGAAGAAGAAGATGTAGTAGCAGACAGCGGTAGTCACAAGTCCTTATCGGGAAGAAGATAGAGGAGGAAGCCTTGCTTGCCCCCACACGTACGACAATAGCATCTGCACGGAAGGGTATGGAGGAAGAAGATAGCAGCTGCAGCCACAGCAGCCACCCACGCGCAGGTCTAAGAGGGAAGGAGAGGACGACGATCCTCCTTGATCGGGTGAAGGTCGACGCACTAACGGCTTACGAACAACAACAAGGTTTTCACGAACATAGCAGCAACATGGTTCCTTTGTTCGAAGAGCAAGATATTTATAGAGGAGATAAAGGTCTTTGAGAGGGTTCGAATACTATTGAGGTAAAATTTTAATCCCTGCCATGGATTGGTTACGAGCTTTCCAATTCGCTAGCTGCCTGCCGTGTATTTCATACGAAAACCCTAAGCCTCACCCTTCGAACAAGTATATGGGTTGGCTGGGTTAATAACATTGGGTTTACATGGCCCATCTTTTATAACGTTGGATTCATATTAAAGCCGATGCATAATATATACAAATATGTATCTTAGCCTATGTATTATATGCCCTTGCTTTTCTGTTAAAGCCCTTCATATGTTTACTTATATTCATCTCAAAATCGTAAGGCCCATTATACATATGTCTATATATATGCTACCTCTGCTAGTGGTTTACGGTTATAGCAAAGACCCATTTATGTGTTTATATATATATATATATATATATATATATATATATATATATATATATATATATATATATATATATATATATATATATATATATATATATATATGTCAATAGCCCATGGCCTTTCCCATATGGTTTACTTATGGGTTTAATAGGGAAGTCCACTATTCTCAACTATTGGCATGTATGCATATGTATCAACGTGGAAGCCCACTTATTCACCCATGATTATTAAGCCCATTACGTGAGTTGCATTAGTGTAAATTCTCAAAGGTCCATTATTCTAATAATAATAATAATAATAATAATTATTATTATTATTATTATTTACAAGTATACTCTTTGCTTAACATTATTGGGTTGGATTTTAATCCTTTTGAAGGAATTCTTTATAACCTTTTAATTAATATGTAGCCCCATTTTTTTAGATTATTTCTTTTATCAAAATTGTTTTTACCCATATTTGTTTTATGACGAATATGAATATCTATCCTTGTAAAAATTTCGGGGTGCTACAGTGCAGGTGCATAGCCATTTGGTGGAGGGACGTTATGGTACTGTGGCGGTTGTTGAGGCTATTGTGGCGGTGGTGGTTGCTGCGGAGCAGGATACGATGGTTGGGTAATTGGCGGAGCGATAAATTGGGGGTTGCAGGGAGGTTGCTGGAAGCGAGGTGGAGCGGATTGGTTGGGGTAGCTAACAACCTGCACTTGCTCATTCGTCTGGACTCCCTCAGTGATTGGGCCCTGGGGTTTTCTGGCGGGTTTGGGCTTCTGAGCCTCGAACATGGAGTGAATGGGGGAGTCCTTAAACTGGGTCTAGATAAACCGGGCCCTACTATACAATTAGTGCATATTAGAAATATCATTCATAGCTAAGATGTTCTGGAAGGTGGGGGTGGCATTGGAAATCAACAGCTTAACTTTCTCTTCCTCTGGAATCTGCCCGGGCACACGGGAGGCCATCTGCCTCCACCTATCAGCATAAGTTGCAAAGTCTTCATCGGCCTTCATCTTCTCGGCCACCAGGTCGGTAAAAGAGTACTCTGGGCCCACCCGGTCTTGAAATCTATGTATAAACTTTTCTTTAATGACTTTGAAACTCTCTGCCTCCTCCAGCGGCAGAGCATAGAACCACTCCAAAGCTACCCCGTCCAACGAGCGGCGGAAAAGATACACCATGAGGCGATCGTCGTATTGAAATTGCGCCGACTCATATAAGAATTCCCTCACATGAATGAAGGGGTTACCATTCCCATCGTACTTCTGGTACGTGGGGAGCTCCGACTGGGGAGGAAAATGGATGTCACAGAAATTGGGGACCGGGATATCTGCTAGAGACTATGGGCCGACCCGTTTGTGAAGGAGGTCGAGTTGCTGCTGCATGGCGGCCCACTTATCTAAAAGTTCCCGTTCCCGGGATGAAGGAGGCAAGACTGGGAGGGCAGACCCGGTATAAGGGGCCGAAGGATGGGTAGCCGAAGGGGGAAGCCCGTAAGAGGGATAATGGGCCAAAGATGGGCCCATATCCGTGTGAGCCAAGTGGGCGAAAGAAATTGGCCGGACCTACAAGAGCCTGAGGCATTGGAGAGGTGGTCCCGTAAGGATCCATGTAAGAAGGTGACAAGAGCGGGGTCTTCCCCTTATCGAGCATCTGATGGGCTGAGCTAGAAGCTTGGCCCGCCTCTGAATTGGGGAAGCGGAGGACCTCAGGCTGGACAAAGGTAAGATCGATGGGAGCAGCAGATGAGGCCCCTAGCCCACTAACCAGAGATAGAGAAGTGGCGGCAGCAGGCATGCCCTAGGAAGGAACTGAAGACGGGGCATCTGGCCCCTGTAAAACCTGGCGGAGAATATGGTCAGATCCAGCTGGGCCATCATATGGAGAATTTGGTTGGCCGAATTATGAGTAGAAGAATCAGAGGGGGAGGGTTGACTACCCTCAATAGCAATAGAGGAAAGAGGAGGGGCAGACCCCTCTCTCCCCTGCACAGTCGTGACCCTAGGCGGGTCCTCCAAGTGTCCCTGAGGAAGGGAGTCCTCACGGGAGTGAGAGAAATCGTAGGAAGACATGGTGAGGGGGAATCGAACATAGGGTTGAAATAAGAGACAAACGAGGAATTGCCCCTAGGAGAAGATCTTATGGGTGTGAAGCAACTCCACATGCAACGAGCACCTTTAACCAAAGAAATGACAACACCTAGTAAGCACCTAAACGGAGATGATTAACAACAATGCACAAACAAAGGGGAGAGAAGAGGCAACCAATAATCAATCAAGTTGCAATGATACGCCAAATTTTTATATGTTTCCCCTTTAGGAACCTTAGTGGATTCAATTAAATGAACGTTCTCTCAAGAATGGGATTCTTAGTAGGGGTGAAATGAGGACTTGGTTGACTGTAAGTTTACTCTCTCTCAGATGCGACCTAGACTCGGGGTGGTGAGGTATAACCTGCTTGGCGTCTGTGTGGGAATCCACGGCTCACGGGGACTTACGGAGGTCCTAGATAGGGTCACCTAGTCGGCTCCAAGGAATATGGAGACGAGAGGATCCCCTACCAAGGTAGGAATGCAACTACTATGGTAAAAGTGTATGATCTTATGGGCACCGGAGTGCATGCAAATTCTAGCCCGAGACTAACAAACAATGATCAAACAATGGCAATAATAGTGCAAACAAGAATGATGACCAGGGGGAAATGAGTTGCACCCAAAACAATTAATGAAATGACGAGAAATAGCACACAAATGTAAGTCTCGGGGTGCACTGTAGAAAAATAGCGATCTTATGGGAGACCACACAGGGAGAGAAAATGGTCCTAGAAAGGACCGCCGTGTGACATGGAGCAGTAATTAACAAGATGCAAAATAAACTAAATAATAACAGGAGAAATCCACGGCGAACCTGAATGAAATAGGCTGTCTGGAAAATGACTGTCGACTATATGAAACGGCCCTGTTAGGACCGCAACAAGTACCATGATAACAGAGATATAAACGGCAAGAACAAAGAGGATTAGCATACCTGAAACAGAAGAAGGCAGTCTATCGACCGACCGTAATCAACCCCAAGATAGAAAACAACCAGAAATGCAATGGAAAACCCAAGGAGACTACGAACTAACTTAAACAAGCAGGTCAACACAGTCAGAAGCATGATGGGCACAAGGTGTCCCACCGTGATCGCCAAAAAAGGGAATGTAGACATGTTTTCTTTACCTTCATAAAGAAGTATGTGGGGCTAAAGGGGAAGGTGATGTGGGTGTGTGACTAAAGTGTGAAGGAACAAATAATGCACTAAATCAGCCACCCACATGCATCGGCAAGTCGTGATCGCCACCAAAATACCTAGTGCAAACAGAGGGGCACTACGTACCTTGGAAAGGGGAGACGGATGTGGTCACTCGCCAATAAAGTGCAGCGCTGGCGCCAGAAGAAGACGGTCCTCTGGAGACCGCTGAAAAGTGAAGACGACTGAACGACAGACCGCCGCAAGCGCTGAAGTGGAACGCATGAAAAGGCCTGTTGTGGAGGTTAGACGGTCTACAGACGGCCGCACACGATAGAGAGACGGTCTGAGGAAGGCAGCACACAAAGGTACACGGTCGGAGATTAACCACACATAACCTTCAGATTCCAGGCTATGGAACTTAATCCTCCACCCCTTTCGGCCGGCCAGGAGGGATGGGCCTCGTGTTAAGACTCCTGTTAACCTGCAAAACAATGCAAACAACCAAGAAAAACAACCCAAATGAGTTTACAGAAGTGCATTATCTATGAATAGAAATGAACAACTGAGCACATAAAGGGAATGGGGGCTACCTGGGGTGGTTTTTTAACCCCTAATAGGTGTGGAAAAATAATAAGAAGGTGAAGAATGTGAGAATGACAGTGAACAATGTGAGGACAAGTAGAGGGAAATGGTGACGCAATGATGAACACATGATCAAAATGACTAAACTAAGACTCAAAACGCAAAGAAAGCAAACTACTCCCTGAACCGAAGGTTTAAATAGACGTGGAAAGCCTTCCTCCCTGACTGGACTTCGTTCGAGAATGTGGCAGCACCTCGACGCAAATTCCGGAATCTCCCCCCCTCACGAGCTTGGACTAAGGATGCTATTTATAGACCCTTGAAAGCTAGCCCGAATTAAGGGATTTCCAGCGAGAATTAGTCTCCATTTTGTAAATAAAAACCGTAGATAATATTCCCAGGAGTCCCCAGGATCAAACGGCGACTCAGAATTCACGGAGAAAAAGGTGGAGCAAACACCCATTCGGCCATGGGTGGAGAGAGAAAACCAGCCGAAGCAATGATCTTGGCCCTTGAATGCAGTTGATCGATAGACCGCCCACTAATATAAATAGTCCAATGGGCGACCGCCTATAACAAGTCGGTGGAAAATAAATAATAAGATAAATCAGGCTATTTATCCGAAGACCAACCGAATCAGCCGGCGCAGGACTCTGGATCATAAAACGACCATTCGATAGACCGCCAGACACATTAAACCGCCCATCGGGAAACCGTTTCACAAATGTTGGCGGAAATTAAATACAAAAGAGATAAACACCCATTTATCCATAAAACTGACCGACTCAGGACTCTGACTTAAAAATGGTCGTTAGATGGGTCGCCTAATCCCTAGAACGGTCTATCGAAAGACCGTGACTTAGGATGTCAGTGGAAAATAGAAAAGAGAGACAAATGCCTATTTATCGACTTTGGGCAATGAAAAATGGTCTTACACAAGACCGCCCACCCATTAAACGGTCTATCGCTAGACCGTGCCTCAGGCGGGTGATGAAAAATAAATATATAGAGTAAATAAGCCTAATCACCCTAAAAGACGAAGCTAAATCAAAGCCCATTAAGCCCAAATTCGAGAACAAGTCCCGTCAGGGAGGAAGTACCCATAAATCAAGCCCAAATAAATGCCTAAAAATAGCCCAATGAGTAATGGACAACTCGAGGCATCAAAAGTAAGGGTAAGAAAATGACTCAACTCAAAGGCAAAAAAAGGGTGTCAACAGTGACCCTTTCGAGCCTTCTCTCCCCATTGAGAGTGAGCCCACCCCTGTGCATCCCACAGTCTCGAGAGCACCACACGAGCAAATTGAGAGGATACTGGATGAGCATGTGATAGCTACATGGAGTAGGGTGTGCCAACGCTACCTTATCCGCTGGCGGGACCGTCCACCTTCTGATGATTTCTGGATCAGCCGGGAAGATCTCCAGCGCTCGATCCAGACCTGCTGGAGAACTACCAGAGCAGTGTCCCCCCTTACTCGATGGAGTCGAGTTCCAGCTGCCCTGGGAGGGTTGGTGGGGACACCACTGGACCAGTCACACGCAGCCAAGGTTGGTGGGGACACCACCGGACCAGTCACATGCAGCCGACGCCGCACCGCCCCGACACCACTAAGCTTGTGGCTCGGAGACTTGGCTTCTTGAAGACTAGGCGTCCTGAGTATTTATTTGTGTATATTGAGTATGTATTTTATTTGTGTATTGTGTGTATAATACATATATTGCTACATGTATTATTTACTTTTATTTTATTACGCCAAATATTCTATTATTTTATATTTTATTTGGCCAAGTCAAAAGTTGGTTGTTGGCTTTTATTTTATTAGGCTAGGACATGAATGTCTTTAGTTGAAAAGACTAGGGGTATTCTTGTGCTAGTGAGATATGGCCTTTCCTATATAAAGGGGGCTAGTGTAAGGCTTTTCATATGATAGATTGAATGAAAAGATTGAAACCACGTGAGAGCTCTTCCCCTCTTGCTTCCCCTTCCCTCCTTCTCCCTTGTGAGAATATAGTGATTGCCCGGTGAGAGACCGTCCGGTGTGAGACTGAGTTGCGTGAGGTAGTAGTTATCCCGTTCCGTTCACGTCATCGGAGTGCCGTCGATCCTTCCTCTGATGCCGCCGCGTCATTGCCTCTCTAAGACAAGGGATGCTGTCGGTGGCGGAATATGAGCTACAATTCTCAAGATTAGCACCATATGCTCCGCATCTTGTCAGCACAGAGCTTCTAAAGACCAACCGATTTATGGATGTGCTACATCTTGTCTTCGTCAAACAACTTGGCCCACAAAATATCTGAACCTATTCGGAGATGGTGCATAGGGCCCATTTGTGCGTGAGGACCCTCGAGAAGGTTAAGAAATTCAAGGGTAAAGGAAAAGAATCTAGCCACAAGTACGACAAGAGAGGGAAGAAAGAAGAAAAATTCAGCATCATGGGAACCTACAAATCTCGTGATAACGAGAAGAGGTCCAACAATGGCAACGGGAGCGAAAAGAGCAAGAGAGTCAAGGAGAAAGAAAAGCAAGTCACGACGACTTGCACATTCTACGAGAAGTTTGGTCATGTTGTGTCTCCTCTGGATTTGATGTATAGTTTTGATGCTGGCAACGATGTGTTTGACCTTAATTTGACTCTGGCAACATTGTTATTTTAAAGTCTTTACTTTAGTCAGAAGAAGTTCTTGTTCATAACAAGGTTGATGCATATTCATATTGTTGCATTGAAAGGTCGGTGCACATGAAGAAATCCTGCACTATAAGGTCGGTGCACATTCACTTTATAGTCTATCAGGTCGGTGCATACATTCATTCCAGTCCTGAAGGTCGGTGCATTGGTTGGTGCATATGTAGAAGTATTGCACCAGAACGTCGGTTCATATGTAGAAGTATTGCTCCATAAGGTCTGTGCATATTTGGATTCTAGAGAAAAGTTGATGCATGTCATAGAAAGGTCGATGCTAGTGAGCTAGTGACTGCAACATAGGTCAATGCATGTTATAGAAGGGTCGATGCTAGTAAGTCATCACTCTCAAGGTCGATGCACCTTGTGCATTCACTATAAAGATAGGTTGATGCACCTTGTGCATTCACTATAAAGACATGTCGATGCACCTTTATTACAGAGTCAGTTTGTCTGGCAAATAAGGTCTACCTGTATAACTCTAAGGTCGATGTTTCTATTCTAACCTACTATATGTGTTAGCTATACAGGCTAATGTATCTCATTTATGCATCGATGCTCTTGAAGAAATTTGTGCATACAGTTATATGAATTGTCTGAGCTTGTGAAGCATCTGAAACTGCATTTGCTAATAATTATTACATGCTTCATAAGTCTCATAAATCATTGATTCTGTCTTGGACAGAAAGGAAGAAACAACCCAGATCCATGCTCGAACACCTGGGTTGCATAAAGGCAGACCGCATTACTCTCACGTGGAATTTAAAGTGAAGCGGATTAAGGGCACATGATCCAAGACGGGAAGCTGAACTAACATCCTATCACGTGGATCATCTTATCTTCTACTCATGACACGTGGGCCCTCGAAGTGCGCATTCTAGATAAAATTATTGGGCGGGAGTGTGTCTTCCACGCACCCAAAATTTGAAAAGCTCATGGGACCACAGACTCGCACTCTCCTGTATAAAAAGGGATCGAGCAGTCAAATTTGAAGTAGAGTGAATACGAGAGAAGCTGATCAGAAGAGGAGAAAAGAGCTGAAAAGTAAGAGAGTTCCAGAGGTCGAGAGAGAAGAGTCTAAGAAGAGTTCGAGAGTGAAAAAGTCTGTTGCAGAGAGTAAGAAGAAAACATAGTGCCGTAAGTTTGTCTGAGAGAGAGAGAGAAGTGAGATTGAGCAGAAGAGTATTGTCTTGACTTCTGGATCAGATCCAGAGTTAGATCGCTCCAGTGGAGCTATAGTTTATTCTTTCTGTTATTGTTTTTTCATTGCCTCTGAAGTTTTCTTTTTGAAATTACTGCAAGCTGTGTATCAGCGGAGGAAGCTGTGGTGCTCAGCGACGAGGTGTGATCCTCGGACAGCAAGCTGTGTTGCTTAGCGGAAAAGCAAGTTGTGAAGCTCAACTGTTTGTAGGGATTTCATCCCTGAAGCTGTGGATCAGTGGAGTTCAAGCTGTTTGGCAGTGGAAGACTTACTCAGTTGAGTAAGGGGTGGACGTAGATCTTAAGCTCAAGATCAAACCACCTTAAAAATTGATCTATCTTGTGTGATTGCACATATCTTTTTTCTGTAACTAGATGAATGCCTAGGATCGTCTACTGTAAGTTGTTAATGCTTTCAATACATTCATCTGTTGCTTACGCCCGAGTACCCAACCTGGTTATTTGAATGTCTTCTGAATTTTCTATGCTAATTCATCATAAGTTGACATTGTCTTAAATTGTTCAGTAGATTTACCATCTTATATCTAATCTGTGATCGGTAACTCTGTGGTATATAAACTTGGCTTAGTCAGAAAGATAGATTACGTCTATCTGGAAAACTGACCTTTGCGTGAGGAGATTTTCTAATCAAACCTCCGCCAGGTACTATACTGAGTTGATTGATCTATTGGTTTTGGAGTTTTCAGTGATTGGCAGCTATTCCATAGTAGATTTCCTTATTGTTAATTCAAATTGTTTTTAGTGATTCTGTTCACGGTAGTTTCGTTTAATTCCGCATTGTTATTAACTGCTATAGAATTTGAAATTGGGGTAGATCTATTCACCCCCCCTTTAGATCACCCGTTCATCCATTCACACATCACGTGGTATCAGAGCCTAACTCTCCCTAAGGGCTTACATCCTGGAGAGATTAGTTGAAATGGATGCTAGGGGTCTAACTGTTGAGGGTCATTTCACCAGTAAGCCGCCATTCTTTGATGGAAACAACTATGCTTACTGGAAGAATCGTATGCAGGTCTTCCTTCGAGCGAAGGATTATGAAATTTGGAAGGTTATTAGTAAAGGACCTTTTGAGCTCCCTGAGGATGAGGAGGTCTGGACCAGGGAGCAGATCTGTTGGTCTACATTGAACTTGAGTCTTGTAAATGCTATGCAATGTACTCTTCACCCTACTAAATTTTCAAGAGTTTCCTCCTATTCCACAACCAAGGAAATGTGAGACAAGCTGGAGGTAATCTATGAGGGAACATCTCAGGTTAGAGAGACCACGGATAATATGTTAGTCTCAGAATATGAAGCGTTTAAGATGAAACATGATGAGTCTATATCTGAGATGTACGCCAGACTGATGGTACTCACTAATAGCTTGATGAGTCTAGGTAAGGTTTACAGTGAGTACGAACTTGTTAAAAAAATTCTTAGGTCTCTGACACCAATTTGGCACACCAAGGCCACAGTTATGGAAGAGTCTAGGAACCTAGCAACTACCACAGTAGATGAATAGTGTCTGCCTGTCTTTGAACTTTGAATGAAAGTTGTTTGATGTGTGAATAATTTCTCTTGCACTGAGTATATAAGTTGCTGCAAGTCTTGCACAGATTATCTCTGAAGTCGATGCATGGTTGTGCATATAGTCAATGTATTGAGCTAGCACTTGTTTCCCATACTTGCCTTGTATTGAGTTTTAAGTCGATGCATAGTGTAAGTTTTCAGCATGTAGTCGATGCATCTTGTGTTTAAACAGCATGAAGGTCGGTGCACCTTATGTTCAAGTTGCATGTAGGTCGGTGCGTCTTGCATATTACATATGTCAGAGTCGGTGCATCTTAATACCATATGCATACATAGTCGGTGCATCTTAAGTCAATGCATCATGATGTCAGGGGGAGTGCAGTTGAGGCTGATCTTAGTTCAACTTGTCTTATTCTCTCCTCATTCTCAGAAATTTCTATCTCATGACATCATTCACATTCAGTCTATTCTTGAAAACCTTTTGAGCTGCTCCTATGCTTAATTGTCTACTTCTATCACTCTGATTGGCTAACAGTCTTGTAACTGGTTCATTACTTTGAGCATCAGGCACTTCAATTCTTTTAAGAATCACATGTGTTTCTTGAATGAACTAAAGGTTTAATTTTAATAGACTGTAGAGTCAAAGAACTGCTCTTCAGAAAATAAGGTGATAGAAAACATTTATAGCTCTTAACCTTTGTTTCATGGTTATGATAGAAAAGGTCTTCACAATATCTGAACTTTTCAGACTTAGTGAAGTATAGGCTGGGAAAACCAGAACATGTATTGTTGTTGAACAAGTATCTCTGAAAAGTTATAAGGGCAGCATCAATAAAATCTTTAATGAAAAAGAATTGAACAAAGTGGTAGAGCAATGACTGAATTGCACTGAGAAACTGAACCCTCCATCAAAGAAGTGGAGATGACCTTATGTCATGAGGTGTTTCATGTTATCTCTGTTCACATGGTCAAATCTATAGGGCTGATTTCACTGAGTAACTAGGGGTACTGGCATCTGATAAACATGTACCCTTAATGTCAAAGGTGTAAATCATCTTGGTAGTTTTTGATCAGAGGTAGATATAGTAGTTTATGCCTAGTAACTGGGGGTACTTGCGTTTAACTCACGTGTACACCTAATGTCAACAGCATAAATGACACTTGTCTGTTCACTAAGTTCAGATTAGAAATGAAAAAGAAATGCTGTAACCCTTCTCATGCACAATGTTATGAAGTATCAATTAGTTCATCTTAATACAAATTCAGGTTACTCCCCTTGATAGTCATTGTTTCTGAAATAAGTAAGATATAGTCTTGACCTAGTCTAGTATAGTCATGTGACTTAGGTTAATTGCTATAAATGGACACTATGACCATATTTCAGAAACTCAGTGATTTAACTCTACCTTCTATAACTGTTAAACCTGAACTTACTCAAGAATGCATAATAATTGATTCTTATGAATAAAGGTTGTTCATGATCTACTTATATTCTGAACCAATGCATAGAATGTCATCTAGTCTATCTCTTCTACCCTTCCAATATCCCTTCCTCCTTATTTGCTGATGGCAAAGGGGGAGAGTTTATTGTCTTCTTCCCTTCCTTCCTTATGACATAGGGGGAGAGATTGCATTCTGATGGCAAAGGGGGAGTAAGTATAAAGGAGAGTCAATCTATGTGTTTAGGGGGAGACTCTGTAATGGTGTTTGAGAGAAGGGATGAGAGAGAGAGAGAGAGTCAGAAATTCAGGGGGAGCATCTTAAAGGATTCATTCAGGGAGAAAGTCTGCATATAGTGTCTACACTTGCATGCATGTCATCTGACTGTGATTAATGATTCATAAAAATACATCATTCTTGATGCATTTACTTTTGGTGTTGTCATCATCAAAAAGGGAGAGATTGTTGGGACTCCTCTGGTTTGATAAGCAGTATGTGCACTACTTTGTGCTGAAATGTTTTGATGATTGACAATAGTTTTTTTGATGATTAGCAACAGTAGTGCTTGACTTTGTTCACTGCATAATTGACTTTAACAAATTTACTCTGAAATGATGTTGGGTGTATCTTGATGAAATTTATATGTCAGATGCTCACATAAGTGTTGTCTGCATGTTTACACTTAGGCTGTGCATAAGATTAAAGGCGGTGCAACACTTAGTCGTGTCTGCATTGAGTCATTGCAACCTAGTTGTAGCACGCGACTAAGTCCATGCATAGTCCATGCATGCGTTCACCAAGTCAGTGCTAGGCTTGTTGCTGCACACGATCTAGAGTCTGTGCAGGTCTTGTGGCAGCACGCGACCAAGTCCGTGCATGCTTAAGTCTAGGCAAAGCAAGTCAGTGCAACTTATGCACCGTGCACTAAGTCTGTGCAACATTTATCATCTGCCCTAACTAAGTCTAAGCAAGGCTGCTCACGCTCACATCAAGTCGTGCATGCATACATAAAGTCGGTGCAAGCCATGTTGCTGCACACGACCAAGTCAGTGCAAGCGTCATCCAAGCATTAGTCAAGTCGATGCACTGACAGTTGTTGCTCGAAACTAAGTCCGTGCATGCTTATGTCTAGGCACATAAAGTCTGTGCAATACGTCTTAGGCAACTCGGTGCATAAGAGCTCATGCATTCAGTGTTTGCACATTAAGTCTGTGCAAGTCAAGCATGCTGCATAAGTAAGTCTGTGCAACCTTTGCACATCACATGATCTAAGTCTAAGCAATGTTGCTATCGGCACATTGAGTCAGTGCGAGGTTTGCACTTTGCATATACGCACTCAGTGCATTACTGCATGTCACACACATATAGTCTGTGCACATCCACTAGGTCAATAAAACAAGTCTGTGCATCAGTTCAATGTGTGAACACTTGACTCAGTGCATATGTGTTCATACGTTATATCGAGTTTGTGGAGTCTGTGCACATTTAGTTCAAAGCTCTAATTAACTGTGTGCATCTTTCTACTATCTTTCATATTGTTTCAAGCTGACATTAAGTCTGACCTTAACAGGATATCTGCTCGAGGAGTTTAAGAAAGGCACGTGATCCAAGAATGGAGGAGGTGCCAAGATGATGCCACGTGGCCTGACTACTCCAGATCTGGATAAGGCTTTGGGCGGGAATTGTGGCGAGCACACGCCCTACCTTCTGCTGCTTCCTATAAATAAGGAGAGTCTTCTTCAAGAGAAGACAGATCGTGATTGTGATATCGAGAGAAAAAGCAGAAAGAGTTAGAGCCAGCACGATCCAGAGAAAAGAAGAAAGAGTAGCAGATCTAAGAAGAGAGTTTGAGAAGTGAGAGATCTGAAAGTCTGAGAGAGTTTTGTATATCAGTTTCCTGGTTCAGAACCGGAACTGATTTTGCTCATTGTTGAGCTATATTCCCTTCGTGGGTTTTCTGTTTCTTCGTTTGTTTCTCTTCGTTTTAAGAAACTCTTGTTCAAGCTGTTTCTCAGCAGAGGTTAAGCTGTAATTCCTCAGCTGTTGCAGAGGTGTGGTATCCTCTGGTCGGGTGAAGCTGTAATTCCCCAGTGGTTGCAGAGGAGGACTCCTCTTGTTCGGGGTAAGCTGTAAGGCCCAGGGGTTTGTAGGGTTTTCACCCGAAGCTGTGGATCAACAGATTAAGCTGTGCATCAGCGGGAAACCACACTCTGGTTGGAGTGTGGGGTGGACGTAGACCTCGGGTTTGAGATCGAACCACCTTAAAAATTCATTGTCTACTGTGTGATTGCCTTGTGGTTTGTGCTCATCTCTATTTAGTTTCATCGTCTAGTAGATGAATGTTTAAGATCGTCTGTGTGCTGATCTTCTAGACTTGCTATAGTTCGATTGCGTTTGAGTGTTCTTCTTCGTCCTACAGTAGCTTGATTTTATTCCACAACTGTTCCTACTGTAGTCGGTTTCTATTGGGTGATCGATCTATTCACCCCCCTCTAGATCATCAATAGATTCTTGTCTATTGGTATCAGCGTGTCCATCTATTCTATCAGTTGGTATCAGAGCCTAACTCTTATGCAGGGATCAACGTCCTGAAGAGAAACGGCCATGGATGCAAGAGGGATGATGGCTGAAGGACATTCCACCACGAAGCCCCCATACTTTGACGGTTCGAACTACGCATACTGGAAGAATCGTATGCAAGTCTTTCTGAGGGTGAAGGACTATGATATTTGGAAGATGGTCAGTAAAGGACCATTCAAGCTGTATCCTAATGAGGATGTATAGACGAGAGAGGAGATCAAGAAATCTACTCTCAGCTGGCGCGCCATCAATGCCATTCAGTGCACTCTACATCCTATGGAATTTTCAAGAGTTTCGTCATGTGCCACAACGAAAGAGATGTGGGATAAGCTGGAGGTTATCTACGAGGGAACCTCTCAGGTGAGGGAGACCAAGGCGAACTTGCTGGTCTCAGAATATGAAGCCTTCAGGATGAAGCCCAGCGAGACCATCACCGAGATGTACGCGCGTCTTACCCTCATCACCAATGATCTTAGAAGTCTGGGGAAAAACTATTCTGATTATGAAATCGTGAGGAAGATTCTTCGGTCCCTGACTCCAGTCTGGCACACGAAAGCTACTATTATAGAGGAGTCAAGGGATCTTCAGAACATGAAGGTGGACGAGTTGATTGGCTCGTTAATGACCTACAAGATGAATCTTCCCAAGACCAAGGAGTTGGAGAAGAAGAAAAAGCCCATTGCTCTGAAGGCCAACTCCAATAGATCAAGCAGATCCAGCCATAGTGGATCATCGAGCGATCAGAGCTTCTCTGGGTCAGAAATTGAAGGAGATCAGCTTGCAATGATGACCAGAGAGTTTAGAAGATTTTTGAGGAAAGAAGGAAGAAATTTCGGCCGAAGACAGTATGGTGGCAGGAGACAAACGAGGTATAAATCTAACCTTGCCAAGAAAATTGACACTAATGTTTGCTATCATTGCAGGAAGGCTGGACACATGAAGGCAGACTGTCCGGAGCTCCAAAAGCTCAAGGAGAAGTCAAAGAAGAAAGCTCCCAAAGGAAAGGCGATGGTGAGCACATGGAGCGACGAGGACGAGGGCACATTAAGCTGCACATCTGAGAGCGAGGTCGAAGAAAAGCCCATCTGCCTGATGGCAAAAGATGATGAAGAAAATGAAGAAGACTATGATGAGGTATCCTCTCCATTTGGGCATTACACTATTTCTGATTGGGAAGATGCCCATGGAGATTTGCTAGATAAAGTTGATGACATTAGAAAGGAAAATAGACACTTAAAGAAAAATGTTAATTCTCTGATGAATGACAAAACCATGTCTGACAAAATTGCATGTTTACAATCAGAGAATGATAGGTTGAAAAGTGCATCTTCTGAATTTGATGATCTGAATAGTGCTTTGATTAATTCTAGAAATGAAAATGAGTCTCTGAAAAATGTGATTGATGATTTAAAATTGAGACTGCAAAAATTTGAAAACGAAATGAAAATTGCTAGTGAAAAATATGAAGTTGTGCTGGGTGTCAATAATGAACTGAAGAAATCAATTGAACACCTATAAAATCAAAATGATGATAAAAAGAAAATAATTGAGAATATGACCCAAGGCACTAAGAAATTGAATGCTCTATTGGCGTCTAAAGTGAATTTCAAAAAAGATGGTCTCGGTTATAACCCCACTGCTAAAAAGAGTTTAGCATTGAAAACAATTTCATTTGTTGCTAAAAAGGAGAAGAGACCTCTCATTAAAATGTCCAATGTAAATTCTGCTGTTAAAAATGTTAATTCCAAAATTCCCAGTGCTCAGGACAAGGGCAAGCATAAGATGGGTAAGTCTAGCCATGATAGTACATACTACCCTATTCCTCAGGGTAAGTCTCAGGTTAGGGGTCAACCTTCACGCACACCTAAACTCCAGGCTAGGGTCCCACCAGCTGTTCAGAAGAAGAGTCAACCCCCACCCATGCAGAAGTCAGGTGGGTCTAGGGTGCAAGGGAGACAGAATCCTGTAAGATGTCAATCAAGCCAGATCCACCAGCCCAAAGTTTAGATTTTCCATTATACACAGCCACAACAAATCTATAGGACTGGATGGAATAGAGTGCAGGGGAGGTCTGGATATCAGTCATATCCAATTCAGAGTTACAGACCTCAGGCTAGGAACTGGGTTAGGCAAGCTAGGACATGGGCTCCTAGGAAGCAAACCCCTCTTAGTCAGCCTAGGACCAACACATGTCACAACTATCTGAATGCTCATTGGCCTAGGCACTGGCACAAACAAACTCAAGCTGCTAATAACAATAGTGCCATGACACACAAAAAGAAAAGAAAAGCTCAGACTGCTAATGCTAGAAACAAGAACAACAATGAAAGGAATGTCAACAAATCCACCAAACAAACAACTTTTAAACAAATGTGGATTCCTACAAACTTGTTGTCTTGTTTAAGTAGCTCTTCATCTGCTCTGGAGCCCAAATATTTTTGGGTTCCAAACTTTTCTCTATGACTATGATTACAGGTATGCCTGGAAGCCAAGCACAACATGTGGTACCTGGATAGTGGCTTCTCCAGGCATATGACAGGAGACAAGGATAGATTCTGCATGCTGACAGAGAAGAATGGAGGCCTTGTCACCTTCGGAGAAAATACTAAGGGTAAAATCACCGGGTCAGGTAAGGTAGGTAAGTGCACTACCTGCTGCATTGAGAAGGTTATGCTGGTTGATGGTCTTGCTTACAACTTGCTCAGTATCAGCCAGCTATGTGATAAAGGGCATAGCGTTGTTTTTGATCCCCAATGCTGTAGAATTTATGAACCCGATTCTGATGTAGTTAAATTTTCTGGTAAAAGAGTGAATAACATTTATTTGGTAGATCTAGATGATATTGCTCATTCTAATCTATGCCTCACTGCTAATAAAGATGATTTAGCATTTTTGTGACATCGTAGATTAGGACATGCTAGTTATACTGTCTTGCATAAACTTAATAAACATAGCATGGTTAGAGGACTTCCTGAAATTTCATTTAAAAAGGAAAATAAAATCTATGATGCATGTACATAGTCCAAGCAAACTAGGAAGTCATTCAAGTCTAGAACTGAAAACATGTCTTCCAAACCTTATGAGTTGATACACATGGACCTTTTTGGACCAACTAGATCAGTCAGCTTATCAGGTAGGAGATATGGGTATGTATTAGTGGATGACTTCTCTAAATATACTTGGGTCTTTTTCATCTCACACAAAAATGATGCATTTTCTGAATTTCAGGAGTTCTACTTGAAAATAAAATAGAAAAATAAAAATTCAATTGAAAATATTTTGGCTGATCATGGAGGTGAGTTTGAAAACTCACAATTTGGTGAATTTTGCAGGGTCAATAGAATTACTCATTGGTTCTTCTCACCAAGGACACCAGAGCAAAATGGAGTGGTGGAGAGGAGAAACCGGACACTTGTGGAGATGGCCCGTACACTCCTAGTTGAAGGAGGCCTATCAAGAAAGTTTTGGACAGAGGCAGTCAACACTGCATGCCATGTAATTAACTGAGCCATGGTAAGGCCGTTTACTCAGAAAACACCTTATGAGATTTTAAAAGGTAAGAAGCCTTCAATTGCTCATTTCAAGGTCTTTGGATGTAAGTGTTTTATTCATGTTAACGATAAAAGAGACCTTGATAAATTTGATCCTAAAAGTGATCCAGGAATTTTCCTTGGATATTCTGAAAATACTAGAGCATATAGGGTGTACAACCTTAATTCTAGAACTGTTGAGGAATCTCCAAACATTGTCTTTGATGAGTCCCTAAATAAGTCTGATGTTGGTCGATGTAGGAAAGAAGATGATGGAGAAATTCTGAAGGAAGGAAACTCTGCAGACCAATCATATAATGAAGAAGAACCTAAAGAAATAATGCAGAGGAGCCTGCTGTTCTGGGGGAGGTAAATGAAGGTCAAGGTAACCAGGTTATCAATATCAGATTTTTAAGAGATCATCCAGTAAATAATGTCATTGGTAACTTAAATGAACCCCCTAGGACTAGAGGCTACTTTAGAGCACATCATGAATTAAATGCATATGCATTGGTTTCTCATGTTGAACCCAAATCCATTGACAGTGCCCTCAAAGATGTGCATTGGATCAATGCCATGCACGAGGAGCTTAATCAATTTGACAGGAACAATGTGTGGCATCTGGTCCCACCTCCTGATCATGGGACTGTCATTGGGACAAAATGAGTTTTTAGGAATAAAACTGATGAGCTAGGTAATGTAGTTAAAAATAAAGCCAGACTTGTTGCTCAGGGGTACAATCAAGAATTTGGAATTGACTTTGAAGAGTCATTTGCCCCTGTAGCCAGGTTAGAGGCAATTAGAATAGTTTTGGCTTATGCATGCTCATTAGGAATAACTCTCCAGCAGATGGATGTTAAATCTGCTTTCCTCAATGGGGAAATAAAATAGGATGTCTTTGTGAGACAACCTCCTGACTTTGAATGTTTAGATTTCCCTAATTATGTTTATAAGTTGAATAAAGCTCTTTATGGCTTGGAGCAAGCTCCCAGAGCTTGATATGACAGGCTTAGCAAATTCCTTACCGAGAAGAAGTTCATAAGAGGTGAGGTTGACCAAACGTTGTTCACCACTCTAGGACTAAGCATATCAAGATTAAACACCATTTTCTTAGAGATACAATGAGCAAGAGTGAAATTGAATTAGTCTTTGTTGAAACTAAAAAATAAGTTACTGATATTTTTACTAAATCCCTTGGAAATGAAAGATTTAAATATCTAAGAAGAGAATTGGGGCTTTGTAAATTTCAGCAAGAACATGACTAATTTCATTCTTGAATTGTCTTCTGAAATGCTTGCTATAATAGTGTCTGCCTGTCTTTGAACTTTGAATGAAAGTTGTTTGATGTGTGAATAATTTCTCTTGCACTGAGTATATAAGTTGCTGCAAGTCTTGCACAGATTATCTCTGAAGTCGATGCATGGTTGTGCATATAGTCAATGTATTGAGCTAGCACTTGTTTCCCATACTTGCCTTGTATTGAGTTTTAAGTCGATGCATAGTGTAAGTTTTCAGCATGTAGTCGATGCATCTTGTGTTTAAACAGCATGAAGGTCGGTGCACCTTATGTTCAAGTTGCATGTAGGTCGGTGCGTCTTGCATATTACATATGTCAGAGTCGGTGCATCTTAATACCATATGCATACATAGTCGGTGCATCTTAAGTCAATGCATCATGATGTCAGGGGGAGTGCAGTTGAGGCTGATCTTAGTTCAACTTGTCTTATTCTCTCCTCATTCTCAGAAATTTCTATCTCATGACATCATTCACATTCAGTCTATTCTTGAAAACCTTTTGAGCTGCTCCTATGCTTAATTGTCTACTTCTATCACTCTGATTGGCTAACAGTCTTGTAACTGGTTCATTACTTTGAGCATCAGGCACTTCAATTCTTTTAAGAATCACATGTGTTTCTTGAATGAACTAAAGGTTTAATTTTAATAGACTGTAGAGTCAAAGAACTGCTCTTCAGAAAATAAGGTGATAGAAAACATTTATAGCTCTTAACCTTTGTTTCATGGTTATGATAGAAAAGGTCTTCACAATATCTGAACTTTTCAGACTTAGTGAAGTATAGGCTGGGAAAACCAGAACATGTATTGTTGTTGAACAAGTATCTCTGAAAAGTTATAAGGGCAGCATCAATAAAATCTTTAATGAAAAAGAATTGAACAAAGTGGTAGAGCAATGACTGAATTGCACTGAGAAACTGAACCCTCCATCAAAGAAGTGGAGATGACCTTATGTCATGAGGTGTTTCATGTTATCTCTGTTCACATGGTCAAATCTATAGGGCTGATTTCACTGAGTAACTAGGGGTACTGGCATCTGATAAACATGTACCCTTAATGTCAAAGGTGTAAATCATCTTGGTAGTTTTTGATCAGAGGTAGATATAGTAGTTTATGCCTAGTAACTGGGGGTACTTGCGTTTAACTCACGTGTACACCTAATGTCAACAGCATAAATGACACTTGTCTGTTCACTAAGTTCAGATTAGAAATGAAAAAGAAATGCTGTAACCCTTCTCATGCACAATGTTATGAAGTATCAATTAGTTCATCTTAATACAAATTCAGGTTACTCCCCTTGATAGTCATTGTTTCTGAAATAAGTAAGATATAGTCTTGACCTAGTCTAGTATAGTCATGTGACTTAGGTTAATTGCTATAAATGGACACTATGACCATATTTCAGAAACTCAGTGATTTAACTCTACCTTCTATAACTGTTAAACCTGAACTTACTCAAGAATGCATAATAATTGATTCTTATGAATAAAGGTTGTTCATGATCTACTTATATTCTGAACCAATGCATAGAATGTCATCTAGTCTATCTCTTCTACCCTTCCAATATCCCTTCCTCCTTATTTGCTGATGGCAAAGGGGGAGAGTTTATTGTCTTCTTCCCTTCCTTCCTTATGACATAGGGGGAGAGATTGCATTCTGATGGCAAAGGGGGAGTAAGTATAAAGGAGAGTCAATCTATGTGTTTAGGGGGAGACTCTGTAATGGTGTTTGAGAGAAGGGATGAGAGAGAGAGAGAGAGTCAGAAATTCAGGGGGAGCATCTTAAAGGATTCATTCAGGGAGAAAGTCTGCATATAGTGTCTACACTTGCATGCATGTCATCTGACTGTGATTAATGATTCATAAAAATACATCATTCTTGATGCATTTACTTTTGGTGTTGTCATCATCAAAAAGGGAGAGATTGTTGGGACTCCTCTGGTTTGATAAGCAGTATGTGCACTACTTTGTGCTGAAATGTTTTGATGATTGACAATAGTTTTTTTGATGATTAGCAACAGTAGTGCTTGACTTTGTTCACTGCATAATTGACTTTAACAAATTTACTCTGAAATGATGTTGGGTGTATCTTGATGAAATTTATATGTCAGATGCTCACATAAGTGTTGTCTGCATGTTTACACTTAGGCTGTGCATAAGATTAAAGGCGGTGCAACACTTAGTCGTGTCTGCATTGAGTCATTGCAACCTAGTTGTAGCACGCGACTAAGTCCATGCATAGTCCATGCATGCGTTCACCAAGTCAGTGCTAGGCTTGTTGCTGCACACGATCTAGAGTCTGTGCAGGTCTTGTGGCAGCACGCGACCAAGTCCGTGCATGCTTAAGTCTAGGCAAAGCAAGTTAGTGCAACTTATGCACCATGCACTAAGTCTGTGCAACATTTATCATCTGTCCTAACTAAGTCTAAGCAAGGCTGCTCACGCTCACATCAAGTCTGTGCATGCATACATAAAGTTGGTGCAAGCCATGTTGCTGTACACGACCAAGTCAGTGCAAGCGTCATCCAAGCATTAGTCAAGTCGATGCACTGACAATTGTTGCTCGAAACTAAGTCCGTGCATGCTTATGTCTAGGCACATAAAGTCTGTGCAATACGTCTGAGGCAACTCGGTGCATAAGAGCTCATGCATTCAGTGTTTGCACATTAAGTCTGTGCAAGTCAAGCATGCTGCATAAGTAAGTCTGTGCAACCTTTGCACATCACATGATCTAAGTCTAAGCAATGTTGCTATCGGCACATTGAGTCAGTGCGAGGTTTGCACTTTGCATATATGCACTCAGTGCATTACTGCATGTCACACACATATAGTCTGTGCACATCCACTAGGTCAATAAAACAAGTCTGTGCATTAGTTCAATGTGTGAACACTTGACTCAGTGCAAATGTGTTCATACGTTATATCGAGTTTGTGGAGTCTGTGCACATTTAGTTCAAAGCTCTAATTAACTGTGTGCATCTTTCTACTATCTTTCAGATTGTTTCAAGCTGACATTAAGTCTGATGTTAACGGGATATCTGCTCGAGGAGTTTAAGAAAGGCACGTGATCCAAGAATGGAGGAGGCGCCAAGATGATGCCACGTGGCCTGACTACTCCAGATCTGGATAAGGCGTTGGGCGGGAATTGTGGCGAGCACACTCCCTACCTTCTGCTGCTTCCTATAAATAAGGAGAGTCTTCTTCAAGAGAAGATAGATCGTGATTGTGATATCGAGAGAAAACGTAGAAAGAGTTAGAGCCAGCACGATCTAGAGAAAAGAAGAAAGAGTAGCAGATCTAAGAAGAGAGTTTGAGAAGTGAGAGATCTGAAAGTCTGAGAGAGTTTTGTATATCAGTTTCCTGGTTCAGAACCGGAACTGATTTTGCTCATTGTTTAGCTATATTCTCTTCGTGGGTTTTCTGTTTCTTCGTTTGTTTCTCTTCGTTTTAAGAAACTCTTGTTCAAGCTGTTTCTCAACAGAGGTTAAGCTGCAATTCCTCAACTGTTGCAGAGGTGTGGTATCCTCTGGTCGGGTGAAGCTGTAATTCCCCAGTGGTTGCAGAGGAGGACTCCTCTTGTCGGGGTAAGCTGTAAGGCCCAATGGTTTGTAGGGGTTTCACCCCGAAGCTGTGGATCAGCAGGTTAAGCTGTGTATCAACGGGAAATCACACTCTAGTTGGAGTGTGGGGTGGACGTAGACCTCGGGTTTGAGGTCGAACCACCTTAAAAATTCATTGTCTACTGTGTGATTGCCTTGTGGTTTGTGCTCATCTCTATTTAGTTTCATCGTCCAGTAGATGAATGCTTAAGACCGTCTATGTGCTGATCTTCTAGACTTGCTATAGTTCAATTGTGTTTGAGTGTTCTTCTTCGTCCTACAGCAGCTTGATTTTATTCCGCAACTGTTCCTGCTGTAGTCAGTTTCTATTGGGTGATCGATCTATTCACCCCCCCTCTAGATCATCTATAGATTCTTATCTATTGGTATCAGAGCGTCCATCTATTCTATCTGGGAGATGATGAAGAGGTAACTTCCCCTTTCGAGAACTTTACAAACAGTGACTGGGAAGAAGCCTATGCAGAGATTTTAGATAAATATGATGAGGTGGGTAGAGAGAATAGGCATCTGAAAAGAAAGAGAAACTCTTTAGTGAATGATACATCTTTGAATGACAAAATTGCATGCCTAAAAATAGAAAACTGTAGTTTGAAGAATTCTCTTGTTGAATGTGAAAATTTCAAAACTGTCTTGACTGACATGAGGTATGAAAATGAACACTTGAAAAATACCATTGATGAATTAAAAATCAGAATGCAAAAATTTGAGGAAGAAACTAGAATTGCAAATGAAAAATATGATGCTGTTAATAGTGTGAATAAAGAATTGAAAAAGACAATTGAGAACTTTGAAAAAGAAAATAAGGATAAACAACATTCCCTTGAAGGTATGACACAGGGAACTGAAAATTTGAATGCCATTTTGGGAACAAAGGTAAACTTCAGAAGGGAAGGATTGTGTTTTAACCCAACTAATAAGAAACGGTTTGATGTTTAGACCATTTCTTTTGTTGAACCCCGTGCACAACCGTGTATTAAGAAATTTTGATGATGAACTAAATACCATGTGATTGTTCTCCATGTAAACATTTTGCATATGTAGTTTGTGGATTTGAAATGAACTGAGCAAACTCCATTTGATTAAATGGCTAGTGACATGGTCAATTGATTTGATGAAGTTAACTGACGTGTGTTTTGAATTGTTTACAGGAGTTAGTGAGAAAGGAAAGTCTCCGAACAAATTGGGTGAAATTCTTCTAACTCTTCCCTAGTTGATTCGGATGGGATTCAAGCTATTGTGATAGCTATCATGCGGTGTAAAGAATGGGAATGAGCATATAGACCACATTGGATATCTTCCAATTGGATCTTCACATGCATGTGGACCAACAAAATGGTAAGTTGCTTTGGTTGAATGGTAGGAGGAGGTTTATTGTGAAAAATGGATGGACATCTCTCAAGGTAATTCCCTAACAATCTCTAATTGGTATATCTATGATTTGGGGGAGGCAATTCTCATTTCTTTCATCCTTGCATGTGTCCTTATTGTCTCATGTATTTAGGATTACCCCTTTGTGTGTTTTCTTATAGCTTGTTATGTCAGGAAAAGTGTCGACCCCATGGGTCGACACTTTGTCCAGGGGTCTGCTGTTTTCAGCTGGCCCTCTTATGTCTTTGAATGTTGGGATAAAAAGTTGACCCAATGGGTCGACCTTTTTATCGCTCGGTTCTGTCTGGGTTTGTTTTTCAGAATCCAGGACATAAGTGTCGACCCACAAGGTCGACACTTATTCCAGGTCTTTCTGCCGTGGCTTGTTTCTTTGTCACAGGCAGAAAGTGTCGACCCCATGGGTCGACACTTTCTTCGCTGGGTGTTGTTTCGGCCTTTGTTCTGTCTTGCCTGATTGCGAGTGTCGACCTTGAGGGTCGACACTTTCCGGCGACCGAAAAATACGCCGGTTCGCGCGGCGGCCGGTGCCCTAGCTCGATCCCATCTTTTTATGCCCTATTGTGATTGGTCCTTGGGGGATAATATCCTCCACGTGGCCGCCCATTCCTTTTGGGTATAAATCGAATGAGATAGGGTTTCTTGAAGAGAGAGGAAAGCATTGAATGATATATACATTTTTGGGGTTTTGCAGGGAGAGAGGCCGGAGCGGTGTTGAAGCTTCTTCCCATGTCATGTTGAGCTCGATTCAAGGTTGAAGACTATCGTCTTCCACCTTCCAGAAGCCATCTTGTTGAAGAACGATGGCTGCACCATCACCATGTCACCCAATCGGCAGAACGTGATTCAAGAGGAAGAGGAAAGGATTTGATCTTCATCTTCCTCCATCCTTCAGAAATGAACCTGCTGAAGCATCATCGTCCATCCTCTTCCCACAGTCTAGTCTGCTCAAGTCATTAAAGAAGTCAAGGCTATCATCCTCCAGCCAGGAGTTCCCTCAACCCTGTCCTTATTCTTGTTTGCAGCAGTCTAGTGTTTAGTTGATGTCCAGTGAGATTGCATTGAAGATTTATGTTCATTGAGCTTGCTTGTATATCTGTAATCACTCCTTAAACTAAGACTAATTGTGTGTGTGTTCGGAGCGATAACTCCGAGTGTGGAATCACTGTTGGGGTGCGTCCCCCGTCTTGGTGTGTGTGTGTGGTGCTGAGCACCGTGTTGAGGGTTCACCCTCGTGTGTGTGCTGCATTGCAGCGTGTTTAGCTTTGTGCTCGTGTGTGTGCTGCATTGCAGCGTGTTTAGCTTTGTGCTCGTGTGTGTGGTTTGCTGCCGTCGTGCAGCGTGTGGTGTATTTGGGGTTCATCCCCGTGTGCTACCTTGGGTAGCGTGTTAGTGAAGCCTCATCGAGATGGTGAGGGGTGGACATAGGGTACCCGTCGTGGTCCCAAACCACCTTAAATTTGCTGTGCACGTGTGATTGGTTGTGTGTATGCTCCTTATCCTCTACCACCATTCACAGGATGGATTATTAATCATGTTGTTCATCGATGCTAGTTTTGTCTGAGCATACGGCTATTTAATTGTGCTAATTCCCCGTGTGCGATGTTATCTCTTGCACGTTTGTTGAGGTTTGATTGAGAAGCTTTCAAGTTATTTTAATTGGACTTAATTTTTAGAGAGGGATCTATTCACCCCCCCTCTAGATCCATGTCGCTACACTGTGGGACCCAACAATTGGTATCAGAGCCCGGCTTTGTTATATTAGATCAAACGATCTTCAGAGGGATCCTAGTGTATTTTTGAATGATGAATGCTTCTTCAGATATTGCTTCTTTGACTTCCTTACCCTTTTATAATGGTGATGACTTTAACTCATGGCTGGGAAGAATGTGTAGGACCATAAATTCAATTGATCCAAATTTATGGAAGTTAGTTAATGATGGTCCTCATAAGTTGCCTCGGGATGAGACCAAGTGGTCCAACCGAGATAGACTAAAGTGTCATGAAAATGCTACAATTTTGAGGTTGATGAAAAATTCTGTCAATGCTAACAGGTTCACGTTTGTCTCCTCTTGCAGAACCGCCAAAGAACTTATGGACAAATTGATGCTAGCTCAAGAGAAGCAAGGACTAAAGGGATTAATGGCCGATGATATTTATCAGACTTGTGATGAAAGTGCTGAGGAGGTAAGCTCTAAATCCGATGAAGACAAATTGTCTTTTGAAGAATTGGTAGATGCTTATGAAGAATTATCATAAAAATATAAAAAGGTAAAATGTGAAAACAAAGCTTTGAAGAAGAAGTCTAATGAAAATATCCATGATAATTCCTCTTGTGTGAAATGCATTGATCTAAGTTCAAAAATTGAAGAACTGGAAAAAGAAAATGAACTCTTGGCATGTAAAGTTACCTTGCTTGAGAAAAGTGAAAGAACTCTAAAGAACAAGTTAGATTCATTGTTGGATGATGAAAAAATGTTTGATAAACTACTTGACTCTGAAATTGATGCCAAGTCCCTTCTGGACAAAAGTGAGAAATCTGAGAAAGAAAATGATTTGTTAAAATCTGAACTTGAAAAATTAAAGCAATTGAATAGGACCATGTGTGAAAGACTTTTGACATTTTAAAAAGACAAGTCCATGGTCTCTCAAGAGAGTGAGAATGTAAGAATTCTAGAATAGGAAATAGAATCTTACAAGACAATAAATGCCACTCTAAATGAAAAGGTCAATTCCTGTTTTATATCAGATTATCTCATATGAACTTCATGTAGCATCTCTTCAATCTGCGATTTCTGACTTGAATAGGTCATTGGGCAAATTCATGAGTGGGGAGGAGAATCAAAACAAACTCTTGGGAACTAAGGTGAACTTCCAAAGGGAAGGACTAGGATACAATCCTAGTAAAAAGGAATCATTTAATCTGAAAATAAAAACTTCATTTGTGCATGCTTCTAGTTCCTCAAGTACACCAAACACTTCTTCATCTGTCAAACAAAAGTCCCTTATGCATGCAAAGAAATTTGATGTGAAACACTATGCTCAAAAACAAAACAATGCATCATGTCACTATTGTGGTGAGTTTGGACATCTAATGCATGATTGTAGTTTAATGAAAGAGGATGACTTGAATGCTTGTAAGATGCATGACAATAGATTTCAAGCTGATCAGAAAAGAAAAGTTGAATGTTTTCATTGTGGGAAAATGGGCCATACTATGAAAAATTGTTGGTTGTTAAATGTGAAATCCAGATTTCATAATCAAAATCAAAGACCCCCCAGATATTCACAAAATTCCAATGCTTATGTTCAACGAAAGAAATTGAAACCACGTATGTATTGTCATTACTGTGGTTATGTGGGACATCTCATGAATGATTGCTCGTTATTGCACCTTGCCGATCTGAATGCAAGGAAAATGTGGAAAGCTACAAGTCATGGTGCAGCTAACCCCCAGGGACCCAAGATGACTTGGGTTCCCAAAACCTCAAAGTGAAAATCTTGTTTTGCAGGGATGCCTTGTGATGAAAGAAGTTGTCAATAGAATAAAACTCTTCCAAGGTAAGAAATTGATGAGCCAATGTGGTAATACATTCCACTTTTACTTTCGCATGTGACAATAATCTTTTGCAACTGTTCATAGAGTTACCTCTAGCTACACTCGTCTCTTTTTGTGAATAAAAGTTGAATTTTACACACAGAGCACACACATCTTACATCCATACAAATCACATCTTTTTGCATACTTGTGAATACAAATAAAAATTTAATCATTTGTCACCTTGATGTACAGACTCGCATATATTTCATATTCGTGTGCATAAATGCCATGATTCACCGGTATATAAAATGACGTCAGTGGAAAGGTGGATTAAGTCCACCTGGAAGCTTTCGTTATACGTGAGTGTGGTCTTCAGACCTACGTCCTCCGCCACGTACCGGTAATCAACTCACTTGAATACACCATTTTGACATGCTTGAGTGTATATCATATACATTCGTTTCTTTTTGAACTCTTCTACGACCGAACAACCTTGTTAAATAAATTTGCAATGATCCAGGCATGAATGCCTCATGACACATTTTAACAAGGTCATTTTGATTTTTCAACCGTGCATACACTTAGGGGGGAGACAAAATCTTGAAAAGGCTAATTCATGTTCTACTATCTGTTCAATCACTCACTTCATATGAAACCTTGATACAACTGACTTCATTCAATAAGGATCTCTGGTATTCCACTAAACACTTTTAAGGATTCTTAAACCCCTACATTAAAGTCAAGTGACTCGTGAGGAAAAAGCTGTCAGTCCCACTAAAAATTGAATAAGTGTGATTTGACATCGAGTACATCGGGAATCCCCCCTGAAATAAAGGAGAAAAATCGCATCGGAAAGTGTCTTATCCACATTATCATAAATGACGATATCGAGTAGCCGAGAACTGCCCCTGAGACAAAGGGCATGCCTCATGTCAAAAGGCCAGTCATGTTGCTATTTAAAATAAATACAAAATTGTATGGGACTGTGCGAAGCTACCAAAAGCTGAGCATTTTGTATTGAAATGTAGGGAGGAGAGATTCTTGTTAGTGTTACTTAGAACATATGATTATCCATATTATTTTGAAAGTCATTCTTCATCGTTCACATGTTGAATCTGAGCTTGATTGTTTGAAAGTATTTCCTGAATTAGTTGATCATCAATGGTTAAGCAGTACGTCTACTTGTAAGCACAACCATGTTAATATGGTTCATGGACATAATTGCTTAAATCTATTGCATTCTTCTTATACCCATCCTTAAGGGACCTTCATGCTTGATCTTATACCTAAATATGCTTGCTTGTTTGCTTGCATGCTAGGAATGCACAATAAGAACTTGATTGTTAAACCCCCTAATTGGATCATGCAACTCACTTTGAATCTACTATCTTACTCATATTCCCGGAATTTCCTCTAAAAATAGATTTTGTTGAAGAGAAAACCATGTCTGTTTGATTGTTGAACTGAGTTGGTTAGAATCACTCTCTTGTGACCAACTAAAAGTTATGATGGCTGAAAAAAATACAAATTCTGATTGAACTATTTTGTGCGTTGAGTTATTGCTCTAACATTGTGTCCATTCCTCGGACTTTGTCTCATTTTTTACTGACCATGAGTTCTGATGCACAGAGTCAATAGGTTGCAATTGGTGACTCTAACATGCTTTAATCTTGAATTCATTAAAGTGCTCAGAATGAAGGAGATAAGGTAAGAAATCTTAGCTTTAATGCTATTCATGAGGATGGAATGTGCTTAACTCAAATCTGGTGTTATTCCTTGTAATGTTTAAATCTAAATGATTTGTGATGGATATTAGAAATGACTGGTTGCATGTTTAATTGAATTGATCATCAAAGTGTGGTTATTTGATTTCACGTGTCCAAGATCAACCTTTTCAGTTGAACAACCAACATATTGCCCACTTTGTGCTTATCATTTCATGGATATCAAGTTTGGTTCATCTGGCCATCAATCCATTCCATTTCACTTGATTTTTCAAAGTGCAGAGAAAGTGTCGACCCCTAAGGTCGACACTCTTACCGGGTGTCCTTTTTCTTACGAGACAGAATCATCTCCAAGATGTGTCGACCCACAAGGTCGACACTTTTGTCTTGGAACCCGGTTTGTGAATCGGACCGTAGGGCTCACTTCTCACGCCCTTTTCATTTGGATCGAACCCATATTGGCCTGGCTCTCTTTTGGTCGAACCCCATCGAACCCAAAAATCTTTCTCCACCTCTAAAACCCATTCACCACCCATTCCTCCAACCCTAACCTTCCTCCGCGACCTCCCATGGGCGACCGTCCGCGACCTCCAACCCCGCAGTCGACACTCTTCCTACACCCCTCGTACCTCTCCGTCCTCCTTCTTCCACTTGAATCCATCGCGGTGCCCTCCGCAGCTCCTTCAACGTCACCCCTTCCAGAAGGCTTCCTCCTGCGAGCGGCGGCCGACGTCAACCCTTCTTTCTCCTCCGGAAGCAATTGCAGGGTTCTCCTATAAAGCTCATTCTCTTGGAGAAGGTGCTGTTCGTGGGGTGAAGACCAGCCATTCAAAGGTTGGTACCCAGTCGTCTTTTGCTTGCCTTGAGTGTTGTCCGAATCGTACCCATGGCACCCAAGAAAAGGTTTGTGCTAGAATGAGAAGAAGCCCGAATCCAAACTGAGCTAAGGCGTAAAGACAAGGAAGCCCAGGTTGAAAGAAGGAAAAGAGCCTCTGAGATGAAGATGTTGGCTGAAAGGAAAGTGTTGCGCCCTCGTGCGGTTGATTTCAGGAGCATAGAAAAGAATCTGCCAAGGTTAGTCGAACTCTTAAGGAAGCAGCCAAATTTAATTTCCTTCATGTCAGATCACCGGAGAGTTTATCATTCCCTAGTTCATCAATTCTATGCAAATATGGTTGTCAAAAATGATGAACTGTACACTGAGATAAATGGGCGTTCTATTTCTTTAACTCCTCAGTTGATAGGAAAAGCCATGAATTTGCCTTGGAATAGTGGGGTGATTTATGAAGAAGCCATTTTTTCTGAAGAACTTGCATATGAACTAATGACGGATAAGGTAGCAACACCAGTGTGTGTACCGAAGCTCAATGCAAATGAATTCCCATCCCTTCAGAGAATTCTGCATCACATGATGACAACTATTCTATTGCCAAGATCAGGGTCTAGGGAAAAAGTAACTGACATGCACAAATTCCTATTTTTTGTACATATCATGAGTGGAGAATCGGTTAACTTCCCAAAGGTGATGATGGAGTACATAACCAGTTGCAGGAAGTCCAAGAACCAGAATTTACCTTATGGAGCTGCTTTAACACCAATTTTTCAGTCCTTGCATATTGACTTGAGTCAGCAGGTCAGTCATCCAATTAAGGATGCCGACATCTATACTATCCCAACCATCTGCAACAACATGGGATATGAATTGAAGAATGGTGTTCTTGTTCGCACACTTCCATCACATAAAGGTAAAGCCCCGGCTGCAGGGTCTGAGCAGAATGAAGGTGAAGATCATGAAGAACCCATCAGCAGAACTGCCAGAACAAGAGTGTCACAGGCTACATCTTCAGCAGATACATCAATGAACACCAAATTTGACGAATTAGCTGATGAAGTTTGCAATGTCAAAGAATCTGTGGATGCTCTCACACGGGAAGTCAAAGAACTCAAGCCTCATCATGATACTTATCTTCAGAAGTTCGCTGCTATGGCTGACTCTATTGATTATCTACATACAGCTATTGGCATTTAAACCTCCAAGTTTGACGATCTCTCTGATTTTCTCCGGCGTCCACGTACACCTCCTACCTCTCCTTGAGGCTTTGATCTCTAGCACCCTCCTTCTAATGACCAAGCTAATTAACTTTTCCCTTCTTACCACTCCTTTTTGTTAATGACAAAGGGGGAGATGAAATGTGCTATATGTGTGGATGTTATGGTTGTGTGTCTTGTTATGTGGACATTATTTGGTTTGTGTTTATTTTGTGGACATGGTTGTCTTGTTTATTTTGTGGACTTGTGTTTATTTTGTGGGATGATCACTGATGCTTAAAGAACATGTCTTGCTGATGGATGTCTTTTCAAATGCCATTTTGATTTATGATTGGAAATGCACTTTTGGATGTTTGATGGATAATTCATCAATGATGCTGGTTGTTATCTTGATTCATGGTTAGAATCCATTACATTCATGGGTGTATTATCAAATGGTCTACAAGATGCCTTGTGTGTTAAATGAGTCTGACTGCATTTTGAGAATGAGTGTACTTAGATGGTTAAGCATAGTTTCATGTCTAGAATGCTAGATGTGAGTTGAAGTTTCTTGAAACATTTTTATCTGTCAACTCTATTTTGTCTAATTACACATAGTATTTATCATCATCAAAAAGGGGGAGATTATTGAACCCCGTGCACAACCATGTATTAAGAAATTTTGATGATGAACTAAATACCATATGATTGTTCTCCATGTAAACATTTTGCATATGTAGTTTGTGGATTTGAAATTGAAGTCTCGCAATCAATGGCACCCAAGAGGGGGGGGGGTGAATTGGGTGATAACAAAAATTTAGCAAGGCTATACTCAATTTTAATAAAATGTGAGAACTCTATGAAACTAGTCCAAGAAGGATAGATCTATCAGATCCAATCACTGTAATAACCTTTGGTACTAGGCGGAGTTGAAAAATCTGTGGATCCACTCAACGCAAACTGGTATCTTTCCGGCAAGAGTAATCTTGTTAGTCCGAATCCAGCTTTTGATATTTCAAAGGATCTATGAAGGTGATCAATTAATCTAGATCTAAAGGATTCAAATAATCTAGATCCACAATCATACACAGAAGAGGAAAGGGAGATACGGAACAAGCCACAAGGAGACAACGATTTTAAGGTGGTTCGAATGCCACAACGACAACCTACATCCACCCCTCACCGACAGTGAGGATCCACACACTATCTTGTAAAGTGTTACAAGATCAGACACACACACACATACATTGGGAAAAAGAGCTCCCGTGAACGTGTAAGAACACCTTAACACACACAAAACTACATCGGATTAAACTCACACACAAAATACACACGGATCCAGGAAGATCCACACACATTGAAGTATTTAAAGATTACAAGAACCACAAATGAAGCTGAAGAGAAAGTATGAAAGTAGAACACAAGAAAAGAATCTTGATTTGCTCCCCCTTGGTGGATGACGAATGCTTTGGATGCAGCTTGATCCCTTGGCTTGATCTTCACTTGAATGGATTGCAGATTTGCTTGAGAGCTTGAATCTTGGATGTAGAATCCCTTGGACGAAGCACTGTTCACTTAGCTACAGTAGCCTTCTTTCCTCTTCAATAGCCTCCTTGATCTCCACAAGTGATTAGGGTTCTTTGATCCCTCAAGGAGATGTTTTATAGACCTAAGGTGGTCAATAGACAGCCCATGAACTAGATCCACAAAACCTGGAGGGTTGGGTGGATTTGGGATTAAATAATACCAAGAGAGGATTCTTTTCTCGAGATGGCCAAAAGTCAACTTTTATGGGCTGATCGGGGCTGGCGGTCGACCTGTAGAAGCCAGCGGTCGACCGCTCTGAGCATTCCTATAGCCATTTGGCTGCTGGAAGGATAGGTCGACCGCTAGGGTCTGGCGGTCAACCGCCAATTTTACAGGTCTTCTCCTTTTTGGTTCTGTGATTTCAGGTCGACCTCCACTGGTCCAGAGGTCGACCGCCAATCTTCAAATCTGCAAAAGTCGAGTGTTAGCCTGCTAAAAAACTATCCATAAGTTCGATGATTGAAATGGGCTTGTGTTATGGTTGATTACAAGTTCTTTTAGGCTCGTTTTAACACATGGAAGGATTCAAGAACACTAAGTTGAAAAGGAATGAAATTCGATGTTTTAGAGCATAAAACTTTGTTCAAATACAAGGCACGTAGGAGATAAATGTCCTGGGTTATGTTATCATCAAAATGACTCGGATATGCTCAACAATCTCCCCCTTTTTGATGATGACAAAAGCTAGGCATTTAAGTTCATGTGTTCAAACCAAAGTGCCTTTGAGCAAGTTGTCAAAACGAAGTCAATCACATTTGAATGCAGTTGAAATCCAACAATATGAAACGTTGAGCTCAAGAATTGAAAGTATTCAACACGTTCATTTTAGCACGTCAAATCACTTCCAACACAAACAATTCAGCATATCCATACCAGCCATTCAATACTTATTTGCCAACTTGAAAAGAAGTGAGAGAGGAGAAGGCCAATCTTGTAAATTCAAAGAGTGCATTCTTCCATTCATTCTCATTAGTTCAATACAGGGTACTTGAATGCAAGAGGTGAAGATGGACTCGACATACGAAGGAATGCAACCACTAAATGCAAATCACTAATGCAATACAACCAACATGCTCAAACTATGATGCAAGAGAATGCAAGAGACAGACATGCATGCAAGCAGGCAAACACACATAGCATATATATAACCCTAATAGCCTACTTCTCCCCCTTTGACATCAGCAAAAAGGAGTGGGGAGGGATACAACAGGTGGACAAAAGTGACACTAGTGATTCGATAACAGCTACAGAACAGGGTGATCCTCAGCTTCCTCGCCATGAACACCATCCGGGGCACCATCAACATGGGGAGAGCCAGCAAGAGTAGGAGCACGAGGGAGACGGTCCGCAATGTCATGCAGAGTTTCATCATGATGAAGAAGCTGGCGACGGATGACAAGAAGGGACTGGTTGGTCAGCCGGAAGGCTTCACGGTTATCTTCATGACTGGCATAGAGAGTGGCCATGTGGGTGGAAAGATCATCCAGAGCGTGGGTGAAGGAGTCCATGTGTCCAGTCATGGTATCCATAAAAGTGTCTAAACGCCCAAGGGAGGAGTCAATGCGGGTTTCCATGCCTAAAAGATGCCTATCTAGAGTCTCATAGTCCCCCCAAGTGGGATGCCCAGCACCCTGAGTGGAAGACTCCCCATGAAAGTACTGCGGTGGTGGAGGAAGAGCCGCTGGAGGAGGCACATCTTCGGGCTGGACTGGTGCAGGTGCATCTTGGTGATCTTGCTATGGGTCCGGTTCTTGTTCTTCTTCACTGTCATTCTCTTCCCCATAAACTGGGACAGCATGACGAATTTCGCCATTTGCAGCACGGTAATATCCCATATCGGAGAAAATCTTATGCTCATTATAAATGTCATCATGGCGGACCAGAACAAACTGCTCATCCTCCAATGGGACCCCGATAAAAGTGAACACTCCAGTGAGTTGAGAAGCATAAGGCAGGGACCGCCGTAAATGTGTACGGCATCGACTTATCAGTTGAATCATGAGCCATCCCATATTAACTAATTCGCCATTCATAACATGATAGAACAGGAATCGGTGCACTTCAGTCACTTCATCTCGGCTGCCACTCTTGGGATAAATAAGTGTAGTAAACATATGATGGAGAATCCGTTGGAGTGCGGGAAAGTGGTTGGCATTAAGCTCAATTAGGTCACTCACACCTCGTACAAACTCACAGCTCGTCATGGCAATGAAACTTGCCTCAACCTCACCATGCCCAAAATTCATGTCTGCACCATGTGAAGAGACACCTAGGGCATGATTAAATAATTCTAAATTAATTCGGATCTCAATGCCCTGAACCATTGTGTACAATCTTCCATTTCTGTCAACCAAATTAGCATAGAACTGTTGTACTAGATAGGGATAGAACCGGTTGTATCTAGTGACAAAATCAAGCCACCCCGGTTGCATTGAGAAAACTGTATAAATGTCAGGCAGGATTTCATTCATCTCTTGAAAATCGACAAGACGTGGGTCGATGATAGTTCTTGGAGGTAACCTGGGTGCTGGAGCTTGTGGTGGTGGTGCGGCCGGAGCTTCACGTCTCTGAGCACTAGGTTCCCCTTGGAGAAGACGCCGAGCACTCCTTCTAGGTGCCATTTTAGACTAAGAAACCCGCTGAAGATATGATCCTCTTGAGAGGTAGAACCTCTACCTTGGGATGGACAGAGAGACACCGGGGATGACTGTGAACACCTTCTTTACACTCTAGAACTCAGGGAAGGATGACATGAGCGCACGTACGCCGGTGAGGAGTTGTTCCGAAATGGAGAACAATCTACCGGATCGTGTTCGGAGAGAGGAGATGTGGGGTTTTTAGGGTTTAGAAGATGGGAGTGAGGAGTGCTAGGGTTAGAATGGAGTAAGGGAGAGAGAAGGGAATGCAGTAGAATGAGGATATGGGGAAGAAAACCCCCTTAAGTTGGGGTTTGGACGCGGTTGAACCGGGCCGATTCGCCACTGGCGATCGACCGGCACGAAGCCAGCGGTCGACCGCTGGGGCAGAGAAACCCCATGTTGACCCCGAGAGGACAAGTGTCTAGCCAGCGACCTCCAGAGATAGAAGTGGGCTCCATGACCCTGTGGACTCCCCCGTTTTCACAAAAACATATTTTTCCTTTATATATATATATATACCTTTTCTCCCTTTTTTTTGTGTTGAACCACAGATGTTATCAAGCAAGAGTCGACTACGGAAACCCCTGATTAGAGACTGCTTAGAACACTAGATCATTGGTCCACATTTATTTAACAAGGAATATTCAGTCTTAGGAATATGCCAAGGAAGAAGTGTGTATATATATATAAATAGGCACAAGCACACATGCTAGGTATTGTCATACACAATAGAAATAAAACACACACAATGCATGCATCTCACACAATCTACCCAAAAGAAAGCAACCTAGTGCAGACCTAAGTACGTATGCCCTCACCCTTGCACATGCCAAGTTCTCTCCTAATTTTATTGAATTGATCCTGATTTAGGGGTTTTGTGAAGATGTCAGCCAGTTGGTTAAGTGTATCAATGAACTTGAACTCAAAGACCCCTTGGCCTACATGATCTCTCAGAAAATGATGCCGAATGTCAATGTGTTTGGTTCTGGAGTGTTGAACAGGGTTTTTAGATAGATTAATTGCACTCGTATTATCACATAAGATCCGCACACAATCCACTTCAACATTCAAATCAAGCAATTGATTTATGATCCAAAGTACTTGGGCTCTACAACTTCCGGCGGCTACATATTCAGCCTCGGCCGTTGAGAGAGCTACTGAATGTTGTTTCTTGGAGGCCCATGAAACGAGGCACCCCCCAAAAAACTGACAGTACCCACTTATACTTTTACGATCGACAATGCACCCGGCATAATCCGCATTGGTATAAGCAATTAAATCAAAAGAACTACCGATGGAAAACCACAAGCCAAAATCTATTGTGCCAATAAGGTATCTAAAGATGCGTTTAACAGATGATAAGTGAGATTCTTTAGGGCATGACTGGAAACGGGCACAGAGACATACACTAAATTGAATATCAGGGCGGTAAGCTATAAGGTACAGTAGTGATCCGATCATACCTAGAAACAGTGTAGAATCTACTGTTTTACCATTTTCATCCTTATCCAGTTTTGTGGTGGTGGCCATGGGAGTTGATGTGGGTTTTGCTTCCGTCATTCCGTATTTCTTCAGCAGTTCCATAGTATTTTTGGCTTGATTGATAAAGATTCCTTCTGAAGTTTGTTTCACCTGTAATCCAAGGAAAAAAGTCAGCTCCCCCATTAAGCTCATCTCGAATTCTCCTTGCATAATCTTTACAAATTCATCGCATAAGGCATTGTTAGTAGCTCCAAAAATGATGTCATCCACATACACTTGAACTACTAAAATGTCCTTACCTGATTTCCTTGTGAAAAGTGTTTGATCAACCTTACCTCTCTTGAATCCATTTTCAACCAAAAATGAGATAAGCCGCTCATACCATGCCCTTGGTGCTTGTTTTAGTCCGTACAAGGCCTTTTGGAGCTTGTACACATGTCGTGGATGTTTGGAATCTTCAAAACCTGGAGGCTGCTCTACAAAAACATCCTCCTTGATATAGCCGTTAAGAAATACAGATTTAACATCCATTTGAAACAATTTAAAGTTCAAGGAGCAAGCATAGGACAATAAGATCCGGACTGCTTCAAGTCTAGCAACCGGTGCAAAGGACTCATCAAAGTCAATGCCCATCTCTTGGCTGTACCCCTTGGCTACAAGTCGGGCCTTATTCCTAACAACCAATCCCGCATCATTTAGCTTGTTTCTGAAAACCCAACGGGTTCCAATAGTGGGATGGTTCTTAGGACGTGGCACGAGAATCCATACCTCGTTTCTTTCAAACTGGTGCAGCTCTTCATGCATAGCCTGAATCCAGGATTCATTTTGAAGAGCTCCATGAATGTCCTTGGGCTCTTCTTGTGAAAGCAAAGCCATCAAATCTTCCTCTTCTACTTGCCTTCGAGATGACCTTGTTATTACCCCATCCTCCAAATTACCTATGATGTTCACAGCTGGATGATCCTTTAGAAATGTGGAAGAACTAGGCAAGTCAGGATGCTGGACTTGTGATTCTTACAGTGTTTCAATTGTAGGATTCTCATCTTCCTCATTTTTACTTGATATTGCCTTCAATGGTTCATCCTTAGCTTGGACATTTGATGAGTTCTTAGGATCTTCATATGCATCCAAAGTAGAAGAAATTTGATTTGTCAGTTTTGATTCGGATTCATCAAAAATAACATGAGGACTTTCTTCAACGATCAAAGTCCTTTTATTGAATAATCGGTAAGCTCTAGAATTGAGTGCATAATCTAGAAAAATTCCTTTGTCACTCTTTTCATCAAACTTACCCAGGTTGGACTTACCATTGTTCAGGATGTAGCAAAGACATCCAAATGGTTTAAGGTAGGAGATGTTTGGTTTCTTACCCTTGTAGAGCTCATATGGAGTTTTCTTCAGAATGGGCCTTACCATTGCCCTGTTGATGATGTAGCATGCTGTACTCACCGCCTCAGTCCAAAAATACTTAGATAGGGAATTCTCACTGAGCATGGTCCGGGCCATGTCTATCAACGTTCTGTTCTTCCTTTCCACTACACCATTTTGCTGGGGCGTCCTTGGTGACGAAAAATTGTGTGTGTACCCCTGCTCTTCACAGAAAATGCTGAATTCATGATTTTCAAATTCACCACCATGATCACTCTGGATGGTGGTGATGAGGTAACCTCTTTCATTTTGGATTTTTCTGCAAAACACTTGAAACTCCGTCAGGGCATCACTTTTATTGGCTAAAAATAACACCCATATGAATCTGAAAAGATCATCAACAATCACAAAGCCATATGATTTTCCTCCTAGGCTAGAGGTTCTAGTTGGTCCAAAAAGATCAAGATGCAGCAGTTCCAACGGCCTAGCGGATGAAACAATATTTTTATTTTTGAAGGAAATTCGTGTTTGCTTGCCTTTTGTGCAAGCTTCACAGATTCTATCACTTTCAAATTTTAATTTTGGCAGTCCATTCACCAAATCATGTCTAGACAACTTGGAGATAACTCCAAAACTAGCATGACCTAATCTTCGGTGCCATAACCAAGCATTTTCATGATTGTTCGCAACCAAGCAAAGATCATCACAAGAAACATTGTCAATATCAACAGTATAGATATTGTTATATCTTTTTCCAAGAAATTTGATCTCATTAGTGTTCTTGTTCAAGACAATACAGTGAGTTTCATCAAAAACAACTTTAAAACCCTTATCGCACAATTGGCTTATACTTAGCAAATTGTGATTCAGACCTTTTACCAAAAGTACATCTTCAATAGGAATTTTAGAATTCTTACCAATGTTGCCAATCCCAACGATTTTACCTTTGTCTTGGCCTCCAAAGACAACTGGGCCTCCATCCTTATCTTGCGGTGTAGAGAACACTTTCTTGTCCCCTGTCATATGCCTTGAGCAGCCGCTGTCCAAGTACCATTTGCTCCCCTTGGCTTCAAGACATATCTGCAAGAAGAAAGATTCTCATGCAATTGTTTTTGGTACCCAAACAAGTTTGGGTCCATAGGAGTTAGTCCAACTTCTTGCGGGTGTTCTCTTATTCCATGGAACATGATATTTAGGTGTGCTTTATCTAAACCAACAATTGGAAATCACATGACCAAATCAACCACAATGAAAGTAATTGGCATGTGAGAAAGTTCTTTGATATCTATGTGGTTTGGGCTGAACATGTTGGGGTTTAGAATTAGAACATGAAGCATGATTATAGTCCTTTTCATGAACAAAGGATGTGATGATCTTATGCTCAAAAGATTTTTTGTTTTGAGGTGTGTACCCCAAGCCTTCCTTTTGGAAGTTGACTTTAACCCCCAATAAGTTATCCAGGTTTTGTTTCCCTTTAACAAACCTAGTCAAGGTGGACCGAAGTTCATCAACTTCTTCACCCAGAGTCCCATTTCTCCTTTCGAGTTCTGAATTTGTGGATTTCAGAATTTCTTCTTCCTTTTTTAGATTTTCACACATTTTTTCAACTTCAGCCATTTTGCATGAAATCTCTTCTTTGGTTCTTTCAATATCTGAAATAGTTTGTAGCAAGCTTTCTCTTTCCTCAGTTACTTCAAACCATTCCTGTTTCAAATTTTCAAACTTGACAAAGATATCTTCATGTGATAGTTCATCAATTTTCTTTTTAAGAGTATTATTTTCAGATCTGATTTTCTTGTATTTGGCATACAATTTTTCATATTCAGATTCCCATTGTTCGTTTGAAATAAAATCAGGGTCCGAATTTACCTCGGTTGAGTCATCCTCATGGGCCATGAGACACAGGCTCTCCGCGAGCTCTTGTATCTCCTCCTCGGACGGTTCGTCCTCTTCATCGCTCCACGTAGCAACCATGGCTTTGGGGTTTCTGAAATTGTCCCTTTTGAATTTCTTCTTCACGTCTGGGCACTCTCCCCTCATGTGCCCGGGCTTTTTGCATTCGTAGCATATGATGTTACTCGGCTTACTCGACTCACCCTTGGTTTGAGTGGGCTTCCTTTGCCCTTTTTTGAAGTTGCCTTGGTAATTTCTTTTCTTCCTCAGAAATCTTTTTACCTAACGAGTGATCATTGCCAAGTCTTCTTCTTCATTGCTTCCTTTGCTAGATTCATCTTCTTGAGAGTTATCATCAGACTGATGAGCTTTCAGTCCCACAATTTTCTTCTTCTTCGTGTCTTCCTCAGTCGTTCTCTTCATGTTTATCTTATAGGTCATTAGGGACCCTATGAGCTCATCCAAGGACAATGTGGACAGATTTTTGGAATCCTCGATCATTGTGGCTTTTGTGTGCCACGCGGACGAAAGTGACCTCAGAACTTTCCTCACCAGATCGGAGTTTGTTTACTCCTTCCCAAGGCTCTTGAGACCATTGGTGATCTCAGTTAACCTCACGAACATTTATGAGATGGTTTCTTCGGGCTTCATTTTGAACAGCTCGTAATCGCTGACGAGGAGGTTGGCCTTAGTTTCTTTGACTTCCGAGGTTCCTTCATATATGAGACGCAGTTTGTCCCACATTTCTTTGACTGAGCTGCAGATAGAAACACGAGAGAACTCATTAGGATGAATGGCACATTGCATAATATTCATGGCATTAAAATTTACAGTGCAGTTTTTAATTTCCTCTGGTGTTTCATTTTTCTTCATCATTCCTGAGTTTGTATGGACCCTTGTCCACAACTCTACAGATTTCATACTCCTGGGCTCTTAAGAAAACATGCATTCTATTTTTCCAATAGGATTAATTTGAGCCATCAAAGTAGGGAGGATGATTGATAGAGTGTCCCTCAGGCATCATTCCCTTGTTTGCCATTGATCGGATCTTGCTCTAGATCGTTAGATCTGATGGAATAGAGCCTTGGCTCTGATACCAATTGAAGTCTCGCAATCAATGGAACCCAAGAGGGGGGGGGGGGGTGAATTGGGTGATAACAAAAATTTAGCAAGGCTATACTCAATTTTAATAAAATGTGAGAACTCTATGAAACTAGTCCAAGAAGGATAGATCTATTAGATCCAATCACTGCAATAACCTTTGGTACTAGGCGGAGTTGACAAATCCGTGGATCCACTCAACGCAAACTGGTATCTTTCTGGCAAGAGTAATCTTGTCAGTCTGAATCCAACTTTTGATATACCAAAGGATCTATGAAGGTGATCAGTTAATCTAGATCTAAAGGATTCAAATAATCTAGATCCACAATCATACACAGAAGAGGAAAGGGAGATAAGGAACAAGCCATAAGGAGACATCGATTTTAAGGTGGTTCGGATGCCACAACGACAACCTACGTCCACCCCTCACCGACAGTGAGGATCCACACACTATCTTGTAAAGTGTTACAAGATCAGACACACACACACACACACATACATTGGGAAAGAGAGCTCCCGTGAAGGTGTAAGAACACCTTAACACACACAAAACTATAGCGGATTAAACTCACACACAAAATACACACGGATCTAGAAAGATCCACACACATTGAAGTATTTGAAGATTACAAGAACCACAAATGAAGCTGAAGAGAAAGTATGAAAGTAGAACACAAGAAAAGAATCTTGATTTGCTCCCCCTTGGTGGATGACGAATACTTTGGATGCAGCTTGATCCCTTGGCTTGATCTTCACTTGAATGGATTGCAGATTTGCTTGAGAGCTTGAATCTTGGATGTAGAATCCCTTGGACGAAGCACTGTTCACGTAGCTACAGTAGCCTTCTTTCCCCTTCAATAGCCTCCTTGATCTCCACAAGTGATTAGGGTTCTTTGATCCCTCAAGGAGATGTTTTATAGACCTAGGGTGGTCAATAGACAGCCCATGAACCAGATCCACAAAACCTGGAGGGTTTGGTGGCTTTGGGATTAAATAATACCAAGAGAGGATTCTTCTCTCGAGATGGCCAAAAGTCAACTTTTATGGGCTGATCGGGGCTGGCGGTCGACCTGCAGAAGCCAACGGTCGACCGCTCTGAGCATTCCTGTAGCCATCTAGCTGCTGGAAGAATAGGTCGACCGCTAGGGTCTGGCGGTCAACCGCCAGTTTTACAGGTCTTCTCCTTTTTGATTCTGTGATTTCAGGTCGACCTCCACTGGTCCAGAGGTCAACCGCCAATCTTCAAATCTATAAAAGTCGAGTGTTAGCCTGCTAAAAAACTGTCCATAAGTTTGATGATTAAAATGGGCTTGCGTTATGGTTGATTACAAGTTCTTTTAGGCTCGTTTTAACACATGGAAGGATTCAAGAACACTAAGTTGAAAAGGAATGAAATTTGATGGTTTAGAGCATAAAACTTTGTTCAAGTACAAGGCACGTAGGAGATAAATGTCCTGGGTTATGTTATCATCAAAATCACTCGGATACGCTCAACAGAAATGAACTGAGCAAACTCCATTTGATTAAATGGCTAGTGACACGGTCAACTGATTTGATGAACTTAACTGACGTGTGTTTTGAATTGTTTACAAGAGTTAGTGAGAAAGGAAAGTCTCTGAACAAATTGGGTGAAATTCTTCCAACTCTTCCCTAGTTGATTCGGATGGGATTCAAGCTATTGTGATAGATATCATGCGGTGTAAAGAATGGGAATGAACATATAGACCACATTGGATATCTTCCAATTGGATCTTCACATGCATGTGGACCAACAAAGTGGTAAGTTGCTTTGGTTGAATGGTAGGAGGAGGTTTATTGTGAAAAATTGATGGACATCTCTCAAGGTAATTCCCTAACAATCTCTAATTGGTATATCTATGATTTGGGGGAGGCAATTCTCATTTCTTTCATCCTTGCATGTGTCCTTATTGTCTCATGTCTTTAGGATTACCCCTTTGTGTGTTTTCTTATAGCTTGTTATGTCAGGAAACGTGTCGACCCCATGGGTCGACACTTTGTTCAGGGGTCTGCTGTTTTCAGTCGGCCCTCTTATGTCTTTGAACGTTGGGATAAAAAGTTGACCCAATGGGTCGACCTTTTTATCGCTCGGTTCTGTCTGGGTTTGTTTTTCAGAATCCAGGATATAAGTGTCGACCCACAAGGTCGACACTTATTCCAGGTCGTTCTGCCGTGGCTTGTTTCTTTGTCATAGGCAGAAAGTGTCGACCCCATGGGTCGACACTTTCTTCGCTGGGTGCTGTTTTGGCCTTTGTTCTGTCTTGCCTGATTGCGAGTGTCGACCTTGAGGGTCGACACTTTCCGGCGACCGAAAAATACACCGGTTCGCGCGGCGGCCGGTGCCCTAGCTCGATCCCATCTTTTTATGCCCTATTGTGATTGGTCCTTGGGGGATAATATCCTCCACGTGGCCGCCCATTCCTTTTGGGTATAAATCGAATGAGATAGGGTTTCTTGAAGAGAGAGGAAAGCATTGAATGATATATACGTTTTTGGGGTTTTGCAGGGAGAGAGGTCGGAGCAGTGTTGAAGCTTGTTCCCATGTCGTGCTGAGCTCGATTCAAGGTTGAAGACTATCGTCTTCCACCTTCCAGAAGCCATCTTGTTGAAGAACGACGACTGCACCATCACCATGTCACCCAATCGGCAGAACGTGATTCAAGAGGAAGAGGAAAGGATTTGATCTTCATTTTCCTCCATCCTTCAGAAATGAACCTGCTAAAGCATCATCGTCCATCCTCTTCCTACAGTCCAGTCCGCTCAAGTCATTAAAGAAGTCAAGGCTATCATCCTCCAGCCAGGAGTTCCCTCAACCCTGTCCTTATTCTTGTTTGCAGCAGTCTAGTGTTTAGTTGATGTCCAGTGAGATTGCATTGAAGATTTATGTTCATTGAGCTTGCTTGTATATCTGTAATCACTCCTTAAACTAAGACTAATTGTGTGTATGTTTGGAGCGATAACTCCGAGTGTGGAATCACTGTTGGGGTGCGTCCCCCGTCTTGGTGTGTGTGTGTGGTGCTGAGCACCGTGTTGAGGGTTCACCCTTGTTTGTGTGTTGCATTACAGCGTGTTGAGCTTTGTGCTCGTGTGTGTGGTTTGCTGCCGTCGTGCAGCGTGTGGTGTATTTGGGGTTCGTCCCCGTGTACTACCTTGGGTAGCGTGTTAGTGAAGCCTCACCGAGGTGGTGAGGGGTGGATGTAGGGTACCCGTCGTGGTCCCGAACCACCTTAAATGTGCTGTGCACGTGTGATTGGTTGTGTGTATGCTCCTTATCCTTTACCACCATTCACAGGGTGGATTATTAATCATGTTGTTCATCGATGCTAGTTTTGTCTAAGCATACGGCTATTTAATTATGCTAATTCCCCGTGTACGATCTTATCTCTTGCACGTTTTGATGGGAATCGACACCGAGCCTGTACCTTTTCTATTGCATTTATGTCCTTTTAGTTTTTGTTTATATCCTTGGGAAAGTATATACGCAAATGTAAGGCTTTATAAGCCAATGAGTCATTCCCATGGATTGTGTGGGTTTTTGTGCAAATGTGTAGTAGGTCCAGCTAGGGGGTCCCCTCCCCTTCCCCATTGGTCCACCTCATCCATGTGGGGCTGGTCAACCATCCTAGGTGGCCATCTAGAAGGTTTGAATGCTAATTGACCACATGGGAGACAAAGGGGTTAAAATTTCAAAGGTAGGCCACCTACCTTACCTACCTAGTCAAAGGAGTGCCCATTCATATGTAATTTATTTATTTTGAATTTTGACCACATGGGGGATGAAAATGACATATTTCTCACGAAATTATCAGCCCCCCCACCCCTTGCTATTTTCTATATAAGCCTATGTATAGTGTCATTAGAGATTAATGAAGAAATGAAGAAAAATTTGTAAAATTGGCTTGAGCCATTGAAGGGTGTGCCCTTGTTCCTCTCTTCCCCTGGTGTTCTTCTCCTCAAACCTCAAGTTCTAGAGTGTATCAATATTCTATCTCCCCCTCTCAACCTCCGGTGATCGTTTGTGCCGCCGCCGCCGCCGTTCGTGCCGCCTACGAGCCGCCACGGGATCGTCTTCGGTTTTCTATCCTGCTGGATAGAGGTGCCGTTCATGAATTCCTGAAGCCAGCCACGAGCTTAGATGGATTTGAAATTTTGAGGGTTGGTTTCTATCTTCTATCCCATTCTCCACAAAAAAATCCAAGTTCAAAAGTCACCGTTTCACATCTTTACCATTTCGTTCAACTCTCAATCTCAGATCTGTTCTGTCACTATCTACAGTGACAGTAACCTTGAGTTCTCCACCTTCGACCACCCTTTTGAATTATGTTTGACCTCCCAATTTAACTGGGTGTTCTGTCTATCGTCCCCTACCACCACAATTTTTATTAAATTTTTATCATCCTTCTACCTATTTTTAATAATTCATGTTCTACCGGAGCTATAGTACTTTCAGTCAGATCCCAGATCCGACCTTCATCCAGTAAACAAATCACATAAAATTATAGACACATCCAAACATGTCCAAACCAATTTTTCTGTCTTCCCAACTCCATTTCCCACAACTTTGCTGAATAACCCAACCCCAGATTCTAACTTGTACCTCACGGTCAAAGGCAATCTACAGTCAAGTTCTCTACAGGTCTGAGTCTTCGGTTACTGTATAACAGAAGATTGAAAATTCCATAAGTCAAGATCCGAGCAGATCCAGGCCAGATCTTTGGGCCTAAGTTGAAGAAATTCAAGCTAGCTTTCCAACGGCACCAGTCTCGTGTCGATCCGACATCGGGGCTGATCGCAGCGCTCATTCTCGCCGGAGCGCGCGCCGAAATACAGAACCGGCAGATTTCCGATCGGGTTTTCCGATCGGTGCCGAACGGAGCTGCCGGGCCTCCGGCCGGCGAACCAGCGTGCCGCCATCCCAAGGAGCGACCCTCCGGGCATCCACCACTACAGCGGTGCCACCGGGTCCCACACGGCCCCTCCGGACAGCAAGTGGGCCCCACCGTCACGTGTTCGGGTGTTACCGAATCAACGCGAGAAGCCGCCCGTCAACCCGAATTCGGTCCTCCCGGACCCCATTGTGTAGCCCTTTACCTCCCTGCGTGGAGTGGGCAGCGAGTTGCATTTCTGTAATATCCGTGTATAATTGTTCCGAGAGTACGACTTCGGCCGGGCCCGTCGTCCCCACGTCGAGCGCGTGGAGGTATCGCATTCGCTCCCTTACTTGGCATTTTGCTTAATTTTCATATATACTTGCTTATGCCACTGCTAGAGAGCATGATAGGGTAATTAGCTCACTTTCTATTTATATCACCGCTGCTGCGAGAGAGAGCGTTACTGTCCCATGACCCGATCCGGGCACAAGTGAGAGCCGACCACCCTAGCTCTTGCCGATTTCTCAACCGTGCACGTCCGACGCTTCCCTCATCAAGGGACGATCGCGAGCTTGTCGTGTCCGTGGTCCCGTCCCGCATCAATTTGGTATCAGAGCGAGTTGAGTCTAGGGTGTCAAAAAGAAAAAAAAAGAGTGTCATTTACGTCTAGTCATTAGTCCGTTTAAGTCGAGTCTAGGATCATCATATTTCTAAAACACAAAAAAAGTATTTTTTTGCATTTACATCCCTTTACTCGGTATATCAAAAGGTGTTGTCCGAACGTTAGGCTACGCCTATCGGGAAGGCCGCACACTTGCGCGAGTGACCTTCGGGTCAATTATCTCCGCCACGTACCAAGTCTTGGTTTACATCTTGGGTCCTTAGTGTGCATGCATTCCAACTTTGCATTACTTAGGGTCGTGTCTAGTGTCTTGCCCAAATGGCCTTGCATATCCATTCATAGGGATCCATTCCCGTATTTTGGCAACTATGGCCCACCCATGTCGACCCGTCCAAGGTGATAGGTCCGTGTCCGAGTACCTTCGGGCATATCATAAGTATTGGTTGGAACATGGCTTGGGAGAGGAGAGCAACACGGCCGCATTTCAGTTCCGGAGAGGTTTGCGCCTTCACTTCCAATTGAAATGCCTTATCCGCAATGCATTCTCTCTAGCGGAATCCTATACGGTCGCTCTAGTGGTCGAACCATTTGAGTCACACTTCTCTCGGTATGGTGGCTTTCGACAAGCATCCACCTCCCAGCCGCCTACACCATGGCCTTCACCACTCGAGAGAGTTCCAATGTCATCCATCTCTATTTCCGAATTTGATTCGGAATCCTCTCATTTGGAACCACCAAGGCCCGAGCCACTCGTATTTCTAACGGGTACGCTTTTCATAGCCGAGCCGCTTCTTCGTTGGCTCAAAGATGGCTTGGTCCCACCTCCCTTCCCATCAATGGACCCCACACTACCACTAGTGTCAAGCAACTCATTTCATACCACCTTCCGGTCTCGTCACTATGTGGACACATTGGACGACCTTCTTAAAGGGTTAGACCGGCAGTTGACCTTTATACATTTATTGGCCCGAGACTTCGACCAACCCGCTAGTCTTAGCTTCACCCATCCGGCCTATGGGTCCATTACCTCCGAGTGCACCGTGGGTTGTATCACCACGGAGATCCTCTTACTCCTTCCCTTACCGGCCGAGCCCGAATCCATACCCTTTTATCCGAGGGAGGAATCATACTTCTTGCTTACGGTCCCCGTCCCACCTATCACAATGCAAGAAGGTGACTATCCACACCTTCAAAACTTCTACACGTGGGACCGTAACTTGGGGGAGCCCACCACAAGGGGTCATACCTTCTTCGATCCCTTTGACCCATTCCTTAGTGGACCCCATGACCCACCTTATATAGTTCATTTCTTCAAGGGAGTCCACTATCACACTCCTACCCCACGGGCCGGGTCATTTACACCCACCAAGCCCGTCCATGATACAACAACATTCGGCCCTCCTAGCCCTCTCAAGTCCCCCAAATCCAAAGGGCCGTCCATGCATGACTGGGTCATACTTGGATGTTTAGGTGTTCCCCATACCACCCATCTCCGGTTACATAACATGCATGCATGGCACACATTCGGGTGTCCTGGTCCGCCGTCACCTATGTACGGGTCGGACTAACAATAGGTGTGTCTAGAGTCATATATGAGTCGGTGTGTTTTCCTTGTGTGGTTTATTTTGTGTGGTTTGTTTGTATGGTTTGTGTGTCGTTTGTTTATCTGCATGCGTCTTGTGTAAGCTCGTTGTCGTTCTCTTATGAGTAAGAGGCGAGTGGACTCACTTGATGAGTATGGGATCGGTTCCACATCTATACCTGGATCAGTCATCTATAGGGACTCAGCGGTGATTCCTAGTGAGTCTTCGAGCTATTTTCTTCCCTTTTGAGAGTGCCCCTTCGGAGTGATCACCTTTAGCCCATAGCAGTTCGCATATCGAGTATATATGGAATGAGCAGGTAACGATCACTTGGAGCGGAGCATAACCGTGCTACTTGGCACGGTGACGGATCCGCCGGAGTACTCGAGCATCCATACCCCTACTCGACGGGGTCGAGTTCCTCCCACCCGGGGAGAGTTGATGGGAATCGACACCGAGCCTGTACCTTTTCTATTGCATTTATGTCCTTTTACTTTTTGTTTATATCCTTGGGAAAGTATATACGCAAATGTAAGGCTTTATAAGCCAATGAGTCATTCCCATGGATTGTGTGGGTTTTTGTGCAAATGTGTAGTAGGTCCAGCTAGGGGGCCCCCTCTCCTTCCCCATTGGTCCACCTCATCCATGTGGGGCTGGTCAACCATCCTAGGTGGCCATCTAGAAGGTTTGAATGCTAATTGACCACATGGGAGACAAAGGGGTTAAAATTTCAAAGGTAGGCCACCTACCTTACCTACCTAGTCAAAGGAGTGCCCATTCATATGTAATTTATTTATTTTGAGTTTTGACCACATGGGGGATGAAAATGACATATTTCCCACGAAATTATCAGCCCCCCCACCCCTTGCTATTTTCTATATAAGCCTATGTATAGTGTCATTAGAGATTAATGAAGAAATGAAGAAAAATTTGTAAAATTGGCTTGAGCCATTGAAGGGTGTGCCCTTGTTCCTCTCTTCCCCTTGTGTTCTTCTCCTCAAACCTTAAGTTCTAGAGTGTATCAATCTTCTATCTCTCCCTCTCAACCTCCGGTGATCGTTTGTGCCGCCGCCGCCGCCGTTCGTGCCGCCTACGAGCCGCCACGGGATCGTCTTCGGTTTTCTATCCTGCTGGACAGAGGTGCAGTTCGTGAATTCCTGAAGCCAGCCACGAGCTCAGATCGATTTGAAATTTTGAGGGTTGGTTCCTATCTTCTATCCCATTCTCCACAAAAAAATCCAGGTTCAAAAGTCACCATTTCATATCTTTACCATTTCGTTCAACTCTCAATCTCAGATCTGTTCTGTCACTATCTACAGTGACAGTAACCTTGAGTTCTCCACCTTCGACCACCCTTTTGATTTATGTTAGACCTCCCAATTTAACTGGGTATTCTGTCCATCGTCCCCTACCACCACAATTTTTCTTAAAGTTTTATCATCCTTCTACCTATTTTTAATAATTCATGTTCTACCGGAGCTATAGTACTTTCAGTCAGATCCCAGATCCGACCTTCGTCCAGTAAACAAATCACAGAAAATCATAGAACATCCAAACGTGTCCAAACCAATTTTGCCATCTTCCCAACTCAATTTCCCACAACGTTGCTGAAGAACCCAACCCCAGATTCTAACTTTTACCTCGCGGTCAAAGGCAATCCACAGTCAAGTTCTCTGCAGGTCTGAGTCTTCGGTTACTGTACAATAGGAGATTGAAAATTCCATAAGTCAAGATCCGGGCAGATCCAGGCCAGATCTTTGGGTTTAGGTTGAAGAAATTCAAGCTAGCTTTCCAACGGCGCCAGTCTCGTGTCGATCCGACATCGGGGCTAATCGCAGCGCCCATTCTCGCCGGAGCGCGCGTCGAAATACAGAACCGGCAGATTTCCGATCGGGTTTTCCGACCGGTGCCGAACGGAGCCGCCGGGCCTCCGGCCGGCGAACCAGCGTGCCGCCATCCCAAGGAGTAACCCTCCGGGCATCCACCACTACAGCGGTGCCACCGGGTCCCACACGGCCCCTCCGGACAGCACGTGGGCCCCACTGTCACGTGTTCGGGTGTTGCCGAATCAATGCGAGAAGCCGCCCGTCAACCCGAATTCGGTCCTCCCGGACCCCATTGTGTAGCCCTTTACCTCCCTGCGTGGAGTGGGCAGCGAGTTGCATTTCTGTAATATCCGTGTATAATTGTTCCGGGAGTACGACTTCGGCCGGGCCCGTCGTCCCCACGCCGAGCGCGTGGAGGTATCGCATTCGCTCCCTTACTTGGCATTTTGCTTAATTTTCATATATACTTGCTTATGCCACTGCTAGAGAGCATGATGGGGTAATTAGCTCACTTTCTATTTATATCACCGCTGCTGCGAGAGAGAGCGTTACCGTCCCGTGACCCGATCCGGGCACAAGTGAGAGCCGACCACCCTAGCTCTTGCCAGTTTCTCAACCGTGCACGTCCGACGCTTCCCTCATCAAGGGACGATCGCGAGCTTGTCGTGTCCGTGGTCCCGTCCCGCATCACGTTTGTTGAGGTTTGATTGAGATGCTTTCAAGTTATTTTAATTGGACTTAATTTTTAGAGAGGGATCTATTCACCCTCCCTCTAGATCTGTGTCACTACACTGTGGGACCCAACATCTTTTGATGCTGAAAAAGGAACATCAAAATTCAATCCTTTGATAAAAATGAATTATGAAGTAAACCACAATAAAAAGCCTGCAAAAATTAATAAACAAGACAAGCTCAGTGCCAAGGAGAAGGGCAAAGGGAAAGTGGAAATGTCTTGAGGTCCTAGCATACATACCATTGCACCTAAGGCCAAATATTAGGTTAGGGGTCAACCAAGTAAACCCCAAGTCCAAGGAAACCCAGAACCACAACAACTCACGCACAATAGAAAGGTTGATGCAACAATCAACCTGCATTGATGCACAATTCATCTGGGTCTCACACTTTTAGAAGCTAAGGTCAGAGCAAGGGCAGCTCAGGTCTATGCTACTACCTTAGTGCACCGACCTATCCATCATTCCAAAACTCCTATCATTACCACTCCGGTTGGAAAGGTCTAGGCAGCCTCAACATGAGGTCGATGCAGCATAACATCCAGAACTCACATCCTAGTCAGGTGCATCGACCTTACCCTTGGAATGCCTCCGTGCAACCTAGGCTTAGAAATTTTAGAAACCAGAACTCATATGGTTTTGTCCATTCTATGTCTGTTTAGCCTAGGATCTATAGTGCACACACTCTTCCAAATGCCCATTGGACCAATCATTGGCGCAAAAACTCTCAGGCCTTTAAGAATAAGAATGTCACACCACAGAAAAGGCCAACCAAAACTCAGAATGTTAATGGGAGACAGAGCAAATAGAAAATTAAGAAATTCACAACTCAAGTAAAGATACAAAAACAAATGTGGATACCAAAATAGTTGCTGTCTTGTCTGCATGATTTAACTACAGTTATGGGGCCCAAACAGTCTTGGGTTCCATAATTTTCTACTTGATTCTGTTTGCAGGTATGCCTGGCAACCAATCACAACAGGTGGTATCTTTTCAGTGGCTGTTCCAGGCACATGACCGGGGATAAAGGAAAATTTTGCATGCTCGTAGAAAAAGATGCTGGTCATGTTACCTTAGGAGGTAATGCAAAAGGAAAAATCATAGGAACATGTAAGGTTGGTAAGTGCTCTTCCTGTTGTATAGAAGAAGTTTTACTAGTTGAAGGGCTTGCTTATAATTTACTTAGCATTAGTTAGTTATGCGACAAGGGCCATAAAGTTGTTTTTGATTCTCTTGCATGCACCATTTTTGAGCCCAATTCTAAAACTATAAAATTCACTGGAAAAAGAGTCAATAACGTCTATATGGTTGATTTAGATGATGCATCACACATTAACTTGTGTCTAACTGTAAATAAGGTTGACTTAGCCTATCTTTGGCATCGCAAGTTGGGTCATGCTAGTTATAATGTGTTGCATAAATTGAATAAGTACATCATAGTAAGAGGTCTACCTAAAATATCCTTCAAAAAGGATAATAAAATATGTGAGGCATGTACCCAATGCAAACAAACTAGAAAGTCATTTAAATCCAGAGCTGAAAACATGTCTTTTAAACCTTTTGAGCTGATCCACATGGATTTATTTGGACCTACTAGATCAGCTAGCTTATCTGGTAGAAGATATGGATATGTCTTAGTAGATGACTTTTCTAAATTTACGTGGGTATTCTTTCTGACTCACAAAAATGATGCATTTGAAAAATTTTAGGAATTTTACCATAGAATAAAACAGACTGGTGAGCAGTCTATTTCTAATATTTTGTCTGACTATGGTGGTGAGTTTGAAAACTCACAATTTGATGAATTTTACAGGGAAAATGGGATCAACCATAGATTCTCTTCACTAAGACTCAAGAGCAGAATGGAGTGGTTGAAAGGAGGAACAAAACCTTGGTGGAGATGGCTCGGACTATGCTAGTTGAAGGTGACTTGTCTAGAAGGTTTTGGGCTGAGGCAGTAAATACCTCATGTTATATTATCAACAGAGCCCTGGTAAGACCTTTTACTCAAAAGACTCCCTATGAGATACTTAAAGGTAAGAAACCTTCACTAACACATTTCAAGATTTTTGGTTGTAAATACTTTATCTATGTTAACTCTAAAAGAGACATTGATAAATTTGAACCTAAAAGTGAACCTGAAAATTTTCTAGGTTACTCTGAAAAAATATAGAGCCTATAGGATCTACAACATTAATTCTCAAACTGTTGAGGAATCACCACACATTGTCTTTGGTTAATCCTCTAAAAAACTAAAACTGATTTCTGCAGGAACAAAGTTGATGGAGAAATCCTGGAAAATAAAGAAGAGCAGAATGCAGAACCAGCAGAAGAAGGTGAGACTGAAGGATCTGGAGTTCAGGGGGAGGTAAGTGAAAATTCAGGTAATCAGCTTACGAACATTAGAGTTCTCAGAGATCATCCTCTAGAGAATGTGATTGGTAATCTGAATGAACCCCCTAGGACTAGATCACATTTCAGGATAGAAAATGAACTGAATTCTTTTGCACTTGTCTCACAAGTAGAACCCAAGAACATTGAATGTGCCTTAAAGGATGAGCATTGGATAAATGCCATGCATGATGAATTGAATCAATTTGAAAGGAATAAGGTATGACACCTAGTTCCTAAACCCTCACATGGCTCAGTTATAGGCACTAAATGGATTTTTAGAAATAAAACTGATGAGCAGGGAAAGGTAGTTAGAAATAAGGCTAGGGTTGTAGCACAGGGGTACAATCCGGAATTTGGGGTAGACTTTGAGGAATCTTTTTCCCCTGTAGCTAGACTAGAAGCTATTAGGATACTTCTGACTTTTACTTGCAGCCTAGGTGGAGAGGGGGATTTCTGTAGCCCATTTAAAGAGCTGCCGAACCAGGTCCAGCAAGACCAAACGAGGCCCATCTCATCTAAGTGACCACCCCGCAGGGCCCACTTAGCATAAAAGCCTAATAAGATCACTCGGGATCAAGCCCTTCCTCAGCGACCCTTAGGCTTGGAAGGCCCAAGCGTCAGTCTGGTTGGAGGAAGACCCAAGCCCGAGTTATCCCCCTCGCCGGGATAAAGGCTAGCGCCCCGCACCCACTCCGACCAAGCCTCATCCGAGCTATGCTTATCGCCCGGAAAGGGCAGGCACTCTTCATGCTTGGGACGACCGACAATTACTTATCCACGCTGCCGTTGAGAGCCCTTTATGAGCAAGAGTTCACAAAGATAAGGGACCCACGAATCCTCAATGTTATAAAGAGCCCACGATGAGGACGTAAAGAGCCCACGTTCGGGATGTAACCCCCGCCTGAAACTCCTCAGCTTACGGGACTCATTAGGCTGGCGTAATATTTAAACTTGGGACTCCCTTCGGCGAAAGGTAAGGCCAACACATGCCTAGCATTCCCTGAGCAGGAACCACTTTACCACCTTGGTGTAGAGGGATCTCGTGCATCTCTTTCCTCCTCCCTTCATAGCTTCCACCATTGCTCTGCTAACTTAGGCATCGGAGGGTTTTCCCCAGGGAACTATCCCTGGGCCCCCTGATCTGTTTTCCTTCCTTGCAGTTCACTACTCGGTGATCATCTTCTGCAGCTCAGGACTAGCGCGAGATCACCCCTCTTCATCTGGCACCGTCTGTGGGAAATGATCAAAGAGCCAACATGGTGCGAAGAAGCACATGGAGGAGATCCGCCGGCGATGGGGGGAAGGCCATGGTGGTGGGGGGAGAAGGCCCTTCTCAGGCTGCACAAGACCCCCCCTCCAACGCCAGCACCCCAGTCAATGAACCACCTCCGCCTACGGTGATAGGGCAACCATCCAACGAGGGCACTGACGCTTTCCAAGCCCTCAACGTAAAACTGGATGTCCTTGTGGAACTCTTAGGACCCAGGAGGCCAGGGAAGGAAAGTCACGCGCCCCTCCGGAAAGCCCTCCCCGCGGAGACGTATCCCAACACACTATCGGAGGTCACTTCACCCTCCGAGGGTGGCAAATTATTCGCAGCAGGTCAGGAGGACCTTCACAAGGCCTCCCTCCGGAGCAAGAGGCCTCCTCTACGTTGAAAAGGGGGAAACCTGGGGCACGCCATCCGCACCCGAAGACCGAAGTCCCCAGGGAGTGCCGAGACAGCCAGCCATCCCGTCCCCCCAGCCCCACTGCGCAACAGCAGCCGAAGTTATCCCTCCATCTGCGAGAGTTTGAGAGGTGCTTTACAGAGCAGGAGCGCGCCTTACGCGCCTTGCAGAAGATCCGCCAGAGGACGAGGAGAGATCAACATTCTCCGAGTACATCCTGAAGGTAGAGGTGTCTGCCAGAGCCTCCATCCTGACCTTCAAGCCTTACGACGGCCAGGGCGACTCGGTCGACCACTTTGACAGCTTCGACGCCCTGATGACACTTCACGGGGCGTCCGACGCCATAAAATGCTGAGCCTTTGCGACCACCCTTGTCCAAGGCGCCCAAGCATGGTTTCGGGCCCTCGCCCCCGGATCCATCCGAGACTTCAAGCAATTTGGGCGAGTATTTGTTGGCACTCAAAATGTGATCGCTGGCGACCAAGCCGCAAAGACGAATGATACGGCCCACTGAAGCACAGAAGCTGATAAAGATCAACTTACTGAAGACTTCTCAAGCTGCCAGAGCCTCGAGTCACCTGGAATGAACACCGGGGATTTCACCTCGGGAGAGTCGAGATGAATCCATAACCAACCGACAGTGCGACCAAGCCTGCCTAATGATCTGGTATCGACTCCGTCGTACCGCTACCCTACACCTGTCACCCGACCAAGGACGACGGTCTACCCGATGGCTCGCCACCTAAATGAAGACTCTCCTAAGGAGGAAGAATGCCATCGGCTCTTCAAGACAAGGAACCGAAGGCTCTGCCAGCAGAAGGTCCCGATTACCCTACACGGGTTTGGCTTCTCGCCATAGTGGGCCCGTTAGTAGCCGAATGGTCGCCAGTCAAGGCGGAATTATCCCGAATGCCATACCATCCCGTAAGGAAGCTTTGAGCACGAGTCGGACCGAGCCGAAAGCACAAATCATAGTGCCGAAGGCTGTGTCAGCGAAAAACCCGCGTGCTCAAGCCAAACACGCACGGAGTTCGGATTAAGGCCGTACATTGTACCGAGAGCTTCGTCAACGCCCCGTCAAGGTTTTCCAAGGACCGCAGCGAGAGGAATCGTCAACAATGACCTCCGGGATCATCCCCGGACTCATCGACTAGCCTTCGACAACCGAACGAGGTTAATATGGCGCCATGTTCACCGGCGCGCCCCTTAAACGGCGTCGTCATCAACAGCGCGCAAAACACCAAGAAGGGGGCTGTTCCCCAGCGCCAGGTTCCCTGGCGCGCCCCACCATAGCGCCGAATCAACTTGGTGTTATAAAAACACCACTTGTTCGACCAACTAAAAAAAAAGAGAGAAGCAAGGGGGGGAATGATTAGAAAGAGGAATTATCCAGAGAGAGGGCCTGAGGGTTTTCTTGTTGGAAAAGTTTCCCTTCTGAGCGTCTCCATGGCCGGCGCCTTGTTCTGTTCGAATTTCTCGGCGCTGGAGAGGAAGATCTCTATTTCTGTCACTCTTAGGTGGATCACCGTCGTGTTTCCTCGTCGATTCTTCCTTCAACTTTCTCTTGCTGTGGTGTAAACGAAAGGGGGGAAAACGGCGATGATATGGGGACGTAAACGAAAGGGGGGAAAACGGCGATGATATGAGCCGTCTCCCCCCCATCATCTTTGTTAGTTCTCTCCCTGTCATTTCTGCTTTCACTTGATGTCAACGACGGCTGAGCAACAATGCCGGCGTCCATGAATGTAATATGTGCTTCTTTCCCTATTGATGAAATGAATGTGATGTTTGAGTGCATCAATAAAGTGTTCAACCTTATCTATTTTCTCTCTTGCCACCTCCCTCATTTATTGCGTTTCCCTCCTGCAACCAGTGAGATGGCACCGTGCTGCAGTGCCGGCGCCGGGAAGAATGATGCATATGTCTATTAATTACCCAGATAGTGAGTGAGATATGCTCATGTTCGACGCCGTATCTATCTTCTCTATTCTATCTTTTGGTCTAAAGTTTATGTGTTCAATTGCTTCCCTGCGTATGTGGCTTTTGAACCTGGGTTTTCCGATGTCGAACATGCCCCGGAGCGTGGGCTACATTAAATGTTCTTCCCCCTTTCCCGGGAGTATTTCTTTTTGGCACGATCGCCTATGTTTTGCTTTGAGCATATATCATGTGTGTCGTGACGAGAGGCACATCCGTATGTCCACCTCCGCTCGTCTATGCTCTAGGACTGGATTTCTGGTGTTCCTCTGCTCCACCCCGTAGCACAGGGGAGATGGGGTGCCAGGATACCTGATGGGAATCAAGCAAGCTGTCGAGCCGAAGTGAATCGAGGAAGCTGCCAGGCCAAGGATGAATGCGCTACCCTTGGGTAGCGTTACCTGAAGAAGGCGCTAGGTGTCCCTAGCGCGATCTCAGACAGAAACGGAGTTGCAGACGGTCAAACATCCCGACGCTGAAACTCCCCAAAGTCTTCGATGTGTGCTATTTTCCATGGTTGTAATCGATGATCTAGCGTCATTTTGTCTTCCCCTTCCCCTATATATGTATCCCCTCTCGTTTGATTAAAAAAGAAGCAATGAATCTATGAAAGAGTTTATGAGTGTAGCAATGGCTATCTCCCCCAATCTTTGGAAACCTCCTTCCTCCTCCCCTCCTCGGGTGCGATGCCCAACCTTCTTCTCCTGATCCTCTCCCTTTCCCCTTCAATGGAGGATGATCGAAGCCCCGGATGTACCGGCTCTGAGACGGGGTCGAGTGTGAGGCTCCATTCGGAGCTTCATTCTTCTTCCACCAACGTTCACCTCCCCTCACCACCGCCAAGGATGTTGCTAAGGTTAGGATGGAGCTCGGCTGCACCGTCCCTACGAAAGGTTCGGGTGAGAGGCCCCAGCCAAGCTTCCTCACGACCCTAGCATCATCTACACCCACCTTCCTTCCCCGCCGCTCACCCCCACATCCACCTTCACCAAAGTTATCCTAGATAGTATTTGGTTGGTTTGATTTCAATTTTAGTGCTCCCCGTGTGTTGTCCATCATCCCGTGTGCTTTCCCCTTGTGTTTTGAACCCCTGGAGTCATCCACGGGAGCCCCCAACGTCGAGGTTTGTCGTTCTGCCAACGTCTGTGAATGCGCTAGGATGATATAGCGCGTTCTTCAAGAAGGTGCTAGGAGGCTATAGCGTGACTATGGACAGAAAGAAGAAGACCCCCCACTTCCGTCCCGCATCAAATGGTATCAGAGCTTAGGGAACCAGGCTGTTCTCACAGACTGGGATCTTGACCTACGAGGTTCGAGGAAGAACCTTCCCAAGTGGAGGAGTTTTGATGGGAATCAAGCAAGCTGTCGAGCCGAAGCGAATCGAGGAAGCTGCCAGGCCAACGATGAACGTGCTACCCTTGGGTAGCGTGACCTGAAGAAGGCACTAGGTGTCCCTAGCGCGATCTCAGACAGAAACGGAGTTGCAGACGGTCAAACATCCCGACGCCGAAACTCCCCAAAGTCTTCGATGTGTGCTATTTTCCATGGTTGTAATCGATGATCTAGCGTCATTTTATCTTCCCCTTCCCCTATATATGTATCCCCTCTCGTTTGATTAAAAAAGAAGCAATGAATTAATGAAAGAGTTTATGAGTGTAGCAATGGCTATCTCCCCCAATCTTTGGAAACCTCATTCCTCCTCCCCTCTCCGGGTGCGATGCCCAACCTTCTTCTCCTGATCCTCTCCCTTTCCCCTTCAATGGAGGATGATCGAAGCCCCGGATGTACCGGCTCTGAGACGGGGTCGAGTGTGAGGCTCCATTCGGAGCTTCATTCTTCTTCCACCAACGTTCACCTCCCCTCACCACCGCCAAGGATGCTGCTAAGGTTAGGATGGAGCTTGGTTGCACCGTCCCTACGAAAGGTTCGGGTGAGAGGCCCCAGCCAAGCTTCCTCACGACCCTAGCATCATCTACACCCACCTTCCTTCCCCGCCACTCACCCCCACATCCACCTTCACCAAAGTTATCCTAGATAGTATTAGGTTGGTTTGATTTCAATTTTAGTGTTCCCCGTGTGTTGTCCATCATCCCGTGTGCTTTCCCCTTATGTTTTGCACCCCCGGAGTCATCCACGGGAGCCCCCAACGTCGAGGTTCGTCGTTCTGCCAACGTCTGTGAACGCGCTAGGACGATATAGCGCGTTCTTCAAGAAGGCGCTAGGAGGCTATAGCACGACTATGGGCAGAAAGAAGAAGACCCCCCACTTCCGTCCCGCATCAATACCTCTTGGTTAGTCGCTCCAGTTCGTCGCCTGATCTAATAGCCTCTGATGAACATTTATCCTGCTAAACCCCATATCTGTATGCTTATCTCTGCTTTCACTCTGTTCATATACGAAATCCAGGAGCCTGCTCTATAGCATTGCTCCGATACCCGGGGAGGGGGGCTATATTTTCACTATTCCACTGAAAGCACCATTTGGTCACAGGAACTCGTCTGTCTATGATGAGTTTTCCAAAGGCCCTTGAGTGTACAGTAACATGGGTTAATCCCAATATATCCCAAATCCACAGTCTCTAACGGACTTTGTGGTGGCCGTGGGATGTGTGCCCCTCGAAGGCCAGCCCTCGGGGTTTCCTTCCCTCTATCGATCGCCCCGATTCGAGCGTTGAGTCAACTCGGGTCGTGTGCCCCTCGTAGGCTAGCCCTCGGGGTTTTCGCTCCCATCATGAGTCGACTCATCCGTTCACTTCCACCCATGGACTTGGTGCCCCTAGTAGGCTGGACCTCAGGGTTTTCCTTTCCGTTTGGGTTTGCCGGCCACCGTTGTGCCACCCGGCTCTTAGGGGTTGCTCCGTCACGTGAGTATTCCCCGTTTCTCCCCGACAATCTTCCGGGATGGGGAGATGCTGTCAAAATTTTGGCTCGAATAATCTAATAAATTGTTCAACAGTATCAACTTTATAAATCGGATCAATTCGGAACGATTGCCGCGCTCGAGTATGAACCTCGCGCGAGCCTATGACTTGGCCTCCGGAAGGCACAGAGCCGAACTGATGGATAGTTGACTCAATAAAGCTCCAAAATCCTTCAAAACATTTTTTAATAAACCCAAAAATAACTAATAAGACCTCAAATTTCATGAAACTGGGATAAACCGACGCCGTCGGCACCCGGCGCACCCTAAAACGGTGCGCCCTATTCCGACGCGCCCCAAGGGTTGCCGCACCGTTTTAACCTCCCCCTCTTCACCTATGCTTCGTGGCGCCGTTTTAGCCTATACCTACGGTTCCCACGCCATTTTAAACTCTCTTCCTACATATACCGCGCCGGTTTCGTTCCGAATCGCGTCGTCGTGCCATTGCAACCCTCTCCTCGCCTCCGAGGTGATCTCTAGTGCTAATGATAGAATTAAATAAACCCTGTAGTCAATAAATTGAATAAATTGGTTTGTCTAACCTGAATTAGCTAGTTTCATAGCTTCATCATCATGTTCTAGTCTAGGCATTCATACTGCATCAATGCATGCTTGAATGCACGGGCCCTCGGTATATCAAATGACATTAGCAGAAAGCCAGGTAGCGCCCGACGGGAAGCTCTTGCCATGCGTGATGGTGGTCTTCAGACTCATATCCTCCGCCATGTATTAAGGGTTCCGCCCTAATAAGCCGTGCATGGCAGATTACAATATCTTGCATGATCATTCACATCCTTTGCACTCTTTATTCCGGCCTCAACAGCCCATTATCTCGATAATTAATCAAAGATTTTCCATCATCGTGACGGATGTAATTAACGCCATAGCCTTTATGGTATGGTGGACTGCTGGTCCCTACCGAATCTCACTCTCACCCGACACGGGTCAGAATGAGCGCATAATAAACTCGTCACGTACGTGACTGGCACGCCCGCGCAGTCAATCAGTTAGTTAATTACCGGTTAATTAATTGGTTGATCGACGAGTGAATAAACCAAATAAACCCAATAAAATAATTCTTAATAAAAAGAAAATAAAAATCAACAGATCCCATCCAAACAGTCTGGCACGCCCGGTGGGACCAGTGTCACCTTTCATCTCTTTGCCGAGATACTTGACCTTCGAGGCCGTCTTAAAGGTTGCTGATCGTCGGTTTGTTTATCTTTTCAGGCGAACGATGACGACAACTGGGCTAACTGGCGTCGGCTTTGGCTCTTCAATCGTTGCTGGTCATGCACGAGGGTACCTGGTGGTGCCCACGGTGTTCGGCAACTTCCCTTCTACTGTTGGCTTCCCCAACTTCCTGGGGTTAGCCTTCGTAGATATGCTAGAAGTGGAACCCTCGGAGTCCACCGAGGGGGCTGCAGAGAAGATGGAGCCTATGAAGGCTCGATGCTGCCATGACTCACTCACGAGTCAAACTCAGGTCGCCAGCTGCCTGGTGCACCACGCTGTTCCTGGGGCCCGCCCCGATGCTGCCAACAAGAACTCTAGAGGTCGCCAGCGCAAGCAAGGCCGGAGGAGCACTGCTGTGGTTACCGGATCCCTGTCCCAGTCCGGTAAATCCATGATGGTCGGCGGTGTGCGCGTCTTCCTCAACGGACGTGATGCACGAATAGTCCCGGACAGGGTCGTCCCCGCTGTCCCTGTCCGTAACTCATACCAAGCCCTCGCTGGAAGGAGGGCGGAAAGAGAAGAAGCCGGCCGCTATGGCCAGGAGAAGTTGGCCCCCAGGCCAAGGAAGTTCAAACAATTATGGGTCCCCAAGAGGGTCCAGCCTGTCCACCAAGCTGCACCAGTTCGCTACCGTCCAGCTCGCGACGGAGCGGAAGTGAGGAAGGAAAGGGGCATGGCCCCGAAAGTAGAAGAGGTGGTCGCGGACCCTCCGCACCGCGGAAGCTTCCGGGCTTGCGCCCGCCAAGCCAATGTCCCTGTCGTGGGATGAAGATTTCAACAACTTGTCGACTGGGCTCGGCTTGCTTATGTCCCTCCTGTAGGAGGTTGACAACTATCCCCCGTACTGCATCAAGAACGGGGTCAAGAAGAGATGGCCAATCTGATCAAGAATTATTTCCGAGGGCTAGGCAGCCCTCGCTTGGACAGCAACAGCTAATGCAAGCAGCCGTAGCCAATGAAGACTACTGCCCATCAACCGCAGTTGAAGAAGATGCAGGAGAAAGGATGATGGTGTCGTCAGTTGATGACAATGGCTATGATGATGGCTTTGAGATCGAAGCCGATGAAACCACCCCTAGGCGGGAAGAAGAAAAAAGAATTTCTGTGTTCGAGAGGTTGACCTTCTCGGATAAAGCTAAAAGGAGGGTCCATCGACAAAGAAGAAGCATGCAGGTCTTCACCTGCAATATGGCTGGCACGTTCATCCGATACGGGGGACTTCCCGAGGACCCTCGCGAGTTGGCTCAATTGGCCGCGAGGCCGGGGCCGAATACTCGAAGAACAGAAGCCGCTAGGGAGCTCCTGGCGGCAGCTAAGGGAAAACAACCCCTGGTATACCACCAGCGGAGTGATGAAGCTGCTATTTTAACCGCCAATGTAGTGACGGCGGAAGAAGAAGATGACGTCCTCCTCGACATCCTGCCCGAGGGTACGCCCGGGGAAGCAACAGAGACCATCCCCAACACTGCAACTATGGACCCGTCGGTCCTAATGCTACTTCAAAGATACCGACATGAGATAGACTTGCTGAAGAAACAGCTAATGGAGAAGATTGAACAGTCATCAGCCTCTAAGCTGCCCGAAGTCTAGGGTGAATCATCCCGGGGAGCGGTCCATCATGTCGACCCTCCGCCGCTCTACACCATGCCTCAGTCGCCAGAGCCGAGCATGGCAACAACTCAGCAACGGCTACCCCAGCCGTAGCCGCTGATGCTGCCAGTGCTCCCTCAAGTGCACCATACACCGCCACTGCTGTGTCCTCCACAGGCGACCACTCTGGTCACCCCGTATCTGTAGCCGGCACACTTCTATCCGGAGCCAGTTGACCCCACGGTCATGAACCAGATGATGGTGGAAAGGATGATCGAGATCAAGCTCGCTGAAAGAAGTGAAGGCAACTACGTCACGTTTGATGCCTATCGGGTGCCATACCCGTAACACCATGCTGCCAAGCGGCTTCCCCTAGGGATCAGCAAGCCGCCAAAGTTCGACATGTTCAATGGGAAGGGATCCCCGAAGGAACATGTCGCTTATTACATGACCGTCATGGGTGACCTGGCCACGGACGAATCATACATGTTAAAAATTTTCGTGTCCTCGCTGACAGGGCTCGCATTTGAATGGTACTCCAGCCTCCCGGCCAGGTCAATCAGCGACTAGTCGGATATGCAGAGGAAGTTCAGAGAAAGATTTCATGTCACAGAGAGGGAGGTCACATTGGCCGAACTCTATTCAACAAAACAGAGGGCAGATGAGACGGCCCTCTACTATATTAAGAGGTGGAGGAACCTCGGAATGAGGTGCAAGCGGCCCCCGCATCAGGAGGACGCTGTACAAATATACAAACAGAACCTCAGGAGGGAGGTTCTGGAAAAGATGATTGGAATGAAAATATGGTCGTTCGACCAATTAAACAATGTCGTGGCCGAGGTGGAAGCCTTTCTGGCCAGACCTGCCCCTACATCAACTGCTAGCACAACCCAGAAGGGCAAGGTAGTGGAGCGGCGCCAGGCGCCTAAAGAAGCAAACGCTCTTGACATCAAGGCGTTTGAGCAATAGAAAGGTAAAGGCAAGGAGGCGGTCGCCCCACAGCCTGCAAGAGCCGCAGACGGCAAAGAAGGTCTTTCATTGAGGGATAAGATGAAGAAAGCCTACTCTTTTCTGAAGGACAAGACCAGGATTCTGTTCGACTGGGTAACAGAGTATGGCATGGTCACCCTGCCAGAGCCGATGAGGCCGAAGGACATAAAGAGAAAAGACAGTCCAAGATTCTGCCCCTACCACCAGATGCTGGGGAATCCAATCGAAGACTGCTATGTTTTCAAAGACATCATCGAAGGGATGGTGAAAAAAAATGAAGTAGAGTTGGGAGAGTACAAGGTGGACCGTCCTCAACCACATGAAGCCCCTCCCAGAAGGGCAGGAGTCAACATGATCTCCCTATACTAGGCATTGCCCGAGGAGATCTCTGAAGCAAGTACGCGGCGCACCTATGAAACTCATTTCTTGGAGCCCGTGAAAGAACAACAGGGATGGCAGCAGGTCCCTGCGAAGCACAAAAAGAAGAGGGCACCCCGCCCGAAAGTGGGGGCACATGTCCGTGGCGTCACACCACGACCTGCTCCGCCAGCGACAGCACCTGTGTGGACCACTCCACCTACAGTCATCAGAATACCTACACACAATCGGAGGAGACAAACTCCGCTGCCAGTAGTTAAGAAAACCAGTCCCGGGGTCTGCAAACTACAAGACCTTATAGAAGGGCTAGATGAGTACGTGTAGCCCGAATTGAAGCCCTTGCTGGTGCGGGACCATGTCCCATGGCAAGAACTGGAATAGCTCTCACTTGAGCACAAAGAAGAAGCTGATGCAGCATCCGATAAGAAGGCCAGTCTGTTCTGGGGCCAGGCGCCTGCTGAAGTAAAAAAGAAGAAAAAAAAAGGGCCGCTAAGGTCGATAAAGTGCAGGTTGTCTCCTGCAATACCCTCTCAGCTCTCTTCAACCTACCCGGTGAGGAGGAAGAAGAGAAAATTTGTTTCACACCCCTGTTAAGGGAGGCAAGGTCGAAGCCGCGACTACTGCACATGCAACCCGGTCAGGCCGAAAATGGGGGCGCCAGCCGCCGCCCAACCACAACATTATATTCATGGGAGAGTAGCCCTACAAGACACCTCCCCCGGAGGTCAAGGGGGTCCAGATCCCTCCTCCATCAGGCCTTTACGGCAAGAGTGGGGGCAAGGCAGTCCCTTCATTCCTTGAATTCGTGAAGATGTCTAAGGAGAAGCAACCATGCCATGAGGCTAACCCTGCACCCGGGAATGTTCACCCGCAACCAACACAGCCTGCCGAAGCTCCAAATACAGATGGAGTTTGCCCTGCAGCAGCTGATGAAGGGCAACAAGAGTCCGACGCCAAGCAGAAGGGCACGGAATCTGAGCCAGATAAAGCGGGTCTGTCAGGGACCGCAGTTGATGGGAATCAACTCCGAGCATGTACATTTTATTTTTGTATTTGTGTCCTTTTATTTATTTTTATATCCTGGAGGAAGTAGATTCATAAATGTAAGGCTTCATGAGCCTATTTGTTCTTCCTTAGGATTGTGTGGGTTTATGTGCAAAATGCCAGTAGGACCTGCAAGGGGCCCCCACTCCTTCCCCATTGGTCCACTTCATCCATGTGGGGCTGGTCAAAAGCCAAGGTGGCATCTAGAAGGTTGGACTAGTCAATTAGACACATGGGGGGACAAATGAGTTAAATTGTCAAGGGTAGGCCACCTACCCTTACCCCTTGGTCAAGGGGGCGCCCCACCTTTTTTATCCATTTTAATTTTTGAAAAATTAGTCCATTAGAACTAATTAGTTCTAAACCTTGTATACCCCTCCAAACCCTAGATCTGAGAGCATTAGTTGTCATTTTCCATTTATTATATAAGGCTTGTATTTCCTTTTTTCATGAATTAATGAAGAAGAAATTGTTGAATTGTGTAAGGAGCCTGGTGCGCCCCTCCCCTCTCTCCTCTTGGTTCCTCCTTCTTCCCTCTACATTTCAGGGTTGAGAACCCCTTCTACCTGAGCCCCTCTATCTCTGATTTCATCTCTGGTGCTGCCGCCGCCGTTTGTGCCGCCATCGAGCCGCCGCGAAGCCGTCTCCGAAGTTCTGTCCAAGGTTCTGTTTGGCTGGATAGAGTCCCACTCCAGGATTTTTAACACCCAACTCCGACATCATCTGGAGTTGAGATTTTCAAGGTCGATTTCTCTCTTGATCCCCAATCTCCAGTAAACAAATCACATCATTCAGAGTTCGTTTTATATTTTTCTATTTTCGTGTCTTTCTGTCTTCTTGATCTGCCCCTTTTCAGATCTGTGTAGCAGAAGCTTAGTTTTTTGACCTTTTGACCCCCCTTTTGATTTTTTTTTGGATCTCCAAATTTTTTGGAAGTTATGTCCAACTTTCCCATCCTCCAAAAATTTTCTCCGAATTTTAAAAGCCCTCTACCTATTTTTAGAAATTGTGTCTTTACCTCAAATTCAGATCTGTTTCTGCTGTCCAGATCTGACCCCGAGTCAGTATAAAATCCTCACAAAATCGAAACTTCCACCAAATCTTGCATAAGATATATCCCCGTTTTCCTCTCTTCGGTATCTACAACTTTTATGAAGGGACCAAAGGCTAAATCGAAGGTCTATATCATGGTCAATGCCAACTCTCAGGAAAACTTGGTTCTGCCCTGAGTTTTCAGATCCTGTGAGTCAGTAGCTTGAAAATTTGACAAAGGCCATCAACGGGAAACTAAAATTTCTTTCTCTGGCCATAGATCGAAGGATTTCAAGTCAGCTTTCCATCAGTACCTCTTGTACATCGATGCGATATCGGGAGTGACCACAGCAGTAGATCTCGCCGGGTCACGCGCTATAAAATAGAACTACAGATCCGTGGCCAGCAACTCCGGCGAGTGGAGATCGGAGCCGCCCGGCCTTCGGCCGGCGAACCAGCACACCGCCATCCCAGGGAGCGCCCTTCCAGGCGTCCCCACCACAGTGGTGCCACCTCGGTCCCACACGGCCCCTCGGACCAGCACGTGGGTCCCACGGTCGTGAGTACGTGTGCCGCCGAAGCAACACAAGAAGCGGCCCGTCAACCCGAAACCGCTACTCCCGGGTCCCATTGTGTCGCCCTTTACCTCCGTACGTGGAGTGGGCAGTAACTTGTCTTGCTGTAATTATTGTGTATTTACTGTTCCGGGAGTACGAGATCGGCCGGGAAGTCGTCCCCACGCCAGGCGTGTGGAGGTATCGTGTTCGCTCCTTACTCGGCACTTTACTTAGTTCGTATATGCTTTATATGCCGCTGCTAGAGAGCATGATAGGGTAACTTGGCTCGCTATTTATTGATATTCACTGCTGCTGCGAGAGAGAGCGAGACCGTCCCGTGACCCGATCCGGGCACAAATTTGTGAGTTGACCACCCTAGCTCTTTGCTGGTTTGTCAACCGCGCACGTCCGACGCTTCCCTCGTTAGGGACGACCGCGAGCTTGCTTAGAGTCTGAGGATCGCATATCCATTTGAAGTCGGGTCGCGTGTCCGTCCCACATCAGCGGTCCAAGACTCTCCCAGGCCCAGGTGGGCAGAGGAAATGAAGCTTTCAAATGTCTGAGCTGGGAGCCGAATAATGAAGTTACTCAAGAAGCTCCCTGCTAGATTTACAATCTGGGAGTTCCTCTCTTTGAGTGAAGAGACCCGACAGGCGATCATCACTACTCTGTATACGCTTGCTCATTTCGAGACCTGCTTGGCTGAAGCAATGCCAAAAGCCAGCATGACCTTCACTCACGAAGACACGTTGCTCCCCACTATCAGCCACAATAGGCCGCTCTATATGAGGGGGCACCTAAATGGACAGGAACTGAATAGGATCTTGGTCGACCTTGGCGCGGCTGTCAACATCCTACCATATAGAATATACCAGAGGCACCACTTTAATGTACGCCCCGATAAGGCCGGAGAGATACATATCGCCGGCTTCAACCACAAGTGTGAAGTGTCGCTGGGTGTAGCAGAATTCACACTCACTCTGGCAGATTTTACTACGAAGGTGTAGTTTCATGTCATCGACTCCCGCACCTCGTACAAGGCGCTGCTTGGCCGTCCTTGGCTACATGAAAATATGGTGGTGCCATCCACGCTCCACCAATGCATCAAATACAGCCTTGAAGGGAAGGAGGAGAGGATATTTGCCGATCTCCACCCATTCGAAGTGTCCGAGTGTCACCTGGCAGACGCTCATCTATATGCAAAACGGTCCCGAGGGACCCCTGAAGCCAAGACCCCTACGGGTCCACTAAAAAGCACCTCCGGCAACAAGTGGTTCCCACCACCGCCGCGCAGATATGTCAAGCCCAAGGCGATTTCTCATATTATCATCACGGGGGACGTGGGTAGAATAGCACCTCCAGCTATATACCCTAAAGTAAATGAAGCCAAGATAGGCCAGCAACACGACCACATTGGAGTCCCTAACGGCCTCACCAAGCCGGTTCCCGGCCTTGATAGCCCCACTGTTGAGCCTTTCAAAGCTTGGGAGGTGGTACAGATAGATGGGCCCAACAGCTTGTTCTACACGGCTGAAGAACACCATACTCGGGAAGACACATACTACTACCTCCCCGAAGATATAGACGAGCCGTCAGTTCCCGTCAAGGGTCTGGCATTCACAACCGACCGGATGGCCAGGATGTTCCAGAAGCAACACATCCCCTCCGATCAATCTCATAAAAATAAAGAAGCTTTTCAGAAAATGTGGCATCCCGCAAGTCTGGATAAAGAACTGAGACGCGTCTCTCAGCACCCGGGATTGGGTTTCACCCTAGAAGAATACTACTACAGTGGGCGATATGAGGTGGACATCATCTCCGCCTTCTACCATGCTGAAGACAGCCCACTGGGGGCAGCTTTTGATGAATACCCAGCAGAAGCTGAATATGCTGAGCCGGTTTGGCCCGGAAATCAAGAAGGGGAGACCATGATTCCTCACCGATGCTGGGAGCAGGTCTATCCCGAAGAGGCGGCCTTTCAAGCCAGATTTGACACGGCTAGCAGCAACGAGGCCGAAGATGTTGAAGAAGCGGGGACCTCTCCCTCTAGTAGAGTCATACTGATGATAACCTCAGCACCTCTCCTGCCAATTGGGGAAGCCTCAGCCGACTCCGATCAAGAGGCACATGCAGCCGAGAAAGAAAAGACCACTTCTATTGAAAATACAATTGCCCCAGAAGGCGAGACCTCCTCACCTTCTGCTACAAGACTGGGATGCTATTCCATCCCAACGACAAGCAACCACCAGTCTGTCTCGGCTGCAACCCCATCTATAGGGGCTAAAGCTACTCTCTCGCCCTTGGCGGTGGGTTTGCTGATAGAAAGATCCACGCGGTCGCTATTGAATGAAGCAGAGGATCCTCCGGAAGCTCTGATGATGTCAGATGAGGAAATCAAGGTCCTTAACCCCGAAGACGGTATTTCAGATTTCGTCAAACTCTAACCGGCACCTCCGGAGATAGAAGATGGAGGCCAAGCTACGGTCAATGAGCTGATAGAAGTCAATCTGGGAAATGAGGCAGACCTTAGGCCTACCTTCCTCAGTGCCCAGCTATCCCTAGAAGAACGGGAGCTGTACATCCAACTGCTGCAAGAGTACCGGGACTGCTTTGCCTGGACTTACAAAGAAATTCTAGGTCTGCGCCCTACAGTTTCGCAACACGAGCTGGCGATCAGCCTTGAAGCCGAACCGGTAAAGCAACCACCCTGGCGCATGAGGCCGGAGCTCATCACTCAAATTTGTAAAGAAGTAGACAAGCTCATTGACGTGGGATTTGTCGAAGAAAATCAATATACCACGTGTCTGGCGAATATTGTCCCTGTAAGAAAGAAGAATGGACAGATCCGGATATGGGTTGACTTCTGAGATCTGAATAAAGCCTGTCCCAAGGACGACTTTCCGGTGCCAATAACGGAAGTCATGATTGATGCTACAACCGGCCATGAGGCCCTGTCATTCATGGATGGGTCGTCCGGCTACAACTAGATATGGATTGCGGAGCATGACCGGGTCCACACTGCCTTCCAAACACCCAAAGGTATTTATCACTACAAGAGAATGCCGTTCGGACTGAAGAATGCTGGCGCGACTTATCAGCGCGTAATGACCAAAATATTTGATGAGTTGCTCTACCACAAGGTCGAGTGCTACGTAGATGATCTGGTGGTCAAGACCAGAAGAAAAGAAGACCATCTGCAGGATCTCTGAATCATTTTTCAGAGGCTGAGGCAGTATGAATTGAAGATGAACCCTATGAAATGCACGTTCAGAGTATCGAGCGGAAAATTCTTGGGTTTCATTGTCAGATACTGGGGAATCGAGATAGACCCCGCAAAGATCAAAGCGATTCAGGAGCTAGCTGCACCAAGGAACCTCTCTGAGCTGAGATCACTGTAAGGCCGCTTGGCTTATATCCGACGGTTCATTTCCAATTTGTTAGGGCGATGCCAGCTATTCCACAAATTGATGATGAATGGTGTTCCCTTCTACTGGGATGAAGACTGCCAGACGGCTTTCAACAAGTTGAAAGACTATCTGAAGACTCCTCCAGTGCTGGGCGCACCGGTGAAAGGACAGCTGTTGATATTATATATAGCAGCCACACACAACTCCCTGGGAGACATGCTGGCCCAGAATAATGAAGAAGGGAAAGAACAAGCCCTCTACTACCTCAGTCAGAGATTGGTCAGGACTGAGGAGAAATATACTTATATTGAGAAGATCTGTCTGGCACTGATTTTCACAGTTAAGAAGCTTCGACACTATATGTTGTCGCATGAAATCATCCTGGTATCCAAAGAGGACCCGCTGAAATATATTATGTCCTAGCCGGCACTCAAAGGTCGCTTGGGAAAATGGGTGGTGATCCTTATGGAGTTTGATGTCTTCTATGTGCCGCGAAAGGCTGTCAAGGGCCAAGCTATTGTGGACTTCTTCGTCGAGCACCCAGTACCAGGAGACTGCCCGCTGGAACCAGAGCTTCCTAAAGATGAAACCCTGGAAGCCACTCAAGTGCAGCCCTCCTTGTGGCAGCTATATTTTGATGGCGCTTCCAGAATCGACACCTCAGCCACTGGGTCAGCCAGGGTCAGAGCAGGAGCAGACATAGTCCTGAAATCTCCAGAGGGGGAAGTTGTGCATACATCTTGCTCAATAAACAAGCCTTGCATAAATAATGAAGTAGAGTATGAAGCCCTAATAATCGGGTTGCAGATCGCACTGTCCATGGGAATTCAGATGCTGGAAGCATTCGGAGACTCCATACTAGTTATAAAATAGCTGGAAGGAGAGTTCGATGTGCAAAAGCAAGAACTCCTCCCCTACCATCAGCTGGCAACCTGCCTGATGTCAAGATTCTACTTCATCAGCATCAAGCATGTCAACCGAGGACATAATGCTCAGGCGGACGCCCTCACTAAATTGGCCAGTTCTTTGGCGATCCCGCCAGACACAAGTCTGAATATAGCAGTTATCAACCACCGGCAGGTCCCCAGTGTAACAGAGGTCTTGGTCGATGAACAAGAAAGTGAGGTGGCAACCGTCGAAGAGGTTCAACAGCTCGACTGGCGAGAGCATCTCCTACGTTGGTTCCAACACCAGCAGCTCCCGAAAGAAAAAGAACAAAGAATGAAGCTCTTGAGGGTCAAAGACTCATATGAGATGAGAAACGGAAAACTGTTCCGAATAATGGCAAACGCCCGAAGAAAAGTTCTACTTCGTTGCTTATCTTCAGCAGAAGCTGGACATGTGATGCAAGAAGTCCATGCGGGTTCAGCTGGAGCGCACCAGGCCAGCCCGAAAATGAAAATTGAGATAAAGAAATTGGGTTACTATTGGCCCACTATGTTTGATGACTGCTGCAAGTTCGCCAAGGCTTGTCAGAAATGTCAAGAGCACGCCAGCGTGTCAAGAAGACCGCCAGTGCCGCTACACCCCACCATACCCAGTTGGCCGTTTGCTCAATAGGGCACGGACGTGGTAGGGCCACTGCCAGCGTCTTCATCAGGGTGCAAATACATCTTAGCAGCTACAGATTACTTCTCCAGATGGGCAGAGGCAGTAGCACTAAGAGAAGTCACGGGAGAGTTGGTTGCAAGGTTCTTCCGGTAGAACACAATATTCCAGTTCGGGGTTCCTAGCCGAATTATCTCCGACAACGGCAGTCATTTCAGAAACCAGAAGGTTTATCGGCTAGCTGATAAATACAAGATTGACTGGAGGACATCGTCCCCCTACAACCCTCAAGCCAATGGACTTGCAGAAGCATTCTAGTTCGGGGTTCCTAGCCGAATTATCTCCGACAACGGCAGCCATTTCAGAAACCAGAAGGTTTATCGGCTAGCTGATAAATACAAGATTGACTGGAGGACATCGTCCCCCTACAACCCTCAAGCCAATGGACTTGCAGAAGCATTCAACAAAACGTTATGCACGTTGCTGGCCAAGACCGTCAAGTCCAATAAGAAGGACTGGGAAGAAAAGATGTACGAAGTGCTTTGGGCCTATCGTACCGTCTATAAAACCCCAACCGGCTGTTCGCCATTCTCCCTCATATACGGGTCAGAGGCTGTGGTGCTGATTGAATTAGAAGTCCCATCGCTGCGAGTCGCCATCCAGCATGGACTAGTCAGCAGTGAACAAACTAATGCAGAAAGAAGATTGGAAGAGCTTGCCGAGCTCAAAGGAATGTGTCTCCGTGCGCAACAGAATATCCAACTCTACCAAGCTCTCATCGCCCGTGCTTTCGATAAGCTGGTCAAAGGTCGAGAATTCAAGAAAGGAGACCTCGTAATTGTCAAAAGAAGAGAAGTGATGGCCTCCAACCCCAAAGGGAAGTTGGTTGAAAACTGGGTCGGACCATATGTCGTCCGCCGAGTATATGAAGGGGGTGCATACGTCCTTGTAGATCACAAAGGAGTTGTCCAGTTCTCTCCCCTCAATGGAAAACATATTAAGCTATACCACACAGCTCAACCGGCATTCCCAGAATGACCGTCACCTTACCTTGGTCTGGCGACACTCCGCCCTGGCCGAGCTACCTTCACCTTGGTCTAGTGGCACTCTGCCCTGGCCGGGCTACCCTTACCTTGGTCTAGCAGCACTCTGCCCTGGCCGAGCTACCTTCATCTTGGTCTAGTGGCACTCTGCCCTGATCGAGCTACCTTCACCTTGGTCTAGTGGCACTCCGCCCTGGCCGAGCTACTTATATCATGGTCTAATGGCACTCTGCCCTGACCAAGCTACCCTTATTGATGGGGATATCAGAGCAAGACCACTAACTTTTTATTTTGCATTTGAGTCCTTTTATTTGCATTTATATCATTGGGAAAACATGTATGCAATTGTAAGGCTTTATAAGCCATTTTGTCATTCCTTAAGGATCTTTGGGTTTTTGTGTAAAAGTCCAGTAGGACCAGTCAGGGGCCCCCATCTCCTTCCCTATTGGTCCACCTAAGCCTTAGGGCCCATGTGGGGCTAGTCAAAGGTCCAAGGTGGGCTTCTAGAAGCTTGACCATTCAAAGGGGATAATGAGCTTAAAATGTCCAAGATGCCATCCCCATTTTTCAAAGCCCCCCCGTCTTAATGTTTTTTTATTTTGTTCCAAACCACATGGGGAATAAAATATGTTCTATCCCCTAAGTGCCCCTCCCCTAACCTAGATCTGAGGTTAGTTTAGGTCATTTTGTATTTCATAAAAATACCATGTAATTCCCATTTTAGTATAATTAATGAGTAGAAAATCAGAATTTACCTCCAAGAGCCTAAGGGCACCCCTCTCTCTCTCCCAACCCCTAGCTGCTGTGAAAGCTACGAATTTTTTAGGTGTGAAGCCTCCTCCCCTCCCCCTTCCTGAGTGTGAAGCTCAGCGCTGCCGCCGCCGCCACCATCGAGCCGCCATCGCGCCGCCGCCGCCATCGCCACTCGCCGGAGTTCTGTCCAAATCAAGATGGAACCTCAATCCCATAAATTTTTTTTTTCTTGTTGTCTGATCGACCCCCAACTTTGAGGGCTTGTTCTACCTGTCTCCCCTAGTCTCCAGTTTAAATATCGTGTCATTTGGCTTAAGTTTGATATTTTCCCCTTATTTCTTGTTTCCCCCCTGTAATCTGCCATTCTACAGATCCACGGGATAGTGTCACCTATTTGTATTTTTCCCACCCCCTTAAAAATTTTTAGAAAATCCACAAAAATTCCTCAGTGTTCCTCACGTTTCCCCCTACCTCCCATAATGTTTTCCTCCCCTGGAAAAATCATTTACCCCTCGGTCAAAAGTCAGTTTCAGGCAGATCCCCTTCTATCCTAAGTGTCTGTAAACAGATCCACAGAAAAAACATAGTCTTGCAGAGCCCTTCAATTCTCATCCTTTTGTTGGATCGGGCTGAAAAAAATATATGTTGTAGATCTGGGAGTCCTCTTTCCAACGCCACTAGTCGTGTCTCAATCTGATTTCAGATCTGAGAGAATTAATTCTTGCCGTCGAGGCAGGCAGATCTGTTTCCTGTGCAGGTCCGAAATTACAGTCCGGGAAAAATTCACAAATAAATATGAAAAATCAACTTCAGGAACCGCCACTCCTAGGAGTCGACCAGGGACGTCCTGCCAACGTTCCAGCCAAGCGGCACCTCCAGAAGATCTCAGGAAGAAAATGTTTCTTTGGAGGCCAAGGCTTGCTGTCCAGAGAGTCAGAACCAAGTCGGTGCAACATCGAGTCGGCGCAGTACCGAGTCGAACGAGCAGGCCGAGTTCGCCCCAAACGCCCGTCCAACTTGCTGCCCGTCAACCCAGGGTCGGTCCTCTCGAGCCCACTTGTAGCCTTTACATCCTTGCGTGAAGTGGGCAATAAAATTCACTATTGTAATTAAGTTTCTACCATTGTACCGGGAGTTACCGTAATTGGCCGGGGTCGTCTTCCCCACGCCCGGAGCGTGGAGGTATCATGTTCGCTCTCTTACTTGGCGTTTGCTTTACTCGTATTTATTCGTATATGCCGCTGCATGTGATAGGTAACTAGCTCTATATCTATTTTTATCACCGCTGCGAGAGAGCAAGAGTGACCCGTCCCTTGACTCGATCCGAGTACACGCGGAAAAGCCGATACCCAAGACTCACTGTCAGTTTCTCAACCGTGCACGGTCCAGCATTTCCCTCGCATAGGGACGGTCGCGAGCTAGAGTCCCAGGTCGCGTGTCCATCCCGCATCAATTTGGTATCAGAGCGCCAGTTGAGTCTAGGGTAGTATTTGGTTCAAAACATAAAAAAAAGAGTCGTTTAAGTCGAGTCTAAGTCTAAGTCGGTCGTTGTATTTGCATACCATTAATCGGTATATCAAACGGTGTTGTCCGAACGTTAAGCTACGCCTATCGGGAAGGCCGCACACTTGCGCGAGAGGATCTTCGGATCCCGTAACTCCGCCACAGTACCGAATCTTGGTTGTGTATAGGTTGGTAGTCGAGTCTGCACTCCAACATTGCATTAGTGTTTAAGGTCGTGTCCAGTCCGTTTGTCTTGTCACTTTATGTCGGCATGTCCATCGTATAGTCCCCAGTCTCCAATGGACTCCCGGTCGCCTAGGCAATATGACCGTTGGCCCACCCATGGGCTTGGCAACCATCCCCTCCACTTCCGTAGGCTCGAAGCCTCGGATTTTTATGGCTCCAATGACCCGGGCGACTACCTCAAGTGGGAGGCCGCCATGGACACATACTTTGATTGTTATACCATGTCCGAAGCCGGGCAATTCTATTTTGCCAAGGAGAGGCTTCTACACGAGGCTGTCGAAAAGTGGGACCACATTGAGCGCTTGAGAGAGGTTAGGACGCAATGGCCCATCGAGTCATGGTGGGACATGAAGAGAGAGCTTAGAAGGGTCTACCTTCCCCATCCGGTCCATTCCAACCCGTTCCACCCATTTACTTCTAACCCCGTGGGTCACACCTCCAGCCGACCCCACCAACTCACTTCCAACCAAGTGGGTCATAATCGGAGGCAAGGAGCCCCGCACTTAGATGAGCCCCGACCCAAGCCTAGGTCGGTTGATTACGGGCGAGTCCACCATGATACCCCTACTCCAACCCATACCATTACCAAACTTGTGCAAATGATTTCGGAATGGGTGGATAGGAGGTGCACTTATTTTGAGTCGCTGGTCTCCCCTTGCCCACCTTCGAGGCAGGAGGTAGCCATACTCGAGCCTAGGGAGGCCATAGCCCGTAGCCCCAACCCGGCCCCACCTACGGGGTCCCAAGGACCACTTCCCCTCTGGGAGGACATGCCTTCCTTGCCCATGAGAGCTCCTTTGCTGCCACCCTCACATCTTTATTCGGAGCCATCTCATTTGGACCCACTTCATCCCGAGCCACCCGTGTTTCCCACGGGAACGCTTTTCATAGTCGAGCCGCTTCTTAGCTGCCTCAAGGATGGCTTGGTCCCTACCCCACCTTGCTATCCACCCATGGACCCCACCTTACCTATAGTGCCCATCAACTCCTACCACACGACATTCCGGTCTAGTCACCACATTGATACCTTGGGTGACCTTATTATGGGTCTACACTGGCAATGTACGTTGACGCACTTATTGGCCCGAGGCTTCAACCAACCCACTAGTCGTAGCTTCACCCATCCGGCCTTTGGGTCTATTACCTCCGTGTGCACCGTGGGTTGTGTCACCACGGAGATTCTCCTATTCCTTCCCTTGCCGGCCGAGCCAACCTTCATACCCTTTTGCCCGAAGGAGGAACCATACATCCTATATGAGATCACCGTCCCCTATACCCACATGCATGAAGGTGACCACCTACACCTTCAAGATTTCCAAATGTGAGACCGTGACTTGTGGGAGCCCAGTTCGAGGGGTCATACTTTCTTTGATCTCTTCAACCCATTCTCTTGTGGACCCCTTGACCCACCACCTTTACTCCACCTTCTCGAGGGAGTCCACTATCACACCCATTCTCCACGGGCCGGTCCATCTGCACCCACCAAGCCCATTCACGATACACCTACATATCGGGATGATGAAGAAGATGGCCCACCCAAACCTCCCAAATCTCAAAGGCCGTCCGTGCATGAATGGATCACTTTAGGATGCCTTCCTCATTCTGCCAACCACCGGTTACATCTAGTGTATGCATGACACACATTCAGGTGTCCTGGTCCACCTTTGCATATGCATGAGTCGGACTAACCGTAGGTTTGTTTAGGGTCGTGTGTCAGTCTTTGTTTCGTATCGTTTGTCTGTCGAGTGTATGTGCATACGTCAAGTTAAGTCGGTCTTTGTACGCTCGCGTTGTTAGTCCCTTTTGAGTATGAGACTTGTCGGACTTTGGGATCGGTTCTACCTCACATATCGGATCTAGTCACATAAGGGACCCAGCAGTGATTCCTAGTGAGTCTTTGAGCCGCCTCCCTTCATTTGAGAGTGACCCCACCCCGGAGTGTCTAACTTTAGTCTCATTCCCCAGCAGCATGAGCATATCGAATCTATACGGGATGAGCAGGTGTCCAATACTTGGAGTGAAGCGTAATCCGCGCTTCTTGGTACGATGATGGATCTACCGGCGTCACGAGCAGCCGCACCCCTTGGTCGACGGGGTCGAGTTCTTCCCACCCGGGGAGAATTGATGGAGACATCAGAGCAAGACCACTAACTTTTTATTTTACATTTGAGTCTTTTTATTTGCATTTATATCCTTGGGAAAACATGTATGCAATTGTAAGGCTTTATAAGCTAATTTGTCATTCCTTAAGGATCTTTGGGTTTTTATGTAAAAGTCCAGTAGGACCAGCCAGGGGCCCCCATCTCCTTCCCTATTGGTCCACCTAAGCCTTAGGGCCCATGTGGGGCCAGTCAAAGGTCCAAGGTGGGCTTCTAGAAGCTTGACCATTTAAAGGGGACAATTGGCTTACAATGTCCAAGATGCCATCCCCATTTTTCAAAGCCCCCCCCCTCTTAATGTTTTTTATATTTTGTTCCAAATCACATGGGGAGTTAAATATGTTCTATCCCCAAAGTGACCCTCCCCTAACCTAGATCTGAGGTTAGTTTAGGTCATTTTGTATTTCATACAAATACCATGTAATTCCCATTTTACTAGAATTAATGAGAAGAAAATCAGAATTTACCTCCAAGAGCCCAAGGGCACCCCTCTCTCTCTCTCCCAACCCATAGATGCTGTAAAAGCTACGAATTTCTGAGGTGTGAAGCCTCCTCCCCTCCCCCTTCCTGAGTGTGAAGCTCAGCGCCGCCGCCACCGCCACCATCGAGCCGCCATCGCGCCGCCACCGCCACTCGCCGGAGTTCTGTCAAAATCAGGATAGAACCTCAATCCTGTAATTTTATTTTTTTCTCTTGTTGTCTGATCAACACTCAACTTTGAGGGCTTGTTCTACCTGTCTCTCCTAGTCTCCAGTTTAAATTTCGTGCCATTTGGCTTAAGTTTGGTATTTTCCCCTTATTTCTTGTTTCCCCCCTGTAATCTGCCGTTCTGCAGATCCACGGGATAGTGTCACCTATTCGTATTTTTCTCACCACCTTAAACATTTTCAAACAATCCACAAAAATTCCTCAGTGTTCCTCACGTTCCCCCCTACCTCCCATAAGTTTTTCCGCCTCTGGAAAAATCATTTACCCCTCGGTCAAAGGTCAGTTTCAGGAAGATCCCCTTCTGTCCTGAGTGTCTGTAAATAGATCCATAGAAAAAACACAGTCTTGCAGAGCCTCTCAATTCTCATCCTTTCATTGGATCGAGCTGAAAAAAATATATGTTGTAGATCTGGGAGTCCTCTTTCCAACGCAACTAGTCGTGTCTCGATCTGATTTCAGATTTGAGAGAATTAATTCTTGCCGCCGAGGCATGCAGATCTGTTCCCTGTGCAGGTCTGAAATTACAATCCGGGAAAAATTCACAAATAAATATCAAAAATCAACTTCAGGAGCCGCCACTCCTAGGAGTCGACCAGGGACGTCCTGCCAACGTTCCAGCCAAGCGGCGCCTCCAGAAGATCTCAGGAAGGTGACGTTCCTTTGGAGGCCAAGGCTTGCTGTCCAGCGAGTCAGAACCGAGTCGGCGCAACACCGAGTCGACGCAGTACCGAGTCGAACGAGCAGGCCGAGTTCGCCCCAAACGCCCGTCCAACTTGCTGCCCGTCAACCCAGGGTCGGTCCTCCTGGGCCCACTTGTAGCCCTTTACCTCCCTGCGTGGAGTGGGCAATAAAATTCACTGTTGTAATTAAGATTTTACCATTGTACCGGGAGTTACCGTAACTGGCCGGGGTCGTCTTCCCCACGCCCGGAGCGTGGAGGTAAAGGGCCACAATCGTAAATTGATTCATTAGTGGATTGGGTTTGATTGTCAATAGATGGGCATTGATGAAGTTATATAGTTTTGATGATAGCAACCACTAATGAATCATGTAAGATAAGAATTAGTAAATGTTCTGCATGCTTCATCGTTCTTCATACTTCAGCATATATACTGTGTGATTAATTGACTACATGCGCAACCATCTGTCGACTATATATCCTACTATGCATCGACTACAGGGATAATGTGTGCAAGATGTGCAGCAACTGATGTACTCAGTCCACAGGAGGTTATTCCATCATCAACCAAATTTATTCACAAGATCAAGAACATGCAAACCAATTATTTCAAGTACTCTAAAAAATATTTCAAGAGAAAAATTAGTCATTTTCCTGCTGAAATTTACAAAGCCCCAGTTCTCTTCTTAAATATCTAAATCTTTCATTTCCAAGAGGTTTTGTAAAAATATCAGCAACTTATTTTTCAGTTTCAACAAAGACTAATTCAATTTCACTCTTGCTTACAGCATCTCTAAGAAAATGATATTTGATATCAATGTGCTTAGTCCTAGAGTGGTGAACAGGATTTTTAGTAAGGCAGATGGCACTAGTGTTATCACAAAGAATAGGAATACATCCCAGGTTTATCTGATAATCTGAGAGCTGATGTTTGATCCATAGTACCTGGACAGCACAATTCCCTGCAGCAACATATTCTACCTCTGCAGTGGAGAGTGCTACAGTGTGTTACTTTTTAGAGGCCCAAGATACTAGGCAACCACCTAGGAATTGGCAATATCCACTAGTGCTCTTCCTATCTATCTGACACCCAGCATAGTCTGCATCAGTGTAAGATATATGATGAGGGCATCACACCACATACCCTCTGGCTTGTCACTTCTCTCCCTCCCGGAGGCAGCTAGGGAGCAGCCCTTCTTCAGAAGGAACGTTGGTGCTTATCATCCTATTACATCTTCCTATTTTCTTGAGTCATTTTGATGTATTTGCCTATATTTTGAGTCATGTTACTATGTTATCATGTTATTTACTTATGCTTGTATGTAGGCTAGTGGGCTAATGGGGCTAGTAGTTCTTATTGGGCCATTTCTTTGGTCTGGCCCATGGGCGCCCCTCTCCCCACCCCTTGGTCTTTCGTCATTTGTCCATTCCATGAGGACTTTTTGTAAATTGGGTTTTTTCTATATATAGGACCCCAAACCCCCTCTTTTAAGGTTAATGAAGATTTGAATATTGCAAGCATAAGTGCACTCCTCTCTCTCTCTCTCTCTCTAGCCTTCACTCTCTCCTTCTCTCTCTCTCACTAAGGGGGCCGGCCCCCTCTCTCTCTCTTCCTCCTCCTCTCTCTCTCTCTCCCTTGGGCGAACCTGCCCTTTCACCTCCCCCTCCCCCTGCCACCTCAGCTGCCACCTCATCCCTCCACCCTTTCATATTCCCAAGACTCATAACTCCCTTCATTACCTCCTCCACCCTAGGCAACTCTTCCCATTCCCCATACACCACTTCATTCTCCAAGGCAGCCTTTCCTCTCCCCCAAGCAGCCCTCCCTATTCCCCACACCCTCCATTCATATCCCTAGGGCAAATTAACCCCCCCATACCCCTGCTGGTTGCGCACCCACCACACTAGCCCACCCCCCATTCCCTTGGCCGACCCCCACCACCCCTTTGGATAGCTGCGGACCCTCCACCCTCCTGGACCTCCACCTTCCCTCCTCCACCCCTCTCATCATTCTCCCACATCCCATCCCCCATCTACCATCACTACCAGCCTTCCCCCATAGTTAAAACACCATTCCCTTTAACCAAGCTCCACCACCACCCCTTTGCTTAGCCAAGTCTGCAGGTAGCAGAAGAAGGTTCGTCTTGCAGAAGCTGCCACGGAGCCCAACGGCGTCATCTGAAGACGTACCATACCTTTCTGGAAAGGTCGTCCAGTCCACTACGCAGGCGTGGTGGAATCGTCCCGTTCTGAGTTCGTGGCCGACCGGGAGAGCTGTTCTTCCCCAACTGCGCCAGACATCCTCTGCAGAGAGCCTGATCCCAGTTGGAAGCAACTGCACGACCAATGGCAAAGAAATCAGACCGAAGGCTCTTCATCAAAGTTCTTCCTTCCCCTGTCCCCGACCAGGAGCAAGAGACAGAACCTCATTCGGCATCCGGGGGCCAGAGTTCCGAATTTTCTCCCTCAGTCGCGCGGGTCTGCCTCCTGCAGTCTGCTGCGACCAGTTCCCGCTCGTCGGCATCCCCCTGTCCACCCCGACCTCAGAAGGTGTTGCCGTCAGTTTTGCTGTGTAGAGGCTTCGTCCCCGGTTCCAGCGGCTCTGACTGTTCATGATTCGGCATCCAGGAGCGACCGGAGCCACTCCTGCAAGTTGCAGACAGAAACAGGGAGCCACCCGCCCCAGAATCTGTTGCTCTGCTCAGACCTCCACTGCAGCCATCGCCGACGACAGAATAAATTGATATAAATCAGAGGCGTTTGGGTTCTTGTTACGAGAAGATCCCCCCTAGGCTTGTCATCGGTGAAATTCCTGACCGAGATCTATAGGGACTACACCGACTGCCTATCAACATCCACAGCCAGCGGTCCACTTCGGAAGCGGTGCCTCCTCGTGGGCTACTAGCTTATTTCCCTCCTCTTGCCTGGCCGGCTTACCGCCCCTCCCTGCGGGAGGTAGTGTTTGTTGTAATCCATCAATTCCCATCCCCGAGATCACCCTCCTACGTGAGGTGTAGTGAGTGTACACTTAAACATGTTCGAAGCTTCATCGGCGCAGTGTGCGGGGAACCCACACTTCCCCGCTCGCCCTCGTCTCCGATCGGGGTTGGTTTCCTCAAACCAACCAGGTGAGCCTCCTGCCCTTGCCTCCTTATACTTGTTTATTTAATATCTGCGAAACATATCGGCCGGTAGGAGAGCGAGTGCCCGATCCCGGCGCCACCTTTCAGTGTGGTCACCGTGACTATAAGTGAGCGAGTGACCCCGTGCCCTTAAGGCATCTGGCCGCCCTTGTTTGTGGGCTTTCAAACCTTCGGGAGGGCTAACTAAAGTGGTGCTGGTCCTCTAACCAGTCAGGGGCTATCTCCATCACCTCGACTCGGCATCACCGGGTCACCACGGGAATCGTGTGCGCACGGTGCGTTGGTAGCTTTAACATATTCTCGGCGCCTTGTAATTGTGATTGCGAATTAGGTCTAAGGAATCAAAGTCTCCACTGCATTTGGTGTCACATCAGTTGGTATCAGAGCAAGTTATAGACTTGTCTCTACAAGCCTAGGTCCTAGGGTATTTGCATTTTCATCATCCGTGTGCATGTCCACCCATAGTGGTACCTTGTACCGAGCCGACCCCTCTACCTCGGTTCCACCATGAATCCCATGCTCCAAGGTTACCCAAACATCCCTAGGGAGGCTCCCCAAGCTCCAATGGATCGACTTGAGGCTGCCATTCAAGCCCTCTCGGAGAAAATGAGTGGAATTTTCACCTGCCTAGAGAGACTCGATGAAACTAGGGCCCCGCCTAGGAACCATGCCCAACGGGCACCCCCTCCACGAGTTGAACTTGATAGGGAGGACCTTGAGGATGACTTCCACCGTGAGTATGAGAGGCCCCGCCAACCTAGACATTTTGAAAGGCGACCACGGGAGGATCCGGATGATTACCTCTTGAGGATGATTAAGGTTAAGGCTCCTAACTTTGATGGGTCACATAATCCACATGTCTACCTAAAATGGGAGAATGCTATGGACCAATACTTTGGTTGGTACCCTATGACGGAAGATAGGAAAGTTAGGCTCGCGAATATGCACCTTACCAAACTTGCCAAGACCTATTGGATGAGTGTGGAAACTAGGAAGAGGATTAGGATGGAAGAACCAATCCATACCTGGGAAGACATGAAGACCCAACTTAGGCTCCAATACCTCCCCAACTCCTACCGTGAAGACCATAACCCAAAGAGCACTCCCACTCCCCCGTTTTCTCCCAGTCAACCCAAGACTTCCCTTAGGGCCCCCGCTCCACCTAGGCCCATGACGGCCATCACCCAACCTAAAACTCTCCATCATACCCACACCCCACAAGCTTCCACGGTCCCCACCACTACCCCTCCATCTTCCCCAAAAAGGGACACACCTCCCAGAATCAATCAACCCAGTCCTCCTCGACCCACCCATCTTCCACTACCAACCTCAATCCTACCCCAACTTAGGTCTCCACTTCTTCCACTCCCAAACCCAACCCAAGTTCAAGCCCCCTCACCACCCCGGGTACACCATGCCCCAACCTTCATCACCCCATCCACAAAAGACCTTCCCATTCCCTTGGAAAGCAAAACCCCCACACCCCAAAAGGATGAGAACGTGGTTGAGGAATATGAGGCTTCCCTAGATTGGGAGGAAGAATATGAAGCCCAATGCCAAGAGTTGGATCAAGAGAACTCATCCCTACCCAAAGAAAACCTATTGAGCCTAACTGGGTACACCCTCCCTCATGAGTTACATGATGATCAGCCAAGTCCTCCCACCCCTCCCTCCATGAGAATTGTGATTCTTGGGGAACCCCTCATTGAGTGGCTTAAACAAGACCTCATCCTCCACATCATGCGCCCCACCATGGATAACCATAACCCAATCGTGGCCACCCTACCATTCCACACAACCTATCCTTCGTTTTACTTTGTGGGAGCTATGAGGGACTTGATTAAAGGCATACTAAGGCAAATAGAGGTGACAAACATGTTGGCCTTAGGAGTGAGTGATACAGGGTACCTTAGTTTCTCACACCCCTCTATCAGGTCCATCATCTCCATTTACACCAAGGGTCCTTGCATAAGTGAGCTTGTATTGTTTCTACCTGAGCCCGATGAGTTTCACACCACCCCCCTACCACAAGAAAAGGGCACTCAACCTAGGGAATCCACTTTAGTTCTTACCCCATTAGGAGACGAGTGCCTGGCCCACACTAAGGAGTGTATGCTTTGGAGAGCTCCAGGTCTAGGATGGGAAGAAGCCTCAATCCCCTCAACCCAAGTCCCCCTAGATCCACATGATCCCTTCCCACTAGCCCTTCTTTGCCAACCCACCTCCTTGCCCTCCTACATCCTTCCCCACCCCTCGTCCCTTTGCGAGGAGCTTTACAGTAGGTCCCACCAGGTTCATGATTCTCACTTCCCTACGTGTACTAGGATGATCACTTGGATTAAAACCCACCTCCACTTCACCCACCCCTTGACCCATCTCGAGCCTTGTGGCCACTCCCTATGGGCTTCCGAGTATTCATCACCCACCACCCACTCCCTCCTACCCTCACCCGCCATGTCGAATCTAACCCACCCATTCCAAAACTTAGCCCACACTATGAGAGCCATGACCATGGGTGACATCTACCTAGGAAAGGAGGAATTGACCCATCCCATGATGTCCACGTTCTTGGACCCCTTCGACCCCCATGAGTGGAAACCCCCAAATCATCCCCCACCCAAAGATGGGACCATCTTGATAGAAATACATATGTCACAACATTCTGCATCATGTGGTAAGGCTAGTCATGTCATTTGTGTCACATACACACTAGGTCCAGTGCACGACAGGATTACATTTGAACAAGCGGGTCCTCCCCCACTCTTCATCCATCTCATTCATGATAGGGCCACTTGTGGCTGCCCCGGACCACCTAAGTGCATCAAGGTCCACATGACTCCTATGCATGATAGGTTTACATCTGGATGTCCAGGCCCCCCTAGGTCAATCCAAGTGAAGTCAGAACATGAAAAAAGCATTCATGGATGTCCCGGACCCCCGGCATCAAACACCCCTTTGCATGATAGTCTCATCTATGGATGTCCCGGTCCTCCTAGGTCCATCGAGTCTATGTAGCGCCACTGCATGCTAGGTCCCCATTTGGTTGTCCAGGACCCCCATTATCCACTAGTGAATCAACATTCACAGAGTTGCATGGAAACATTCGCAAAAACATCAACAAGAGCAACGAGATTTACAAGAAGTCTGCTGACTCCCACCGCCGCCACCAAGAATTCCAGATTGGTGATTTTGTGATGGTGAGAAATGAGAGGTTGTTCCCTGGGAATACTTCGAAGTTGAGGACGCGTGGAGCTGGCCCCTTCCAGGTGCTGAGACGCCTTGGCACCAATGCTTACGTGTTGGACCTCCCTGAAGAGTACGGAGTAAGCCCCACATTCAATGTGGTTGACCTGGTGCCCTACAAGGGCCCCACGGTGACACCCGGTGAGGAAATCCAGCCTACTCCCTCCTTTGAGAGCGCCCCCACACCCCAGAGAGCTCAACCCCATTTGAGAAACCGGCACGATGAAGTGGAGCAGATATTAGATGAACAGGTTACCATCACAAGGAGCAAGGCGTATGAGCGCTACCTGGTCAGGTGGAAGGGACGACCACCCTCGGACGATACCTGGGTGAGCCGGGAGGATCTCCAGCAGCTGTCCCCCGATCTCCTAGAGCAGTACCGCAGCAGGGAGGGCCTTTACTCGACAGAGTCGAGCTCTTCGCCGCCCGGGAGAATTGATGAGGGCATCACACCACATACCCTCTGGCTTGGCACTTCTCTCCCTCCCGGAGGTAGCTAGGGAGCAGCCCTTCTTCAGAAGGAACGTTGGTGCTTATCATCCTATTACATCTTCCTATTTTCTTGAGTCATTTTGATGTATTTGCATATGTTTTGAGTCATGTTACTATGTTATCATGTTATTTACTTATGCTTGTATGTAGGCTAGTGGGCTAATGGGGCTAGTAGTTCTTATTGGGCCATTTCTTTGGTCTGGCCCATGGGCGCCCCTCTCCCCACCCCTTGGTCTTTCGTCATTTGTCCATTCCATGAGGACTTTTTGTAAATTGGGTTTTCCTATATATAGGACCCCAAACCCCCTCTTTTAAGGTTAATGAAGATTTGAATATTACAAGCATAAGTGCACTCCTCTCTCTCTCTCTCTCTAGCCTTCACTCTCTCCTTCTCTCTCTCTCACTAAGGGGGCCGGCCCCCTCTCTCTCTCTTCCTCCTCCTCTCTCTCTCTCTCCCTTGGGCGAACCTGCCCTTTCACCTCCCCCTCCCCCTGCCACCTCAGCTGCCACCTCATCCCTCCACCCTTTCATATTCCCAAGACTCATAACTCCCTTCATTACCTCCTCCACCCTAGGCAACTCTTCCCATTCCCCATACACCACTTCATTCTCCAAGGCAGCCTTTCCTCTCCCCCAAGCAGCCCTCCCTCTTCCCCACACCCTCCATTCATATCCCTAGGGCAAATTAACCCCCCCATACCCCTGCTGGTTGCGCACCCACCACACTAGCCCACCCCCCATTCCCTTGGCCGACCCCCACCACCCCTTTGGATAGCTGCGGACCCTCCACCCTCCTGGACCTCCACCTTCCCTCCTCCACCCCTCTCATCATTCTCCCACATTTCCATCCCCCATCTATCATCACTACCAGCCTTCCCCCATAGTTAAAACACCATTCCCTTTAACTAAGCTCCACCACCACCCCTTTGCTTAGCCAAGTCTGCAGGTAGCAGAAGAAGGTTCGTCTTGCAGAAGCTGCCACGGAGCCCAACGGCGTCATCTGAAGACGTACCATACCTTTCTGGAAAGGTCGTCCAGTCCACTACGCAGGCGAGGTGGAATCGTCCCGTTCCGAGCTCGTGGCCGACCGGGAGAGCTGTTCTTCCCCAACTGCGCCAGACATCCTCTGCAGAGAGCCTGATCCCGGTTGGAAGCAACGGCACGACCAACGGCAAAGGAATCAGACCGAAGGCTCTTCATCAAAGTTCTACCTTCCCCTGTCCCCGACCAGGAGCAAGAGACAGAACCTCATTCGGCATCCGGGGGCCAGAGTTCCGAATTTTCTCCCTCAGTCGCGCGGGTCTGCCTCCTGCAGTCTGCTGCGACCAGTTCCCGCTCGTCGGCGTCCCCCTGTCCACCCCGACCTCAGAAGGTATTGCCGTCAGTTTTGCTATGTAGAGGCTTCGTCCCCGGTTCCAGCAGCTCCCACTTTTTGTGATTCGGCATCTAGGAGCGACCAGAGCCACTCCTGCAAGTTGCAGATAGAAACAGGGAGCCACCCGCCCCAAAATCTGTTGCTCTGCTCAGACCTCCACTGCAGCCATCGCCGACGACATAATAAATTGATATAAATCAGAGGCGTTTGGGTTCCTGTTATGAGAAGATCCCCCCAGGGCTTGTCATCGGAGAAATTCCTGACCGAGATCTACAGGGACTACACCGACTGCCTATCAACATCCACAGCCAGCGGTCCACTTCGGAAGTGGTCCCTCCTCGTGGGCTACTAGCTTATTTCCCTCCTCTTGCCTAGCCGGCTTACCGCCCCTCCCTGCGGGAGGTAGTGTTTGTTGTAATCCATCAATTCCCATCCCCGAGATCACCCTCCTGCGTGAGGTGTAGTGAGTGTACACTTAAACAGGTTCGAAGCTTCATCGGCGCAGTGTGCGGGGAACCCACACTTCCCCGCTCGCCCTCGTCTCCGATCGGGGTTGGTTTCCTCAAACCAACCAGGTGAGCCTCCTGCCCTTGCCTCCTTATACTTATTTATTTAATATCTGCGAAACATATCAGCCGGTAGGAGAGCGAGTGCCCGATCCCGGCGCCACCTTTCAGTGTGGTCACCGTGGCTATAAGTGAGCGAGTGACCCCGTGCCCTTAAGGCATCCGGCCGCCCTTGTTTATGGGCTTTCAAACCTTCGGGAGGGCTAACTAAAGTGGTGCTGGTCCTCTAACCAGTCAGGGGCTATCTCCATCACCTCGACTCGGCATCACCGGGTCACCACGGGAATCGTGTGCGCACGGTGCGTTGGTAGCTTTAACATATTCTCGGCGCCTTGTAATTGTGATTGCGAATTAGGTCCAAGGAATCAAAGTCTCCACTGCATTTGGTGTCACATCAATATAAGCTCAAACTCACACCTGGCAGGGTACCAAAGACCAAGTTCTTGGGTACCTGACAGATATCTAAAGATCCTTTTCACTGCACTAAAATGAGACTCCTTAGGACTAGCTTGAAATCTAGCACATAAACATACTGCAAATTGTATATCAGGCCTTGATGCAGTGAGGTACAATTATGATTGTGGATCTAATCCTTGTAGGATATCTGTTGGTCGAGGAACTTAAGAAGGGCACGTGATCCAAGAAGCCAGGATCGTGACACGTGTAACGCAGTGAGCTGAAATACTGCCATGTGGTCAAGGCGCTCTGTGCAGGAATTGTGGAGGACACACACCCACCTCTCTGATGCTATAAATAGAAGACTTCTCCATCTGGAGAACAGTGATCGTGATCAGAAGATCTGTGTGTGCTATTGAGAACAGAAGAAAAAAAGAGAGAGTACAGCAGAGAAGAAAAGAAACGATCCAGAGAGAAGAGAGAAAGAGAATTTAGTGAGAGGAGTCTGAGAGAATTTCTCTGAAAGATTGTCCATCAGTTTCTTGGTTCAGATACCAGAACTGAGATTGCTCATTGTGAGCTACATTCCAATTGAGTTTTCTTGTTTTTCGTTTGTTTCCACTTCGTTTTCTGAAACCTTGTTTTCAAGCTGTTAGTCAGCAGAGCTAAGCTGTATTGCTCAGCGGGCAGAGGAGGATTCCTCTGGACGGGTTAAGCTGTAGTCCCCAGCGGTTGGCAATGCTGTAATGCCCAGTGGTCAAGCTGTTAGTCAGCGGTTGTAGGCAAGCTGTGAGGCCCAGCAGTTGAGGCTGTGAATCAACGGTTGAAGCCACATTCCAAGTTGGAGTGTGGGGTGGACGTAGATCTCGGGTTTGAGATCGAACCACCTTAAAAACTTCCAGTCTCCTGTGTGTTTGCTTTGCGAATTGTTGTTCATCATGATCACTTCCATTATACGCTATAGATGCATGCTTAGGTCCGTTTGATTCAGATATGCTATAGTTGGATTTCTGTGACTGCTCTCTCTTACTTCTCTATCGTCCTGCAGCATGCAGAAAGTAAAGTATGCACATTGATAATGAATGCACGGGCATGCCATCAAGGAGTGCATGGACTTAGTGTGCATGTGACACAATTGTACAGACTTTATGGAGTGATTATGCATGAACTTTACCACTTGTACCAGTAATGGAGTGTATTCACTTTGATTGCATGGTAAAGAGTGTATAGACTTGATATTGTGCGGTGATGTATAGACTTGCTCAGTTGTCAAAGCAGCCGTGCAGACTAAGTGTATGCATGGACCAAATGAGTGCACTTACTTTGGCTAACACATGCAAACATGCATCAATTAGAGATACGCACGAGATGGTCAATGCACTGACTATGTGGCGTGCAACTAAAAATAATGCACCAATGCAAGCTGTGCACGAACTTGAATGAACCTGATGCAGAGAACAGACAATGCGCCATATGGCTGCGTCAATGCAATGCCCATACTGTGCTAACGCACACAGTATATATGCTGAAGTATGAAGAACGATGAATCATGCAGAACATTTACTAATTCTTAACTTACATGATTCATTAGTGGTTGCTATCATCAAAACTATATAACTTCATCAATACACAGGGGGCACAACAATCTCCCCCTTTTTGATGATGGCAACACAATGAATAAATGCCATGAGATCGATTCATGCGAGCACAGACTTATGCACTTAGATGCACTTAGACGTATGCACGAAATGAGATTCCTATCCCATCTCCCATCTTCCCCTTGCACATTCTCCCCCTTTGCCATCAGCAAATAAGGAGCAACGTTCTATGTGGCAATTCAGAATGTGAGCACATTATGACACAATCCTTAAAATATATGAATCGAGTAATGGCTTTCTTGATGTCAATTAGGTTTAACAGTGATAGAAGGTGAGGAGAGAGAACTGGCTTTTTGAGATAGGATCATATGCTGCAGTTATAGCAATGAACTTAAGTCACATGACCATAATAGTTTAGGTCGATACAAGGCCCTAGTTATTTCAGAGAAACTGAAAGACAAGGAAAGACACCTGAACATGTATTGAGATTAAACAATTGACCCTCAAATGATATTTGTTTTCTAAGGGTTACAGCAATTTCATTCACATGCTTCTGAATATGGAACTTATTGAATAGACAAGTATTATTTATGCCATTAACATTAGGTGTATACCTTGATCAGAGTCCAATACTCCCAGTTACTAAGCATAAAATACTATATCTATTTCTGATCAAGGCTACACGAATAATTTGCACCTTTAACGTTAAGGGTATACCTTGATCAGAGGCCAATACCCCTAGTTACTCAGTGAAATCTCCCTGGTAGATTCGACCAATTGAACAGAGATGACCTGAGTCACTTCATGACTTAAGGTACTCTCCATTTCTTTGATGGAGACCTCAATTTCTCAGTGAAACTCAGTCATTGCTCTGCCACTTTGTTCACTTCTTTTTCTTTGATGATCTTCAATTTAGCTGCCCTTGTGATTTTTGGAGAGACTTGTTTAAGAACAATACAAGATTCTTGGTTTTCAAGCCTTAACCAACATTAACTCTGTCATGTTCGGGTACTGTGAGGACTTGTTCTATCATAATCATGAGAGAGAGGTTAAGAGCTATAAATACTTTCTATCATCTTATTTTCATAAGACAGTCTTTTAAACATCACAGTATATTAAAGTTAGACCTTAGTTTCAATCAGTAAGCACATGTGATTCTTAAAACAGAAGGGTTGTAATAATTTCAACTCACGATAATGAACCAATCACTAGACTGTTATCCATTCTGTGAAGAAGTTGAACTTAGTTCTAATAATGCAAACCTCCCCCTGACTACAATATGCATTTCAAAATAATGCAATGATTCGACCTATCCATTGGGTGCATTGACTATGTGTAGAGCATGCTTCAACATAAAGTCTATACAATGCAATTAATTTACTACATGCGCAACCATCTGTCGACTATATGTCCTACTATGCATCGACTACAGGGATAATGTGTGCAAGATGTGTAGCAACTGATGTACTCAGTCCACAGGAGGTTATTCCATCATCAACCAAATTTATTCACAAGATCAAAAACATGCAAACCAATTATTTCAAGTACTCTAAAAGATATTTCAAGAGAAAAATTAGTCATTTTTCTGCTGAAATTTACAAAGCCCCAGTTCTCTTCTTAAATATCTAAATCTTTCATTTCCAAGAGGTTTTGTAAAAATATCAGCAACTTATTTTTCAGTTTCAACAAAGACTAATTCAATTTCACTCTTGCTCACAACATCTCTAAGAAAATGATGTTTAATATCAATGTGCTTAGTCCTAGAGTGGTGAACATGATTTTTAGTAAGGCAGATGGCACTAGTGTTATCACAAAGAATAGGAATACATCCCAGGTTTATCTGATAATCTGAGAGCTGATGTTTGATCCATAGTACTTGGGCAGCACAATTCCCTGCAGCAACATATTTTACCTCTGCAGTGGAGAGTGCTACAGTGTGTTGCTTTTTAGAGGCCCAAGATACTAGGCAACCACTTAGTAATTTGCAATATCCACTAGTGCTCTTCCTATCTGTCCGACACCCAGCATAGTCTGCATCAGTGTAAGATATAAGCTCAAACTCACACCTGGCAGTGTACCAAAGACCAAGTTCTTGGGTGCCTGACAGATATCTAAAGATCCTTTTCACTGCACTAAAATGAGACTCCTTAGGACTAGCCTGAAATCTAGCACATAAACATACTGCAAATTGTATATCAGGCCTTGATGCGGTGAGATAAAAGAGGGATCCGATCATACCTCTATACAGCTTTTGATCCACTGCGTTACCTTTTGTATCTTGATCAAGACTTGTGGATGTACCCATTGGAGCTGCAATGTCCTTGAGGTCTTCGAGCTTGTATTTCTTCAGGAGGTCCCTAATGTATTTGGACTGGGTGATAAATGTTCCATCTTTTGTTTGAGTCACCTGCAATCCAAGGAAGAGTTTCAGCTCACCCATTGAGCTCATTTCAAACTCTTGTGTCATTAAGTCATAAAATTCCTTACACATCTTTGGGTCAGTTGAACCAAAAATAATGTCATCCACATAAATCTGAACAATAAGTATGTCAGGGTGACTTACCTTTGTAAACAAAGTTTGGTCAATCTCACCTCTTGAGAACTTCTTATCGGTAAGGAATTTGCTGAGCCTGTCATACCAAGCTTTAGGAGCTTGCTTCAAACCATAGAGAGCATTATTCAACTTATATACATGGGAAGGGAAGTCTGAGCATTCAAAGCCAAGAGGTTGATGAACAAAGACATCCTCCTTAATTTCCCCATTGAGAAAAGTAGATTTTACATCTATCTGCTGGAGATTTATTCCAAGAGAGCATGCATAAGCTAACAGAATTCTAATGGCTTCTAACCTAGCTACAGGGGCAAAAGATTCTTCAAAATCAATTCCGAATTCTTGGTTATACCCCTGAGCAACAAGTCTGGCCTTATTTTTGACAACATTACCTAGCTCATCAATTTTATTTCTAAAGACCCACTTCGTCCCAATGACATTTCCATCAACAGGAGGTGGGACTAGATGCCACACCTTGTTCCTGTCAAACTGATTAAGCTCCTCGTGCATGGCATTGATCCAATGCACATCCTTTAGGGCAATGTCAATGGACTTGGGTTCAACATGCGAAACCAATGCATATGCATTTAATTCATTTTGCGCTCTAAGAAAACCTCTAGTCCTAGGAGGTTCATGCAAATCACCAATGATGTTCTCAATAGGATGATCTCTTAAGAATCTGACATTGGTAATTTGGTTATCTTGATCTTCATTTACCCCCCCCCCCCCCGAACAGTAGGCTCCTCTGCATTGTGTTCTTCTGGCTCTTCTTATTGATCTGATTGGTCTGCAGATTGTCTTTCATTCAATATTTCTCCATCATCTTCTTTCCTGTACAGACCATTTTCACATTTAGTTAGGGATTCATCAAATACAATATGTGGAGATTCCTCAACAGTTTTAGAGTTAAGATTGTACACTCTATATGCTCTAGTGTATTCAGAATACCCAAGAACAATTTCTGGATCACTTTTAGGTTCAAATTTATCAAGATCTCTTTTATCATTAACATGAATGCAGCATTTACAGCCAAAAACCTTGAAATAAGCAATTGAAGGCTTCTTACCTTTCAGAATCTCATAAGGAGTTTTCTGAGTGAAAGGCCTTACCATGGCTCTGTTGATTATGTGGCATGCAGTACTAACTGCCTCTGCCCAAAATTTTCTTGGTAAGCCACCTTCAACAAGCAGTGTACGTGCCATCTCCACAATCGTCCGATTCCTCCTTTCTACTATTCCATTCTGCTCAGGCGTCCTAGGTGAGGAGAACCGATGATTAATCCCATTGACCCTGTAAAATTCATCAAATTGAGAATTCTCAAACTCACCTCCATGACCAGATAAGATATTTTCAATCAAATTTTCATTTTTCTATTTTATTTTCAAATAGAACTCCTGAAATTCCATGAATGCATCATTTTTATGTTTAAGGAAAAAGACCCAAGTATACCTGGAGAAGTCATCAACTAGAACATATCCATATCTTCTCCCTGACAAGCTGGCTGAACGCGTGGGTCCAAATAAGTCCATGTGTATCAGTTCATAAGGTTTAAAGGACATGTTTTAAGTTCTTGATTTAAATGACTTCCTAGTTTGCTTGGATTGTGTACACGCACTGCACACCTTAATTTCCTTCTTGAAAGAAACGTCAGGGAGTCCTCTAACCATGCTATGTTTATTCAATTTATGTAAAACCGTATAGCTGGCATGGCCTAATCTACGATGCCACAGGAATGCTAAGTCAACTTTATTTGCAGTTAGGCAAATATTAGATTGAGCTAAATCATGTAAATCTACCAAGTAGATGTTATTTACCCTTTTTCCTGAAAATTTAACTATATCCGAATCAGGTTCAAAGATTTTGCAACGTTGAGAGTCAAATACTACCTTGTGTCCTTTGTCACATAGCTGGTTGATACTGAGTAAGTTGTATGCAAGACCATCAACCAGCAGTACCTCTTCAATGCAACAGGTAGTACACTTACCTACTTTACCTGATCTGATGATTCTACCCTTTGTATTTCCTCCAAAGGTGACAAGGCCTCCATTCTTCTCAGTCAACATGCAAAATTTGATCTTGTCTCCTGTCATATGCCTGGAGCAGCCACTATCAAGATACCACATATTGCTTCTGGCTGCCAGACATACCTGTAATCACAATCAGGTAGAGAATTTTGGAACCCAAAACTATTTGGGCTCCGAAGCAGAAACAGAACAATTGAAACAAGACATCAATTATTTAGGAATCCACATCTGTCTAAACATGGTTGGCTTAGTGGAATTCATGACATTCTATTTATTATCTTTCTTTCTCTCAGCACCAACTGATTGAACCTTCTTCCTCTGGTGCTTTGGTTTATATTGAGTTCTGGCTCCATCCTTATTAGCAGCAAAATTGTTTTTGTGCCAGTGCCCAGGCCAATAAGTCCTCAGATAATTGTGGCCAGCTGTAGTCCTAGACTGACCCTATCTAGCAGATTGAGGTCTATGGCAATGAGTGAGAAAAGGTTGATATCTAGACCTCCCTTGGACCTGATTCCATCCAGACCTATAGAATGGTTGGACCTGTTTGTGAGGATAGGTGTGATAGGTCTGAACCTTGGGCTGGTAAGTATAGCTTTTCTGGCCCCATGCAGTATTATGTCTCCCTTGCACTGGTGACCCACTAGACTTCTGTACAGGTTTATGTTGGGTCTTCTTCTGGATAGGTGATGATGGTGGGGACTTGGTGGCTTTGCCTTGGGGTTTAGACTTGCTTGGAGGCTGACCCCGAACCTGAGAGTCACATTTGGGTGAAGGGTAAGATCTGCTAGACTCACCAACCTTCTGTTTACCCTTGTCCTTGGCACTGGACATTTTCGAATTGACAATGTTTGAAACAGAATTTTCACTTGACATTTTTATAAGAGGTCCCTTCTTTTTCTCTGTCACAAATGATATGGTTTTCATGGCAAGGCTTTTAGTGGCAGTTGAGTTGAATCCAAGACCTTCTTTTCTGAAGTTCACCTTTGACCCTAACAAAGCATTGAGATTGTCTGTGCCTTGGGTCATATTTTCTATTATTTTTCTTTTGTCAGCATTTCCTTTTTCTAAATTTTTAACTGTTTTCTTTAATTCAGAATTTACACACAAGACAGCTTCATGTTTCTCATTTGAAATTTTTAATTCATTTTCAAACAATTGAACTCTCAGCTTCAAATCATCATTAGCATTCTTTAACAGTTCATTCTCCTTTCTAGTATCTGTTAAAGCATGCTTCAGATCATCCAATTCAGCACAAAATTTTTTTAAATTGTCATTTTTTGATTGCAGACAGGCTATTTTGTCAGACATGGTTTTATCATTCAAAATGGAGTTTACTTTCTTCTTCAAATGCTTGTTCTCCTTTCTAATGTCATCTACTTTATCTAGCAAGTCTCCATATGCATCCTCCCAATCAGAAATTGTATAGTGCTCAAAGGGAGAGGATACCTCATCGGAGTCTTCTTCCTCCTTTTCATCATTCTTGGCCATCAGGCAGATGGGCTTTTCTTCATCTTCACTTTTTGATGTACTTCTCAAATTGCCCTCGTCCTCGTCGCTCCATGTACTCACCATTGCTTTTCCTCTGGGAGCTCTTTTCTTGGACTTTTCTTTCAGCATCTGGAGCTCTGGACAATCTACCTTCATATGCCCAGTCTTCCTGCAATGATAACAAACATTAGTGTCAGGTTTCTTAGCTGGGTTAGACCTATACCTGTTGTGTCGCCGGCCGCTGAATTGTCTTCGGCCGAAATTTTTGCCTTCTTTCCTCAAGAATCGCCTGAACTCTCTTGTCAACATAGCAAGTTGATCTCTATCGATTTCTGACCCTGATAGGCTGCTCTACTCGCTTGATGATCCACTATGGTTGGATCTGCTTGTTTTGCTGGAACTAGCCTTCAGCGCAATTGGTTTCTTCTTGTTCTTGAGCTCATCAATTTTGGGAAGGTTCATCTCATATGCCATTAGAGAACCTATTAGCTCGTCAACTTTTATCATCTGAAGATCTCTTGACTCCTCGATCACTGTTGCCTTTGTGTGCCAAACAGGAGTCAGAGACCGCAAGATCTTCCTTACAATCTCGTAGTCTGAATAGCTCTTTCCCAAATTCCTCAGACCATTAGTTATGATAGTCAAACGAGCATACATCTCAGTCACAGTCTCACCGAGTTTCATCCGGAATGCTTCATATTCTGAGACCAACATGTTCGCCTTGGTCTCTCTCACCTGTGATGTCCCTTCGTAGATAACCTCCAGTGTATCCCACATTTCCTTGGCGGTTCTGCACGATGACACTCTGGAGAATTCAATAGGATGAAGTGCGCACTAGATAGCATTGATGGCACTCCAGTTCAAAGTAGATTATCTGATTTCCTCTCTCGTCCAAACTTCTTCATTCTCGTGCAGTTCGAATGGTCCCTTGCTCAGTACTCGCCAGATCTCGTAGTCTTTCACTCTCAGAAAGACCTACATTCTATTCTTCCAGTAGGCACAGTTAGAGCCATCAAAGTACGGAGGCTTGGAGATTGAATGTCCTTCTGCTGTCATTCCCTTACCGTTCATGGTCGTTCCTCTTTAGGATGTTAGTCCCTGAAAAAGAGTTAGGCTCTGATACCAAGTGATGGGGGACTATGAATGATCTAGAGGGGGGTGAATAGATCAGTCACCCAATTTAAACCAGACTGCAACAATCATAAGTGTGGAAATAAAACAAGCTGCTACAAGACGATAGAGAAGTAAGAGAGAGCAGTCACAGAAATCCAACTATAGCAGATCTGAATCAAATGGACCTAAGCATGCATCTATAGCGTATAATGGAAGTGATCATGATGAACAATAATTCGCAAGGCAAACACACAGGAGATTGGAAGTTTTTAAGGTGGTTCGATCTCAAACCTGAGATCTACGTCCACCCCACACTCCAACCTGGAATGTGGCTTCAACCGCTGATTCACAGCTTCAACTGCTGGGCGTCACAGCTTGCCTACAACCACTGACTAACAGCTTGACCGCTGGGCATTACAGCTTTGCCAACTGCTGGGGACTACAGCTTAACCCATCCAGAGGAATCCTCCTCTGCCCGCTGAGCAATACAGCTTAGCTCTGCTGACTAACAGCTTAAAAACAAGGTTTCAAAAAATGAAGTGGAAACAGACGAAAAACAAGAAAACTCAATTGGAATGTAGCTCACAATGAGCAATCTCAGTTCTGGTATCTGAACCAAGAAACTGATGTTAGGTTCGGTGCAGTATTCAGAGGGGGGGGGGGTGAATGAATATAACCCTTTAAAAACCTTTACCCAATTAAAAGGTTATGATGCTCACTAACTATCTAGAGTGCTAACTAGACAGATGTATCAAATCTGAAAGACTAATTAGCAGTAGCACCATTCTTCCACTCAAATAAACTTTCGCTCACTCAACGGATTAAACACTCAGAACAAGATCTGATCAACCACTTGGAGCGCCCCTATGCAAACATCTAGCGGAAGCAAAACATATAGAGAAATCAGACCACTGCACAGAGGATTTTTAGGTGGTTCGGTCCTCCAGACCTACATCCACCCCACACTCAAACCGAGTGTGGCTTCCACTAGCTCACGCTAGAAACAGCAGACTCAGTCTGCAACAAATGCTGCCAAACAGCTTGACCAGGGGAACAGCCTCCCCTCTTCCTCCCAACCGGAGGGAACCACTAGTGACACCAGTCACTAGCAAACCAGAGACACACGGTCTCTCTTCCTCCAGACCTGGAGGGAACCCCTGGACTTGAATCCACAAGCCCAGAACCGGAGACAAGTCTCCCTTCCTCCAACCCGGAGGGAAACCTAGAGACCCAAGTCTCTCTTCCTCTGAACCCCAGAGGGAAGCACAACCGGAGATAAATCTCCCTTCCTCCAACCCGGAGGGAACCCACAAGCAGCCCACCTGCTGCTTGCAACCGGAGGTATCAATCTCCCTTCTCCTGAACTAACAGGAGGAACCCCGACCTCTCTACAGAGTATCGGAAACACAGCAAACCAGAAAACAAAGGAAAAACAATAAACGAAAATGACTTCAGCAAAACAGAAAGCTGAAAGATGAAGTGCACAATGTGGCTCTCAACGGAGCTGACTGGCCTGGATTTGATCCACGGTCCAGTAGACGGATCTTCAGGTAAGATCTTCCTTCTTCTCCACGAGCTCTCTCGCTCACTCTCTATCTTTCTTTCTCTTTCTTCTGCTCTCCTCTCACTCTCTGCTTCTTCTTCTCTTCACACTCTTCTCGAGCTCTCTACCTCTCTTCTTCTCCTTCTGCTCTTCTTCTTTCTCTTTTCTTCTTCTATCTGGATCGTGGCTCTCTGTATACGCTTTTCTTCTCGCCAACTCGATCAATCTTCTTCAGTGGAAGAAGGCTCATATATATAGCAGCAGCAGCAGCAGCAGCAGCAGTATCAGCCACGACGTGTGACCTCCACATTTCCAGCCCTAAGAATTCGGACCACGTGGCAGTCTCTCAGCAGGCTTCATTCCAGCCTCGGATCACGTGCTGCCTGTCACTGGGGAATATTTCTTCCTCGGACCTGCAAAGAGATGAAAAGCCATTAAAACTCAGGGCCACAATAACTAGATCTGCACGAAGTATGTAGTAGCAATACTAGATGCACTGAGAACGACACGAGATACACAAGGTGAATACAGCACGAAGTAAGGTTATAAAACAACACAAGGTAAAAAGAAGAACGACACGAAGAACACCATGGTGACTGTAGCACGAAGTAAAACGACATGATATAATAACCAGTAATGAGAACGGCACGAGGACAACATGGAGGTAAACAGAAACCAACAGTAAGTGTGGTTTCAACACACGAAAGACACGATGTCTAGGAAGAACAACACGAAGAGATAATTCGGAAACGACACTAAGTGGAAAAACAATACTAGATGAAACAGTAATCGACACGCGGTGAAAACAGCACGAAGACAGTGAGAACAGCACGCGGTGAAAACAACACTAAGACAATGAAGATGACACGAAGTCATGAAAACAGAAACGACACGAAGACGGAAATAACAAAGAAAACGACTCAAAGTAAGAACGACACGAAGAACACAAAACGGAAAACGACACGAAGTGAAACAGGAAGCAACACGAGGTGCTGCGATGTTCTGCACGCAGTGGAACAAAAACGACACGGAGTGAGTACGACATGGAGACAGATGACAGAGACCGTCACGAGTTGAAAACAACACGAAGACGAAAACTGAAATAGACACGGAGTGAAAAATGACACGAGGTCTGGGAGACACGACACAAAGTCATAAGAGCGACAGTAACCAACACGAAGTGTGGTTACGAAACATGAACGACACGAAGTGTGGAAACATGACACGAAGTCACAGAAACAACAGTAACCAACACGAAGTGTGGTTACGAAACATGAACGAAGTCACAGAAACACTAACACGAGGTTATGAGAGGAAAAACGATACGAGGTCATGAAAACACAAGACAAAGACAAAAGATGAAATCGACACGGAGTGTAGGAACAACTCAAGACAGACACGGGGTCTGAAAAATAGACACGGCTTGTCACGACACGTGATGAAGCTATGTGAACAGTATAAAACGAATAAAATGACACGAGGAACAACAGTAACCGACTCGGGTTGAAAACAACACGAAGTCGAACAGTAATTGACACGGGGTAACACGACACGAGGTAAAAACGACACGAAGACGAAATTGACACATACTGAAAACAACACGAAGATGAAGGGAACAGTGCAATGTCTAGACTTGAAGTACAGTTAAGTGTACAGACTTCACCAATGAATCACTCACTGTACAGACTTGCTATAGCAGTATGATGTACAGACTTTGATGAACAGTCCAAAGTATGGACTTTCACTGCAAACAACAATGTGTAGACTTCATGTAAAAGCCCAATGTATGGACATTGAAATCGAAGACCGATGTGCAGACTTGACATTGAAGACTAGAGTGCAGACTTTAAGTCTAACTGTGGATGTACAGACTTGAAGAATAAACCAGTGTATAGACTTGAAGATTGAAGGTGATGTATAGATCATGCACATACCAGAAGTCTAACACACACAATATATCAGTCATACACGTGCATTCTCCAGATGATATACAAATCACAATCATGAAGCTATCATCAAAGCACAATGTCAGCAGATAAACTGACTGAGCATATGAAGCCCTGAATGAACATTTCAGCAGGATGACTCACAATGATTAACATCAAACACCAATCATCAAAACCAGATAAATCATTAAAACCACAGCAATGAATGCTTTATGCATCAGTTTAACATGTAGCATGACTGATCATCAAATATGACTCTAAATTGAGCAGCAGGATGACTGAACATTTGATTAACTCACACCAACAATCAATCAACAAAACCAACATCAAAACCACATCAATCATCAAAACCATCATCAAAACCACAGGGACACAACAATCTCCCCCTTTTTGATGATGGCAACACTTTCAATATATTGAGTCATTCTGATGATGTGAGGTATTCTGAAGACTCAAATTATTCTCCCCCTTTGACTTCATCAAAAAGAAAATAATTTGAGAAATTAAAGCATGTATAAGAGTTCAGTCAAATTCTCCCCCTTGCAAGAACATGATTCTCCCCCTTTAATAGTTTCAGCAAAAGCATGAATTAGAGAAGATCAAAAGAAATCTGCATGCACTGATTGAATGATATTCTCTCTCTTTGGCAAACAATCTCCTCCTTTGGTGTAATCAAAATAAACCATGGGAAGGGTTAAATGCAAAAATGCAGATGCAACCAGAAATGCAATACTCCCCCCTGAGTATATGAATGCAAGGTCACAAATGATATGAACATGATTCAGCATGACAAGGAATGCTCCCCCTAAAGAGATGCCAATTGATATGCAAGTGATGCATGACATGGAAGCTCCCCCTCAATAAGTGGACTCTTATGAGAAGGAGACCACAGGGGCAAACAAGAAGAGGTTCAGGTTAATGAGTCAATACCATGAGCAGAAGAGTTTCAATTAACAGATTTTTCAAGGATGTTCCAAACACAAGAAGTTCAGCCTGATTTTCAAAGAGATATCAATATCATAAATCTAAAGCATAAGTTTTCAAAGTCTTCTATCATAAGGGCTTATGAATGACATTTATTGAACATCATGGTTTAAACGTGATGTATGCAGAGTTTATCAATAAAATTCTGTAATGATATCTAAAACCATGGTTTAATAAAAATGAACCAAGCCCTCATATTTATCTTGATTATCCTCCCTTTGTCTTACACAATCAAATCTATTGACTTCTTTCAGAATTACATGTACTAGTATTGAAATCAAGCAATTATGAAGTCATATGATTTTGTCTAGGGTTGTAGCAATTTGATTTTGGCATCAATATTCAGATATTTCAATTTATTCAGCAATTTTCCTTGCTACAAATTTTACGTGCTTTCTAGTTCAGTACACACCTTGTAACTAGAGGATATACCTTGATCAGAGGCCAATATCCCTAAGCCCTTAGTGTGACTAACTGTCATGCCTTATGTAAACAGAGTTAGCATTTACACATCATGACACACTACAGCTCAATTTTTAATGAGTGAATTGTATTTCTCAGTGTGCATGCCATTGCTCTGCCTGATTTTCAATGAATTCTCATTTTACAGAGTTAACTAAGGCACCTCATGACACAGTCCTTTGGACTTGTGTTTCTCAGTGACCAATGTCATTGCCCTGACAGATATTACCCTTTAGACATTTCAGAAACATTCATTTGCTTCAAAACAATATTAATCTCATGTACTTAACCAATTAAAGTTATGTATTCAAAAGTGCAGATTTCAGGAGTTTTCACAAGACATAGCATGAAACAGATGGTTAAGGTTTATTAAACATGCTTCAGATATTTTTAAGAGATTTTAAAGCCAAACTCATTGAATACATTAAACTTAAACCACATGAGTTATTTCAGTCATTCATAGAAACGTATAATAGAAGATTTCTAGTTCAAGATTTTCAGATTTATGATCGAGATAGCCCATTGAAATCTTCATGAAAGACTGATAGAATTCTGAAGCCAAATGATACCAATTGATAGGAGAATTACCAATTGTTAAGAGAGATTTTTGAAGCATAAAGTTTTCAGAATATGATCAAGGTTTGTCAACAAAATCAATAAGAGAGGATATGCTATGAAATCTGACAAATGTATGCATTTGACAACCTATATGCAATGCATTGACTCCCCCTTACAATATGCATTCAATTATCCTTTTTGGTATTTTCAATGCAGTAAAATGCAATGCAATTAACTATATGCATGCAAAGACTCAACACTGAATGCTATGCAAGGACATGCAATTAACTCCCCCTGAAAGCATGCAATGTTTGCACTGAAAACTGAACATATGATTTTGATTCATGCATATTCAGACTGTCCTAACCAGCAAGGTGACCCATGGTACTAGACGGAGCACTTGGTCTGAAAGACCATCTCACACATAGTAAGAACCTCCAGACAGACTTCCCTGCCTTTTGATACCTTACCATTTATATACCATTGTGGTCAACCATGATAATTAAACATGGGCAACATGCATGGATCGAATTTCAGCTAATCATATTTTTCAGAATGCAATGGACAGATTTTTAATGAGCAATGCATCAGACAAATTTCAAGCCTCATACATATGCAGTTTTGATTTTTCAGAATGCAATTAATTTCAAAATGAGAAATGCAGAGAGATTACCTGAACAGTGTGGGAGTGGGGCTTTCATTCTTGAGTGCCTTGGATCATTACCCCTTTTATTCCAGTCCCAAGGCACACCTGCAAAACAAAGTTTATTTTGCACAAATAGGTACCCAAGAAGTCTTGGGTCCTGACATGACATTATCACTCCTAGCAGGTTTTCTCAGCACATTTTTAACTTGATAGCCATTAAATTTCATCAGAGGATGACTATCCATCAAATGTCCAGATTTGCCATAATGATGGCAAGAGACAGCAGTTTTCAAATCTGATTTATGCACATACTTGTTAGCATGAATTCTATGTGCATACACATGAGATTTTCTGTTAACAGAATAAAAATTCTGTTTAGCAAAACCAGTTTGGCTTTGGTATCCTGCCAGCCAACAGGTTGTAGCCCTGTGACCTGGCTTCCCATAGTTAATACATGCAGGAATCTTTTCCTTAAAAATAGATTTATTTCTGCCAAGACAATTTCTATTTTCAGGGAATTTATCAAATTTGGAATTAAAATGTTTTCCCTGAGCATACCAGCAGTCCTTGACTGCATGCCCACACTTGCCACATTCAAAACACCTTGGGTGCTTACCTCTTGAACCATTATATCCCCATGAAGTCCTAAACCAACACTCAACAGTTTTATGACCACGTCTGTTACAATTATAACAAATGATGTGTTGGTTTGAAGCATACATGATTCTTTTGGGGTGTTGATGAACAGAAGACCTAGCATGCATTTTATCATCTTGTTTCATGATGAAACAGGCATCCATGAAATGACCATGCCTACCACAGTAATGACAAGATGTATCAGACTTCCTAGTAGCATGATTTCTACCAACTGAATTTCTTGAATGCAATGTTTCACTTGCATGCCCATCTTCAATCAATAATCTGCAATCATCCATTACATGGCCTACCTTGCCACAATAATGGCATGAAACACTCTTATCAGATGCATACGGATAATTAATTGAGCTATGAACAGTATGCATTGAATCATCAGATGCAGTATAGGTAGCAGATTTAAAGACACAAGTAGGGACATGTTTATCCTTGTTTTTCTTACCATTTTTGCTCATTTGTTTACCTTTGTTCACAACTTTTATTTGTTCTTCATTTTTCTGGGCCTTGAATTGGAAAACAGATGATGTAGATGTTTTAGGAGGCCCAGAGCAGCTTGGAATGTCAGAGCTGCGAACAAAAGTAGTGTACAACTTTTTCTTAACATATTTTTCAATTTGTGATTTGCATCCTTGTTCTCCACTTGATTTAGTGGCGTTATCACACAAAGGAACATTCATTTTCTCTTTTCCCTTGGTAGATTTAGACATGGAACGAACAAGTTTACTTATTTCAGATTGCAGAGAACAAATTTTGAGTTCTGAATTAGTCAAGTCTTCCTCACATGAGATAATTTGTCTCTGCATGACATCATTCAAATTTTTAACAATTTCTAGTTCCTGTTTCAATTTCAATTCATTCTCAAATTGAATTTCCTTATCAAGTATTAAAAGCTTCTCAGACATAGCAGAATTCAGTAGCTTCAGCTCTTCATTTTCCTTTCTTATTTGTTCATTCTGAACCAGTTCATCAATTAGGATTTGATCTTTTCCTAGTGAATTCAGCTCATTCTCTAGTTCAGAAATTTTATCAGTAAGTTTATTATTTTTATTTTTCAGCACAGAAATGTGTTCTTTATGCTTGTCAAGTTCAGCTTGATTTTCTTGTTGGAGCCTTTTAGCCTTTTCATTTTCAAGCTTCAGTTGATTCATTTCTGAGCCTGTATTTCTAGCTTCTTCCAATTGCTTCTTATAGTTCTGAATATCAATCAGATAAGCATCATGAGATTGTTTCAATTTTGAGCAATTTTCACATGATAAATCAGAACAATTTTGATCAATCTTTTTCTTTAGTCTTTTATTTTCAGATTTTACTTTTCTATATTTTTCATACAATTCAGCATACATTTCCTTTAAATCATCAAAAGTCATTTTGTCAGAATCAGATTCAGAATTTACCTGGTCTTCTTCGTCATTGCTTGAAGTGCTTCCTCTTGCCGTTAGACATTTCTGGTTCTCATGAAATGTGATCACTGAATCCCAGATTTCCTTCGCAGTCCCACATGTAAGAATAGAGGAAATGACATTAGCATCTACAGCATTCTTCAGAATGTCCTGAACTCTTATATTCTCACTGTTTAGTTGTTTATCCTTCTGGGACCATTTATTCTTCTCTCGAGGCAAAACATGTGGACCATATTCAACGAGAGCCCACAGTTTTGGATCTATAGAGTTTATAAAACCACATAGACTGCGTGACCATTTCTTGAAGTTAGAACCATCAAAAACTGCATGTGATGCCATTATAAAGCAATCGAATAGACTCAGATCAATGAGCTAGAAAGCGATATCAGAAGAATGCACCAAACTGGAACTATAAAGCATGAAATCAAAACAGCAGGATCCTCTGCAGATCGTTGGATCTGGAAGTCAGAGACCGCTCTGATACCAATTGTTAGGTTCGGTGCAGTATTCAGAGGGGGGGGGTGAATGAATATAACCCTTTAAAAACCTTTACCCAATTAAAAGGTTATGATGCTCACTAACTATCTAGAGTGCTAACTAGACAGATGTATCAAATCTGAAAGACTAATTAGCAGTAGCACCATTCTTCCACTCAAATAAACTTTCGCTCACTCAACGGATTAAACACTCAGAACAAGATCTGATCAACCACTTGGAGCGCCCCTATGCAAACATCTAGCGGAAGCAAAACATATAGAGAAATCAGACCACTGCACAGAGGATTTTTAGGTGGTTCGGTCCTCCAGACCTACATCCACCCCACACTCAAACCGAGTGTGGCTTCCACTAGCTCACGCTAGAAACAGCAGACTCAGTCTGCAACAAATGCTGCCAAACAGCTTGACCAGGGGAACAGCCTCCCCTCTTCCTCCCAACCGGAGGGAACCACTAGTGACACCAGTCACTAGCAAACCAGAGACACACGGTCTCTCTTCCTCCAGACCTGGAGGGAACCCCTGGACTTGAATCCACAAGCCCAGAACCGGAGACAAGTCTCCCTTCCTCCAACCCGAGGGAAACCTAGAGACCCAAGTCTCTCTTCCTCTGAACCCCAGAGGGAAGCACAACTGGAGATAAATCTCCCTTCCTCCAACCCGGAGGGAACCCACAAGCAGCCCACCTGCTGCTTGCAACCGGAGGTATCAATCTCCCTTCTCCTGAACTAACAGGAGGAACCCCGACCTCTCTACAGAGTATCGGAAACACAGCAAACCAGAAAACAAAGGAAAAACAATAAACGAAAATGACTTCAGCAAAACAGAAAGCTGAAAGATGAAGTGCACAATGTGGCTCTCAACGGAGCTGACTGGCCTGGATTTGATCCACGGTCCAGTAGACGGATCTTCAGGTAAGATCTTCCTTCTTCTCCACGAGCTCTCTTGCTCACTCTCTATCTTTCTTTCTCTTTCTTCTGCTCTCCTCTCACTCTCTGCTTCTTCTTCTCTTTACACTCTTCTCGAGCTCTCTACCTCTCTTCTTCTCCTTCTGCTCTTCTTCTTTCTCTTTTCTTCTTCTATCTGGATCGTGGCTCTCTGTATACGCTTTTCTTCTCGCCAACTCGATCAATCTTCTTCAGTGGAAGAAGGCTCATATATATAGCAGCAGCAGCAGTATCAGCCACGACGTGTGACCTCCACATTTCCAGCCCTAAGAATTCGGACCACGTGGCAGTCTCTCAGCAGGCTTCATTCCAGCCTCGGATCACGTGCTGCCTGTCACTGGGGAATATTTCTTCCTCGGACCTGCAAAGAGATGAAAAGCCATTAAAACTCAGGGCCACAATAACTAGATCTGCACGAAGTATGTAGTAGCAATACTAGATGCACTGAGAACGACACGAGATACACAAGGTGAATACAACACGAAGTAAAGAAAGAATGACACGAGATACACAAGGTGAATACAGCACGAAGTAAGGTTATAAAACAACACAAGGTAAAAAGAAGAACGACACGAAGAACACCATGGTGACTGTAGCACGAAGTAAAACGACATGATATAATAACCAGTAATAAGAACGGCACGAGGACACCATGGAGGTAAACAGAAACCAACAGTAAGTGTGGTTTCAACACACGAAAGACACGATGTCTAGGAAGAACAACACGAAGAGATAATTCGGAAACGACACTAAGTGGAAAAACAATACTAGATGAAACAGTAATCGACACGCGGTGAAAACAGCACGAAGACAGTGAGAACAGCACGCGGTGAAAACAACACTAAGACAATGAAGATGACACGAAGTCATGAAAACAGAAACGACACGAAGACGGAAATAACAAAGAAAACGACTCAAAGTAAGAACGACACGAAGAACACAAAACGGAAAACGACACGAAGTGAAACAGGAAGCAACACGAGGTGCTGCGATGTTCTGCACGCAGTGGAACAAAAATGACACGGAGTGAGTACGACATGGAGACAGATGACAGAGACCGTCACGAGTTGAAAACAACACGAAGACGAAAACTGAAATAGACACGGAGTGAAAAATGACACGAGGTCTGGGAGACACGACACAAAGTCATAAGAGCGACAGTAACCAACACGAAGTGTGGTTACGAAACATGAACGACACGAAGTGTGGAAACATGACACGAAGTCACAGAAACAACAGTAACCAACACGAAGTGTGGTTACGAAACATGAACGAAGTCACAGAAACACTAACACGAGGTTATGAGAGGAAAAACGATACGAGGTCATGAAAACACAAGACAAAGACAAAAGATGAAATCGACACGGAGTGTAGGAACAACTCAAGACAGACACGGGGTCTGAAAAATAGACACGGCTTGTCACGACACGTGATGAAGCTATGTGAACAGTATAAAATGAATAAAATGACACGAGGAACAACAGTAACCGACTCGGGTTGAAAACAACACGAAGTCGAACAGTAATTGACACGGGGTAACACGACACGAGGTAAAAACGACACGAAGACGAAATTGACACATACTGAAAACAACACGAAGATGAAGGGAACAGTGCAATGTCTAGACTTGAAGTACAGTTAAGTGTACAGACTTCACCAATGAATCACTCACTGTACAGACTTGCTATAGCAGTATGATGTACAGACTTTGATGAACAGTCCAAAGTATGGACTTTCACTGCAAACAACAATGTGTAGACTTCATGTAAAAGCCCAATGTATGGACATTGAAATCGAAGACCGATGTGCAGACTTGACATTGAAGACTAGAGTGCAGACTTTAAGTCTAACTGTGGATGTACAGACTTGAAGAATAAACCAGTGTATAGACTTGAAGATTGAAGGTGATGTATAGATCATGCACATACCAGAAGTCTAACACACACAATATATCAGTCATACACGTGCATTCTCCAGATGATATACAAATCACAATCATGAAGCTATCATCAAAGCACAATGTCAGCAGATAAACTGACTGAGCATATGAAGCCCTGAATGAACATTTCAGCAGGATGACTCACAATGATTAACATCAAACACCAATCATCAAAACCAGATAAATCATTAAAACCACAGCAATGAATGCTTTATGCATCAGTTTAACATGTAGCATGACTGATCATCAAATATGACTCTAAATTGAGCAGCAGGATGACTGAACATTTGATTAACTCACACCAACAATCAATCAACAAAACCAACATCAAAACCACATCAATCATCAAAACCATCATCAAAACCACAGGGACACAACAACTGCTGGATAATCTTTCTGAGAAATTCTCTCAGACTCCTCTCACTAAATTCTCTTTCTCTCTTCTCTCTGGATCGTTTCTTTTCTTCTCTACTGCACTCTCTCTTTTTTTCTTCTGTTCTCAATAGCACACATAGATCTTCTGATCATGATCACTATTCTCCAGATGGAGAAGTCTTCTATTTATAGCATCAGAGAGGTGGGTGTGTGTCCTCCACAATTTTTGCCCAGAGCGCCTTGACCATGTGGCAGTATTTTAGCTCACTGCGTTACACGTGTCACGATCCTGGCTTCTTGGATCACGTGCCCTTCTTAAGTTCCTCGACCAGCAGATATCCTGCAAGGATTAGAGCATATAGTTGGTTCGAGATTTGATCTAAGCCTGTATGGACTTGATGCATAAAATGCAGTGTGCATATAAGAGAGTATGTACAACGAGAATGAATGCACGAACACATCATCCACGAGTGTACAGACTTTGAATGCATGTAATGCATTTTATATATGAAGAAGTATGCATATTGGGAATGAATGTACATACATGCTATCGACGAGTGACCAGACTTATAGTGCAATGTGTAAACGATGTACAGACTTTCTGTGCGTGACGCTTAAGCCTGAATGCATCATGTATAGACTTGTTACGACATCAAGGCAGTCGTGTGCAGACTTAGTGTATGTGCGAGATAATTCAATGCAGCATGCATAAAGTAAATTATGCACATTGATAATGAATGCACGGGCATGCCATCAAGGAGTGCATGGACTTAGTGTGCATGTGACACCAATGTACAGACTTTCTGGAGTGATGATGCATGAACTTAACCACTCGTACCAACAATGGAGTGTATGGACTTTAATTGCATGGTAAAGAGTGTATAGACTTGATACCGTGTGGCGATGTATAGACTTGCTCAGTTGTCAAAGCAGCCGTGCAGACTAAGTGTATGCATGGACCAAACGAGTGCACTTACTTTGGCTAACACATGCAAACATGCATCAATTAGAGATACGCACGAGATGGTCAATGCACTGACTATGTGGCGTGCAACTAAAAATAATGCACCAATGCAAGCTGTGCACGAACTTGAATGAACCTGATGCAAAGAACAGACAATGCGCCATATGGCTGCGTCAATGCAATGCCCATACTGTGCTAACGCACACAGTATATATGCTGAAGTATGAAGAACGATGAAGCATGTAGAACATTTACTAATTCTTATCTTGTTGTGCCTCTTAGGCACAAGCATGTGCATTATGTTTTGATGATAGCATGTGCATTGTGTCTTGATGATAGCATGCTGATTTGTTTTGATGATTGCAACACAGTCAGTGCTTTATGATATTGTGTTTTGAATATGGCTGCTGATATGATTGCATAGGACTGTGTCTGATATACGGCATTGAATGCATGAGTATTGCATGATGCGTTGACGCATGGGATCATTGCGTCAACTCACTGGTCTGTCCCAGAGCTAGTCTATAAAATGTGTCAACTGGTGCGTCGACGCAGTGGACTCAATGCGTTGACGCATTGAAATTATTTTGACAGAGCTCTTGCTTTGCTTCATGCATTAGTCTAAACACTGTCCATCTGAGTGTCTCATGCAGAGTCAATTCATATAGTCTATACACTCTGGTGCATGTTGTTCGTAAAGTCTATACATTGGCTGTCGGTTGTAAAGTCTACACATCAGACTGCATTGCATTTATTCATGGCTAAGAGTCTATACATTGGACTCTCATTCAAGACCATACATTCATAGTACATTGCATTGGCTAAGTATATACAACGTCAGTTCATGCATTGTCTTAGGCTAAGTCTGTACATCCTACGTCTCTTGCAGCGTCAACGCTGTGAGCATTCTCTAGTCTGCAGCGTCAACGCTATCAGTATGCACATTGTTTCAGGTTCTTCAAGTCTATACAGACTTTAGCGTCTCATTTAGCATCTAAGGCAAAGTCTACACAGTGGCTAAGTGTGTACATCGCTTTCATTTCTTGAGATCAAGTCCATACGTTGCACTGTTTCTTCAAGTCCATACAGTGGCAAAGTCTGGACATTGTACTTTGAAGATCACCAAGTCCATACATCGTGAAAGTCTATACACTCCTCTTGGCCTTAGCATCTGTTTTGAAGTCCATACATTGGTCTTCAGTTCAAGTCTGTACAGCGTTACGTTCTCTTTAGAAAGTCTGTACAGCGTGAAGTCTGCACATTGGTCTTCGAATTCAAAGTCTGTACATTGGGTTTTTCACATGAAGTATGTACAGCCGTTCACTGTTGAAGTCCATACACTGGTCGGTGGAATTTAAAGTCTGTACACTTACTCGTTTCATTTCCTCAGATGTCTATACATTTGCCTCCATGATTCTAAGTCTATACATTCGCTGCAGAGATCTCTGTCAAGTCTATACATCGACTGTCTTGCTTGAGCTTAAGTCTGTACCGAGTCAGTGTCTTGTTGATAGTCTCTTGTTGTGTCCTCATGTTATTTCTGCGTTTGTGTCTTCGTGTTGTTTTCATGTCTTCGTGTTATTTTTGTGTTTGAGTCTTCATGTTATTTCTATCTTCTGTCTTCGTGTTGATTTTACTTCGTGCAATCTTCTCTAAATTCAAGCTTTAAGTGTCTCAAGTCGAGTCTGACTGTGTTGTCTCCGTGTCGTCCTTAGTTCGAGTCGTTTCTTTGTTATTTCTGTCTTCGTGTTGCTTTTCCTAGACCTCGTGTCTTTCTTGTTTTGTAACCACACTTCGTGTCGGTTTCTGTTTTCATCTTCGAGTTGTTGTCAGCCCCTGTCGTCCTCGTCTTCGAGTCGTTCGTACGTTCGAGCAACTTAGTACTCGAGTTGTTTTCGTGTGTATTCAAGTCTTTTTAGTAAAGTGTCGTTTCACCTCGTGCCGTTCTCTTTACTGTTTATCATGTCATGTTGTTTTTGTATTCGTGTCTTCGTGTTGCTTTTGTATTCGTGTCTTCGTGTTATTCTTGTGTTTATGTCCTCGTGTTGTTTCTTTCTATCTTCGTCCAAGGTTCCTTTGATCGCGTGTTTCTATCATTTTTACTCCGTGTTATTTCCTTCTCCGTACCTCGTGTCGTTCTCAGTATAGTGCACCTATTGTTGTTCCTACACACCTCGTGTAGTTTTAGTTTTTGTGGCCTTGAGTTTTAATTGTTTTAATTCTTTGCAGGAGAAGAAGAAAAACAAAAAGAAGAAGGTGGTCCGAGGAAGAATATTCCTCAGTGACTAGGAGGCACGTGATCCGAGGCTGGAAGGGCAGACAGGATTGTGACACGTGTGCTGAAGCTGGCTGAGAGACTGACACGTGGCCACAAGTTCTGGGCGGGAAATGAGGAAGCCACACGCGCCCAGTGCTGCCCTCCTGCTGGCTGTTGCTTATAAAAGGAAGCCTTCATCCAACAGATGAAGATGATCGAAGAAGAAGCCTGGAGAGCAGAAAAGCCCTTCGATCCAGAAAAAGAAAAGAAGAAGAAAAAGAGAAGAAGAAGAAAGAGAGTGTGATCGTGATCGAAGCAGAGAGCAGAAGTTGAGAGAAGAGAAAGGGAAAAAGAAGAGAGAGCTTCCACGATCCAGCAGAAGAGAAGAAAGAGAGAAGAAGAAGAAGAGAAGAGCAGAGAGTGAGAGATTAGCGAAAGAAGAAGAGAAGTGCAGAGAAGAAAGAGAAAGAGAGAGAGTGAAGAAAGAGAGTGAGATCGAGGGAAGAAGAGAGAGAGAGAAAGAGAAGGAGTTCGTTCCTCAGATCTTTGGTTTAAAACCAGATCTGAGGTTGCTCATTGTTAGAGCTATATTTCGTGCTTCATTGTTCAGCCTTTAGTTGCTGTGTTTCCATCTTTTCTGTTTTCTATTTTACATCTTTGTTCAAGCTGTTAGTCAGCGGATTGCCGAGGTGCTGCCTCTGGACGGCTAAGCTGTATTGCCCAGCGGTTAGCAGTGGAGGATTCCACTGGACAGCAAGCTGTGTTACTCAGCGGGGCGAGGAGGAGTCCTCGGACGGCAAGCTGTGTTGCCCAGCGGTTGTTGGCAAGCTGTGATGCCCAGCGGTTCAAGTTGTGATGCCCAGCGGTTCAAGCTGTGAGTCAGCAGTAAGCCACACTCGGATTGAGTGTGGGGTGGATGTAGGTCTGGAGGACCGAACCACCTAAAACCCATTGTGTAGTGGTTTGATTTCGTGTGTGGTTGGCGCTAGATGAATGCTTAGGGGCGCTTTGGTTTGATATTCTATAAGTGTTCATCTATTTGATGCGCACACTATATGTTTGACTGTGGGTTGATCTCTTTTATCTGATTTCGCTAGATGAATGTAAAGGGCGCCTCAATTGGGTTTTCTATCTGAATGCTGTAAGGCACAAGCTCCGTTGAATTGTTTCAGTCTACTGTTTAGACTTGCTTCGGTTTGCTCTATATATCTGCAATAGTGTTTAATTCCGCATCTCTGATTGCTTTAGATTTTAATTGGGCGAAATTTTTATAGGCTATATTCATTCACCCCCCCTCTGAATACTTGCACCGAACCCAACAATTGGTATCAGAGCGGGTCTCTGATCTATCAGATCTAACAATCTGCAGAGGATTCTGCTGATTTGTTTGGTGCATCTCAGAGTGTGCTTTCTGTGTTCGTTGTTTAGTTTCACCGACTTAGTGCCTTGTCTTGTTCATCTGGTCTCGGTGCTTCAGTTTGTTCTGAGCTTTCAGATTGTTTGCAATGGAGCCAATCGTGCTGAAGGCTAGCTCCAGCAAAGCAAACAGATCCAGCCACAGTGGATCATCAAGCGAGAAAAGTAGCCTCTCGCGGTCTGAAATTGATGGAGACCACATTGCAATGGTAATCAGTGAATTCAGGAAATTCCTGAGAAAAAGAGAAGGAAAGCATGGTGATGACAGAAAGCAAATAAGGTATAATTCTAATCCTGCCAAGATTATTGACTCTAACGTTTGCTACAAATGCAGGAAGGCTGGCCACACAAAGGCTGACTATCCAGAATTCTCAAAACTCAAAGGGAACACCATGGACAATGAAGAAGGAGAAAAGTCAATATGCTTAATGGCCAACCGGGAAGATGAGGAATCCTCATCCAAGGTAAGCTCCGAATCAGATGGATACACTTTTGATGAATTGATAGAGATGTATGAAAATTTGTTCAAAGTGTCCAAGAAATTAAAATCTGAAAATAAAAAATTGAGAAAAGACATGAATCTTGAAGTCACTCGTTTGAAGGCAGAAAATGAAAACTTGAAATCTGAAAATGAGAATCTCAGAAATAAGCACATTAGAGAAGATGATTCCTGCAATGCATGTGCTATTTTAGAAGACATGATAAATGAGTTTGATCATGATGATAATGTGCAAAAGGAATCAATCAAATCCCTGAAAGAGGAAAACAAATTATTGTTAGAAAAGAAAACTGAAGCTGAAGAAATTGAAAGTAAAATGCTTGAAGAAAATGCTCATCTGAAGGAACAAAATAAAAAGTTAATGGTTCTTAACACTATTTTCTCTGAAAGATGGATGACGATTGAAAAAGAGAAATCAATATTGAAAGAGTGTATCAATTGCAGTGATGAAGAAATTGCTAGTTTTTTAATACACACTGCTGATTTGGAAAATGAAATTGTGTTATTAAAAGAAAAATTGGCTAGTTGTGAAAAGGAGAAAGTTGATTCAGAGAATCTTATAATCTCCTTGGAAAGTAAAATTACTGAGATGAATGGTACTTCATCTAAGCTTGCTAAGGATAAAGGTAAAATAAAAATATCCTCGGAAGATGTAGTAAGTGATCAATGTGAGGAGATTGATAACATGTCTGAAATTAAGCATGCTAAGAAGAACCAGCTGTATACCACTTTTATTCGTAGCTCTGGTTTAGCTAGCACTTCAGCTTCTTCTTCAAATATGCATGCTGCTAAGGAAATTCAAAAACGAAATAAAAATAAAAAAACCCCAAAAACTCAAAGGAATAATCTGCATGCTAAAAACTCAAACTCATCTGATAAGTGCCATGTTTTAGATAAATCTAATGGTTCTTGTTCTTGTCATTATTGTGGTAAGCATGGACACTTTATGAGTGAGTGTTTTGTGATGAAACAAGATGACAGAAGGCATGCTAGAAAAGTTCTGTCTGATCAGAAAAAGGGTAATCTGAATGTTAAAGAATTTCATGCTAGAAACCATGATTCTAGGAAAAAGAATCTAAATTGTTTTTGTTGTGGGAAGTTTGGCCACATTGCTGCAGATTGCTGGCATGCTCAGGGAAAGAAAGTCCAATTAAAACCTGTAAATCTCCCTGCAAATAAAACTGCTTCTGGTAGAAGAACTTTAGCATGCTTTAAGTGTTTAAAGTATGGCCATACAGTCAAGGACTATTGGCATGTTCAGAAGAATCATGTTAACTCCCATAATTTTAAATTCCCTACAAAATATTTTGAAAATCTTGCATGCTTTAACTGTGGGAAGCCAGGTCATAGAGCGGCTGATTGCTGGCTGGATGATTCTGGTAAACAGAATTTTAATTCTGGTAATAAACATGTTCATGCATATGCACTTGGAACTCCTGCTCATAGGAATGTGCATAAAATAAACTTCAGAACTGCTGCATCATCCCACTACTGTGGTCAGCTTGGTCATTCCATAAATAAGTGCTATCTGATGGAATTTGATGATAAACATACGAAAAATCTGTTGAGAAAACCTGCTAGGAGTGTCAGGGTAAATGCAGGACCCAAGACTGCTTGGGTCCCTGCAGGATCAAATTGATTGACTTGCTGCAGGTGTGCCTTGGAGGGAGAAATAAAAGGGGTTAACCAAGGCACTCAAAAAGAAAACCCCAGGACTCAATTCAGGTCAGTTCTGAAATCGGTTTTAAATTCCATTATCTAAAATTATGAGCATGAAAATTGTGAGTTTCATGTTGATTTGCTTAATTGATCGCTGATGATCTCTTCATGTACTGAGGTTTACTTTGCACATATCTGATGCTCTTCTCTCACTGATTATTGCACTGAATAAATGGACTGCATGTTTGTTGTTGAATGCATAACTTGCTGATTGTGAATAGTTCTTCAGTGTATAGAATCATTGCATGTGTCTGATGTCTGCACACATTATTTGCATGACTGTTTGAAATTGTTCAATGCATATAGAACTGATTTGCATGATTATCATTTGCCTATTGTCATAGACTGCATGCTTTTCAATGCATAATAGGGTTGCTTTGCACTGCATCATATACTGAAAAATCTGAAAAAGGATGAAAATACTTATAACTTGGATGCATAAATCTGAATCGATTGCATACTTGTCTCATGTATCCTTGGTGCATAATCTGTATGTAGGACAGTATGTTGCATAGCATATCTCTTGCATCATGATGTCAGGGGGAGCTGAGAGTTCTAATCAATTCATTGAATCCTATTCACTTCTCAGTGTTCTCATTCAAATGATTCATATTGCCAATTGCTATCCTTTCCCCATCATTTTCACTAAACAACAGCTTTGCATCTGGTTTAGTATATTGAGTTGTGATTATTTCAATTGTTCTTTTATAAGAATCACTCTCACAAATTGAAAAGAACTAAAGGTTTAACCTTTATAAATTGAAGAGTCAAATGTCCGCCTTCAGAATCTGAGATAAAAGAAAAACTTTTATAGCTCTTAATCTTTGTCTCATGCTAAAATAGAAAAAGTTGTTGTAATGCCTAAATGTGTTGAACTGGATATGTCTAGAACAGGCTAATAAGAGTGTGTACTGATTTTTTTTTTAACAAACACTCTAAAAGAGATAAGGGCAGCAGTAAATAAGATCATAAATGCTATGAACTGAACATAGTGACAGAGCAATGGCTGAATTGCACTGAGAAATTGTGATCTCCTCCAATGAAGCAGGAGAACTCATAGTCATGAAGTGCTTCAGAATATCTCTGTTCAAAGGGTCAAATCTATAAGGGGAGTTCTCACCAAGTAACTGGGGGTACTGGCCTCTAATCAAGGTGTACCCTTAATGTCAAAAGTGAAGACTATTCCTTGTGGGTTTTGATCTGAAATAGGTCTAGTAGTTTATGCCTAGTAACTGGGGGTACCTGCCTCTGATCAAGGTGTACACCTAATGTCAACAGCATAAATGCCACTGATCTATTTACTTAGTTCAGGTTCTGAAAAATTTAAAAGTGAAAATCAAACTGCTGTAACCTTTCGAAAAATCAAAAGTCAATGAGTGAAAATTGTTTTTATCAATACATGTTCAAGTTGCCTCTCTTGAATTTCCTTGTTTAAATCACAAAAGGGTATTATTTCTGACTTATCTATTAATACAATGTGCCCTAGATTCATTGCTATAAATAGAATCTATAAACTCCTGTTCAGGGGTCAAATGTTTTACTCTAGATTTATCACTGTTAAACCAGAATTTTTGTCAAAATTGTATGTTGCTGATTCTTATACTTTAACAGTTGTTTATAATCATGCTTCCTTTCTGAACCTAAGATTCAGCTGTTGTCAAGTGACCCTCCTACCTCCTCTTCCTTGTTTATCTGTTCATATTCCTTCTCAAAAGGGGGAGCTATTATTTAGGGAGAGAAATAATTCAGGGGAGTCTTACATTCAGGGGGAGAATGTTCTAGAGGAATTTGCATGCATAATGCACTTTGCACTCGTGTTTTTACTATTTTTCTCTTTTTGATCATGTCAAAGGGGGAGAAAATCTTGTGTGTGACTCACTGTCACATTGTGTTACCATCATCAAAAAGGGGGAGAATGTTGTGCCTCTTAGGCACAAGCATGTGCATTGTGTTTTGATGATAGCATGTGCATTGTGTCTTGATGATAGCATGCTGATTTGTTTTGATGATTGCAACACAGTCAGTGCTTTATGATATTATGATATTGTGTTTTGAATATGGCTACTGATATGATTGCATAGGACTGTGTCTGATATACAGCATTGAATGCATGAGTATTGCATGATGCGTTGACGCATGGGATCATTGTGTCAACTCACTGGTCTGTCCCAGAGCTGGTCTATAAAATGTGTCAACTGGTGCGTCGACGCAGTGGACTCAATGCGTTGACGCATTGAAATTGTTTTGAAAGAGCTCTTGCTTTGCTTCATGCATTAGTCTAAACACTGTCCATCTGAGTGTCTCATGCAGAGTCAATTCATATAGTCTATACACTCTGGTGCATGTTGTTCGTAAAGTCTATACATTGGCTGTCGGTTGCAAAGTCTACACATCAGACTGCATTGCATTTATTCATGGCTAAGAGTCTATACATTGGACTCTCATTCAAGACCATACATTCATAGTACATTGCATTGGCTAAGTATATACAACGTAAGTTCATGCATTGTCTTAGGCTAAGTCTGTACAGCCTACGTCTCTTGCAGCGTCAACGCTGTGAGCATTCTCTAGTCTGCAACGTCAACGCTGTGAGTATGCACATTGTTTCAGGTTCTTCAAGTCTATACAGACTTTAGCGTCTCATTTAGCGTCTAAGGCAAAGTCTACACAGTGGCTAAGTGTGTACATCACTTACATTTCTTGAGATCAAGTCCATACGTTGCACTGTTTCTTCAAGTCCATACAGTGGCAAAGTCTGGACATTATGCTTTGAAGATCACCAAGTCCATACATCGTGAAAGTCTATACACTCCTCTTGGCCTTAGCATCTGTTTTGAAGTCCATACATTGGTCTTCAGTTCAAGTCTGTACAGCGTTACGTTCTCTTTGGAAAGTCTGTACAGTGTGAAGTCTGCACATTGGTCTTCGAATTCAAAGTCTGTACATTGGGTTTTTCACATGAAGTATGTACAGCCGTTCACTGTTGAAGTCCATACACTGGTCGGTGGAATTTGAAGTCTGTACACTGACTCGTTTCATTTCCTCAGATGTCTATACAATTGCCTCCATGATTCTAAGTCTATACATTCGCTGCAGAGATCTCTGTCAAGTCTATACATCGACTGTCTTGCTTGAGCTTAAGTCTGTACCGAGTCAGCGTCTCATTGACCGTCTCTTGTTGTGTCCTCATGTTATTTCTGCGTTTGTGTCTTCGTGTTGTTTTCATGTCTTCGTGTTATTTTTATGTTTGAGTCTTCATGTTATTTCTGTCTTCTGTCTTCGTGTTGATTTTACTTCGTGCATTCTTCTCTAAATTCAAGCTTTAAGTGTCTCAAGTCGAGTCTGATTGTTTTGTCTCCGTGTCGTCCTTAGTTCGAGTCGTTTCTTTGTTATTTCTGTCTTCGTGTTGCTTTTCCTAGACCTCATGTCTTTCTTGTTTTGTAACCACACTTCGTGTCGGTTTCTGTTTTCATCTTCGAGTTGTTGTCAGCCCGTGTCGTCCTCGTCTTCGAGTCGTTCGTACGTTCGAGCAACTTAGTACTCGAGTTGTTTTCGTGTGTATTCAAGTCTTTTTAGTAAAGTGTCGTTTCACCTCGTGCCGTTCTCTTTGCTGTTTGTCATGTCGTGTTGTTTTTGTATTCGTGTCTTCGTGTTGCTTTTGTATTCGTGTCTTCGTGTTATTCTTGTGTTTATGTCCTCGTGTTGTTTCTTTCTATCTTCGTCCAAGGTTCCTTTGATCGCGTGTTTCTATCATTTTTACTCCGTGTTATTTCCTTCTCCGTACCTCGTGTCGTTCTCAGTATAGTGCACCTATTGTTGTTCCTACACACCTCGTGTAGTTTTAGTTTTTGTGGCCCTGAGTTTTAATCGTTTTAATTCTTTACAGGAGAAGAAGAAAAACAAAAAGAAGAAGGTGGTCCGAGGAAGAATATTCCTCAGTGACTAGGAGGCACGTGATCCGAGGCTGGAAGGGCAGACAAGATTGTGACACGTGTGCTGAAGCTGGCTGAGAGACTGACACGTGGCCATAAGTTCTGGGCGGGAAATGAGGAAGCCACACGCGCCCAGTGCTGCCCTCCTGCTGGCTGCTACTTATAAAAGGAAGCCTTCATCCAACAGATGAAGATGATCGAAGAAGAAGCCTGGAGAGCAGAAAAGCCCTTCGATCTAGAAAAAGAAAAGAAGAAGAAAAAGAGAAGAAGAAGAAAGAGAGTGTGATCGTGATCGAAGCAGAGAGCAGAAGCTGAGAGAAGAGAAAGGGAAAAAGAAGAGAGAGCTTCCACGATTCAGCAGAAGAGAAGAAAGAGAGAAGAAGAAGAAGAGAAGAGCAGAGAGTGAGAGATTAGCGAAAGAAGAAGAGAAGTGCAGAGAAGAAAGAGAAAGAGAGAGAGTGAAGAAAGAGAGTGAGATCGAGGGAAGAAGAGAGAGAGAGAAAGAGAAGGAGTTCGTTCCTCAGATCTTTGGTTCAAAACCAGATCTGAGGTTGCTCATTGTTAGAGCTATATTTCGTGCTTCATTGTTCAGCCTTTAGTTGCTGTGTTTCCATCTTTTCTGTTTTCTATTTTACATCTTTGTTCAAGCTGTTAGTCAGCGAATTGCAGAGGTGCTTCCTCTGGGCGGCTAAGCTGTATTGCCCAGCGGTTAGCAGTGGAGGATTCCACTGGACAGCAAGCTGTGTTGCTCAGCGGGGCGAGGAGGATTCCTCGGACGGCAAGCTGTGTTGCCCAGCGGTTGTTGGCAAGCTGTGATGCCCAGCGGTTCAAGCTGTGAGTCAGCAGTAAGCCACACTCGGATTGAGTGTGGGGTGGATGTAGGTCTGGAGGACCAAACCACCAAAAACCCATTGTGTAGAGGTTTGATTTCGTGTGTGGTTGGCGCTAGATGAATGCTTAGAGGCGCTTTGGTTTGATATTCTATAAGTGTTCATCTATTTGATGCGCACACTATATGTTTGACTGTGGGTTGATCTCTTTTATCTGATTTCGCTAGATGAATGTAAAGGGCGCCTCAATTGGGTTTTCTATCTGAATGCTGTAAGGCACAAGCTCCGTTGAATTGTTTCAGTCTACTGTTTAGACTTGCTTAGGTTTGCTCTATATATCTGCAATAGTGTTTAATTCCGCATCTCTGATTGCTTTAGATTTTAATTGGGTGAAATTTTTATAGGCTATATTCATTCACCCCCCCCTCTGAATACTTGCACCGAACCCAACATATCTTACATGATTCATTAGTGGTTGCTATCATCAAAACTATATAACTTCATCAATGCACAGGGGGCACAACAATCTCCCCCTTTTTGATGATGGCAACACAATGAATAAATGCCATGAGATCGGTTCATGCGAGCATAGACTTATGCACTTAGATGCACTTAGACGTATGCACGAAATGAGATTCCTATCCCATCTCCCGTCTTCCCCTTGCACATTCTCCCCCTTTGCTATCAGCAAATAAGGAGCAACGTTCTATGTGGCAGTTCAGAATGTGAGCACATTATGACACAATCCTTAAAATATATGAATCGAGTAATGGCTTTCTTGATGTCAATTAGGATTAACAGTGATAGAAGGTGAGGAGAGAGAAGTGGCTTTTTGAGATAAGATCATATGCTGCAGTTATAGCAATGAACTTAAGTCACATGACCATAATAGTTTAGGTCGATACAAGACCCTAGTTATTTCAGAGAAAGTGAAAGACAAGGAAAGACACCTGAACATGTATTGAGATTAAACAATTGACCCTCAAATGATATTTGTTTTCTAAGGGTTACAACAATTTCATTCACATGCTTCTGAATCTGGAACTTATTGAATAGACAACTATTATTTATGCCGCTGACATTAGGTGTATACCTTGATCAGAGGCTAATACTCCCAGTTACTAAGCATAAACTACTATATCTATTTCTGATCAAGGCAACATGAATAATTTACACCTTTGACGTTAGGGGTATACCTTGATCAGAGGCCAATACCCCTAGTTACTCAGTGAAATCTCCCTGGTAGATTCGACCAATTGAACAGAGATGACCTGAGTCACTTCATGACTTAAGGTACTCTCCATTTCTTTGATGGAGACCTCAATTTCTCAGTGAAACTCAGTCATTGCTCTGCCACTTTGTTCACTTCCTTTTCTTTGATGATCTTCAATTTTGTTGCCCTTGTGATTTTTGGAGAGACTTGTTTAAGAACAATACAAGATTCTTGGTTTTCAAACCTTAACCAACATTAACTCTGTCATGTTCAGGTACTGTGAGGACTTGTTCTATCATAATCATGAGAGAGAGGTTAAGAGCTATAAATGCTTTCTATCATCTTATTTTCAGAAGACAGTCTTTTAAACATCACATTCTATTAAAGTTAGACCTTAGTTTCAATCAGTAAGCACATGTGATTCTTATAACAGAAGGGTTGTAATAATTTCAGCTCACGATAATGAACCAATCACTAGACTGTTATCCATTCTGTGAAGGGGTTGAACTTAGTTCTAATAATGCAAACCTCCCCCTGACTACAATATGCATTTTAAAACAATGCAATGATTCGACCTATCATGCAGTTAATACATTGGGTGCATTGACTATGCGTAGAGCATGCTTCAACATAAAGTCTATACAATGCAATTAATTTACTACATGCGCAACCATCTGTCGACTATATGTCCTACTATGCATCGACTACAGGGATAATGTGTGCAAGATGTGCAGCAACTGATGTACTCAGTCCACAGGAGGTTATTCCATCATCAACCAAATTTATTCACAAGATCAAGAACATGCAAACCAATTATTTCAAGTACTCTAAAAGATATTTCAAGAGAAAAATTAGTCATTTTCCTGCTGAAATTTACAAAGCCCCAGTTCTCTTCTTAAATATCTAAATCTTTCATTTCCAAGAGGTTTTGTAAAAATATCAGCAACTTGTTTTTCAGTTTCAACAAAGACTAATTCAATTTCACTCTTGCTCACAGCATCTCTAAGAAAATGATGTTTGATATCAATGTGCTTAGTCCTAGAGTGGTGAACATGATTTTTAGTAAGGCAGATGTCACTAGTGTTATCACAAAGAATAGGAATACATCCCAGGTTTATCTGATAATCTGAGAGCTGATGTTTGATCCATAGTACCTGGGCAACATAATTCCCTGCAGCAACATATTCTGCCTCTGCAGTGGAGAGTGCTACAGTGTGTTGCTTTTTAGAGGCCCAAGATACTAGGCAACCACCTAGGAATTGGCAATATCCACTAGTGCTCTTCCTATCTATCCGACACCCAGCATAGTCTGCATCAGTGTAAGATATAAGCTCAAACTCACACCTGGTAGGGTACTAAAGACCAAGTTCTTGGATGCCTGACAGATATCTAAAGATCCTTTTCACTGCACTAAAATGAGACTCCTTAGGACTAGCCTGAAATCTAGCACATAAACATACTGCAAATTGTATATCAGGCCTTGATGCAGTGAGGTACAAGAGGGATCCGATCATACCTCTATACAGCTTTTGATCCACTGGGTTACCTTTTGTATCTTGATCAAAACTTGTGGATGTACCCATTGGAGCTGCAATGTCCTTGAGGTCTTCGAGCTTGTATTTCTTCAGGAGGTCCCTAATGTATTTGGACTGGGTGATAAAGGTTCCATCTTTTATTTGAGTCATCTGCAATCCAAGGAAGAGTTTCAGCTCACCCATTGAGCTCATTTCAAACTCTTGTGTCATTAAGTCAGAAAATTCCTTACACATCTTTTGGTCAGTTGAACCAAAAATAATGTCATCCACATAAATCTGAACAATAAGTATGTCAGGGTGACTTACCTTTGTAAACAAAGTTTGGTCAATCTCACCTCTTGAGAACTTCTTGTCGGTAAGGAATTTGCTGAGCTTGTCATACCAAGCTCTAGGAGCTTGCTTCAAACCATAGAGAGCTTTATTCAACTTATATACATGGGAAGGGAAGTCTGACCAATCAAAGTCAGGAGGTTGATGAACAAAGACATCCTCCTTAATTTCCCCATTGAGAAAAGCAAATTTTACATCTATCTGCTGGAGATTTATTCCAAGAGAGCATGCAAAATTTGGTCTTGTCTCCTGTCATATGCCTGGAGCAGCCACTATCAAGATACCACATATTGCTTCTGGCTGCCAGACATACCTGCAATCACAATCAGGTAGAGAATTTTGGAACCCAAAACTGTTTGGGCTCCGAAGCAGAAACAGAACAATTGAAACAAGACATCAATTGTTTAGGAATCCACATCTGTCTAAACATGGTTGGCTTAGTGGAATTCATGACATTCTGTTTATTATCCTTCTTTCTCTCAGCACCAATTGATTGAACCTTCTTCCTCTGGTGCTTTGGTTTATATTGAGTTCTGGCTCCATCCTTATTAGCAGCAAAATTGTTTTTGTGCCAGTGCCCAGGCCAATAAGTCCTCAGATAATTGTGGCCAGCTGTAGTCCTAGACTGACCCCATCTAGCAGATTGAGGTCTATGGCAATGAGTGAGAAAAGGTTGATATCTAGACCTCCCTTGGACCTGATTCCATCCAGACCTATAGAATGGTTGGACATGTTTGTGAGGATAGGTGTGATAGGTCTGAACCTTGGGCTGGTAAGTATAGCTTTTCTGGCCCCATGCAGCATTATGTCTCCCTTGCACTGGTGACCCACTAGACTTCTATACAGGTTTATGTTGGGTCTTCTTCTGGATATGTGATGATGGTGGGGACTTGGTGGCTTTGCCTTGGGGTTTAGACTTGCTTGGAGGCTGACCCCGAACCTGAGAGTCACATTTGGGTGAAGGGTAAGATCTGCTAGACTCACCAACCTTCTGTTTACCCTTGTCCTTGGCACTGGACATTTTCGAACTGATAGTTTTTGAAACAGAATTTTCACTTGACATTTTTATAAGAGGTCCCTTCTTTTTCTTTGTCACAAATGATATGGTTTTCATGGCAGGGCTTTTAGTGGCAGTTGAGTTGAATCCAAGACCTTCTTTTCTGAAGTTCACCTTTGACCCTAACAAAGCATTGAGATTGTCTGTGCCTTGGGTCATATTTTCTATTATTTTTCTTTTGTCAGCATTTCCTTTTTTTCAATTTTCAACTGTTTTCTTTAATTCAAAATTTACACACAAGACAGCTTCATGTTTCTCATTTGAAATTTTTAATTCATTTTCAAACAATTGAACTCTCAGCTTTAAATCATCATTAGCATTCTTTAACAGTTCATTCTCCTTTCTAGTATCTGTTAAAGCATGCTTCAGATCATCAAATTCAGCACAAAAAATTTTTAAATTGTCATTTTCTGATTGCAGACAGGCTATTTTGTCAGACATGGTTTTATCATTCAAAATGGACTTTACTTTCTTCTTCAAATGCCTGTTCTCATTTCTAATGTCATCTACTTTATCTAGCAAGTCTCCATACGCATCCTCCCAATCAGAAATTGTATAGTGCTCAAAGGGAGAGGATACCTCATCGAAGTCTTCTTCCTCCTTTTCATCATTCTTGGCCATCAGGCAGATGGGCTTTTCTTCATCTTCACTTTCTGATGTACTTGTCAAATTTTCCTCGTCCTCGTCGCTCCATGTACTCACCATTGCTTTTCCTCTGGGAGCTCTTTTCTTGGACTTTTCTTTCAGCATCAGGAGCTCTGGACAATCTGCCTTCATATGCCCAGCCTTCCTGAAATGATAACAAACATTAGTGTCAGGTTTCTTAGTTGGGTTAGACCTATACCTGTTGTGTCGCCGGCCACTGAATTGTCTTCGGCCGAAATTTTTGCCTTCTTTCCTCAAGAATTGCCTGAACTCTCTTGTCAACATAGCAAGTTGATCTCTATCGATTTCTGAGCCAGATAGGCTGCTCTGCTCGCTTGATGATCCACTGTGGCTGGATCTGCTTGTTTTGCTGGAACTAGCCTTCAGCGCAATTGGTTTCTTCTTGTTCTTGAGCTCATCAATTTTGGGAAGGTTCATCTCATATGCCATTAGAGAACCTATTAGCTCGTCAACTTTCATCGTCTGAAGATCTCTTGACTCCTCGATCACTGTTGCCTTTGTGTGCCAAACAGGAGTCAGAGACCGCAAGATCTTCCTTACAATCTCGTAGTCTGAATAGCTCTTTCCCAAATTCCTCAGACCATTAGTTATGATAGTCAAACGAGCATACATCTCAGTCACAGTCTCACCGAGTTTCATCCGGAATGCTTCATATTCTGAGACCAACATGTTCGCCTTGGTCTCTCTCACCTGTGATGTCCCTTCATAGATAACCTCCAATGTATCCCACATTTCCTTGGCGGTTCTGCACGATGACACTTTGGAGAATTCAATAGGATGAAGTGCGCACTGGATAGCATTGATGGCACTCCAGTTCAAAGTAGATTTTTTGATTTCCTCTCTCGTCCAAACTTCTTCATTCTCGTGCAGTTCGAATGGTCCCTTGCTCACTACTCGCCAGATCTCGTAGTCTTTCACTCTCAGAAAGACCTGCATTCTGTTCTTCCAGTAGGCATAGTTAGAGCCATCGAAGTACGGAGGCTTGGAGATTGAATGTCCTTCTGCTGTCATTCCCTTACCGTTCATGGTCGTTCCTCTTTAGGATGTTAGTCCCTGAAAAAGAGTTAGGCTCTTATACCAAGTGATGGGGGACTATGAACGATCTAGAGGGGGGTGAATAGATCAGTCACCCAATTTAAACCAGACTGCATCAATCACAAGTGCGGAAATAAAACAAGCTGCTGCAGGACGATAGAGAAGTAAGAGAGAGCAGTCACAGAAATCCAACTATAGCAGATCTGAATCAAACGGACCTAAGCATGCATCTATAGCGTATAATGGAAGTGATCATGATGAACAGTAATTCGCAAGGCAAACACATAGGAGACTGGACGTTTTTAAGGTGGTTCAATCTCAAACCTGAGATCTACGTCCACCCCACACTCCAACCTGGAATGTGGCTTCAACCGCTGATTCACAGCTTCAACTGCTGGGCCTTACAGCTTGCCTACAACCGCTGGGCATTACAGCTTTGCCAACCGCTGGGGACTACAGCTTAACCCGTCTAGAGGAATCCTCCTCTGCCCGCTGAGCAATACAGCTTAGCTCTGCTGACTAACAGCTTGAAAACAAAGTTTCAGAAAACGAAGTGGAAACAGACGAAAAATAAGAAAACTCAATTGGAATGTAGCTCACAATGAGCAATCTCAGTTCTGCTATCTAAACCAAGAAACTGATGGACAATCTTTCAGAGAAAGTCTCTCAGACTCCTCTCACTAAATTCTCTTTCTCTCTTCTCTCTGGATCATTTCTTTTCTTCTCTGCTGCACTCTCTCTTTTTTTCTTCTGTTCTCAATAGCACACACAGATCTTCTGATCACGATCACTGTTCTCCAAATGGAGAAGTCTTCTATTTATAGCATCAGAGAGGTGGGAGTGTGTCCTCCACAATTCTCGCCCAGAGTGCCTTGACCACGTGGCAGTATTTCAGCTCACTACGTTACACGTGTCACGATCCTGGCTTCTTGGATCACGTGCCCTTCTTAAGTTCCTCGACCAATAGATATCCTGCAAGGATTAGAGCATATAGTTGGTTCGAGATTTGATCTAAGCCTGTATGGACTTGATGCATAAAATGCAATGTGCATATAAGAGAGTATGTACACCGAGAATGAATGCACAGACACATCATCCGCGAGTGTACAGACTTTGAATGCATGTAATGCATTTTGTATATGAAGAAGTATGCACATTGGGAATGAATGTACAGACATGCTATCGATGAGTGACCAGACTTATAGTGCAATGTGTAAACGATGTACAGAGTTTCTGTGCGTGACGCTTAAGCCTGAATGCATCATGTATAGACTTGCTACGACATCAAGGCAGTCGTGTGCAAACTTAATGTATGTGCGAGACAATTCAATGCAGCATGCATAAAGTAAAGTATGCACATTGATAATGAATGCACAGGCATGCCATCAAGGAGTGCATGGACTTAGTGTGCATGTGACACCAATGTACAGACTTTCTGGAGTGATGATGCATGAACTTAACCACTCGTACCAACAATGGAGTGTATAGACTTTGATTGCATGGTAAAGAGTGTATATACTTGATATCGTGCGGCAATGTATAGACTTGCTCAGTTGTCAAAGCAGCCGTGCAGACTAAGTGTATGCATGGACCAAATGAGTGCACTTACTTTGGCTAACACATGCAAACATGCATCAATTAGAGATACACACGAGATGGTCAATGCACTGACTATGGGGCGTGCAACTAAAAATAATGCACCAATGTAAGCTGTGCACGAACTTGAATGAACATGATGCAGAGAACAGACAATGCGCCATATGGCTTTGTCAACATAATGCCCATACTGTGCTAACGCACACAGTATATATGCTAAAGTATAAAGAATGATGAAGCATGCGGAACATTTACTAATTCTTATCTTACATGATTCATTAGTGGTTGCTATCATCAAAACTATATAACTTCATCAATGCACAGGGGGCACAATAGTATCATGTTCTCTCTCTTACTCGGCGTTTGCTTTACTCATATTTATTCGTATATGCCGCTGCATATGATAGGTAACTAGCTCGATATATATTTTTATCACCGCTGCGAGAGAGCGAGAGTGACCCGTGCCGTGACTCGATCCGAGTACACGCAGAAAAGCCGATACCCGAGACTCTCTGCTAGTTTCTCAACCGCGCACGGTCTAGCGTTTCCCTCGCATAGGGACGATCGCGAGCTAGAGTCCCAGGTCGCGTGTCCGTCCCGCATCACTTATCTTGGTCTAGTGGCACTCCGCCCTGATGGAGATACCCACACCTCAGTCTAATGGCACTCTGCCGTAACCAAGCTCGCATAAAATAAACAACATCGCCAATGCGGACCTTACGTCCGAATTGATGAAAAGCTTCTCCTTTGTTAGCTTTGCCTTCTTGCTAACGAATAAACCCTCTCCCTCGGTGCAAGACTTCGTGTCCTAGCCAACCCTTCTACAACATTGTCGTTGCGGGCCTTACGCCCGAATCGGCAAAATCTTTCCCTTTCGTCAACATTGTCACCTTGCTGACGAATAAACCCTTTGCCTCGGCGTGAGACCCCATGTTCTAGCCAACTCTCAGAAAATGTCGCCACGTCAGGCCTTACGTCCAACTCGGTCGGAAGCTCTCTCCTTGTGTTGACATTCTCCCCTTGCCAACGAATAAACCTCTCCTCAATCGGCGCAAGGCCCCGTGCCCCAGCCAACAGCTGTCCTCTGTCGTCAAGGGCCAGATACCTCATCTGGACCTACCGACTATCCTCTCCCACATGTTTCAAAAAAAAAAAGAAAGAACAAAAAAAAGGGAAAAGAAAAATGGGGTTAAAAATAGAGATACCCCACCGGACTTGTTCCTATATTCGGAACAAGGGCAAAAATGGCTATCACCCGGTTGCGGCGAAAACCCGAAAGGGCGCTGCAGGCAAAATTGGGTACCCCGCCACGTGAAAACCCGAAAGGGCGCTTAAGCCAGTAAAGTGGTCATCTAAAAGTTCCTCTTCTTTCTCCCCCTAATGAAACTCCGGTAGGGACGATCATCAAAAGTCCCATCGGAGATCTCCTACCAAACCCGTTGTTCGACCCTCGTCATCATCGACGAGATCGGTCGATGTCTACCTTTAACTCAGACCTTTAGTCCCTGTTAATGAATATACCTTTGCTTCGACATGTGACCCATGTCGATGAACAAACCCAACTTCGACCCTCGTCATCATCGGCGAGATCGGTCGATCTCTACCTTTAACTCGGACATTTCGTCCCTGTTAATGAACATACCTTTGCTTTGACACGTAACCCATGTCGATGAACAAACCCAACTTCGACCCTCGTCATTATCTTCGAGATCGGTCGATCTCTACCTTTAACTCGGACCTTTCGTCCATATGAACATACCTTTGCTTCGACACATAACCTATGTCGATGAACAAACCCAACTTTGACCCTCGTCATCATCGGCGAGATCGGTCGATCTCTACCTTTAACTCGGACCTTTCATCTTTGTTAATGAACATACCTTTGCTTCGACATGTAACCCATGTCGATGAACAAACCCATGTTCGACCGTCGTCATCATCGGTGAGATCGATCGATCTCTACCTTTAACTCGGACCTTTCGTCCCTGTTAATGAACATACCTTTGCTTCGACATGTAACCCATGTCGATGAACAAACCCATGTTCGACCCTCATCATCATCGGCGAGATCGGTCGATCTCTACCTTTAAATCGGACCTTTCGTCCCTGTTAATGAACATACCTTTGCTTCGACACGTAACCCATGTCGATGAACAAACCCAACTTCAACCCTCGTCATCATCAGCGAGATCGGTTGATCTCTACCTTTAACTCGGACCTTTCGTCCCTGTTAATGAACATACCTTTGCTTCGACATGTAACCTATGTCGATGAACAAACCCATGTTCGACCCTCATCATCATCGGCGAGATCGGTCGATCTCTACCTTTAACTCAGACCTTTTGTCCCTGTTAATGAACATACCTTTGCTTCGACAAGTAACCCATGTCGATGAACAAACCCATGTTCGACCCTCGTCATCATCGGTGAGATCAGTCGATCTCTACCCTTAACTTGGACCTTTCGTCCCTGTTAAGAACTGTATAGCCTTTGCTTCGACATTTAACCAATGTCGACGAATCAAATCGGGGTCTGACCCTTGTCATCATCGACAAAGCCGGTCGGCATTCTAGCAGGCAAGCTCTCCCGTGTTCCGATCTTCACGGAGTACAAAAAAAAGGAAAGAAACGAAAAATGGGGTTAAAGATAGAGATATCCTGCCGGCCTTGTTCCTAAACTAGGACAAGGGCAAAAATGGCTATAACCCAGCTGTGGCGAAAACCCGAAAGGGCGTTGCAGGCAAAATCAGGTATCCCGTTACGCGAATCCCCGAAAAGGGTGCGTAGGCAAAAGCGAGAGGGGGCTGGTTCCGGTGAAAACCTAAAAGGGCGCTTGAACCAGTAATGTGATTCAAATATATAGATATATATATATATATATATATTATAGTGACACATCCTCCATCCGGAGGAATCCTGTTCGGAGACAAGACGAGGCTTCCCGTCCAGAGTCCCACCGATAAGCTGTACCTTTTTGGCGCTTGTCAACATCGGCAAGATCGGCCATCCCTTTCGACCCTTGTCACCATCGGCAAGACTGGTCACTACCCTTTCGACCCTTGTCACCATCGACAAGATCGGTCGCTACCCTTTTGGCCCTTGTCACCATCGGCAAAACCGGCCATCCTTTCGACCCTTGTCACCATCGGCAAGCTTGGTCGCTACCCTTTCGGTCCTTGTCACCATTGGTAAGACCGCCTACCTCTCGGCCTGATGCGGGACGGACACGGGAGACGACACTATATGGTGTCACCCTCGGACTGTAGATGAAGACACGACCAGCAACATACACCAGGGAGACACTAAGCCCGACACTACGAGCTCCTAGTGGCGAAACGTCGCTAACAGAAGTGTAAGCTCACTCGTCGTCCCATGCGAGGGAAAGCGCGGACCGTGCGCGGTTAAGGAACCGGCGGAGGTCAAGGGTAGTCCGACTCAACTTCCGGACTCGGATTGAGTCGCGGGATGGGTCACTCTCACTCTCACAGCGGTGACATGGACACACGGGCTAGTACCTACGCTCTCGGCAGCGGCAAAAGACCGTATACTAGCTAAGCAAATGAATGCCAAGAGGTTCGGACCATTACCTCCACGCACCCGGCGTGGCGAAGACAACCCCGGCCGAATTACGGATCCCCGGTTAAACAATTTTACAACAGTACAATGATTTGACCCACTCCACGCAGGGAGGTAAAAGGTCACATGTGGGATCTGGGAATCATGCAAATCGGGTTGACGGGCAGCATCTTGATGTCGGCCGGCGGTGCCGAACTCAGCATTTTCGTGCTTTCCGAACGGCGGGTTCTGCGGGCCCGCGGGGCCCACGGACGGTGCTGTCCTCCGGATCTGCGGGGGTGGGACCCACTATGATGGGGACCCCTGGTGGCGCGCCTCCACGGACGGCGGTCGGCCGGGAACACCGATCGGGGGTCGCTCGGCCCCGATTCCCAATTGTTGAACTAGCTGCCCACGGATTTTGATTTCTGTTTTCCGGTGCGCGCTCCGGCGAAAACGGCCGCTGCGATCAATCCCGACGTCGGATCGGGACGCATAAGTAATCGTTGGAAAGCTCTCTTCAAATGCTTCAATCTAGACCTAGAGAGATCTACTGGATCTGATGGGGGCATCCCTTGCCCCTCCACTTTTTTGAGGCTCGAATCGTCGTCGACTTATGCCATTATGTTCGTCATGTGTTTGTGAGTCTAGTCATGTAATTTTTATATTTTATTTGAGTCTTAAACCATGTAATTTTCCTATTATTTGAGTCATATACCTAGGTTAGTAGGTTATCTACCAAAGTCATATGTCATTATGTTGGTTTGTTAAGCTATTGGGCCCAACTAGTGGGCTAGGCCCAGGGGCACCCCTCCCTTGGACTGCTTTGGTCATTAGTTAGCTTGTCAGGGTCATTATGGTCATATGAAAGTATGGAGCCTATAAATAGGCCTCCCCTCCCTCTCATTGTGACAACTTTTGAAGAATCATTTGAATAGAAAAATTTTCTAGTCTTACTCCTCTCTACCAAATCTCTCTTCTGTCTCTCTCTCTCATTCTCACTCTCTATCTCTCTCTCTCTCCCTCCACCCCAATTTTTGGAATTTTCTCTCTCCTCCCCATTCACACCTCATTAAGACCCCTCCCCTTCCCTATACACTCATTTAACTCCCCCCCAACCCCAAGGTGGCATCCTCCAATCCACACCCCACCTCCCAACCCCCAACTACCCCACTCTCCTTCCCAAAGCATCCCACCACCTTCCCAATGCTAAATTAGCTTCTCTCAAAGCCCAATTTCGAATTTCCCTCCCATCTCCCACCCCCTTAGCTCCCTTGGTCGCCCAAATCCAACCCCAAACCCAGCCAAGGTCGCCCCCCACCACCACCCCTCCATTCATACCCATTTCTTTTGCAGGTCAAGCTATGGTTGCAGGTAGCAGGTTGGCCGTAGCTTGATGCGGCCACCACGTCCTCCTCCTTGCGAATCTGAAGGCGCAAGAGGTACCGTTGGAAGCGTCTTTGAGTCATCTTCGCAACGGTGGTGGTTTCGTCTGGATCCAAGCTCCGAGCTGACCGTGAGAGCATTTTTCCCCCGACTGTGCGCAGCTTCCCTAGCAGAGCACCTGAGCCGGAGTTGAAGCTCTACAACGGCCAACCTCCTGGGAATCAGGGCAGGGGTTCTTCATCAAAAATATTCTCCTCTGAGTCCTCTTTCATCTCCAAAAGGAAGGGCATCAATCGGCTTCCAGAACCCCTAGTTCCCATTTTCCTCGTCCAAGTGCGCAGACTGCTCCTGCGGATCCAGGTTTGACCTGCACCCACTCATCCGATGACTGCTCTCTTCTCCGACCTCCGATTGCAACTCCGTCAGATTCTACTCAAAGCTACTCCGACCACGGAAGCGTCACCGCCAGTCTCGCCTCAATCGGAGTTTAGGAGAGCCCACAGTGCCATCTGCAACCTGCTGTATCAGTTCTGCACCAGCTAGAGACAGAAGTTGCTGACCTGTTCCAGTCGCCGGCCCGATCAGCCCCGAGTTCCAGAGCTTCTGTAAACATTCAGACACCATTCTCAGCCCGTTGGGGAACTTTTGGCGCAAGTCTCATAAAGATCTGAGCTCTGTGGAATTTTTAGCAGCATCATCACCGCCCCACTGTCTGGCGAACCTGCAGATTGGCAGAATCGGCGGAACTCGGAAAGTCGGGTTTCCTTTGCATAATTCCCCACCCCGCTTGGCCGGCTGAAGGCCCCTCCCTGCGTGGAGGTAGTTTTGGATGTACTAAGCCTAATCCCTACCCCAAGATCATCCCTCCTGCGAGAGGCGTAGTGTTGTACTTTTTTCACTTTCAGGTCAAGCGACACCGCCGCGGCGATCGGGTATATACCCTCGCCTCCCGGCGCGCCCTCGTCTCCGAGCGGGATCGGTGTTTTCACACCGATCAGGTGAGCCTCTGATACTACCCTTGATTGCCTTATTTCTGCAAGTTTAGTATTGCTTTGCATGCCCGTCGGACGGTGAGAAGAGAGCCCGGTCTTGTATGCTACTTTGTAGGTGTCCACCGCGGACCGAGAGTGAATGCCACCCAAACCCCGCCCTGCGGGCCAGCCGCCCACGAAGTTGGGAATCCTAGGCCCATTTGGGGTTCTCCCCAATCTAGCCAATCATATTTAGCCATCCTTGGGCTGTGCCACATCAAGTGGTATCAGAGCGGTCATAGGCTTGTCCTTACAAGTCTAGTCTTGGGTCACACTAAGTCTTTCATAGGTGCATCCGCACACCCTTGCATAGCCCACCCAACTTTGCATGACCACTCGTAGTGGAGTCCATTATCAAGTCAATCCATCCTCTTCTAAATACCACCATGAATCTAAAACCCCAAGGGATACCTACCACTAACACCCATGACTTCCCTGGCCACGTCAGTTACCTCATGAAAACCTTGACCCATGCCAATGGCAAGCTTGATAACCTATCTAGAAGACTTGATCAACTAGAAGAAAATTGGCCCGCCCCAAGGATGAATGATAGTAGGGCTCCTCCCTCACCTCTCACCTTTGATGGGACTCATCATAATGAGTATTTAGAATGGGAGGCTTCCATGGATCATTACTTCACTTGGTATCCCATGTCCGCGGATGAGAAAGTCCGATTTGCCAAATTACAACTTACCAAACGGGCCCACACTCATTGGTTGAAAATTGAAGGCTTAAGGATAATTAGAAGGGAAGCTCCCCTCACAACATGGGGAGACATGAAGGAACAACTTAGGGTTAGATATATTTTCCCCTCCCATTCCGAACACCAAAGCCCAAAGAGCATTTCAACTCCTTCATTTCCCCTTGGCTAACCCAAGACCCCAATCACCCAATCCCCACCACTTCCCACCTCTCCCACCACTACATCTACACCCTACCTCCAAGTCCTCACCACAACCATAGCTCCACCAGCCCATGTGCGCTCTGTGTCCACCCCTCCACCGAAGCCCATGATGGCCACCACCCCCCAATCCAAAATCCATCACCAAACCCTTACCCCACAAATCCCCTTGGCCCCCACCACTACCCCTCTATCGCCCCCTAAAAAGGACACACCTCCCAAAACCAATCAATTCAAGCATCCACACCCACCCCACCTTCCTCTTCCAACCCCAATCTTACCCCAACCTAGGCCACCACTACTTCCACTTCCAACCCCAACCCAAATCAGACCTCGTTCACCACCCCGGATGCACCATGCGCCAATCATCATCACCCCACCCACAAAGTACCTACCCACCTCCTTGGAAGAAGAACCCATAATCCTGACACCCAGCCCCATAGTGGTGAACACCCCGGATCCAACTCCCACCTTGAAAGAAACGCATTCCCAAGATGAGGACAAAGCCTTGCATCACGATCTTCACTCTATGCCCTCTCTTCTAGTAGGGAGTGAACTCATCATAAGTGGATCCTTGGCTAGATGGTTAAAAGAGAGCCCAGCTCACCCGATCATGGCCTACCCTTCCTTGGAGCGACACCTCCCCATAGTGCCCTTCAACTCCTATTGCACCACCATCCAATCATCTTATCAAGTGGAGACACTAGGGGACCTTCTCAAGGGCTTAGCATGGCAATTAGAGTTGACTAGCATGTTGACCCCCATGACCGAACAACCTAGGAGCCTTGACCTCCTACACCTATGTGTTGGGTCTATCACCTCAATGTGCACCATTGGTTGCTACACTAGTGACCTTCTATTATTCCTCCCCACACCCGATGAGCCCGACCATCTCCTCAAATTGGAGCTTCTTATCTCGGGTAGAAAGCCAAGCTCTTCCCTCATGGTCGATCTACCTCCCAAGAGCTTCGACCAAATTACTTCATTAGAAGAGGATGACCCACCTTGTATGCACCTTGTGGGCATGGAGTTCCTTCCTCTAGGAAGCCCAATCCATGACCCCTTTGATCCCTTCCAATGGGAGCCTAGTTACCCATGTGACCCGCCCACCTTACCCACAACCCACCTTTCTCTACCCCAACCAACCATTTTTGACCAAGACCAACTCATCCAAGACTCAGGCCCCACAAAGGGAACCATCACCATAAACAACATATGCCTAGGAGACAAGGAAGAGCTCCTCTCCATAATGCCCACCTTCTTAGATCCCTTCGACCCATTCACATGGAAGTTCAAAGGTCATCCCATATATATGCACATGGAAGTCACCTTTGGGATAAACATGCATGTGTCTAGGCTTACCACACCACTTGGCATGATTCATAAGTCGGATACATTCATTCACATCACCCACATGTCAAGTAGGAAGCATAAGTGGACCGTATTTGGATGTATTGGCCCACCTTCATTCATCATGAGTATTAAGCATGAGAGGAGCATACATGGATGTCCGGCTCCCCCTACATTTGTCACACCCATGCATAAAAGGTTCATCTATGGATGTCCCGACCCTCCTAAGTCTGTCACAGTCTTCATGGCATCAAAATGTGATCGGTCTACATTTGGCTGCCCAGGTCCACCTTTGCACACCATACTTTTCACACCAACATCGCATCATAATGCATGGCATACGCATTCTCTCAAGCATATAGGAAAGAGCAATGAGGCTTACAAAAGGCGGGCAGATGCTCATCGGTGCCACTGCGAGTTCCAAGTGGGAGACTCGGTGATGGTGAGGACGGAGCGGCTCCTTTCGGGACCTGCCTCCAAGTTGAGGGCACGGGGTTCGGGACCCTTTCGAGTTCTGAGATGACTTGGCAGTAATGCTTATGAGCTAGACCTACCTGAGGGTTTTGGGGTACACCCAACTTTCAATATGGCGGACCTGGTACCCTACAAGGGCCCCGCGGTGGAACCCAGTGAGGAGCTCGAGCCTTTACCCCCCCTTGAGAGAGACACTCCCAGTGGGACTCCACTTCATAGCTTGAGAGACCGACGAGAGCAGGTAGAGGCAATACTGAATGAGCAGAGTATCATTACTAGGCACACGGTGTATCAGCGCTACCTGGTTAGGTGGAAGAACCGTCGCCCGATTGAGGATACTTGGGCGAGTCGGGAGGACTTGTTGCGACTTGACCTCGACATTCTGGAGCTATTACTATCGCCAGGCGGACCCATACTCGACGGGGTCGAGTTCTCCCCACCCCGGGGGTATGATGGGGGCATCCCTTGCCCCTCCACTTTTTTGAGGCTCGATTCGTCGTCGACTTATGCCATTATGTTCATCATGTGTTTGTGAGTCTAGTCATGTAATTTTTATATTTTATTTGAGTCTTAAACCATGTAATTTTCCTATTATTTGAGTCATGTACCTAGGTTAGTAGGTTATCTACCAAAGTCATGTGTCATTATGTTGGTTTGTTAAGCTATTGGACCCAACTAGTGGGCTAGGCCCAGGGGCACCACTCCCTTGGACTGCTTTGGTCATTAGTTAGCTTGTCAGGGTCATTATGGTCATATGAAAGTATGGAGCCTATAAATAGGCCTCCCCTCCCTCTCATTGTGACAACTTTTGAAGAATCATTTGAATAGAAAAATTTTCTAGTCTTACTCCTCTCTACCAAATCTCTCTTCTCTCTCTCTCTCTCATTCTCACTCTCTATCTCTCTCTCTCTCCCTCCACCCCAATTTTCAGAATTTTCTCTCTCCTCCCCATTCACACATCATTAAGACCCCTCCCCTTCCCCATACACTCATTTAACTCCCCCCCAACCCCAAGGTGGCATCCTCCAATCCACACCCCACCTCCCAACCCCCAACTACCCCACTCTCCTTCCCAAAGCATCCCACCACCTTCCCAATGCTAAATTAGCTTCTCCCAAAGCCCAATTTCGAATTTCCCTCCCATCTCCCACCCCCTTAGATCCCTTGGTCGCCCAAATCCAACCCCAAACCCAGCCAAGGTCGCCCCCCACCACCACCCCTCCATTCATACCCATTTCTTTTGCAGGTCAAGCTCTGGTTGCAGGCAGCAGGTTGGCCGTAGCTTGAAGCGGCCACCACGTCCTCCTCCCTGCGAATATGAAGGCCCAAGAGGTACCGTTGGAAGCGTCTTCGAGTCATCTTCGCAACGGTGGTTGTTTCGTCTGGATCCAAGCTCCGAGCTAGCCGTGAGAGCATTTCTCCCCCGACTGTGTGCAGCTTCCCTAGCAGAGCACCTGAGCCGGAGTTGAAGCTCTACAGCGGCCAACCTCCTGGGAATCAAGGCAGGAGTTCTTCATCAAAAATATTCTCCTCTGAGTCCTCTTTCATCTCCAAAAGGCAGGGCATCAATCGGCTTCCAGAACCCCTAGTTCCCATTTTCCTCGTCCAAGTGCGCAGACTGCTCCTGCGGATCCAGGTTCGACCTGCATCCACTCATCCGATGACTGCTCTCTTCTCTGACCTCCGATTGCAACTCCGTCAGATTCTTCTCAAAGCTACTCCGACCACGGAAGCGTCACCACCAGTCTCGCCTCAATCGGCGTTCAGGAGAGCCCACAGTGCCATCTGCAACCTGCTGTATCAGTTCTGCACCAGCCAGAGACAGAAGTTGCTGACCTGTTCCAGTCGCCGGCCCGATCAGCCCCGAGTTCCAGAGCTTCTGTAAAAATTCAGACACCATTCTCAACCCGTTGGGGAACTTTTGGCTCAAGTCTCACGAAGATCTGAGCTCTGTGGAATTTTTAGCAGCATCATCACCGCCCCACTGTCCGGCGAACCTGCAGATTGGCAGAATCGGCGGAACTCGGAAAGTCGGGTTTCCTTTGCATAATTCCTCACCCCGCTTGGCCGGCTGAAGGCCCCTCCCTACGTGGAGGTAGTTTTGGATGTACTAAGCCTAATCCCTATCCCAAGATCATCCCTCCTGCGAGAGGCGTAGTGTTGTACTTTTTTCACTTTCAGGTCAAGCGACACCGCCGCGGCGATCGGGTATATACCCTCGCCTCCCGGCGCGCCCTCGTCTCCGAGCGGGATCGGTGTTTTCACACCGATCAGGTGAGCCTCTGATACTACCCTTGATTGCCTTATTTCTGCAAGTTTAGTATTGCTTTGCATGCCCATCGGACGGTGAGAAGAGAGCCCGATCTTGTATGCTACTTTGTAGGTGTCCACCGCGGACCGAGAGTGAGTGCCACCCAAACCCCGCCCTGCGGGCCAGCCGCCCACGAAGTTGGGAATCCTAGGCCCTTTGGGGGTCAGCCTAAGCTGACTAAGTCACTTAGAATCATTGGGTCTTGCCCCGGACCCTTGCCATCATCCCCCGGCCCCGCCGGGTGATCGCGTGTGCCGTGAGGGTAAGACGCTATTGTGAGAATCATTGGAGTGCTTGTATGCTAGCGGGTCTAGGTCCTAGGTTGTTCATTTCATATTTAGCCATCCTTGGGCTGTGCCACATCAGGATCTGGTCGGATCAGAACTTTAATGAATTTACAAGTCCCTGTTGTACAGTAACCGAAACCTCAGATTTACAGGGTACTTGTCTGAGAACCACCGTTGACCGCCTAGTAAACCTCCGATTCAGCTCTTGAGCTCTTCTTCAAAGTTGTAGGGGATCAAACCACGGAACTGGGACTATTTTTGGAATTTGATTTGGAGGTGGTGGTGATTTACTATAATTTTGGGGTGACTGGTGGTCAGATCTGGGAACAGGGGGACAGAACTGTAGCTGGGACTGAGAACGATTTTTAGAAAATATGAAATGGACGAACCAAAAATTGAGAAACATTGTGGATGAAGGGGTGGATGGGTGGAACCTCCAGTGAAATTGGGCGAACCAAAATAAATCAAAAAGTGGACCTAAGACATGAAACTCAGGGCGGGGATGAATCTGGACAGAACTCTGGCAGAACTGAAATGGAAGAGTGGACGAAAATCAAAAAATATGAAACGGGATCTGAATGGCAAACCAAAATTTGTGGGATGTCCTTGACACCTCTGAAACATCCACTAAAATTCCCAGATCTATCTGAGCTCGGGGCTGAGACAGAAAATTCGTGGAAGCCTCTATGGTACTGCGCGGGTAGAACTCCGTTGATGGCGAAGGCGGGGCGGTGGCGGCTCGTGGCGGCAACGGCGATCGTCGGAACTGATACACGAGGCGTCACACCTCAGAATGGAAGCCTTCACAGCTTCAAGGGGGAGAGGGAGGAGAGAGGAGGGGGGCGCACCATCCCTTGCTCTTGGAAATACTTTGATTCAAATGGCATTAATTCTACTAAAATGGAAAATACAAGTTTAAATACCTTACATCCCACATCCATCCACAACCATTGGATCTAGGGGATAGGAATGAAGGGCTGGGATGGCATGTGACACACACACACAAAAATAATAAAAAACTAAGGGGAGGGGGGCGGCCCTTGGACTAGATGTAGAATGTGGACTTGGTAGGTTGGGGTAGGTGGCCTCCTTGGACTTTTCAAGTCCATTGTCCCCCATGTGTCCAATTCCCATTCAAACTTCTAGATGCTCCCATGTGGTATGTTGACTGGCCCCACGTGGGACCCTAGGCTGAGGTGGCCCAATGGGGTGGGGCCTGTGGGGCCCGTGGGGCCCACGGGGTCCGAATTACACATAGGCCCTTATTACAATCAAACTTACATACCGAATAAAATGAAACAAACACACATTATACAAAAATAATGTCTAACTAAATATGATAAACGGGAGACTCAAGGGGGAGTCTCCAGGCCATCTCCGAGCCAGATAGAAGCCGCTGTCGCTCGGGTGGTGCTCCGCGTACGGTATCGGGGCTCGCTGACTCGTGCCGATCGAGTGCTCTGGTGTCCGCACCAATTCTCCCCGGGTGGGAGAAACTCGACCCTGTCGAGTAAGGGTCTGTATCGCTCCTGTATCACTCCAGAAGGTCCGCAACTCGCCATGTGTGATCCATGTGTCCTCAGTAGCGGGCCGTCCTCTCCATCGCACTAGGTAGCGCGAGTAAGATCCACTCCTGGTAACTGTCACTTGCTCGTCCAGTATACGATCTATATGCTCACGCTGCCGGGAAAAAGGTGCTGGAGGTGGAAGTGGACACTCAGGTGTGGGATCACTCTCAAGGGGAGGAGATGGCTCAAAAGGCTCACTAGGGATCACCGCTGGGTCCCTATATGCAACAAGATCCGATACATTGAAGGTAGAGCTTATACCATATTCCTCGGGCAGGTCCACAACATACGCATTGGATCCAACGCGTTTCAACACTCTAAATGGACCGACTCTGCGAGCTTGCAACTTCTTAACGGTTCCAGAGGGAAACCGTTCAGGTCTTACCCTGATCATGACATATTCGCCCTCCTGGAACTTTCGGTGGTGTCGGTGGGCATCGGCTAACTCCTTGTACCGTGCATTGCTGGCCTCAACTGTGACGACGGACATCGTCATGCAGACTCCTAACATGATTAGCAAAAGAAAAGAAACACAGGATGCACACATGACCTAACATGCTTAGCAAAAGAAAAGAAACACACGGATGCACACACGACCCTAAACAACCCTACAGTTAGTAAAACCCAATCATATGCAAGGTGGTCCAGGACATCCAAATGTATGCCATGCATGCATTTGACATAACCGGAGGTTAATGTCATGGTGGACTCCTAGACATCCTATGATGCACCAACCATGGACATGGGGTTTGGATGTGGGAAGTCCGGGAGGCTTGGGTGGTTGAGGTGGGCCGGGGAAACCAAAGTCTTCATTACCCCCAAATGACGGTTCGGACATATTGCCATGTGAAGGTTGCCAGGCCCGAGTAGGAGGGGTGTGATAGTGGACTTCCTTAAAGAGGGGGAATGGAGGTTGTGGGCCAAGGGGCCCATGAAGAAAGGGATCGAAGGGATCAAAGAATGTGTGACCCCTCGATATGGATTCCCTCATCTCAAGATCCCATGTGTGGAAGTCTAGAAGGTGTTGTTGATCTCCTTCATCCTTGAAGGGAGATGAGACGGTGGGGGTATGATGGTGGACTCTCTCAAAAAGGTGGAGTAAATGTGGTGGGTCATGGGGTCCACAAGAGAATGGGTCGAAGGGATCAAAGAAGGTATGACCCCTCGGACTAAGCTTCCACAAATCGCTGTCCCACATTTGGAAATCTTGGAGGTGTAAATGATCACATTCATTCATTATGAGAGGTGGGACGACAGTCATAGGTAGAAAGTAAGATTCCTCCCTTGGGCAAAAGGAAATGAAGTCGGACTAGGCCGGCATAGGGAGGAGTAGAAGAACCTCCGTGGTAACATGACCCACGGTGTACACGGAGGTGATGGACCCTAAAGCGGGATGAGTGAAACTACGACCTGTGGGTCGGTCGAAGCCTGGAGCCAACAAGTACGTAAATGTCCACTGCCGGTCTAACCCTTTAAGAAGGTCATCCAATGTATCCACATAGTGACCAGACCGGAAAGTGGTGTGAAATGAATTGATTGGCACCAGAGGTACGATAGGGTTCATAGATGGGAAGGGAAGTGGGACCAAGCCCTTCTTGAGCCAGCTAAGAAGCGGCTCGGCTATGACAAGCATACCCGTTAGAAACACGGGTGGCTCGGGCTGAGGTGACTTAGAATAAAGATCGGAGATTGGGGCTTCTCCAACCCTTTTGTCCCTTATGGCTAGAGATGTCCGAGTGGGACATTGTCCGGCGTAGTGGCCGAACCCCTGGCAGCGATAACACTGCTGTCGTGACCCACTACGCTCCCTGATAAGTGGGTCCCTACCCTTATCCTCCTGACGGACAGGGGGTGTAGGCAATGGGGCTCTCGTGGGTGGGAGAAGAGGATCCACTATGATGGGGAGAGGGCTTGGGGACTCCATTGATGGGGCCGGGTTAAGACTACCGGTGATGACCTCCTTAGGCTCGGGTTAGAGTACATCACTAGGAGTACGTGTCCTATCCACCCCATCCAACCGGTCCAAAATCATTTGCATAAGTTCGGCAACGGAGTGGGTTGGAATAGGGATATCATGGTGGACTCGCCCGTAGTCAACCGTCCTAGGATTGGGTCTTGGCTCATCTACGTGTGGGACTCTTTGCCTCCGACTAGAACCCACTTGGTTGGAAGTGATTGGGTGGGGCTGGTTGGAGGTGACCGGTTGGGGCACGTAGACCTTCCTAAGCTCTCTCTTCATGTCCCACCATGACTCGATGGGCCATTGCCCCCTAACCTCTCTCATTCTTTCGATGTAATCCCACTTTTCGGCAGCCTCATGAAGAAGCCGCTTGGTGCGGACACCAGAGCACGCGAGAGGCACGAGCCGGCGAGCCATCAGTACCGTACACGGAGCACCACTCGATCTACAGCAGCATCTCTTTGGCTCGGGGATAGCCTGGAAGCCCCACCTTGATTCTTGGTCATTTTTAGCATTTCCTTGTATTGTTTTAGCAATGGTTTGCCTTGTAATTAGGTTGTAATGAGTGTTTTATTTGGGTTTGTCATATTGGGTTCAGTGTAAGGCTCTTAATAAGCCAAATGGGTGAGTCCTTTAGGGTCCATTAAGGGTTAAGTGCCATATTGGGTTATAAGGCCTCATTAGGCTTCATATTGGGTTCTTAAGCCACTTAAGGCCCATATAAGCCTCCACTCCACATGGGCCACCTAGATTGGGATAAGATGGGCTTGTGGAAGGCCTTAACAAGCCTTGAAGCAACTTGGCCCAAGAAGGGCCCAAGAAGGGGGCGCCCCCTCTTTTGGCATTATTAGGCTAGGTTGGTTAGTTTTTTTCTTTTCTTTCCTCTCCTTCTTTGACCACATGGGATAAAATTATGAATTGGTTTCTTTTAAATATTTCTTTTTGTGGTTGGTCACATCCAATCCAAGCCATCCATTCCCCCATACCTAGATCTAAGGGTGGATATTGGATTTGGCATGTAACCTATAAAGAGTTGTATTTTTTCATTTTAGTGGAATTAATGCCATTTGAATCAAACTTAATGTTGGAGCAAGGCCTAGGCCGCCCCCTTCCTCTCTCCCTCTCCCCCTTGCAGCTGTGAAGGCTGCCTCTTGGTGGTGTGACTCCACCCTATCAGTTCCGGTCGCCGCCGCCGCCGCCACGAGCCGCCATCGCCACCGCCGGAGTTCTGTCCGTGCAGTACCACAGCCACTTCCATGAAATTCCAGTCTCAGCCACGGCCTCAGATCGAGCTGGAACTTTTACTGGATGTCCCAGAGGTGTCCAGCACATCCTCAGAATTTTGGTTGGTCATAAAGATCTCATTTGGTATTTTTTTATTTTCGTCCAATCTCAGTTTCCAGATCTGTCTCCTGTCTGTTTCAATTTCCACCTGCCCGGAGTTTTAAGTCTTAGGTCCTTTTTTGATTTTCTTTGGTTCGCCCAATTTAACTGGGTGTTCCTTGCATCCATCCCTTCATCCACCATTTTTTTTAATTTTTGGTTCGTCCATTTAATATTTTCTAAAATTCGTTCTCAGTCCTAGCTACAGTTCTGTTCCCCAGTTCCCAGATCCGACCACCAGACACTCCAAAAATCCTATCAAATCACCACCACCTCCCAATCCAATTCTAAAAATTTTCCCAGCTTCGTGGTTTGATTATCTACAATGTTGAAGAAGAGCTCGAAGTCTGATTCTTACGGCAAGTAGGCGGTCAATGGTGGTTCTCAGACAAGTACCCTGTAAATCTGATGTCTCGGTTACTGTACAACAGGGATTTGTAAATTCCTTAAAGTCTAGATCCGGATAGATCCATCAGATCTCTTTGAGTCTAGATTGAAGTATTTGAAGAGAGATTTCCAACGATAGCTCATGCGTCCCGATCCGACGTCGGGATCGACCGCAGCGGCTGTTTTCGCCGGAGCGCGCGCAGGGAAAACAGAACTGAAATCCGTGGGCAGCCATTCCACAACTTGAAGATCGGACCCGACCGGCCACCAATCGGTGTCTCCGGCCGACCGCCGTCCGTGGAGGCGCGCCACCAGGGGTCTCCATCATAGTGGGACCCACCTCCGCAGATCCGGAGGACAGCGCCATCCGTGGGCCCCACGGGCCCGCAGAACCCGCCGTTCGGGAAGCACGAAAACGCGGAGTTCGGCGCGTCGAGTCGACATCAAGATGCTGCCTGTCAACCTGATTTGCGTGATCCCCGGGGCCCACATGTGACCTTTTACCTCCCTGCGTGGAGTGGGTCGAAACCTTTTGTACCGCTGTGAATTATGTTAACCGGGGGTCCGTAAGTCAGCCGGGGTTGTCTTCGCCACGCCGGGTGCGTGGAGGTAAAGGTCTTAACTTCTTGGCGTTACATTGCTTAGCTAGTATACGGTCTTAGGCCGCTGCCGAGAGTGTAGGTTCCTAGCCCGTGTGTCCATGTCACCGCTGTGAGCGTGAGAGTGACCCGTCCCGCGACTCGATCCGAGTCCGGAAGTGAGTCTGACTACCTTGAACTCTGCCGGTTCCTTAACCGCGCACGATCCACGCTTTCCCTCGCATGGGACGCCGAGTGAGCTTGTACTTCTGTTAGCGACGTTTGCCACTAGGAGCTCGTAGTGTCGGGCTTAGCGTCTCCCTGGTGTGTATTGCTGGTCGCGTCTTCATTTAGAGTCCGAGGGTGGCACTGTATAGTGTCGTCTCCCGTGTCCGTCCCGCATCAGTTTGGTATCAGAGCAAGTCGAGTCTAGGGTAGTCGTTGCATAAGTCTTGCATAGTCTAAGGTTACCCCACACACACCTTCACTCGGTATATCCAAAGGTGTTGTCCGACCGTTAGGCTTCGCCTACCGGGAAGACCACACACTTGCGCGAGTGACCTTCGGGTCGATTACCTCCGCCGCGTACCGAGTCTTGGCCGTGTCTAGGGTGTAGTCGAGTCTCATTCTTTTCAAAATAAAAAAAAAGTGTTTTAAATTGCATTCTTTCAAAATACCAAAAAAAGGAGTGTTTTCAAATTGTAATTAGGTCTAAGTGTATCATTTAGTGTGTTTGCATTAGTCGGTCGTTGTCACCTAGTCCGTACGTCTTTGCATGCCCACCCGTCGAGGCACCCAATACTCGCCACCACCACCTATGGCGGACTCCCGAGCCCGTAGTTCCGATGAGTCTTCCACGGCTGAGATGTTCCGGGCCATCATGGATCGTTTAGACACGCGTATGGATGGTCTTAGTACGCGTATGGATGGCATAGGGACGCGTCTAGAAGGGAGGATGAAGGTCCTCGAGGATCGGGCCGGGGTTTCGGAGCAGTCCATTCAAGGCCTTGTTGGGAGGATTGCCGTCCTAGAGAGGGGCCCAGTAGCGGCGCAACCCGCGCCGACGAACGGCCAACAAGAGCCGGTGCAGCAACCCGCTGTGCCAAGGGCTCAGGTGGAGGATGTCGGGAGGCAACAGGCGCCTATAGTGGATGATTATGCCTCCGACAATGATCACGGGGGTAACGGTCGTCGTCATCAACGACGGAATCGTGATGACGAGGATGACGACCGCATTCTTAGGGGTGTGCGTGCGGACCCTCCCACTTTTAGCGGGTCCTTGGACCCTAGGGTGTATCTAGATTGGGAGGCCGGTATGGACCGGTACTTCGAGTGGTTTGAGATGACGGACCACCGAAGAGTCCGATATGCGAAGATGAAGCTGCAAGGGCAGGCCCAAACTTATTGGATCAATGTGGAGAGCCTGCTCAACCAGCGACGTCAACCCCAAATCGGTACCTGGGATGATATGAAACTCAAATTGAGGGAGAAGTACCTTCCTGCCTCATATCGCCAACGTCTTATAGACAAGTGGCAAAGCATCTCCCAAGGGAACCGATCCGTGACCGAGTACACCGCCGAGTTCGATGAGTATTATTTGCGGTGCGGGGTCACGGAAGAGAGCACCATGACGATATCCCGCTTTCGGAGAGGTTTGCGGCCTAATTATCAATATGAACTCTTTCGCCGCAATGCCACCACTTTGGAGCAGGCATATCAGATTGCTCTCGAATTGGAGCAGTTCGAGGCCGAGTTCGAGTCACCCCATCGGTTGGGCTCCTTTCCCCTTCGTAGTGTCGAGTCCCGTGGCTCATCTGGCACATATCCGAGGGCCCCCATGGCTCGACCTCAGGAGCCCGCTCGCCACGAGCCCTTTGCTCCTAGGCCTCGCCCTCCACCCCCGAGGGACCTTCCTCGTCCCCAGCATCTTACGGCCCCACCCATAGCCCGTCCCCCGGCACCCGCACCACCCGCACGTCCTTTGTTGCCCACGCCTCCTATCCGTCGGGAGGATAAAGGTAAAGGACCTATGATTGGGGAGCCTAGTGGATCACGGCAGCAGTGTTATCGCTGCAATGGGTTTGGCCATTTCGCCAACCAGTGTCCCACCCGCCCATCTCTTCACATTGGGGACACACAGGCCGAGGATACCACCCCTGCGGGCCTAGAGTTAGTCAGCTATGAGGCAGATGAAGAGCTAGCTGACGAGTACTATGAGATGGGAGGTGAGGCCCAGGATGCCCAGCAGTTGGATGATACCCATGTGGGGGTCGTCAGATGTATCCTCACCCAGCCACAGGTCAGTGATGACTGGCGTCGGACCACTATCCTTCATGTATTCTGTAGGCTGGGAAAGCAAATTTGCAAGGTGGTCATCGATAGCGGGAGTTGTATCAATGCAATCTCCACGAACGCTGTCACTCGTCTTGGTCTCACACCCGTAGACCATCCTTGTCCCTATCAGGTATCATGGGTGGATACCACTTCCATTTCGGTCAGGCTGCGGTGCTTGGTCCCGCTGCAGCTCCACTCCTACCGTGACGAGATCTGGTGTGATGTTCTTCCCATGGAAGTGGGAAGTATCATTCTTGGTAGGCCGTGGTTATTCGACCGAGATGCCACACTCCATGGTCGGTCGAACACCTGTACCTTCGACCACGATGGCCAGCGGGTCACCCTCCAACCCGTTCGGCCCAGGAGCCCATCTGTTAGGGGTCCTACTGGCCCTAGTACTCCGAAGCCTTCCGTTCCCGGGCCTAGTACCCCATCCCCAGCTCGGGCTATGACCGTTACCTCTGGCCCAGGAGAGCCCTCGACGAGGAGATTGATGATGATTAGCTCCCGGGAAATGGAGCAGGAGCTTAGTCAGGGCTGTCCGGTGTTTGCCATTACGGTCCGAGAGGTGGAGCGGGACTCCGAGGGTGAGCTCCCACCCGAGGTTGTTCCCATTCTGCAGGAGTATGCTGATGTATTCCCCGATGAGCTTCCCGAGGGACTCCCACCTATGCGGGATATTCAGCATGCCATCGACCTTGTTCCGGGCTCTTCTTTGCCCAATCTTCCTCATTATCGAATGAGCCCCACGGAGCATGCCGAGCTTAAACGGCAGGTCGATGAGCTTGTGCAGAGAGGATCTGTCCGGGACAGCATGAGTCCATGTGCTGTACCCGCATTACTCGCCCCGAAGAAGGATGGCACGTGGAGAATGTGCATTGATAGTCGTGCCATCAACAAAATCACCGTGAAGTACAGGTTCCCTATTCCCCGCCTGGATGACATGCTAGACATGATGGCAGGTGCCACTATCTTTTCGAAGATCGATCTTAAGAGTGGCTACCATCAGGTGAGGATTAGGCCAGGTGATGAGTGGAAGACCGCATTTAAGACCAAGGACGGTCTATATGAGTGGTTGGTCATGCCTTTTGGTTTGACCAATGCCCCTAGCACATTCATGCGACTCATGACACAGGTCCTTCGACCTTTCATTGGAGTCTTTGTAGTGGTGTACTTTGACGACATCCTTATCTATAGTCGCACCACGGGGGACCACTTAGACCACCTTCGGCAGGTCTGTCTTCTTCTCAGGCGAGAGCAGCTTTATGCAAACCCACAGAAGTGTGCCTTCATGACACCTCAGCTTACCTTCTTGGGTTTTATTGTGTCTAGTACTGGGGTCTCCGCCGATCCGGAGAAGGTCCGGGCCATTGTTGAGTGGCCGGAACCCCGTACGATTCATGACGTCCGCAGCTTTCATGGTCTTGCGACGTTCTATCGTCGCTTTATCCGCGGATTTAGTTCCGTCACTGCCCCGATCACGGATTGCATCCGTAAGGGCACATTTGTATGGACGAAGGCCGCATCTGCTGCCTTCAGGGACATCAAGGAGCGCATGACCCAGACACCTATCCTTCGACTGCCTGATTTCTCGAAGGTGTTTGAGGTCTGTTGTGATGCGTCGGGTGTTGGGATAGGAGGAGTTTTGAGTCAGGAGTCCCACCCGATCGCATATTTCAGCGAGAAGCTGAATGACGCGAAACTGCGATATTCCACATATGATAAAGAGTTTTACGCAGTTGTTCAGGCTCTTAGGCATTGGAGGCATTACCTATTACATCAGGAGTTTGTCTTATACTCCGATCATGAGGCTTTGAGGTACCTCCATTCCCAAAAGAAGCTGAATTCGCGTCATAGTCGTTGGGTTGAGTATCTCCAGCAGTTCACCTTTGTGCTAAAACATAAGGCTGGAGTGGAGAACAAGGTGGCCGATGCCTTGAGTCGGCGAGCATGTCTTCTTACCACCATGAGTGCCGAGGTCATAGGGCTAGAGAAGATGAAGGAGGCCTATGTTGATTGTCCTGACTTCGGTCAGATTTTTACTACTCTCCAGGCCGGGCCCTCGAGAGACCATGATGATTATGTGCTTCAGGAGGGTTACCTCTTTCGAGGTAGCAGGCTATGTGTTCCCCGAACTTCGGTTCGAGATTTCCTAGTGTGGGAACTACATGCGGGAGGTCTAGCCGGCCACTTTGGTCGGAACAAGACTATTGAGGCAGTGGAGCATCGATTTTATTGGCCGAGCTTGAAGCGCGATGTTGCTAACATCGTGGCTCAGTGCCGTACATGTGCTACGGCCAAAATGAAGAAGCAAAGCTCGGGCCTTTATACGCCTCTCCCCGTGCCTGATGCCCCGTGGCAGGATGTCAGCATGGATTTTGTTTTGGGATTGCCACGTACCTCCAGGAAGCATGATTCGGTCTATGTGGTGGTTGACCGTTTCTCGAAGATGGCCCTCTTTATCCCTTGCTCAAAGACTTCGGATGCTTCTAGGGTAGCCCGCCTATTCCTTACTCATGTGGTGTGCAAGTTCGGGTTGCCTCGCACTATAGTGTCTGACCGTGATGTTAGGTTCACTTCCTATTTTTGGAAGACACTATGGCATATGATGGGTACGCACCTCAAGTTTTCCACTGCATACCATCCCCAGACAGATGGTCAGACCGAGGTGGTCAATAGGAGTCTGGGTGATCTTTTGAGATGTCTTGTTAGGGACCGCATTGGGGATTGGGATCTCATTCTACCTATGGCTGAGTTTGCATATAATGATTCGGTGAATAGGTCTACTGGCATGAGTCCATTTGAAATTGTCACAGGTCGTAGGCCTAGGAAACCCGTTGACCTTGTCCCCATGCCTGTCCATGCTAGAGTGTCGGAGTCGGCCGAGTCATTTGCTAGGCATGTTAGGAGTTTGCATGACGACATCCGTCGTCACATTGAGGCCAGCAATGCACGGTACAAGGAGTTAGCCGATGCCCACCGACACCACCGAGAGTTCCACGAGGGCGAATACGTCATGATCAGGGTAAGACCTGAACGGTTTCCCTCTGGAACCGTTAAGAAGTTGCAAGCTCGCGGAGCCGGTCCCTTTAGAGTGTTGAAACGCGTTGGATCCAATGCGTATGTTGTGGACCTGCCCGAGGAATATGGTATAAGCTCTACCTTCAATGTATCGGATCTTGTTGCATATAGGGACCCAGCGGTGATCCCTAGTGAGCCTTTTGAGCCATCTCCTCCTCTTGAGAGTGATCCCACACCTGAGTGTCCACTTCCACCTCCAGCCCCTTTTTCACGGCAGCGTGAGCACATAGATCGTATACTGGACGAGCAGGTGACAGTTACCAGGAGTGGATCTTAACCGCGCTACCTAGTGCGATGGAGAGGACGGCCCGCTACTGAGGACACTTGGATCACACATGGCGAGTTGCAGCGGATCGATCCGGACCTTTTGGAGCGATACAGGAGCGATGCAGACCCTTACTCGATAGGGTCGAGTTTCTCCCACCCGGGGAGAATTGGTGCGGACACCAGAGCACGCGAGAGGCACGAGCCGGCGAGCCATCAGTACCGTACACGGAGCACCACTCGATCTACAACAGCTTCTCTTTGGCTCGGGGATAGCCTGGAAGCCCCACCTTGATTCTTGGTCATTTTTAGCATTTCCTTGTATTGTTTTAGCAATGGTTTACCTTGTAATTAGGTTGTAATGAGTGTTTTATTTGGGTTTGTCATATTGGGTTCAATGTAAGGCTCTTAATAAGCCAAATGGGTGAGTCCTTTAGGGTCCATTAAGGGTTAAGTGCCATATTGGGTTATAAGGCCTCATTAGGCTTCATATTGGGTTCTTAAGCCACTTAAGGCCCATATAAGCCTCCACTCCACATGGGCCACCTAGATTGGGATAAGATGGGCTTGTGGAAGGCCTTAACAAGCCTTGAAGCAACTTGGCCCAAGAAGGGCCCAAGAAGGGGGCGCCCCCTCTTTTGGCATTATTAGGCTAGGTTGGTTAGTTTTTTTCTTTTCTTTCCTCTCCTTCTTTGACCACATGGGATAAAATTATGAATTGGTTTCTTTTAAATATTTCTTTTTGTGGTTGGTCACATCCAATCCAAGCCATTCATTCCCCCATACCTAGATCTAAGGGTGGATATTGGATTTGGCATGTAACCTATAAAGAGTTGTATTTTTTCATTTTAGTGGAATTAATGCCATTTGAATCAAACTTAATGTTGGAGCAAGGCCTTGGCCGCCCCCTTCCTCTCTCCCTCTCCCCCTTGCAGCTGTGAAGGCTGCCTCTTGGTGGTGTGACTCCACCCTATCAGTTCCGGTCGCCGCCGCCGCCGCCACGAGCCGCCATCGCCACCGCCGGAGTTCTGTCCGCGCAGTATCACAGCCACTTCCACGAAATTCCAGTCTCAGCCACGGCCTCAGATCGAGCTGGAACTTTTACTGGATCTCCCAGAGGTGTCCAGCACGTCCTCAGAATTTTTGTTGGTCATAAAGATCTCATTTGGTATTTTTTTATTTTCGTTCAATCTCAGTTTCCAGATCTGTCTCCTGTCTGTTTCCATTTCCACCCGCCCGGAGTTTTAAGTCTTAGGTCCTTTTTTTGATTTTCTTTGGTTCGCCCAATTTAACTGGGTGTTCCTTGAATCCATCCCTTCATCCACCATTTTTTTTAATTTTTGGTTCGTCCATTTAATATTTTCTAAAATTCGTTCTCAGTCCTAGCTACAGTTCTATTCCCCAGTTCCCAGATCCGACCACCAGAAACTCCACAAATCCTATCAAATCACCACCACCTCCAAATCCAATTCTAAAAATTTTCCCAGCTTCTTGGTTTGATTATCTACAATGTTAAAGAAGAGCTCGAAGTCTGATTCCTACGGAAAGTAGGCGGTCAATGGTGGTTCTCAGACAAGTACCCTGTAAATCTGATGTCTCGGTTACTGTACAACAGGGATTTGTAAATTCCTTAAAGTCTAGATCCGGCTAGATCCATCAGATCTCTTTGAGTCTAGATTGAAGTATTTGAAGAGAGCTTTCCAACGATAGCTCATGCGTCCCGATCCGACGTCGGGATCGACCGCAGCGGCTGCTTTCGCCGGAGCGCGCGCAGGGAAAACAGAACTGAAATCCGTGGGCAGCCATTCCACAACTTGAAGATCGGACCCGACCGGCCACCAATCGGTGTCTCCGGCCGACCGCCGTCCGTGGAGGCACGCCACCAGGGGTCTGCATCATAGTGGGACCCACCTCCGCAGATCCGGAGGACAGCGCCATCCGTGGGCCCCACGGGCCCGCAGAACCCGCCGTTCGGGAAGCACGAAAACGCGGAGTTCGGCGCGTCGAGTCGACATCAAGATGCTGCCTGTCAACCTGATTTGCGTGATCCCCGGGGCCCACATGTGACCTTTTACCTCCCTGCGTGGAGTGGGTCGAAACCTTTTGTACCGCTGTGAATTATGTTAACCGGGGGTCCGTAAGTCAGCCGGGGTTGTCTTCGCCACGCCGGGTGCGTGGAGGTAAAGGTCTTAACTTCTTGGCGTTACATTGCTTAGCTAGTATACGGTCTTAGGCCGCTGCCGAGAGTGTAGGTTCCTAGCCCGTGTGTCCATGTCACCGCTGTGAGCGTGAGAGTGACCCGTCCCGCGACTCGATCCGAGTCCGGAAGTGAGTCTGACTACCTTGAACTCTGCCGGTTCCTTAACCGCGCACGATCCACGCTTTCCCTCGCATGGGACGCCGAGTGAGCTTGTACTTCTGTTAGCGACGTTTGCCACTAGGAGCTCGTAGTGTCGGGCTTAGCGTCTCCCTGGTGTGTATTGCTGGTCGCGTCTTCATTTAGAGTCCGAGGGTGGCACTGTATAGTGTCGTCTCCCGTGTCCGTCCCGCATCACCGCTCTTTAGCGAAAGGGAATTGCATGGCCTCGGACATAGTATAACAATCAAAGTATGTGTCCAGGGCGGCCTCCCACTTGAGGTAGTCGCCCGGGCAACTGGAGCCATAAAAATCCGAGGCTTCGGGCCTACGGAAGTGGAGTGGGTGGTTGCCAAGCCCATGGGTGGACCAACGGCCATGATGCCCGGGTGATTGGGAATCCATGGGAAATTGGGGGGGGGAACTATATGTTGGACATGCCGACACTTGGAGACTACACTAGACCGGCTATGTAAGGTTGGAATGCACTAACTAATGTAAACACCGACTAATGCACCTAGACCTAAACCAATATCCGGTACATGGCGGAGTTAATCGATCCGAAGATCACTCGCGCAAGTGTGCGGTCTTCCCGATAGGCGTAGCCTAACGTTCGGACAACACCTTTTAAGATACCGAATTATCGGGATGAAATGCAATTTTAAAACACTCCTTTTTTTTTTGAAATTAATGATGATCCTAGACTTGACTTAGACCATGATGCATGTAAGGCATATGCAAAGACTACCCTAGACTCGACTGGCTCTGATACCAAACTGATGCGGGATGGACATGGGAGACGACACTATATGGTGCCACCCTCGGACTGTAGATGAAGACATGACCAGCAACATACACCAGGGAGACACTAAGCCCGACACTACGAGCTCCTAGTGGCGAAACGTCGCTAACAGAAGTGTAAGCTCACTCGTCGTCCCATGCGAGGGAAAGCACGGACCGTGCGCGGTTAAGGAACCGGCGGAGGTCAAGGGTAGTCCGACTCAACTTCCGGACTCGGATCGAGTCGCGGGATGGGTCACTCTCACTCTCACAGCGGTGACATGGACACACGGGCTAGTACCTACGCTCTCGGCAGTGGCAAAAGACCGTATACTAGCTAAGCAAATGAATGCCAAGAGGTTCGGACCATTACCTCCACGCACCCGGCTTGGCGAAGACAACCCCGGCCGAATTACGGATCTCCGGTTAAATAATTTTACAACAGTACAATGATTTGACCCACTCCACGCAGGGAGGTAAAAGGTCACATGTGGGATCCGGGAATCACGCAAATCGGGTTGACGGGCAGCATCTTGATGTCGCCCGGCGCTGCCGAACTCCGCGTTTTCGTGCTTTCCGAACGGCGGGTTCTGCGGGCCGGCGGGGCCCACGGACGGCGCTGTCCTCCGGATCTACGGGGGTGGGACCCACTATGATGGGGACCCCTGGTGGCGCGCCTCCACGGACGGCGGTCGGCCGGAAACACCGATCGGGGGTCGCTCGGCCCCGATTCCCAATTGTTGAACTAGCTGCCCACGGATTTTGATTTCTATTTTCCGGCGCGCGCTCCGGCGAAAACGGCCGCTGCGATCAATCCCGACGTCGGATCGGGACGCATAAGCTATCGTTGGAAATCTCTCTTCAAATGCTTCAATCTAGACCCAGAGAGATCTGCTGGATCTGGTCGGATCAGAACTTTAATGAATTTACAAGTCCCTGTTGTACAGTAACCGAAATCTCAGATTTGTAGGGTACTTGTCTGAGAACCACCGTTGACCGCCTAGTAAACCTCCGATTCAGCTCTTGAGCTCTTCTTTAAAGTTGTAGGGGATTAAACCACGGAACTGGGACTATTTTTGGAATTTGATTTGGAGGTGGTGGTGATTTACTATAATTTTGGGGTGACTGGTGGTCAGATCTGGGAACAGGGGGACAGAACTGTAGTTGGGACTGAGAACGATTTTTAGAAAATATGAAATGGACGAACCAAAAATGGAGAAAAATTTTGGATGAAGGGGTGGATGGGTGGAACCTCCAGTAAAATTGGGCGAACCAAAATAAATCAAAAAGTGGACCTAAGACATGAAACTCAGGGTGGGGATGAATCTGGACAGAACTCTGGCAGAACTGAAATGGAAGAGTGGACGAAAATCAAAAAATATGAAACGGGATCTGAATGGCAAACCAAAATTTGTGGGATGTCCTTGACACCTCTGGAATATCCACTAAAATTCCCAGATCTATCTGAGCTCGGGGCTGAGACAGGAAATTCGTGGAAGCCTCTGTGATACTGCGCGGGCAGAACTCCGTTGATGGCGAAGGCGGGGCGGTGGCGGCTTGTGGCGGCGGCGGCGATCGTCGGAACTGATACACGAGGCATCACACCTCAGAATGGAAGCCTTCACAGCTTCAAGGGGGAGAGGGAGGAGAGAGGAGGGGGGCGCACCAGCCCTTGCTCTTGGAAATACTTTGATTCAAATGGCATTAATTCTACTAAAATGGAAAATACAAGTTTAAATACCTTACATCTCACATCCATCCACAACCATTGGATCTAGGGGATAGGAATGAAGGGCTGGGATGGCATGTGACACACACACACACAAAAATAATAAAAAACTAAGGGGAGGGGGGCGGCCCTTGGACTAGACGTAGAATGTGGACTTGGTAGGTGGGGGTAGGTGGCCTCCTTGGACTTTTCAAGTCCATTGTCCCCCATGTGTCCAATTCCCATTCAAACTTCTAGATGCTCCCATGTGGCATGTTGACTGGCCCCACGTGGGACCCTAGGCTGAGGTGGCCCAATGGGGTGGGGCCTGTGGGGCCCGTGGGGCCCACGGGGTCCGAATTGGACATAGGCCCTTATTACAATCAAACTTACATATCGAATAAAATGAAACAAACACACATTATACAAAAATAATGTTTAACTAAATATGATAAACGGGAGACTCAAGGGGGAGTCTCCAGGCCATCTCCGAGCCAGATGGAAGCCGCTGTCGCTCGGGTGGTGCTCCGCGTATGGTATCGGGGCTCGCTGACTCGTGCCGATCGAGTGCTCTGGTGTCCACACCGCGGCCCTTGTCACCATCGGCAAGATCGATCGCTACCTTTCGACCCTCGTCACCATCGGCGAGCTCGGTCAGCTATCCTTTAACTTGGACCTTCCGACCTCGTTAATAGACAAACTACCATTGCTTCGACATTTAAACCATGTCGATGAATAAACCGCACTCTCAGCTTTCGTCATCATCGGCGAAATTAGTGGGGCGCATCCGCCTACTCTACCCATGTCCCACCCTGGCGAAAGCTCGATTCCGAGAATAGTTAATCCGCGGTGGAGCGAACACCTCACCCCTTCGCTGAAGGCGTGAGCGCTCTCCTGCGCTAGTGGCTTATGTCCCTGGATTGAGCTAATCGGCTGGAAGGAGAAATAAAAGAAAAGAGAAAAAGAAGTCGCGATTGAGGCAACAAATAAAGACATTTCATTGATTTGAGTTGTCAGAATACATCTATATTCGGGGCATTCCCCAAGATACATGAGCTCCGAAGATAAAAAGGAGCAAAACTAAGAAAAAAGGGGGAAATAAAGTGAAGTTACTGCAGAGGGCGCCGGAAAATGTCTTCCAATGTCAAAAGGCCCAGGGAGGGATACTGAGTCAGCTCTTACAACCGAGACTCGGTAACTGTCAGCTGCGATAATTTTTCATCCAGAGAAGCGAGTTGTCCTTCAGCTAGGTCAGCTTTCTCTACTGTCTGAACCTCCAGGCGCTCAGTCTCCTACAATTCGGCTTCAGCCCTGGCAAGTTCTGCACGCAGCTCCACTATACGCGCTATGAGGAAGGACCGGCATTCTGATGTAGTGCTAGCAGCATCTCTTAGTTGCCCCACGGTCCCTCTCAATGAGGTCACAGCAGCTCGGCAGTCAGCCTTCTCCAATTTTACAGCCGCTAGCTGATCAGATATCTCCCGGCTAAGATACTCTCGCCTATTGGCGTGCTTCAACAACATTGTAACTCACGGGGTCCAATCATCCATCGGGCACCCGAATGCCAATAATGAGCGACAGAGGTGCTCTATTAGACTCCTCAACTGTGCATAAGTCAAGCTCGAGGAAGCCGACATGGCTCGCTGAAGATTATCCAGAGATTGCCACACCATATCACTAGAAAATTGTAAACATAGTGGCGAAGTCTCGGGGAGCTGAAAGTCCACCCTGCTATGTGACGACCCGGGATCCGAGTACCGGAAAGGAACCGGCACGTCTCGAATCTCGGCCCGCCAACCAACGAGCCCGAAGACTCGGAAGGGTAAAAAGGAATGGTGTGGGAGCACAAGAGAAGCTGAAGCAACTACAGAGATAGCACAATAATCTAAAATAAAATGCACAGCATAATATAAAGAAATAAATTGCTACAAGGTCCACAGAGTCTCATGTCTAAATAAAGTACAGTCAACAGAAAGAAAAAGTACAACTACACGGGGCATCCCTCGGCTCTGGCAGACTGGCGACTAACCCTGGCTAGAAGAACCACGCTGAAACTCGGTCGCACCTCTCGACGACCCCGCCTCACCTGAAAAGCAGGGGTGAGCCTCATTTCATTGGCCCAGTAGGGATCCCCCAGACCCCCACCGCACAATGAGAAAAATGGTTGTAAGGCGTGAGCAACCACGGAAGGTAACACCACCTAGCAGAAGTACGGTAGAACTACACGCTGGCGCAGCTAAACAGAAAAAGCCGCCTGCTCTACAGTACCGTACCATAAAACCTCGGTCCGATAAAACTCGAGTCTATACCTGCCAGCAAACAGGAGCACCACCCACTAGAAGAACGACCGGATGGGTCCCCTGAGGTCTTACACCACGTCACAAGTGTCTGGCTACAACGCCCCGGGCGCGAGGCTCAGACACACACAGTAACCAGTACCATAAAATAAGGACTAGCTGAGGTCGCGCTCGTCAACGCGGGTCCGAAACCGTCAGCTTCATGTGCACACTAAGACCATACGCCCTAGGCCTGTCCTCTAGCTGGTAATTCCCCCTAAGCCCGGACTTGGCTGTACGCGGTGGCCCTACGGTAACCAGCCTACTCACCGTTTCTCTCAGGTCAGCCGCTCCACCACTTCCGGGTGGGTCAGCACCGCGTGCCGTAAGAAGGCTACGACTAGTGGACGTGTCACCGGAGGTGAGACTCGACACACGGAAATCACCGACTGACACACTAACACAGACTCTCGGTAACCAAATGGTAGGTAAGGATGCCGGGGACACGCACGAGGTCCGACCGTCCCTCCAGTCACACGGTATCCCTACCAAGGTAACTGATTCACCGGGGACCCTCGGGCACCCATGTGGCTCTCACTGGGTGCCCACGGCAACCCTCGGGCCACACGCCACAACCGGATCCTAGACTCGCTCCACCGGAGGTACAATTACCGAAAGGAAATGTGACTCGGGGAGGGGGATTAACGCGCTAGGGACCCAGGGCGCGACACTGTCGCGCTATGGTCCCCTAGCATGACCCCTGAAGAACGCGCTAGCAGAAGCTAGTGCGTTCTCCTAGAATGCGCTACCTGCCCCAGGCGCGACATGAACCGCCATACTATTCATCTTCTCGGACGAACGGGCTCGGACGACTCTGCGCGTTCCAACAGAACGCGCCCCTGGTAATCATCCCCCAGACGTCCATTCACCCCCCCCCCCCCCCCCCCGATGAAGGGAAAACAAAGGGGAATCATCCCCCAGACGTCCTAGCATACATCTAGAGTCCCAAAACGATCAAAAACCCCACAAATCATTAGATCCGGTGCTCAAACCCCAAGCATGGAAATAACCCTCCGGACATGAATCTAGCCCCTCTCGGCCTCTCCACGGCCTAGAAATCACGGGGAACGCTGTAAAGAGGGCAAGGATCCGTCCCCCTACCTCAATGAAGCTCGAAATCCGTCAGGAAGTCACCGATCTTCAAATCTAGCTCGAACATGAACTCCACCCACGCGCCACGAAGAGGGCACCACCGCGATCCTCTCGCCACCACCGTTGTCACCGCGCCGTCGCCGTCGTCCACCACCCGTCGTCGGAGGAGGAAGGGGCGCCGCGAGGTCCAACGGGCAAGAAGGGGGAGGAGGTGACCGTTGCGCTCACGGGGAGGAAAGAAGAAATAAGAAAAAGAAAAGGAGAAGAAAAAGAAAAAAGAAAAGGGCTATAAATAGAAAATCCGAAAAATGTCAAAAATACCGAAAAATAGAAAAATACATATTTTCGATCCTCGGGACGCACCGATCGCAACGGTACCACTCTCGCCTAGGTGAACGACCCGTTCACCCGCAACGAGGTTCTGAAGGGATTGCCGAAACACACATCGGCAATCGGAAAACACACGCGGGAAAGCCGCGGACACACTCCGGGCCTCCGAAATAACTCCGGATCGCACCGATCCGAACATGAAAGATGTCTGAAATGAAATTTCGGACACAACGGAGCCAGACGCTCCGAGAAACCAGATCCGGGATCCAAAAAGAAGGATCCGAAAAACTCGGGACATCACATGCTGTCCACTTCAGCTCAGATATCGTCGCTCACCCCGGAGGACATCGACGGCATGATTTGCAAGGCACTAGCGCTGGACTCGACAACAACAGTTGATACAACTGGAGAAGTCTCAACTACAACAACTTCTTTGCCTGCCCCCTGAGCTGAAGCCGTGCCGGCCATCTCGATAGCCAAGGATACTCGCTCCTCGTGTACAGTCCCACCGGCTTTTACAGGAGAAGATTCCTCAATGACGACCAAGGCCTTAGAAGCATTGGCCTCTTCTTCAACAATTTCTCTCGCTTCTATCTCTAGGAGGCTACTCTGCTCTTCTTTACCGACAGCCGGGGCTTGAGATTCCGCGACTTCCGTCGGGCCACCAATTTCTACAATTGCTCCGGACCCCTCTGAAGCTGCTGCTACAGCATAAGTCTGTGGAAGTCGTAAGACGATGGGCCGCAGAACTGGTGGAAAGGGTGGTTGGCCCATGCCTAAATCTAGAAGAGGTACGTGAACCGTCATAGTTGGCGGCGCCACCTCAGCCTGCATCACATATATGAATGTCAGCCAGCTAATTTGGAAATAACAAGAAGGGCTACAGGCGGGTGTCAGAACACTTCCTACCTCTACCGACACTATATTTAGGCCTCCAAGAGTGGCCTCTGATCGTTCCAGCCCTCCTCCTGCGATCGGGTATGATGGCCCGTGCTTGATTCCTGGTAGCCTCGGAGGGCTGAATGTCAAAAAGTCACTTTCATAAGCTGAGGAAGCCCCAACATCTTCAGTTTCTGTGTCAGCCGGTGGAAGCTCATTGTCACTGGAGCCGCCACCGTAATCAACCTGCCCGGAGGAGGAAGACTCCCCGGCCTGCTCCCGAATCTCCAGCACCTAAGCAAGTGCCGTGCTGCTAAGAGCAACTCCTTTAGCCGGAGTTTCCTCAAAGGTCTCTGTCTCGGGAACATCAGCCTGACGAATAGCTTGTGGCTCTTTCCTTGAAACCGTCTACTCTCCAGCGGCAGCTTCTCCCGCGGCTTCAACTTCGGGGAGCGTCATGAGGTGAATGTCAACTGCAAGCAAAGGCAATAAGTAGTCAAGACCTGACTGAAGACATGGTGGGCCGCAGAGCTCTATGAACAAACTGCAAGTTACCTTCCACCTCCGGATGGGGTGTTGGTGAAGGTAAATCTCTTTCAACAAAAGTTGGAGGGGCTTCCTCCTCTCTCTCTCTGGCAGCGGCACCCGTCACCGCCTCCAGCCCAACAACGGCGGAAACAGTGCCAGCAGCTGCAAAAAGATGATCAACCAAAGTGGCAGAAACAAGTGAACAAGTCACGGAAGAACGAGAGGTTACCTTCATCTTCGGGCCCTTATGTCCGAGCGGCCTCAAACTCGGTGAACGAAGGGATCCGGGGAGGAGCGACAACTGGTTCCTCTTCAGCATCCCTCCTCCGACGCGCTCGTGTAGCACGGTGTCCGCCTTCTTGGCCTTGCTAATAGCCTCCCCGACCTGGGACCTGGTTCGCTTCCGCGAATCGCCAGGAGGCAACGGCGTCATGGTCGGAGCCGGATCCGGGATGTCAAAATAAGAAGGCTTCTGTGCCTTGGAGATCAGCTCCCTGTAATGCCGAGTCACTTCCACAGAGAGGTGAGCTGCAAAGGTGCATGGGTGAGAAAGATACATGCTGACCATGAAAGAATCGGCTTGAAGCTGAAACGAAAGACAAGCATACCTGGCGGCCCTGTGTACCGGGGAGTGAGCGGCCAATAAAATAGTGGGGGCGCCTTGTCCCGAGAAGCCACCTCATGAACAAGCTAGTAAACATCACCTATCTTCTCGCTCTTCTCGACCAGCTGTGCCAAATCTTCATAGCCGCGAGAAGATAAGTGATAATACAGGCCCAAGTGGTCCAATCCCCAACCGTCAGCATACTTAAAAGATATTAAGAGATGGTGGTCCAAAATGGCTTCTAATGAGCCGGTAATTGAAAGCCCTTGAGAATGAAGCAGGGAAAATATCCAGGGGGTATTGGAATACAGGTCTTCCCGCCTATCCTCCCTCCTGATGAAAGTCCAATATGGATGAAGACGATCAACTTCCGGACGCCAGCCCGCCACTACCGGAAGGGGCTCCTCCACTGGGATGGGAATCGTCTGAAGAACTGCCCGCTCACTGCTAACACGGCATAACCCCCAAAGCGTCTTGACATAGTCATCCTTCTGAATTACCGGCATCTTCGGATCAGCCTTGGACGACCGACACTTCACAACCTTCCTGGCCTCCAAATATGCCATTACCTCAGTATTGGACCAGGATTTCAGCTTCTTCAAGTAAGCCGGATCAATGTCCAAGGCAGGTTCTGGCTGAAAATCTAGAAAACGACGCTCAGCAACATGCCAGCAGTCTTTGCGGGAATTCCGGTAGAAGCATGTTCGTGCATTCCACCACTTAATAAAGTCCAGAGTCACTCTGGGCAAACGAGCGGGGGATGGCACCCTGAAGGATGCATCTTCCCGGTGGTGGAAGTAATCCCACCATGTACGAGCTTCATCCGTGGTCGTCTGGCCTGCCCTATGCCTGTTTGGAAGATTAAATCGGGTTGAAGAGGAAGGAATCTGCTGGTCGTACCCAAAATTCCAGCCGAAGCGGAAGGGGTAGTACGGCTCTAGCCACAGCAAGCCGCTCTTTCTAAAGACGAGGACACTGGGGCGGATGGCTAGTGCCCAATCAACCAGCTCTGACTCCAAGATTGGTCTTGTGCTCTTGGTGCCGGCGAGCGGATGAATAAACTCCTCCGTCTCAAACAAGCGGCATTGCCGCATCTTGTTCACAAGGGGGCTGGAGCTAGCTGGCAAGCTCCAGAAATGCAGGACTCCTGGCGAATCTTTCGGGACTGTGGTCAACTTCCCCCGAATAGCAAAAAGCTGATCTGCCATTGAAGATGGCTCAGCACTGGCAAACTCGATCATCCTCGGCACAGGACGATTAGACTAAAGCGACCGGGGAGCTGCCTCAGAAAACAAAGTGCAGACCAAGGCATTAAAGAAATGCATCAGACCAACTATCCGTGAATTCCTGGGGATGCGTGATTTGTGCAGATCCCCCAACATCTTGTAAGTAAGGCATAGCGCCACTGGGCACAAGGATAGCTTTGTCCCCCAGGCCATCAGACAAGCTGGATAAATGGCCTCTGGTCTAATTACTGTTTCATCCCCCTAAGGAAGAGCGAACAAGCAAAGCCAATAACTCAAATACGTAGCACAATGCGTGACTGCATCAACTCCTGTGGGGTTTGGGCCTCCCTGTCGCCCTCTCCTTGAAATGGTGGGGAAGGTTGTTTGGTGACGGGCCCTCTTCTTTCTCTTCACTGCTGTCGGAGCAACTGTGGGGAAGTCTTCATATTGCTGCTCCCCACCAAAGAAATATTGAAGCCACATGCCCATCCGCACGCGCCTCTTCTCGCCAGGCTTCTGCGCTTCCCGTGAATCAAGCGTCAAACGCAGCAGGGTGCGGTATGCCTTCATCAAATAGCGATAGGCGAAGCCCGTGAAGTACTTGCCTTCGCCGTCCGTCTAATCCTTCAGCCAGTCCAGGAAACAAACCTCTTCATATGGCTCCCCGTCTATCGGCAAGCCGCTCAGCTGGGACAGACTCCAGAGATCCAGCGTAGTTTCTCCCTCTGCAGTATAGAAAGTATTGTATTCCGACAGAAGACTTCGATCATCCCATAGCACAAACCTCGGGAAATTGGATATCGGTACCGGGAAGCATACACACTCTGATAAACACCTGCGTGCACCAGGATTGGAGCATACTGCTGCAGCACGTAGTCTGTGAATTCAACAGCCCCCGGCCTGAAAGCGTGAGCGTCGGTGGCTTTAAGCTCTCCGAACCATCCCACAGGGATCTGATGTTTGAAGTGGACTGCAAAGCATTCCAGAAGAAAAGGATCATCTCGATACCCCCATTTCAGCGGGGTGAGGAATAAACCATATATGGGCTTCTCTCTATCAATGCGCCCGGCAGTCTCGTTCCATCGGGCTGGCGTAAACTGCGGTGCTCTTGTCAACAACCCAACATCTGGAGTCAGCTCCTGCACGTCGAGGACGGCACCCCATTTTCTAGACTCCCCGGGAAGATATATGGGCATGCCCAGAATGACTGACTCACTCAGACTATCTCTATCCGCTAACAAGGCTCCCTCAGCTTGGTGGACGAGAATTATATCACGCTTCCCGCGAAGGTTGAAGCGCCTGAGGAAGTCCATCAAGTGCTTATCCTTGGGGTGGTCCAGCCTGACGCCATCCCATCACTCGTACTTAAAATGATTATCGTCGAGAATCATCAAGCAGCTGGTGTCAACGGTATCAGTCTCTGAATCTGAAGACTATGCCACCACGGCTATCCGCCTGGACCCCCGATTAAGGGAATGGACAGTCTCCCATGTCACAGCAATGCGAGATGCAGAGGAAGAAGAATCGGATGCCATGTTATCTGCGAGACATCATTCAAAAAATAACAAGAATAGTCAGAAATCAGTTAATGGAAACAAGATTTCTGGTAAAATTTCGGCAGAGTCTCCCCAGCCCGGGAGTTTCCCAAAAGGGAAGCGGAAGCCGTCCACCAAGGGAGCGGCCCCTAAAAGAAGCCATAGGCATTAAGCCAAGGCCAAATGGGACACCTGGGGGATTTAGCTCCGAGGACAAGTCCTGCTAGGAGCCTCCCACGGCCCGAGAAATGGGTTTTAACCCAAACAAAATGAACACAAACTCACCCTCTCAAGAAATCCCCTCACTCGCTCGTTTGCTCGGCACCGCGGTGGAGAAGGGAATGAAGAGAGAGAGAATTTCTTGCCAAATGAGTAGGGAAGAAGAAAAAACAAAGGGTGAAAACCTTTTATAGTGGGGCTTCAAGCCCTTAAAATGACGTGCCCCGGAGCGCGCCGTTTTAACAAGTTTGCGCGCCGGTGAGCCCGACGCCATTTTAACCTCCCAAGTAATAGGCGCGGCACTTTAAGCGGCGCCGTTTTAACAACAAGGACAAGGGCGTGCCGTTTTAAGTGGCGCTGTTCAAGCTTCTGACAGTGCCGGATTAGCATCCGACACCGGAATTGAGTGCCGTTCCGAGCTTCCATCATCAGAGGAGATCAATCTGGACGAAGCTCATCCGTCGGTCCTGCTACATTCCTGCCTCGCTTGCAACACTCACGTTTGGGGGGCATTTTTTGGCACTCAAAATGTGATCGCTGGTGACCAAGCCGCAAAGACGAATGATACGGCACACTGAAGCACATAAGCCGATTAAGATCAACTTACTGAAGACTTCTCAAGCTGCCAGAGCCTCGAGTCACCTGGAATGAACACCTGGTATTTCACCTCAGGAGAGTCGAGATGAATCCACAACCAACCGACAGTGCAACCAAGCCTGCCTAATGATCCGGTATCGACTCCGTCGTACCGCTACCCTACACCCGTTGCCTGACTAAGGACGACGGTCTACCCGGTGGCTCGCAACCTGAATGAAGACTCTCCTAAGGAGGAAGAACACCATCGGCTCTTCATGACAAGAAACCGAAGGCTCTGCCAGCAGAAGGTCCCGATAACCCAGCACGAGTTCGGCTTCTTGCCATAGTGGGCCCGTTAGTGGCCGAATGGTCGCCAGTCAAGGCGGAATTATCCCGGATGCCCTACCATCCCGTAAGGAAGCTTTGAGCACGAGTCGGGCCGAATCGGAAGCACAAATCATAGTGCCGAAGGCCATGTCAGTGAAAAACCCACGTGCTCAACCCAAACACGCACAAAGTTCGGATTAAGGCCGTACATTGTACCGAGAGCTTCGTCAACACCCCGTCAAGGTTTTCCAAGGACCGCGGCGAGAGGAATCGTGAATAATGACCTCCGGGATCATCCTCGGACTCATCGACTAGCCTTCGGCAATCGAACGAGGTTAATACGGTGCCATGTTCACCGGCGCGCCCCTTAAACGGTGCCATCTTCAACGGCGTGCAAAACACCAAGAAGGGGGCTGTTCCCCGGCGCCAGGTTCCCCGGTGCGCCCCTCCATGGCGCCGGATCAACTTGGTGTTATAAAAACACCACTTGTTCGACCAACTAAAAAAAAGAAGAGAGAAGCAAGGGGGGAACGATTAGAAAGAGGAATTATCCAGAGAGAGGGCCTGAGGGTTTTCTTGTTGGAAAAGTTTCCCTTTTGAGCGTCTCCATGGCCGCCACCTTGTTCTGTTCGAAGTTCCTGGCATCGGAGAGGAATATCTCTATTTCTGTCACTCTTAGGTGGGTCACCGTCGTGTTTCCTCGTCAATTCTTCCTTCAACTTTCTCTTGCTGTGGTGTAAACGAAAGGGGGGAAAATGGCGATGATATGAGCCGTCTCCTCCCCATCATCTTTGTTAGTTCTCTCCCTGTCATTTCTGCTTTCGCTTGATGTCAACGGCGGCCGAGCAACAATGCCAGCGTCCATGAATGTAATATGTGCTTCTTTACCTATTGATGAAATGAATGTGATGTTCGAGTGCATCAATAAAGTATTCAACCTTACCTGTTTTCTCTCTTGCCACCCCCCTCATTTATTGCGTTTCCCTCCTGCAACCAGTGAGATGGTGCCGTGCTGCGGTGCCGGCGCCGGGAAGAATGATGCATATGTCTATTAATTACCCAGATAGTGAGTGAGATATGCTCATGTTCGGCGCCGTATCTATCTTCTCTATTCTATCTTTTGGTCTAAAGTTTATGTGTTCAATTGCTTCCCTGCATATGTGGCTTTCAAACCTGGGTTTTCCGATGTCGAACATGCCCCGGAGCGTGGGCTACATTAACTCTTCTTCCCCCTTTCCTGGGAGTCTTTCTTTTTGGCACGATCGCCTATGTTTTGCTTCGAGCATATATCATGTGTGTCGTGACGGGAGGCACATCCGTATGTCCACCTCCGCTCGTCTATGCTCTAGGACTGGATTTCTGGTGTTCCTCTACTCCACCCCGTAGCGCAGGGGAGATGGGGCGCCATGATACCTCCTGGTTAGTCGCTCCAGTTTGTCGCCTGATATAATAGCCTCCAATGAACATTTGTCCTGCTAAACCCCATATCCGTATGCTTATCTCTGCTTTCACTCCGTTCGTATACGAAATCCAGGAGCCTGCTCTATAGCATTGCTCCGATACCCAGGGAGGGGGGCTATATTTTCACTGTTCCATTAAAAGCACCATTTGGCCACAGAAACTCGTCTGTCTATGATGAGTTTTTCAAAGGCCCTTCAGTGTACAGTAACATGGGTTAATCCCAATATATCCCAAATCCACAGTCTCTAACGGACTTTGTGGTGGCCGTGGGATGCGTGCCCCTCGTAGGCCAGCCCTTGGGGTTTCCTTCCCTCTACCGGTCATCCCTATTCGAGCGTTAAGTCAACTCGGGTCACGTGCCCCTCGTAGGCTAGACCTCGGGATTTTCGCTCCCATCATGAGTCGACTCATCCGTTCACTTCCACCCATGGACTTGGTGCCCCTAGTAGGCTGGACCTCAGGGTTTTCCTTGTTGTGTCCCTGTGATTTTGATGATAGCAAACACTATAAGTCATTTGAATGCATATAATTCTGTTTGTGGTGCAGATGAATGTTTCATTGAAAATCTTATCTGAATTATTGCTGCATTTAAATATGGCTGTGTGGTGTGTGCTTTGGTGCATTTCATTATTGCTGATGCATTTCATAATTGATTGTTATCTGGATATCTTGATGTCAGTCTGTTCAATGGTCAGTCTGTTCAATGGGTCGACCCCCCTTCCAGATGGGTCGACCCCCCAAGTCTATACAATGCCAATCTGTTCATGCATCATATCTCAAGTCTACACACTGCATTTTAGGTAAAGTCTGCATATTGGTAGAGTCTGTACATTACCTTCAAAGCCTTCCAAGTGTGTACATCGGTCTGTTGAAAACTCAAGTCTGTACAGCGCCCAGGTTCCTGCATTTCAGGCGAAGTCCATACATTGGGCCCTTCATCAAAGTCCATACAGTGCACTGTTCATCAAGTCCATACATTGCATAATGTTCGTCAAGTCAATACATTGCACTGTAGATGCATCGAAGGGAAGTATGCACATTGGACTGTTCATATGAAGTCTGTACATTGGAAGTGTGTACAGTGTTCAGTTGCCTTTATCCAAGTCTATACATCCGATTGCCTCTGCATTGCTCAAAGTATGTACAGCCAATGCACTCAAGTGAAGTCTATACATTTGCTATGGCCTGTTCATGCATTGTGCTCATCGAAGTCTATACATTGAAGCCTATGCATAGCATACAGCTGTGCTTCAAAAGTCTATACATCGCTTGGAGTTCTTTGAAGTCTATACACTGGTCCGTCTCTCAAGTCTGCACAGCCTTCTGATTGGACTTAACGTCTATACATTGTGCATCGTCTCAATTTGCGTCTCATGCCAAGTCTATACAGCCTGCCTTCACGTTCAGAGTCTATACATCCACAGTGGATCTTCAAAGTCTGAACATCCGTTCACTTCACTCAAGTCTATACATCCACAGTGGATCTTCAAAGTCTGTACATCCGACCGTCTTGTTCAGCGTCTCAATCTTGCAAGTCTGAACATTGCCTTTGAGCACTGTAAAGTCTATACAGTCCTGATCGAACGTAAGTCTATACATTCCAACCTTTTCCTACGTTCGCTGCTTTGGCTACACACCAAGTCTATACACTACCTACCTTTACCTACGTTCAGACCACCAAGTCTGTACATTGGGTAAAGTCTACACATTGCCTTGGTCAAACGCCTCAAAGTCTGTACACTGATGTCATTGCTTGCCTGATCAAAGTCTATACAGTCATGATCAAACGTAAGTCTACACATTGTCTTCGACTTCAAAGTCTGTACAGTGGTTCAACCTGCCAAGTCTATACATTGGACTATGTTTTGCAAAGTCTATACATTGGACCGTGGTTCGCCAAGTCTATACATTGCTGAGCCATTCGACAAGTCTGTACATTGGCTTCAATTCCTCAAGTCTATACATTGGGTTCGGCTCTGCAAGTCTGTACACTGGTCGAGCATTCAAGTCTGAACATTCACAAAGTCCATACATCGGCACTGTAGCTTGCATTGCTCAAGTCTGCACATTGGGCTTTCACGTGAAGTCTATACATTGGTCTTCACTTGAAGTCTATACATTGGCTAAGGGTCTTCAAGTCCATACAGAGTCGTCTGATGCATATTGATCGAAGTCTATACACTCGTTTCCATTGCTTCAACTTTATACACTCGTTATCACACTGCAAGTCTATACACTGAGCTTCGCATGAAGAACTTCAACACTATACACTCTCTCAGTGTACACACTTGCTCATATGCTGTTCTAATGTCTATACATTCATTTCTAAGTTCAAGTCTATACACTCGTTCTCAAGGCTTCAAGTATATACACTTGTTATCACATCTTAAGTCTATACACTGCTGCTTTTATATGAAGTCTATACAGCCTGTGGCTTGTACACCGACTGAACTCTTCATTAAACCTGCAGGTGTCTGGGCACGTGACACGAGGCTAGCATCTGGCACGTGATCCAAGATGCTGAGAAGCCGCCACGTGGACTGAAGCTTGGGCGGGAATCGAAAAGAGCATTAGACCTAGCTGCCTGCTGCTGGTATAAATATGGAGCTTCCTCCATCGGCTGAAGTGCATCGAAGAGCAGTGAGTCATCAAGAAAATCGAAGAGCAGTGAGTCATCAAGAAAATCGAAGAGCAGTGAGTCATCAAGAAAAACAGAAGAGCAGTGAGTGCCTCCACGATACAGAGAACAGAGAAGAAGAAGAAAAAGAGAAAGAAAGAGAGTGAGAGCAGTTGAAGAAGAAAGAAGAAGAGTGAGCCAGAGAGCAGAAGAGAGATCGAGAGATCCAGCAGAAGAAGAAAAAGAGAAAGAGAGAGGGCTCGTGTAGAAGAAGAAAGAAGCTTCAGTTGAAGATCTGCCTACTGGAATTTGGATCAGATCCAATCCAATCAGCTCCTTCGAGAGCCACATTCCTTGTATTTCATTTACAGCCTTTCAGTCGCTGTGACTCTATTTTCTATTTTCCTTTTCATTTGATATCTAGTCTTTCTGATACTCTGTAGAGAGGTCGGGGTCCCTCCTGTTGGTTCAGGAGAAGGGAGATTGCTATCTCCGGTTGCAAGTAGCTGGGTGCTACTTGTGGGTTCCCTCCTGGTTTGGAGGAAGGGAGATTTGTCTCCGGTTCTGGACTTGTAGGTTTCAAGTCCAGGGGTCCCTCCGGTTGGGAGGAAGAGAGGTCCAAGACCTCTAGTTTGCAGGTGACTTGGTGTCACTTGTGCTTCCCTCTGGGTTTCAGAGGAAGAGAGACTTGGGTCTCTAGGTTCCCCTCCGGTTTGGAGGAAGGGAGGATTGGTCCTCCGGTTCAAGTCTTGTGGGTTGCAAGACTAGGTGTTCCCTCCGGTTTGGAGGAAGAGAGACTGTGCGTCTCTGGTTTCCAAGTGGCTGGGAGTCACTTGGGGTGTCCCTCCGGTTGGGAGGAAGAGGGGAGGTTGTTCCCCTAGTCAAGCTGTTTGGCAGCATTTGTTGCAGACTGAGTCTGCTGTGCTAGTGTTACTAGTGGAAGCCTCACTCCGGTTGGGAGTGAGGGGTGGACGTAGGTCTTTGGACCGAACCACCTAAAAACCCTGGTGTTCTTTTGTAGTTTGTTTGCCTTATGTGTTCACTTCTCTGCTGCGCTCACTAGATGTTTGTTTAGGATCGAGTGTGAGTTTATTCTATTGGACTGCTTTGCAATAGCTTCCTAAATTTTCTTAGTTTATATCTGCATCCGCTTTTAATTCCGCACATCTAAGCGGTAGAACTTAAATTGGGTAAAATTCTTTAAAAGATCCATTCACCCCCCCTCTGGATCTGTGTATATCTATCGCACCTAGCTAACATTCCTTTCCGTTTGGGTTTGCCGGCTACTGTTGTGCCACCCGGCTCTTAGGGGTTGCTCCGTCACGTGAGTATTCCCCGTTTCTCCCTGACAATCCTCCGGGATAGAGAGATGCTATCAAAATTTTGGCTCGAATAATCTAATAAATTGTTCAACAGTATCAACTTAATAAATCGGATCGATTCGGAACGATCGCCGCGCTCGAGTATGAACCTCGCGCGAGCCTGTGACTTGGCCTCCGGAAGGCAAAGAGCCGAACTGACGGATAATTGACTCAATAAAGCTCCAAAATCCTTCAAAACATTTTTTAATAAACCCAAAAATAACTAATAAGACCTCAAATTTCGTGAAATTGGGCTAAACCGGGGCCGTCGGCACCCGGCGCGCCTTAATACAGTGCGCCCTAAAACGACGCGCCCTATTCCGACGCGCCCCAAAGGTTGTCGCGCCGTTTTAACCTCCCCCTCTTCACCTACGCTTCCTGGTGCCGTTTTAGCCTATACCTACGGTTCCCACGCCGTTTTAAACTCTCTTCCTACGTATACCGCACCGGTTTCATTCCGAATCGCGTCGTTGTGCCATTTCAACCCTCTCCTCGCCTCCGAGGTGATCTCTAGTGCTAATGATAGAATTAAATAAACCCTGTAGTTAATAAATTGAATAAATTGGTTTGTCTAACATGAATTAGCTAGTTTCATACCTTCATCATCATGTTCTAGTCTAGGCATTCATACCGTATCAATGCATGCTTGAATGCACGGGCCCTCGGTATATCAAATGACATTAGCAGAAAGCCGGGCAGCGCCCGATGAGAAGCTCTTGCCATGCGTGATGGTGGTCTTTGGACCCATATCCTCCGCCATGTATTGAGGGTTCCACCCTAATAAGCCGTGCATGGCAGATTACAATATCTTGCATGATCATTCGCATCCTTTGCACTCTTTATTCCGGCCTCGATAGCCCATTATCTCGGCAATTAATTGTGGGAATGGATTTATTCTTTATTTGGTTATTGGTTTATTGATTTGTTAGTTGGTTTATTAGGCGTGCCAGTCACCGGAGTGACAATTTTATTGTGCGCTCGATCTGACTTGGTCAGTCGATTGTGAAGTCCGAGTCGGGACCGGAAGTCCGTCATACCATAAAGGCTATGACGTTAATCACGTCCTTCCAAAGAAGGACAACCCTTGATTAGTCGCCAAAGTAGAAGAGTCCTAGGGGCAAAACCAATATGATAGGTATGCTCATTTGCAGGATAGAAGATGCATGCAGATGATCATGCGAAACAAGATATGACATATTAATATACGGAATAAATCCGGCAGCATATCCCCTTATCTTAGACTATGCCAAGTGGGAATATAGGACATCCATCCACGGAGTGCCGAGATGGAAGCCAAAGGAAAGATGGGCGTAGCCCGAGATCCAAGAGGATCTAGATGCGACAGGACAATGTCCATTATCATGGTATTTATTGATATCCCCTTAAGAAACCATTGGAAGACATGCAGTGGCAGAACTCCAAGAGTCAGCAGGGTTAGAAGAAAACATCACGGTCAAACGGTATAATGTGGGGGTAAAACCCCATTAATTTATCTCCCTTAGACTTGGATGAAGAGCCATGATTCCCCATGATGTGATGGAAGTTGGCCTGAAGGCAAACGAGGTTGAGACATCGAGTTTAGACTGAGTTTAGGGCTTATTAAGGCTGCTGGGGAGTTGAGTGTTTGAATAGTAGATGGTATTAAGATGAACCGGCACGGATGAGAACCGGTGCGGGTAGGCTTCCGGCACGGTGGCAAACCGGCGCGGCTAGGATTCCGGCACGAAATCAAATCGGCACGACTGGGTTTCAGCACGAAGGGATCCCGGCGCGACGTGAGGCCAAAGAGTAGACGGCGTGGCATGGTTCCCGGCGCGCCCTTCACCCGGCACGGGTTTGGCGCCGGGAGGAGGTGGCGCCGGGAGGAGATGGCGCCGGGGGGGAGATGGCGCCGGTGGCCAGTTTGTTGGTTTTCTTCAAAGTTTATGAGGGGTTCTATTGAGGGGGTCTCTTGTGTTTAATCAGGGCTTCATGGGCTCTGGTGATGGTGTTTAGGCAAGCTAAAAGAGGAGGATAAATTCACCCATAGAAGGTCTAAGGAGACCATGTGACGATCAATAATGATTATATTTCCATTATAGTGGGTAAAGGGCCCTGAGATAGTCTGTCTCAGGCCTCTGCCAAACAGTAGGGGGTGTTAATCCATCAAGCTTAACGAAAAACATCACACGATATGATAAAGCAAGGATCGTGAATGAATTTCGGCAGCATCTCCCCTTATTTTGGACTATGCCAAAAGGGGAATATAAGACATCCATCTACGAGTGCCGAGATGGAAGCTAAAATAAAGATGGGCGTAGCCCAAGATCCAAGAGGATCAGAATTTAGCGGGACATTATCCACTCGTCGTGGCAACTCATTAATATTCCCTAAAAGGGACCAGCGGAGAACATGCAGTGGCAGAACTCCGTGACCCGACGGGGTGAAAGAAGGAAATCGAAAACCCGAAACCCGAATTGAAATAAATGTAGGGGTAAAACCCTGTTGATACAACTCCTCTAACTCTCACAGAACTGGACGTAAATGGCCCAACAGAATTGGTCCATAAAAATACATGTGTCTATTCTTATATTCATGCGTGCACACATATGTATGCGTCTATGAGCAGCATATGAATGTAGTATGCATGGTGAAAAATAAAAGATGATGATTAAAGGGTCAATTGGGGACTTATTATTGCATACACTCACTATGCATATTTAAGCATGGGTGGACCAAAAGGGGCCTTCACGTAATGGATCCCATGCAACTTGGGGAATTGTTTTATGCATTCATCAAGGGTTCACATATTCTCATACGTATGTGTATGGCATCAAGTGGTATTTTGGAATAAGGTGAACAGAGTTGTATGCATGAGATTGATAGATGAGCCCATATACATATATATATTCACACATATGGGATGGGTTTAGAAAAGCATGGTGAACAGATATGCACATGGGTTAACGAGAGGGGGGGAATTAATAACCATAGCATGAATGGATATGATTGGCAGAAGTCACACATTCGTGGGATTGGCTTAATCAGCCAGGCCTCTCATAAATGCAATACAGCGAGTGGGTCACTCCGTACCAGGTTATGAGTCATGCATGCATGCACGGGCAACAAATGCAAACATCGGGTGGTCTCATGCGTTCGGCGCCCAACAGGAGGATTTCACGTGCTCGGCGCTAAAACGAAAGGAGAGTCTCAGCGCTGGAGGTAATCGGCGTGGGTTTGGCACCGAGAGCCATTGGCGCCGAGGCTAGTTGAACAAGGGGTTTTTTGAGATTTAAGATTTCATAAGAGCTGTCGAGTGAACGAAAAATCACCAGGAAAATACAAACATCAGAACATGGCCAGGTAAAATTACTTTTCCTCATGATTTGGGGGACAGGAAAACCAGGAGATAAGCTGTCTCGGGCTCCCGTCTCGTATCAGAGATTAATGCTTCGACTACTCGCGATAGAACTCAGGGAGTAAGCACCAAAAATCAGTATTCTCGGAGCGTAGCAATGCCTTCGCGAATGTCATTGATAGATGGGATAATACTCCCACTATCTCTGCGAAGTTGTAGTAGCCATAAGGCGGTCGCCCCGGGTTGAACGGAAGAAGCGTAAAACCGGAACTACAGAAATTCTAGATAGAATAAAGGGAGCACACATGACATCAAGGGGATTTAATTACAGCAACACACCTATATAAAGAAAGAATTCTTATCATAAACAGATGCATCAATACATATCTTTCATTCATATAAAATCGGGCATAGCCGGATACAAACAGAAGAAAGCCTCAAGAGGCCATTGCATTACAGAGCTCGCCGGCAGAAATGTAGCGGCAGAGGAACGTATAAAACAGAAGAGAAAAGAAGCAGGGGGAGGGGGAGGTTGTATCCCCGAAGGGCCTTACATGGTGGGACACCCACCTTGACAGCAGAGGAAACCCTCACTTTCTTCAGCGCTCTTTCCCTTCTATGGGCTGGTGGCTCTCTCTCTCTCTCCCTCTTTTTCTCTTGAGTTCTTCTGTGTGTTTCTTCCCGGCTCTCGACTTCATCGAATAGAGGCCTTTTATAAAGGGGGTGGAACCCTTCTACAGTCGGCCGGTTGACCCTCGGCGCGCCCAGGGACTTGGCCATCGGTGCGCTTTCCTTTGTGGGTATCGGCGCGCAGCTTTCATCATGGTGGTCGATGGGCCATGGGCGGCCCATTCCCAGTGTCATCGTCTTTCCTTTCATCTCTGAAAAATGAGAAATATAAGATAAAATATGTTAGTATTTTTATTTATATTGTTATTATCGAATCATTTTATTATTATCATATTATTATCGTTATATCTTTTTTCTCTCTTTTTTATCCTTTTTTGTTATTATTATTATTATTATTATTATTTATTTTCTTTTCCTCTTTTCCCTCATTTTCCCTCTCATTTATCATTATATATACATATATATTTTATGTGTCAACAAATGCCCCCCACCCGTAGGTGGCGCGAATGAGGGACGAGCGACCGGGGCCTACGGGTGAAGCCCATTTGAAAGCGTGTCTTTTTGTTCATGCGAGCATGCAGGCATTCAACAGCAAGCATAAGCTAGATATATAGAATAGCTCCCCTATATCAGGGATAGGACAAGGACATCACCTGTTACTCATAGGTAGATAATCGCACTCCAAAATCCGAACAGTTGATTTTTCAAAACACAAGAATATTTTCCAACTAAGAAAAATAACCAAATTCAAGCTTCTAACAGCAGAGTGCGGCTCACAAGGCACAACTAAGGGAGATGTGCATGCGTAGAGAGGACATCACATAGAATATGTGCACAGCGTAAGCCACGATCTACACCCGAGGCTACTTCTCTATGGTGTGATAGTGCAAGTACGCGAGCAGTGAATCTTTGACGTAGGGATACAAAGATGTTCTAGATAACATTAGAGCATTGCTCTAGTGTCTACACACACAGCTGGGGTTCTCGATTTTCGGTAGTTTCGTGCAACCCCCTTAGCTTATTTCTAGTTCCGGACTTCACCATTCGGCACGAGTCTCCTCATGTGTCTCAATGGGGATTCCCGGCTACTAAGATTCATCCTTTATAGCATTTTTATTACGGACGTCACCGTTCGGCGCGAGTCTCCTCATGTATCTCAATGTGGATTCCCGGCTACTAGGATTCACCCCTTATAGTGATTGTGTTGCGGACTTCACCGTTCGGTGCGAGTCTCCTCATATGTCTCAATGGGGATTCCCGGCTACTAAAATTCATCCTTTTATAGCAATTTTATTACGGACGTCACCGTTCGGCGTGAGTTTCCTCATGTATCTCAATGGGGATTCCCGGCTACTAGGATTCATCCTTTATAGTGATTTTATTGCGGACTTCACCGTTCGGCGCGAGTCTCCTCATATGTCTCAATGGGGATTCCCGGCTACTAGGATTCATCCCATCATTTTTTTCTCCTTTTTTGAATGGGGGGCAGACAGCTATTTCTTCACAATTACCCCTTATGTGGGTGCAGAAGTTTGAGCACACATATAGTGTTAGGAAGAACATTCTAGCATCCCTATGATAAGAGGCCGCTGAACACATTGTGGTGCAAAGTGTGGGAGTTTTGCTTTGGGTGTATCTCACGAGTTACGTTAGCGACATAGCTATGACTTTTCCACTAGACGCATGCACTCAGCCAATACTGACTTTTCATCCCTTAGTGTATGCTGTGGCGCATATATGCTTAGAATCAGGCAGCTTTATTTAGCAAGGAGATGTGGTCCTAGAAAATTGAAGGAGGTGTATTATCTTATAGTACAAGCAAGCATGCAAGCATGGCCAACAAACACCCAAAATTTTGAAAGCAAGCAATTTTTCCTTTCTTTTTCTTTCTCTTTTTTATATTATTTTATATGTATGCATATATGTATATGTCACTATATATTCATTTATTTGTTCAAGCACCTGATGCGAATACCTGCAGGTTGGTTATTCAAAAGCTAGCAGAATTGATAACAAAATATTGGAAAAGGGCTTTATGCAGCAAGTCCTGGCGGGACGAAGAGGGTTGGTACTGGCCAACGAGAGCCGTTTTATTCAGATGATGGACCTGGATTAAAGTGGAGTGGTAGGCCTCAACAGGGTGCCTTGGCCAAGGACGGGCAGCGGGTTTGACAGGGAGTCTAACCCGAATATAGAAAGTGGACTATAGAAGTCAACAGTTGGCAAGGGAAGCGGGCTATGACAGCCGAAAGGTAACATGGCAAGCAGGCTGTAAAAGCCAGGAGATAATGGAAGAATAGGATATGCAGACGTAGCGATAGCAGAGAAGCAGGCTTCAAGGGGAGCCCAAGTCATTGAGTTGTAGCAATCATCACGATGGGACATGATGGTCATTGTTGAAGTAGGCCTAAGCCACAAGGGTAGCGAGACAATGGGCTTGAGGAGATGCTGGCCGACCTTACCGATGATGACAAGGGCCATGAGTAGGTTGACCGATCTCGCCGATGGTGACAAGGGTCAAGAGTAGGTTGACCGATCTCGTCGAAGGTGACAAGGACCGGAATGGGTAGACGGTCTTGCCGATGGTGACAAGGACCGAAAAGGGTAGATGGTCTTGTCGATGGTGACAAGGATCGGAAAGTGATGAGGACATCACCAGCACTTTCATATGATCGAGGGTCCCGATGCTCACCACCTATGCTACATCTTGTTCACCACTTTATCTCGAGTCATATGATGTAATTTTTATTTTCTTATCATGTACTTTTCCTTTTATTTAAGTCCAATACCTAGGTTAGGTAGCTATTTACCTAAGTCTTGAGTCATTATGTGTGTTATTGGGCCCAATTATATGGGCTAGGCCCAGGGGCGCCCCCTTCCCCTTGGTTTAGTGTTAGAAGTCCAAAAGTTAGGGACTTAAGTTAAATTGTGGGATTCCTATAAATAGGACCCCAATCCCTCATTTGTAAGCTAATGAAGTATTGATAAAAGTTTGCCAAAGCATTTGTGCATCTCTCTCTCTCTATCTCTAGCTCTCTCTCTCTTCTTCTCTCTCTCACTAAAAGGGGCGAACCCCTCTCTCTCTCCTCCCCTCTCTCTCTAAATTTCGAAATTTACTCTCTCTCCTCCCTATTCACCTCTAATTAAGACCCCTCCCCCTTCCCCATACCTCCCATTTAATCCCCCTCCAACCCCTAGGTGGAAGCCCCTTCTCCTAGGCACCTCTCCCTCCTCCCAAGCAACCTTTCCCCTTCCCCATACAACCCTTCATTTTCCCAAGAGAGAATCCCCTCTCCCAAGTAACCTTTCCCCTCCCCAAGGCAACTCCTACCCTTCCCAAGGCCACATTAACCAACCCCACATTAAACTCAGTTCAAATTTCCCTCTCCCTCCAAGCCACTTGCGCCCCCCCTCTCTCTCTCTCACCCTCCACCCTTGGCCGCATCCCCCCTCCCCCTCCACCTGCTAGCTGCGACCCAGCCCTCTTCTCCAGCCTCTCCACCACCTCTATCCACCTCCATCCAAGCCCCACAGCCATTAGCCCCCTCCCCATTGCAGCCCCTTCACCCCTTCCCACCATTATCAACTTCATTTCACCAACCTACTCTATCCAGTTCGCAGGCAGCAGTGGAAGCTCCACTTGTAGAGACTGCCCCGGTGCTGTCCGACGTCATCTGGAGGTGCACCATACATTGCCGGAAAGGTCTTCCAGTCTTCTTCGCAAGCGAGGTGGAATCATCTCATTCTGACTTCGCTACAGATCATGGTGCCCATTCTCGTGCGGCTGCGCCAGATGTGAGCCAGAACCTGAGGTCCGTTTGGCAGAGGCTGCACCGACGTCAACATCGCGATTCAGCCCGAACTCTCTTCCGACAGTTGCTGCGCCAGATTTGAACCAGAACCTGAGGTCCGTTTAGCAGAGCCTGCACCGACATCAGCAGCACGAATTAGCCTGAACTCTCTTCTGAGAGTTGCTTCTTCTCCACGTCCTCAACGCTCCCGAGGTGGTCTCGCCTCGTTCTGACTTCGGCACAGTGTGTGGTGCCCGTTCTCGTCAAACTGTACAACCAGGACTAGAACCTGAACCAGAGCTGCAGTGCAGAATCTACCACGGCCACACACCTCAACTTCTGAAGGCTCCACTTGGCCGAGAGCTGCTACCACAAGGCACCCACCATCACCAACAAGCGGCGTCCCGTTCGGCATCAGGAAGAGCATTTTCCAAATTTTCTCTCCCAGGTGCGCAGACAGTTCATTCGGGTCCTGTCCGGACCCCCCCACGCTCAACGGGCCCCTCCTTGCCGCCCCGACATCGTCCGGTGTTCTACTTGCTTGCTGCTCGAAGAGGAATCATCCACGGACGTCCTCGACTTGGTCCCGCCTCAATCAGACTCCGGGAGCAGCCGTGGCACCAATGGCAAGCAGCTGTAATTCCCTGGGATGGCCAGAACCAGAGCGCAGGGTCCCTGTTCCAGAGATCTCCCCAGCCGGTGACGACGTCGGGACCACCCACAAAAATTCACAGGCTTTCTTGGGTCTGTCAGCGATGTTTCGACGCTGGTTTCGTCGACTTCCGAGTTCAGAGGAGTGCGTGGCAGCGTCTACATCAACCCCCTATCCGAGTATTCCAGATTGGGGCAGATCATTCGGCACTAGCTAGTTCACCACCCCACCCCACCTGGCCGGCTTAACGCCCCTCCCTACGTGGAGGTAGTTTTGGTTGTAAATCAAGTTAATCCCCACCCCGATATCCCCCTCCTGCGTGAGGTGTAGTGAGTGTACTAGCAGGTCACCATCCGAAGCTACATCGGCGCGGCATGCGGGTGCATACCCACGCCTCCCCACTCGCCATCGTCTCCGGCCGGGATCGACGTCTTCACGCTGATCAGGTGAGCTTCTGGCCCCCTCTCTCCTTGCTGGTTCAACTCTGCTTAGTTTTGTATTATTTCTAAGTTGCCCGTCGGCGGTGAGGTGAGCGCCCGATCTCAAATTGCCATCTAATTGAGTGCCCCGCGGAGCGAGTTGTGAGAGAGCCACTACATCCCACGCCCTTGGCGTGCTGGCCGCCCATGGAATTGGGCATCCCAGGCCCTTAGGGGGTTCAGCCCAAGCTGTTCAAATCCCCGGAAAGGCAAGGTCCAACCTCGGACCCTCACCACTATCGCCGGTCCACCTGCGGACCTGGGTGTGCGCGACGCGGGTGAACCCGCTTGAGTGGGTCCGCCGTTCGGTTCGATTGCTTGCAAATCTAGGTCCGAGGGGTCGTGTCACATCAAATTGGTATCAGAGCAAGTTCACAACTTGTCTCTCTACAATTTGGTCCTAGGGCGCATTCGTATTTAGAGTCATTTTTGGGCCACCCGGTGCATCATCATGTACACTCCACATTGGTTAAGTCCCCTCAACACGGCCTCCCACAAGAGTCCGATTGACCCCCTCCTCATGGACATCATCCTAGAAGGGGACCTTAGTTTTGACGGATCCAGTCCTAATGCCTACCAAAAGTGGGAAACTATCATGGATAAACACTTTGATAGGACTAGGGTCTATGGACACGCTAGAGTCCGCAGGGCCACAGGGCGGCTTCGGGGACAAGCCAAGAAGGAGTGGGAACGCATCGTGAGCTTAAGAAAGATTCGGAGGCAAGAACCCATAGGATCATGGGAAGAGATGAAAAGTGAGCTTAGGAAGATCTACGCCCCCCGACCCTCCCACTCCTACCGTGAGGACCATAACCCGTTGAGCACTCCCACTCCCCCTTTCCCTCCCAGTCAACCCAAAACCTCTAATAGGACCCAAACCCCACCACCCAAAGGACCCCTAGATTTATTGGAAGAGATAAGGATTGAGATCAGGAAGATCTTCACTCCCCAACCTTCCCACTCCTACCCTGAGAACCATAACCCGAGGAGCACTTCCACTCCTCCTTTCCCCACCACCCAACCCAAAATTCTCCATCAAACCCACACCCCACAAACTTCCAAAAATCCTCCTTCCACCCCTTTCCAAAAGGAACTTAAAGAGGTAACCGAAGACTATGAGGCTCCACTAGATTGGGAAGAAGAATATGAATCACAGTGTCATGGGTTAGGCCGAGAAGTTCCCATCCCAGGTGGAAGAAGCATCATGGCTCACTCCACCCTCACCACTCAAACCCACGTGGACCCCATGTCCACCCCTCCACCTAGGCCCGTGACAGCCACCATTCCCCAATCCAAAGTTACTCACCCAACCCACCTTCCACTTCCAACTCCTATCCTACCCAAACCTAGTCCCCCGCTACTTCCACTCCCAACCCCAACCCAAGTCCGGCCTCACTCACCACCCCGGGTACACCATGCACCAACCGTCATCACCCCACCCCCAATAGACCTTCTCATTCCCTTGAGAGAGGAGACCACAACCATCCACATGGGAGTAGATGCTAGTCCGGAACCCATCCCCATCCTTGAGGAAACCCAAGTTCATATCTATGGTGAGGAAGAATCACAAATGTCCCCTTCACATAGCTTGGACCCCCAAGAGCCACAAGCCTTCACAAATAGCACCGTAATCATAGAGGGGCCCCTAGCTAGATGGCTAAAGGAGAAACCACTTCACCCTATCATGTCCTATGTTTACCCACCCATGGAGCAAAATCTTTCCATTGTACCCTTATCCACCTATCACACCACAATCCAATCATCCTATCAAGTGGAAACATTAGGGGATCTTCTTAAGGGTATAGTTTGGCAAATGGAACTAACTGGCATAATGACTACAATAGCCGACCGACCTAGGAGCCTTGACCTCCTACACCTATGTGTCGGATCCATCTCCTCCATTTACACTGTGGGTTGCTACACTAGTGACCTTCTGTTACTCCTCCCTACACCCGATGAGCTCGATGCTATTCATAAATTAGAGTTGCTTATTTCGGGTAGGATAGCAAGCCCTCCATTCATGGCCAACCAACCCGCCAAGGACTTCGGTTCAATTACTTCATTTGAGGAGGAGGACTCACCATCATTTGAAGACCTTGAGGAGATAGAATACCCCTTCCTTGGTAACACCTTCCATGACCAGTTTGATCCCTCCCTATGGAAGACATTGAACCCATGGGACCTAGCCGCCTTACCCACCACCCACTCCCTCCTACCCTCACCCACCATGTTGAACCCAACCCACCCATTCCACTACTTAGTTCACACTATGAGAGCCATGACCGAGGGTGACATCCACCTAGGAAATGAGGAAGTGTCCTATCCCAAAATGTCCACCTTCTTGGACCCCTTCGACCCCCATGAGTGGAAACCCCCGAATCAACCCCCACCTAAAGATGGGACCATCTTGATAGGAATGCATGTGCCACTACATTTTGCATCATTTGGTAGGGGTAGTAATCCCAGTCATCTCATACATATCACTCACACTGTAGGCCCAATGCATGACTGGCTCACATTTGGATGTGCTGGTCCTCCCACATTCGTCATAACTCTTAAGCATGAAAGGAGCATACATGGATGTCCGGGTCCCCCGGTAATTATCACAACCATGCACGATAGATCCACCTATGGTTTCCCCGGCCCCCCTGAGTCCATAAGAGTCTTCATCACATCTATGCATGATAGGTCAATGTACGGTTGCCCCGGTCCACCTTTACATACTATCCACTTTCACACCCACTCACCGCATTATGATGCATGGCATGAGCATACACGCAAGCAAATCTTGACGAGCGGTGAGGTTCACAAAGAGCGGACAGGAGCTCGCGAGCGCCGCTTGAAATTCCAAGTAGGCAATCTGGTGATGATGACATTGGAGTGGCTCTACCCTAGGGTCACCTCCAATTCGAGGGCACGTGGACTTGGACCTTCCCAAGTTCCGAGTGACTTTGGAAACCTGACTATCAGGTTGGACTTACTAATGGGTTTTGGGATTCACCCCATTTTCCACGTGGCGGATCCGGCACACTATATGGGCACCGCGGAGGATCCTAGTGAGTGTCTCGAGCCTTTATCTTCCTTTGAGAGGGACACCCTCGGAGAGCCACCAAAAATCAGCCTGAGAGTCCGACGTGTGCACACGGAGGCAATACTAGGCAAGCAGGGTTCCATCGCCAGCAAGAGGGTGCGCCTGAGCCACCTCGAGAGGATGAAGGACCGTACCCTGGTTGCGGACGCAGGGTTGAGTTTGGAGGTTGAGGTTCACTCTGAGCTGTTTGAGAGGACCACTTCCCCGGTGGGCCCATACTCGACGGAGTCGAGTTTTCCGCACCCCGGGGGTATGATGAGGACATCACCAGCACTTTCATATGATCGAGGGTCCCGATGCTCACCACCTATGCTACATCTTGTTCACCACTTTATCTCGAGTCATATGATGTAATTTTTATTTTCTTATCATGTACTTTTCCTTTTATTTAAGTCCAATACCTAGGTTAGGTAGCTATTTACCTAAGTCTTAAGTCATTATGTGTGTTATTGGGCCCAATTATATGGGCTAGGCCCATGGGCTCCCCCTTCCCCTTGGTTTAGTGTTAGAAGTCCAAAAGTTAGGGACTTAAGTTAAATTGTGGGATTCATATAAATAGGACCCCAATCCCTCATTTGTAAGCTAATGAAGTATTAATAAAAGTTTGCCAAAGTATTTGTGCATCTCTCTCTCTCTCTATCTATAGCTCTCTCTCTCTCTTCTTCTCTCTCTCACTAAAAGGGGCGAACCCCTCTCTCTCTCCTCCCCTCTCTCTCTAAATTTCAAAGTTCACTCTCTCTCCTCCCTATTCACCTCTAATTAAGACCCCTCCCCCTTCCCCATACCTCCCATTTAATCCCCCTCCAACCCCTAGGTGGAAGCCCCTTCTCCTAGGCATCTCTCCCTCCTCCCAAGCAACCTTTCCCCTTCCCCATACAACCCTTCATTTTCCCAAGAGAGAATCCCCTCTCCCAAGTAACCTTTCCTTTCCCCAAGGCAACTCCTCCCATTCCCAAGGCCACATTAACCAACCCCACATTAAACTCAGTTCAAATTTCCCTCTCCCTCCAAGCCACTTGCGCCCCCCCTCTCTCTCTCTCACCCTCCACCCTTGGCCGCATCCCCCCTCCCCCTCCATCTGCTAGCTGCAACCCAGTCCTCTTCTCCAGCCTCTCCACCACCTCTATCCACCTCCATCCAAGCCCCACAGCCATTAGCCCCCTCCCCATTGCAGCCCCTTCACCCCTTCCCACCATTATCAACTTCATTTCACCAACCTACTCTATCCAGTTCGCAGGCAGCAGTGGAAGCTCCACTTGCAGAGACTGCCCTGGTGCTGTCCGACGTCATCTGGAGGTGCACCATACATTGCCGGAAAGGTCTTCCAGTCTTCTTCGCAAGCGAGGTGGAATCGTCTCGTTCCGACTTCGCTACAGATCATGGTGCCCATTCTCGTGCGGCTGCGCCAGATGTGAGCCAGAACCTGAGGTCCGTTTGGCAGAGGCTGCACCGACGTCAACATCGCGATTCAGCCCGAACTCTCTTCTGACAGTTACTGTGCCAGATTTGAACCAGAACCTGAGGTCCGTTTAGCAGAGCCTGCACCGACATCAGCAGCACGAATCAGCCCAAACTCTCTTCTGATAGTTACTTTTTCTCCACGTCCTCAACGCTCCCGAGGTGGTCTCGCCTCGTTCTGACTTCGGCACAGTGCGTGGCGCCCGTTCTCGTCAAACTGTACAACCAGGACCAGAACCTGAACCAAAGCTGCAGTGCAGAGGCTACCACGGCCACACCCCTCAACTTCTGAAGGTGCCACTTGGCCGAGAGCTGCTACCATAAGGCACCCACCATCACCAACAAGCGGCGTCCCGTTCGGCATCAGGAAGAGCATTTTCCAAATTTTCTCTCCCAGGTGCGCAGACAGTTCATTCGGGTCCTGTCCTGACCCCCCCTCGCTCAACGGGCCCCTCCTTGCCGCCCCGACATCGTCTGGTGTTCTGCTTGCTTGCTTCTCGAATAGGAATCATCCACGGACGTCCTCGACTTGGTCCCGCCTCAATCAGACTCCGGGAGCAGCCGTGGCACCAACAGCAAGCAGCTGCAATTCCCTGGGACTGCCAGAACCAGAGTGCAGGGTCCCTGTTCCAGAGATCGCCCCAGCCGGTGACGACGTCGGGACCTCCCACAAAAATTCACAGACTTTCTTGGGTCTATCAGCGACGTTTCGACGCTGGTTTCGTCAACTTCCGAGTTCAGAGGAGTGCGTGGCAGCGTCTACATCAACCCCCTGTCCAAGTATTCCAGATTGGGGCAGATCATTCGGCACTAGCTAGTTCACCACCCCACCCCGCCTAGCCGGCTTAACGCCCCTCCCTGCGTGGAGGTAGTTTTGGTTGTAAATCAAGTTAATCCCCACCCCGATATCCCCCTCCTGCGTGAGGTGTAGTGAGTGTACTAGCAGGTCGCCATCCGAAGCTACATCGGCGCGGCGTGCGGGTGCATACCCACGCCTCCCCGCTCGCCATCGTCTTCGGCCGGGATCGGCGTCTTCACGCTGATCAGGTGAGCTTCTGGCCCCCTCTCTCCTTGCTGGTTCAACTCTTCTTAGTTTTGTATTGTTTCTAAGTTGCCCGTCGGCGGTGAGGTGAGCACCCGATCTCAAATTGCCATCTAATTGAGTGCCCCGCGGAGCGAGTTGTGAGAGAGCCACTACATCCCATGCCCTTGGCGTGCTGGCCGCCCACGGAATTGGGCATCCCAAGCCCTTAGGGGGTTCAGCCCAAGCTGGTCAAATCCCCGGAAAGGCAAGGTCCAACCTCGGACCCTCACCACTATCGCCGGTCCACCTGCGGACCCGGGTGTGCGCGACGCGGGTGAACCCGCTTGAGTGGGTCCGCCGTTCGGTTCGATTGCTTGCAAATCTAGGTCCGAGGGGTCGTGTCACATCAGAAAGGGTAGCAACCGATCTTGCCGATGGTGACAAAGGTCGAAAAGGTAGACGGTCATGCCGATGGTGACAAGGACCGAATAGGGTAGTGACCGATCTTACCGATCGTGACAAGGGTCGAAAAGGTAGACGGTCTTGCCGATGGTGACAAGGACTGAAAAGGGTAGACGGTCTTGCCGATGGTGACAAGGACCGGAAAGGGTAGCGACCGATCTTGCCGATGGTGACAAGGGTCGAAAGGGTAGACGGTCTTACTGATGGTGACAAGAACCGGAAAGGGTGCACGAATATTGAAAAATGCCAAGCTAGTATGTCACATTGGCCCGGAGGTAGTGAGATAGTAGGCTGTACGAGCCGAGGTAGCAGGATAGTAGGCCGTGAAAGCCAGGAATAGTAGGCTACGAGAGCCAGAGACAGCAGGCTATAAGAGCCAATAACAGTAGGCTTTAAGAGCCAGAATAGCAGGATATAGGAGCTAATAACAATAGGCTTTAAGAGCCAGAATAGCAGGCCGTAGAAGCCAGGAATAGCAGGCTACGAGAGCCAGAGACAGCAGGCTTTAAGAGCCAGAATAGCAGGCCGTAGAAGCCGGGAATAGCGGGCTACGAGAGCCAGAGACAGCAGGCTACAAGAGCGAGGATAGCAGGCTATAGAAGCCAGGAATAGCAGGCTACGAGAGCCAGAGACAGCAGGCTACAAGAGCCAGGATAGCAGGCTGTAGAAGCCAGGAATAGCAGGCTATGAGAGCCATTGACAGCAGGCTAAAAGAGCCAGGATAGCAGGCTGCAGAAGCCAGGAATAGCAGGCTACGAGAGCCAGAGGCAGCAGGCTATAACAGCCAAGATAGCAGGCTACGAGAGCCAGAGGCAGCAGGCTATAAGAGCCAGGATAGCAGGCTGCAGAAGCCAGGAATAGCAGACTATAAGAGCTAGAATAGCAAGCTGTAGAAGCTAGGAATAGCAGGCTACGAGAGCCAGAGGCAGCAGGCTATAAGAGCCAGAATAGCAGGCTGTAGAAGCCAGGAATAGCAGGCTATAAGAGCCAGAATAGCAGGCTGTAGAAGTCAGGAATAGTAGGCTATGAGAGCCAGAGATAGCAGGCTATAAGAGCCAGGATAGCAGGCTGCAGAAGCCAGGAATAGCAGGCTATAAGAGCCAGAATAGCAGGCTGTAGAAGCCAGGAATAGCAGGCTATAAGAGCCAGGATAGCAGGCTGCAGAAGCCAGGAATAGCAGGCTATGAGAGCCAGAGATAGCAGGCTATAAGAGCCAAGATAGCATGCTGTAGAAGCCAGGAATAGCAGGCTACGAGAGCCGGAGGCAGCAGGCTATAAGAGCCAGGAATAGCAGGCTACGAGAGCCAGAGGCAGCAGGCTATAAGAGCCAGGATAGCTGGCTGCAGAAGCCAGGAATAGCAGGCTATAAGAGTCAGAATAGCAGGCTGTAGAAGCCAGGAATAGCAGGCTACGAGAGCCAGAGGCAGCAGGCTATAAGAGCCAGGATAGCAGGCTGCAGAAGCCAGGAATAGTAGGCTATAAGAGCCAAAAAGTAGCAGAGATAGCCGGCTGCGAAAGCCAGAGAGCAGTAAGGAATCGGGCTTGTGAAAGCCGAAAGGTAGTTTAGCCGAATTATATGGTTGTGGGTCTTAGCCGAAGCGGCTAAGCCAAAATGTAAGATAGCTGAAACGTGGGATAACGAGCTTAAGCCGAAATGACTAAGCTAAAGGACGAGATAGCTGAGAGTCATGATAGCGGGCTTTGGCTAAGCCGAGAGATAAGATAGCTGAGGTGTGAGGTAGCAGCTTTGGCCGGATTGGCTAAGCCGAAAGATAGGATAGTGGTCACATGCTGTAGGGAAGCGGGCTTCCAAGCCGACATCTAGGAGGATGGAATGTGAGTTGAAATTGAGAAGAGGGGCTGAATAGTCACAATCAAGGGAAGTGGGCTTCGATGACAGGTCTAGGCCGTTGCATTGCATTGATTATTGCAATGGGACGAGTGGATGAGCCCTGATAGCAAGCTTTGGCCTAAAATGGCTAAGCCGAGGGATGAAGTAGTTGGAAATTGTAATAGCAGCTTCGGCCGGAATGGCTAAGCCGAAAGATAGAATGGTCAAAAGTTATGACAGCAGCTTTGGCCAGAATGGCTAAGCCGACAGATAGAGTAGTTGAAAATCATGATAGCAGCTTTGGCCGGAATGGCTAAGCCGACAAATGGAGTAGTTGAAAATCATGATAGCAGCTCTGGACGGAATGGCTAAGCCAAAATGATAGAATGGTCGAAAATTATGATAGCAGCTTTGGCCGGAATGGCTGAGCCCGGGGACTAGATAACCAGCAAATTGTGATAGCGGCTTTGACCAGAATGGCTAAACCGAAAGAGGAGATAGCTGAAAAATTATGGTAGCGGCTTCGGTTGGGATGGCTGAGCCGAGAAATGAGATACTTGAAATACATGATAGGGTGTTGGGCTCGCCAACAAGGATAGCTGGCTTTAACTGGACGTCAAAGGCCAGAAGATAGGATAGCGGATCCTGGTAGGATGTCGGACTTGGAAGCAATTTAGAATTGATGTTGCCTCGATGGACTGTCGAAGACAACCCATGCATGCACCTGACCCAGAAGGGAGGTCTGCGTCAAGGGTAGAATCTAGACGCCAACTTGACAGTGTGTCAGAGCTGACAAACCTTGCTCAGACGGTAGGTCTGGGACAAGGGTAGAATGTAGACGTCGACCCGATGAGATGTCAGAATCAACAAACCTTGCTCGGACGGTGTGTCTGGGGCAAGGGCAAAATGTAGACATCGACCCGACGGGATATCGGAATCAACAAACCTTGCTCAGACGGCGTGTCTGGGACAAGGGCAGAATGTAGACGTCGACCCGATGAGATGTCAGAATCAACAAACCTTGCTCGGACGGTGTGTCTGGGGCAAGGGCAAAATGTAGACGTCGACCCGACGGGATGTCGGAATCAACAAACCTTGCTCAGACGGCATGTCTGGGACAAGGGCAGAATGTAGACGTCGACCCGATGAGATGTCGGAATCAACAAACCTTGCTCGGACGGTGTGTCTGGGGCAAGGGCAAAATGTAGACGTCGACCCGACGGGATGTCGGAATCAACAAACCTTGCTCGGACGGTGTGTCTGGGGCAAGGGCAAAATGTAGACGTTGACCCGACGGGATGTCGAAATCCACAAACCTTGCTCAGACGGGAGGTCTAAAACAAGGGCAAGATATATAAATGGGCATTGACTCGACAGAATGCCGAAATCAAGCAGCTCAGCGAAGACGTGGGGTCTAGGCCAAGGTTAAAACTTAGCCGACTGACGAGGGCTAAGAATGGTACCCTCCAAAAGTACTCTTGGTACAGACCAGCCCATAGCACGGGCTGTGTTGTCCGGTGGGACTATTGGTGGATTTGACTATGTTGTTATAGCGCCGGTGGGGCTTGATGGGCAAAGTCTAAGAGCTCGATGAGGGTGGAATGCCGAAGGCCAAGGAAAGGGGTAGCTCGATCAGGGCAGAGTGCCACTAGACCAAGGTGGAGGTAGCTTGATCTGGGCGGAGTGCCACTAGACCAAGGTAAAGGTAGCTCGATCCGGGCGGAGTGCCACTAGACCAAGGTAAAGGGGTAGCTCGATCAGGGCAGAGCGCCACTAGACCAAGGTGGAGATAGCTCGATCCGGGCGGAGCGCCACTAGACCAAGATAAGGGGTAGCTTGATCAGGGTGGAGTGCCACTAGACCAAGGTGGAGATAGCTTGATCCGGGCAGAGTGTCACTAGACCAAGATAGGGGTAGCTCGGCTAGGGCAGAATGCCACTAAACCAAGGAGGGATAGCTCGATCAGGGCGGAATGCCACTAGACCAAGATAGGGTTAGCTCGGCTAGGGCGGAATGCCACTAGACCAAGGAAATGTAGCTCGATCAGGGCGGAACGCCACTAAACCAAGATAGGGGTAGCTCGGCTAGGACAGAATGCCACTAGACCAAGGAAAGGTAGAACTTAGCTAGGACAGAGTGCCGCTAGGCTAAGGCAGGTGAAACTTAGCTAGGGCGGAGTGCCACTAGACTAAGGTAGGTAGGACTGAGCTAGGGCGGAACGCCACTAGTCTAAGGTAGGTAGAGCTTGGTCAGGGCCGAATGCAACCAGACCAAGGTAGGTAGGACTTGGCCAGGGCGGAATGCCACTAAACCAAGGTAGGTAGAACTTAGCTAGGGCGGAGTGCCGCCAGACTAAGACAGATAAAACTTGGCTAGGGCAATGTGCCACTAGACTAAGGTAGGTGGAACTTAGCTAGGGCAGAGTGCCACTAGACTAAGACAGGTAAAACTTAGCTAGGGCAGAGTGCCACTAGACTAAGGCAAGGTAGAGCTTGGCCAGAGCGGAATGCCACTAGACCAAGGTGTGTAGAAGTTAGCTAGGATGGAGTGTCACTAGACTAAGGGTATGTATAGCTCGGCCAGGGCGAAATGCCACTAGGTCAAGGTGGATAAAACTTAGCTAGGGTGGAGCGCCACTAGGCTAAGGCAGGTGGGACTTAGCTAGGGCGGAGCGCCACTAGACTAAGGCAGGCAGAACTTAGCTAGGGCAGAGTGCCACTAGACTAAGGCAAGTAAAACTTAGCTAGGGCAGAGTGCCACTAGACTAAGGCAGGTGGGACTTAGCTAGGGCGGAGCACCACTAGACTAAGGTAGGTAGAGCTCGGTCAGGGCGGAATGCCACTAGGCCAAGGTAGGTGGGACTTAGCTTGGGCGGAATGCCACTAGACTAAGGCAGGTAAAACTTAGCTAGGGCAGAGTGCCACTAGACTAAGGTAGGTAAAACTTAGCTAGGGCAGAGTGCCACTAGACTAAGGCATATAGAGCTCGGTCAGGGCGAAATGCCACTAGACCAAGGTGGGTAGAGCTAGGCTAGGGCGGAATGCCACTAGACCAAGGTAGGTAAAACTTAGCTAGGGTAGAGTGCCACTAGACTAAGGCATATAGAGCTCGGTCAGGGCGGAATGCCACTAGACCAAGGTAGGTAAAACTTAGCTAGGGCAGAGTGCCACTAGACTAAGGCATATAGAGCTCGGTCAGAGCGGAATGCCACTAGACCAAGGTAGGTGGGACTTAGCTAGGGCGGAATGCCACTAGACTAAGGCAGGTAAAACTTAGCTAGGGCAGAGTGCCACTAGACTAAGGCAGGTAAAACTTAGCTAGGGCAGAGTGCCACTAGACTAAGGCATATAGAGCTCGGTCAGGGCGGAATGCCACTAGACCAAGGTGGGTAGAGCTCGGCCAGGGCGGAATGCCACTAGACCAAGGTAGGTGGGACTTAGCTAGGGCGGAGTGCCACTAGTCTAAGGCAGATAGAGCTCGGTTAGGGCGGAATGCCACTAGACCAAGGCAGGTAGAGCTCAGCCAGGGCGGAATGCCACTAGACCAAGGTAGGTAAAACTTAGCTAGGGCAGAGTGCCACTAGACAAAGGCATATAGAGCTCGGTCAGGGCGGAATGCCACTAGACCAAGGTGGGTAGAGCTCGGTCAGGGCGGAATGCCACTAGTCCAAGGTAGGTGGGACTTAGCTAGGGCGGAGTGCCACTAGTCTAAGGCAGATGGAACTTAGCTAGGACGGAGTGTCACTAGACTAAGGTAAATAGAACTTAGCTAGGGCGGAGTGCCACTAGACTAAGGCAGATAGAGCTCGGTCAGGGCGGGATGCCACTAGACCAAGATGGGTAGAGCTCGGTCAGGGCAGAATGCCACTAGACCAAGGTAAAGGTTTATTGGGCCCAGTCCAATGGAACTGATGGGCGATGAGATCTCGACGAGGGCAGAATACCACAAGCCAAGGGCAGGTTTTATGGGCCCGGTCCAATGGGACTGATGGGCAACGCCTAGAGCTTGGCGAGGGCGGAGTGCCACAGGCCAAGGGACATGTTTTATGAGCCCAGTGGGACAAGTTTGGTATCTCTTAGTGTGTTTGTGTAACTGTTTACGGTGGAATGCCGAAGGATGGCAAGGATGTATTAGTTATGAATGTGGGTTCCACACTGGGGGTAGAGAGTCAATCCCGGTGGGACTAATGAGAAGTATTTTGCAGGATAAGGAGGAATCCCGTTCTAACATTGAATGAAATGCAGCAGATGACTCCTCTAAGTGAGGAGCTCGAAATTTTTAGCAGTCGAGCTTGTCCAACAGTTAGCATATGCAGCGGGTTGTCCAGTTCATGGTGGGATGTTGGTGTGCCCTGAATAATCCCGTTCTCTCTTCTTTTAGCTTTGGATGCCCCCATGCTGGGGTGGATAGTCGGAGAGTTCATTCTCCTTTTAATGCCCCCAAGCTAGGGTGGATAGCTGAAGATCAGTTGTTCAAAGCATGTCTTTCCATTGGGTAGCTTGTTCGCTTCACGAGCAGTTGTGTAGGCAGACAATAGCAGGGAAATCCGGCCGTTGGACTCCACCCTCTTCTCTTTTGTTGGCAGCCCCCGAGCGGGGAATAGAATCTTGCTGTGCCCAGCGGCACCTCAGAGCTTGATTGCGGTTGAGCATATTTTCATTCTTGCCCCCCCTTGCTTGGAGAGAGTTGAGCATCCATTATTGTGTGCTGGAGCATATAGAGCAGCGGCTACGTTGTGCCGGGTCATTTCATTCGGAAGGAGATTCTTCCTTGCATCTTTATCATTTTGCAGTTGGCCCTGATATGAGCGGACTCCATTCCTGAGCTGATGGCTTGAATAAAGAGGGCAGCACATCGAGCGGTAAGGCATCATCTTTTCCTTTATTCTTGGGTTTATTTTTGTTTTGATCTTCAGCAGTTGTCCCGGAGATGGTGCAACAATTGCATTTGTTCGGCCTCTCGCCACAATGGAGGGACCTTGGGATGCATCTTAGAAGGTGTACCGTCCCGATTGATGTACGGAAACTGTGTTAGCCGTCATCTTGAAAATGGGCATCAGGTGAGGGCAAGAAGGATCCACCCTATATTCTCCAAGTTGTAATTCACCACTTTGGACTAAGTCTTCCATGATGTCTTTGAACATATAGCAATCCTCGATGAGATGTCCCCTCTTCCGATGGTAGGGACAAAATCGAGGGTCATCTTTTCTTTCGATGTCATTTGGTCTCTTGAGCTCCGGGAGGATGACCTTGTTATACTCAAGGGCCCACTCAAACAGACGCTCGGTCTTATCTTGCGGAAAGGAGTATGGTCTTTTCCTTCTTGCCCTTAGTGAAGGGGGTTTTTGTTTAGCAACCTTGGTACAGGAGGAGCCAGTTGCCTCTTGTGCTTTCCTCCACCGACGCTTGAAGGCTACAAAGTCAACTGCTTCTATTCCTTCTAGTGCCGACTGTTCTTTAATTAGCTTGTGCTCTTGAATTGGAGGAGTAAAATTCGGGCAATATTTGGATAGAAAGGCTTCAATTTCAATTGCCACTTCTTCTAATTGGTTGAAGGATTTGACTTCAAGGCCAATTACCCTTTGCAGGATCTCTTTCCTCAGATTGCGCTTGCATAGTTGGACAATGTCCTTGTAGCTTGGCGGATGTTTGCATCTCGCACTGAGATTCTTCCAACGTTGAATGTAGTTTGAAGCAGACTCATCATCTCCCTGTTTGATCATATATAATTCTGCCTCTGTGACTTCTTCCTCAGCAGATTCTATCTCAGTTGCTTGTTCTATTACTGGCTTGTTTGTTATGGCTGTCGCCGCTAGATTCCGGCGCAAGCCAGCTGATTGTAGAGGTGGCATTGCATGAGGCATGGAAGTTGCCCCCTGAAGTGCCTGGAGAGCTGAGGGGTACGCGGGGGCCGCGTGGTATAGCTGCCGTGGGCGGGTGTTCCCGTCATGGCCTTGTGTTGACTGGGGCATAGCTGGTTGCAGTGAGGCTTCAAATGATTTAGCGTCACCTTGTAGGGCTTCGGATGGGGATCCTGCTTGCCTGAGTGTGACTGGGAGTAAGCCCATCTCAGTTAATCTTTTTCTTAGTGTCTCCACTTCTTGTATTTTCTGATAGAGCTCCATCATCAGAGCGGAGTTAGCTTGGTAGGAGCTGGGAGTGTTGTTTCCCGTGCTGATTCCAGGTGGCACTGGCAGCATTTTATTGTCGGCATGGGACACATATGGTCCTGTGTGAGTAGATGTTCTTGCCCCCATGCCCTCATGTTGAGGCGGGATATAATAGCATGCTCCTTCAGCAGGTGGTGGAGGATGCCCCCACCCTTCCTGGGGTTTACGGTGAGAGATAGGTGCTGCAGCTTGACCTGTCCTTACCGGTGTGTAGCATATTTCTTCATCTTCTTCTTCAGCAACTCGGCTCGCACTGGGCAAGGCCGATAGGGTATTACAGGAGAGGACAACGCCACTCCCTCTGTCTCTTGGCTTATTCTTCTCTTGCCTTTTTGTAGTTGGCACTTGGTGTGCGACGCGAACTCTGGCTGTCTCTTGAGATGACAGGTGGCATAGAGACACTGTATTGATTGCTCTTTCCATAGCAGGTAGCTCATGCGGGCGAGGAGGGTCCACCTTATAGTCACCCAGTTGTAGCTCCCCTCTTCTGATTAGCTTTTCAATAGCGTCTTTAAAGACATAACAATCTTCGATAGGGTGCCCGACCATCTGATGATATGGGAAGTAGCAAGGATGGTCTTTCTTTCTAGCATCTTCTGGTCTCTTCGGCTATGGTAGAGTAATCTTGTTGTTTGTGACAGCCCATTCAAAGAGGACCCGAGTCCTATCCTTGGGGAAAGAGTAGTGCTTTTTCATCTTGGCCCGCAGGGACGTGACTTCTTGCCGCTCAACTAGCTTAGCGGTTGGAGGGTTAGCCACTCCTTCTTCCTTTTCTTTTTGTTGTTTGAATGCTTTGAAATCAATTGTATGAACTTCTTTGGGCGATGGCCACTTGTCAATAGACTTGCCCCTTTGGCTTGTTGCAGCTAGAGTAGAGGGAGAGTTGGAGATGAAGGCTTCAATTTCTGCGACCACATTATTTAGCCGGTCGAAAGACCGTATTTCAATTTCGATCAACTTCCCGAGGATCTCTCGTCTCAGGCTCTGCTTGCATATTTGCACCGCATCTTCTGGATGTGGCGGTCGCTTGCATCTCATACTGAGATTCCGCCATCTTTTGATGTACTCCAGGGCTGACTCATCATGTCTTTACCTGGAGGCATACAGCTCGGTCAGTGTGACCTCTCTTTCAGCAACATGGAACTGCTCCCGGAACTTCCATTGCATAGTTGCCCAATCGCTTGTAGAGCCGGCCGGCAGATTGGAGTACCATTCAAAAGCCGGGCCTGTCAGTGAGGACCCGAAGAATTTTAGCAGGTAGGCTTCATCTGTTGCCAGCTCACCCATTACTGTCATATAGTAAGCAATATGCTCTTTAGGAGAGCCCTGCCCCGCCAAACTTTTCAAATTTGGGCAGTTTGTTGATGCTAGGTGGGAGCCTCTTTGCGGCATACTGTGGTAGATATGGCACCTTGTAAACATCAAAAGTGCTGATATCACCATCTGTCCTCTCGGCCAGCTTCATTTCAATTAGTTGTTCCACCATTGATCTATTTACCACGGTTGGGTCCACCGGCACCGAGTGGCAATATGCAGAATGCTTTATAGAGGGAGTGAGTAGAGCTTCGACATGAGGTGCCGACGGCTCCGTTGGTGGCAACTGCTGCACTGGTGGAAGAGCTGGTTGCACCAAGGGTGGCTGCAGGGAATGTAGCTGAAGAGCGGCCTTGCCATAGCCTGTTGCTTGAGAAGTAGTTTGGGATGTAGCATTGACCGGGTTAGGAACTTCCCGGGATGATTCAGCATGCATGTCCTATTGCCAGGGAAAAGGGGCTTGTTCATTTCTTTCATTCAGTTGCCTCTTCAAGGCTTTAATCTCTTGCTGGTAATTTTGTAGCATCATTAAGATAGTTGGGTCTTGCGATGTCACAGCAGAGGTACCCTTGGATGCTTCGCCTGAAACATCTTCAAACGAGGCTGGCAGAGTAATCTCTTCTTCTTCCGAAGTCACCATGTTGGCAGTTGAAGTAGTGATAGTTTGCTTCTCTTTGGCTGCTTCGAGCATTTCTCTTGCAGCTTTGCCTCTTCTTGTCATTAGCCCGGGCCTTTCAGCTAACTTGGCCAACTCTTCTGGCTCTTCGGGTAGGGCCCCATATCTGCTAGCCACCCCTGCCATGTTGCAAGTGAAGACTTGGATTCTTTTTCTTTGCCCCCAGACTGTCTTCTTGACTTGACTAGAAAAGGTTGATTTTTCAAACATTGATATCCTTTTAGTCTCTTCATGCTCTAGAGAAGCTTCAGAGTACTTGGCTTGCAAGCCATCTTCATATTCATTGATGTGCATGAATGACGCCATTCTTCTTTCTTTGCCTTCTTCTTTTCTTTCGGCGCTGATGGCGCGGAGTAGCCTTTGCCGACTTAGGAAAGAACTTCCTAAGCCATAGAAGTAGTTCTGGACCACTTGGGCCATTCCTTCTTGATTGTGCCCTGGAGAGCGGGCATGAATTAACAGTTGGTCTTGCATCGACGACATGTAGGAGTGCCGCGATAGTCTAGTAGCTCCGTTCGATCTTGTCAAACGTCGGAGAACATTGGTCTGCCTGGCACAGACCCTATGAGCGGGCAGAGAGGCCACTGGCATGACCTCTTCTTCCTTTGGTGTAGCTTTATTGCCCCCACACCTGGGGTCCTTGACAGTTGATGTTGAATCTTGCGGGGTCGAAGCTGGCCCCCGGGTCCTTATGAGAACCCAAATTTGCCTGAATTTTGGTAGCTTTGGAGCTAGCTTCCCCCGGACATCCATGTCTAAATCGGCCGTCTGGCTTGCTAGCACCTGAAAGGGGTTGTGAACGGGAACCACCGGGATGATATGATCCGGCAAAGCTTCAGCATGGCGGCCGTTCAGATAAACATGAATGCCACCAATTAGAATAGATTTCCCGGAAGTCGAGAGTTGGCCTCGGGAAACAGCAACATCACTTCTTCTTTGATTTTTCTTCTTCTTGCGCCCAGACGCTTTGTCACTGACGGGGACAGCATGGTAGCCCACGTGGTGGACAAAGCATAAGATAGTTTGGCGAGACGGAGTGGTTCTCCGTGGACAGCTCGCCTTTGCAGGAGCTACGGCCTTGGCCGCAACAGTCTTGTCAGCTTCCTCTTCCTCGGTCATCAGCAAGCCGATGAAGGCGACTCCGAGAAAATTAGGGAACCCCACCACCGGTGGCAGAGTCCCGAAAGTAGTGGGCACCGCCAGGTACCCGTGCTCCGTGTGGGTAGCGACCACTTGAGGGCCAAATGCAAGCGCGGCAAATCCGCGAGCCATTGAGATCACTACAAATCAGAATGAGCAAACGATCAGTATTTTGGGGAAGGCCTCCAGGCCTTCTACTTTGGCGAAGAGATGAAGGGAGACTTAGTCCCACCGGGCGTGCCAGCTTGTGGGAATGGATTTATTCTTTATTTGGTTATTGGTTTATTGATTTGTTAGTTAGTTTATTAGGCGTGCCAGTAACCGGAGTGACAATTTTATTGTGCGCTCGATCTGGCTTGGTCAGTCGATTGTGAAGTCCGAGTCGGGACCGGAAGTCTGTCATACCATAAGGGCTATGACGTTAATTACGTCCATCCAAAGAAGGACAACCCTTGATTAGTCGCCAAAGTAGAAGAGTCCTAGGGGCAAAACCAATATGATAGGTATGCTCATTCATTTGCAGGATAGAAGATGCATGCAGATGATCATGCGAAACAAGATATGACATATTAATATACGGAATAAATTCGGCAGCATATCCCCTTATCTTAGACTATGCCAAGTGGGAATATAGGACATCCATCCACGGAGTGCCGAGATGGAAGCCAAAGGAAAGATGGGCGTAGCCCGAGATCCAAGAGGATCTAGATGCGACGGGACAATGTCCATTATCATGGTATTTATTGATATCCCCTTAAGAAACCATTGGAAGACATGCAGTGGCAGAACTCCAAGAGTCAGCAGGGTTAGAAGAAAACATCACGGTCAAACGGTATAATGTGGGGGTAAAACCCCATTAATTTATCTCCCTTAGACTTGGATGAAGAACCATGATTCCCCGTGATGTGATGGAAGTTGGCCTGAAGGCAAACGAGGTTGAGACATCGAGTTTAGACTGAGTTTAGGGCTTATTAAGGCTGCTGGGGAGTTGAGTGTTTGAATAGTAGATGGTATTAAGATGAACCGGCACGGATGAGAACCAATGCGGGTAGGCTTCCGGCACGGTGGCAAACCGGCGCGGCTAGGATTCCGGCACGAAATCAAATCGGCACGACTGGGTTTCAGCACGAAGGGATCCCGGCGCGACGTGAGGCCAAAGAGTAGACGGCGTGGCATGGTTCCCGGCGGGCCCTTCACCCGGCACGGGTTTGGCGCCGGGAGGAGATGGCGCCGGGGGGGAGATGGCGCCGGTGGCCATTTTGTTGGTTTTCTTCAAAGTTTATGAGGGGTTCTATTGAGGGGGTCTCTTGTGTTTAATCAGGGCTTCATGGGCTCTGGTGATGGTGTTTAGGCAAGCTGAAAGAGGAGGATAAATTCACCCATAGAAGGTCTAAGGAGACCATGTGACGATCAATAATGATTATATTTCCCTTATAGTGGGCAAAGGGCCCTGAGATAGTCTGTCTCAGGCCTCTGCCAAATAGTAGGGGGTGTTAATCCATCAAGCTTAACGAAAAACATCACACGATATGATAAAGCAAGGATCGTGAATGAATTTCGGCAGCATCTCCCCTTATTTTGGACTATGCCAAAAGGGGAATATAGGACATCCATCTACGAGTGCCGAGATGGAAGCCAAAATAAAGATGGGCGTAGCCCAAGATCCAAGAGGATCAGAATTTAGCGGCACATTGTCCACTCGTCGTGGCAACTCATTAATATTCCCTAAAAGGGACCAGCGGAGAACATGCAGTGGCAGAACTCCGTGACCCGACGGGGTGAAAGAAGGAAATCGGAAACCCGAAACCCGAATTGAAATAAATGTAGGGGTAAAACCCTGTTGATACAACTCCTCTGACTCTCACAGAACTGGACGTAAATGGCCGAACAGAATTGGTCCATAAAAATACATGTGTCTATTCTTATATTCATGCGTGCACACATATGTATGCGTCTATGAGCAGCATATGAATGTAGTATGCATGGTGAAAAATAAAAGACGATGATTAAAGGGTCAATTGGGGACTTATTATTGCACACACTCACTATGCATATTTAAGCATGGGTGGACCAAAAGGGGCCTTCACGTAATGGATCCCATGCAACTTGGGGAATTGTTTTATGCATTCATCAAGGGTTCACATATTCTCATTCGTATGTGTATGGCATCAAGTGGTATTTTGGAATAAGGTGAACAGAGTTGTATGCATGAGATTGATAGATGAGCCCATATACATATATATATTCACACATACGGTATGGGTTTAGAAAAGCATGGTGAACAGATATGCACATGGGTTAACGAGAGGGGGGGAATTAATAACCATAGCGTGAATGGATATGATTAGCAGAAGTCACGCATTCGTGGGATTGGCTTAATCAGCCAGGCCTCTCATAAATGCAATACAGCGAGTGGGTCACTCCGTACCAGGTTATGAGTCATGCATGCATGCACAGGCAACAAATGCAAACATCGGGTGGTCTCATGCGTTCGGCGCCCAACAGGAGGATTTCATGTGCTCGGTGCTAAAACGAAAGGAGAGTCTCAGTGCTGGAGGTAATCGGCGTGGGTTTGGCACTGAGAGCCATTGGCGCCGAGGCTAGTTGAACAAGGGGTTTTTTGAGATTTAAGATTTCATAAGAGCTGTCGGGTGAATGAAAAATCACCAGGAAAATACAAACATCAGAACATGGCCAGGTAAAATTGCTTTTCCTCATGATTTGGGGGACAGGAAAACCACGAGATAAGCTGTCTCGGGCTCCCGTCTCGAAGCAGGCAATCATCAAGGAGCAAGTCACCAAGGGGCAAAAGACTGGTCTTTTTAGATCGGTCCTGTAGCCGACGTGGCTGGCTAAAGTCGTCCTGGTGCCAAAAGCTTCGGGAAAGTGGCGAATGTACGTGGACTTCACCGAATTGAACAAGGCCACGCCATAGGACTGCTATCCATTACCGAGCATTGACCAACTGGTTGATTCAACCTTGGGCAATGAGATACTCAGCTTCCTGGACGCCTATTCAAGTTACCACCAGATCAGAATGGATCCAAAAGACATCGAGAAGACCGCCTTCATCACTGACTTCGGCGTATACTGCTACACCCGGATGCCTTTCGGGTTGAAGAACGCTGGAGCCACGTACCAGAGGCTGGTCAATCATATGTTCGAAGGACAGCTCGGCCGGAACGTCGAGGCCTATATCGATGACATGCTCGTCAAGACCCCCTAGGTCAAGGACCACTTCACCGACCTAGCAGAGACCTTTGACACCCTCCTGAGGTACAATATGAAGCTCAACCCTACCAAGTGTGCCTTCGGAGTAAAGTCCGGGAAGTTCCTGGGCTTCTTGGTGACCCAGCGTGGGATCGAGGCCAACCCTGACAAAGTCCAGGCCATCCTGGACATGTGCCCACCCACCTGAATCAAAGACGTTCAATGCCTGACCGGGCGCATTGCTGCGCTCAGCAGATTCCTGTCCCGTGCGGCCGAACGATGCCTACCCTTCTTCAAACTGTTGAGGGGGCCCAAAATGGCGTCTGCTACGTTCGCATGGGACAAGGAATGCCAAAGAGCGTTTGCCAAGATTAAGGAGTTCCTGGATTCACCCCCGGTGCTTTCCAAGCCTATCACAGGTGAAGCCTTGCATCTCTATCTCTCGGTAACTCCATCCATAGTTAGCTCGGTCCTGGTCAGAAATGACTCAGGAGTCGAGAGACCGGTCTACTACACCAGCAAGGTTCTCAACGAGGCTGAAAGAAGGTACCCTGCAACCGAGAAACTCGTGCTAGCATTGGTTACCTCGGCCAAGCGCCTCCGACCCTATTTCCAGGGGCACTCCATCACCGTGCTGACCGGCGAACCATTGAAGAGGATCCTCGCTCACCCTGAAGCCTCGAGACGCCTCGTCAAGTGGGCCATCATGCTCGGGGCCTACGATATATCATATCGACCTCGCTCGGCTATCAAAGGACATGCGCTCGCTGACTTCATCACCGAGAGCACTATCCCGACTGAAGAAAAATCTCCGTCCACACCCGGGCCAACCTGGGAATTGTTCGTTGACGGATCCTCGAACTCAGCGGGGAGCGGCGCCGGCTTCCTTCTGAAGTCCCCCGAAGGAGCAGAGCTACAATACGCCTTGAAGTTCAACTTCCAGGCGTCCAACAACACCTCCGAGTACGAAGCCCTTATCTCGGGAGCCCGCATGGCCCGGCGGCTGGGGGCTGAGCGAGTCAGAATTCACACTGACTCTCAACTGGTCGCTAGCCAAGTCAACGATGATTACGAAGCTCGAGAAGCACCGATGGTCAAATCCCTCCAGCTGGTCAGAGCCGTGGCACAACGGTTCGAGAGTTTTGAGGTTATTCGAATAGCTCGGGAAGAAAACTCCCGAGCGGACGCCCTCTCTTGGCTGGCCTCCTCTCTTGACCCCGAGGGTACTCGATCGGTCCTTCTCGAAGAGCTAGAGCGACCGAGCATTGATTCAGAGCTCCTGGCTATTGACTTGACCGCCCCAAGTGACTGGCGTACCCCCTACCTATCGTGGCTCCAAGACTCTGAAGAGCCTCCCGACCCCCGGGAAGCCCAGAGATTGAAATACCAAGCTCAGCGATTCGTCATTCTGGACGGCACTTTATACCGAAGATCCTTCTCCGGTCCTCTCCTGAAGTGCCTCAGTACCGGTGAAGCCAACAGAGTGATTCAAGAGGTTCACGAAGGCCTGTGCGGAGCGCATTTAGGAGGAAGGTCGCTCGCTAGGATCTTGCTACGGCAACGTTACTGGTGGCCCACTCTGTAGCACGACTGCTCAACCTATGTACATCACTGTGACCGATGCCAACGATTTGACCACTTGGTCCATCAGCCGGCAACGGAGCTCGTCACCCTAGCCGAGCCTTATCCTTTCGCTCGTTGGGGAATCGACATCCTCGGGCCATCCCTACAGCTCAGGCCCAGAAGAAGTTTGCCATCGTCGCCATCGACTACTTCACCAAATGGATCAAGGCAGAACCCACAGCTAGGATCACCGAGACAGTCGTCTGGAGTTTCATCTGGAAGTCGATCATCTGTCGCTACGGCATCCCCCGGGTGATAGTGAGCGATAATAGTCGGCAATTTGATTCTCGTTATTTCTGAGATAGATGCGCCAACCTAAACATTCGCAATCACTTCACCTCGGTCGCCCACCCTCGAGCTAACGGGCTGGTCGAAAATGCCAATAAGACTATCTTAAAAGGTATCAAGACCAGGCTCGACAAGCCAAGGGCAGCTGGCTTGAGGAATTGCCGAACGTACTTTGGTCACACAGAACGACTCCCAGAACGGGAACTGGTGAAAGTCCCTTTTAGCTGGTGTACGGCGCCGAGGCCGTGATCCCATTGGAGATTGCCAATCCCTCCCTCCGAGTCATCTGTTTCTCACCCGAGGCAAACGGCCAGAAACTGCTCGAAAACCTCGACCTAGCGGATGAACTCTGAGAGATTGCCAGCATCCGAGCAACGGAATATCAACGCCGCCTCACTCGATACTACAACGCCAAAGTTCGAGATAGACACTTTCAACCGGGAGACTTTGTTCTCAGGAAGGCCGAAGCCTCTCGACCACTTGAGGCGGTGAGCAAGCTATCCCCTAATTGGGAAGGCCCCTATCGAGTGGTGGAGATGCTCGGGAAAGGAGCATACCGGCTATCTACTATGAAAGGAGAACCCATCCCTCGAAACTAGAACGCGACTACACTACACAAGTTCTACTTCTGAACACTTCAGTCGTGTAAGCAATATGAAAATAAACAAAAGTCTCCTTTTCTCTCTTATTCAAACAATTTGTTTGTACATCAGAAAGGCCGAAGCCAATACAATACATGTCGAAAAAGCAAAAATCCATCTGGCACCGCCATACGAGCCCATCGCTTGGCTGACTCGGTTAACTTTCCTACGGCCAGCCACTGACTCTGCCTCGTGCAGAAATTGGCTCAGATAAAGGGTAGTCGACCCCGTTGGCTCGGGTAACTCGGAACAAAGGTGACAGAGAGATTAAGAAGGAGAAGGCTACCTTCCAAGTTGACAGAGATGGAGGAAGGGGAAGAGGGAATATGAAGGAAGGCCTCCTCTCTGCCAATCTGCCAACTCTTTGGAAGGCAGATAGTGCAAGCACCCTCCGAAGAGTGAAAGAAATGATAAGAAGGGCAGAGGAGAGAAAACGTGGCTGTGGAAGAAGAGAGGAGAAGCAGGAAGTGGAGAGGAATCGTGAGAGAGATCCCCTCCAAGGAGTGAGTGGGAATGAACGGGCGGCAGGAATGCCTGATTCCCCCATCCGTCTGCCATCACGCCCCTCCCCGCAAGCGCCGGCCGGAGTTGATAAAAGAAGGCGACGTGCTTCCGCACGTCGAACCCTCTTTAAACCCACCCGCCGATCGTCGAACCCCCTTTAAACCCGAAGCAGCGAGGACCCTCTGCCCTCCGTCGTCGGCAGCCTCATCTTCCAGAGTGTCTTCCATGCTTCAAATCCGACGGCACAACGCTACGTGAAGAAGGAGAGAGGAAAGACTGTCAGAGAAAATCCTAAGCATTGGAGAAGGAGAGACACCCTTCAGACCTTTTATAGGCGAAGGGAGGTTACTTGCCTTAAATGATTCTCCCCTCGAAAACACGCTAAAGGGACTTCTCCCTACAAACGGTCACCTCAGACTCCTCGGTTCCCTCCCAGCGAGACACACAGAGCGGCCAAATAGTTAAAGCATGAGAAAATGGAAAGACACCATGTCAGATGCTCGCCCAACCATCGTGCGAGATCCACGCAGAAAGTATCGGCACTTTCCAACTATTGTAGATACGCTGAACAAACTACGGTAATGGCGGTACAAAAAAAAGTTAAGTCTTCATCATAACGCTACTGCCTTACATTTTTCTTTTATACAACAAGAGAAGTTTTTCTTCGAAAAAGGAAAGACATACAAGGAGAAAAAGTAAAACAGATACATTAGGCCTCTGGCCCACCCTGAAACTCGAAAGTGGAAGGCTCCGACGGTCTGCCCCCGGCATCCTCGGCGACGGCCGACCCTGGCACTGACCCCACCTACGTGGGAACTATCTCGGTTGTGCGCCCTCCCGAGGCATCCGGAGTTGGTGACCCATCGTACGAAGAGTCCCCCTGGTCTCCTTCCTCCGACGCCAAACCAGAGAAACCGGAGGATGACAAATATGAGTCATAGCATTGCCTGGACGGGAAATTGATTGTCTCGGACGCCTGCTCCTCCGCGTAAGAGATGGCCCGGTCATAGCCTTGCTTGAATCCCTTGCGGATGCCCCGGCAAAGCCCTAACTCATAGTAGGGGAGGGCAGCCTCCTTAAGATCGACCCTATAGGCCTCCGAGCGTCTGTATTGCTCGAGTGCCTCCACCCCGACCAATTCCAGCCTACCAACGAGTTCAACCTTCTCCCGCTCCGCCTCGGATAACCTCCGCTCGGCCTTGACCATCTACTTCTCCACCTCGGCCCGATCAGCCACGGCCTCCATTCGAAGATGCACGGCTTCCTCAGCCCGGTCCACCAACTCAGCGCGCTCAGCCTCCCACCGGTCGTCTAGCTCGACGCGAGCCATGCGCTCCTCCTCAAGAAGCATGCTATTCCTCTCGAGCGATTCGCGGGCCCTAGCTAGTTGCTCGGTCAGTGCCCGGGCCTCCGCCTGGCTCGCCCTCGCCAGCTCTCTAATTGAGGAGAGCTCCCACCGAAGCCCATCACGCTCCTCGATGAGCCGAGCCATCTTCCTGCCAGACCCAGCAAGGGTCCAGGCAATGGTCAACCGCTCCGACTCTGACCGAGCGTAAGCTTCAGCCAGAGTGGCCCCAATCTGGGCCAAGACCAAGCCGCCCTCTATAACCATCTCGAGGGCCGCGGGCGGGGAGTGCTGCCTGTCTCCCCCCTTCACCTTCACGGCTATACCACGACATACCTGATACAGAGGGCGCCTAGCCTCTCCAGAGCCGCCGAAATAAGGGCCCCACCTCTGAGTGGCATCTCCTCGGGAGCCCCACTGGCTGGTCCAGATCGAGCCGCTACTTCATCCGCCCCTCTTGCCTCGGTCAGTTGGGGCTGAGTCGCCGCCCTCGTGACCCCCCGACCTCGACAGGCTCGGCACCTGCACCGCCACCTGGAGCGTCGCCCGCCTCGATCGACGCCCCAGTCCTGACCGTGATCCCAGAGTCGCTCGCTTCGACTCCGGCCCCCTCGGTTCCTACTGAGGGGAGAACCGACCCAGCGCCACCTGCAGAAGCGGCCCCGGCCCCCTCAGCTCCTGCTAAAGGGAGAGCCAATCTAACGCCGCCGCCTCCAGAAGCGGCCCTGGCCTCCTCGGCCCCCTCTCGCTCAGCAGATGGGGGAGCCGGCCCAACAAGGTCGGCACTATCTCGCTCGGAAGAGGGGAGAGCCATCGAGCCAGATTCACCTTCGACAGCGGGGGCAGACCCGATCTTCTTGGCTCGCTTCTTGGCCTTTACGACGTCCCGTATCATGCCCTTCACGGGATCCTTGCATTTGGCCCCCCGCTGCCTGGAAGACCCCTCCTGGGCCATCCCCTTGCCCTTATCTCGGGCTCGGGTGCGCCCCTTGGGAGATCGCGGCTCATCGGCGGCCGAATCATCGCCGAGATCGATCACTGCCCACTCGGCCGCAGGCTCCTCCTCTACAGCCGGCCGCCTGGCGTCTACGTAGAAGAAGATATGATCAGAAAAAGGAGAAGCAGGAAACTGACTCGTGACGCCCGTACCTATCAGCCGTAGCTACGTGAGAAGACACCGCTCGATGTTCTCCGAAGTAACCAGCTCCTCCGTGGATTGACAACGCTTCAGCAAAATGGTCGCATACTCCTCCATGTCCGGAGAAAACTCGTCCTACCTCGGAGCGATGTTTGGATGGAAATTGGGGATTACGGGACACCTCCAATTCTCCTCCACCGAAGAAATCCTTACCCAGAAGAACTGAGTTTTCCATCCCTTGTGCGAAGAATCCTTCATGGCCAAGGAGACACAGCTCCTATTCCGCCTCACCTGGATGAAATAGAAGCCCTTCCCGACCGAGGGATGCGCCTTCAACTCGAAAAAATAATGAAAGAGGTCCAAGGAAGGAGGAACCCCACATTGGCGACAAAGGATGCGAAAGGCGGAAAGAAGAAGATAAGAGTTGGCTACCAACTATATAGGCCCCAACCGAAAGAAATCGAGAAGCTTAAGAACAAAGGGCTCGAAGGGAAGGCGGAACCCACCCTTCCACGACAGAAGGAAGGTGCAGATATGGCCCGTACGGGAATCCAAGCTCGTCTCGTGCGGGGCATCCGCAGTGAAATAAAACTTATAGGGCAGGCAAAACTTGTGCTCCAGCCGTTTCACCTCCGCCTCCCCCAGCTCGCTGCAATTTGGAGCTGGCGGTATCATCGTCACCCTCGCCGCAGACTCGCCCTCCCACTCTTTGACCTCCAGACCCTGATCTGCCATAGAATCCGGAGAGGAACTTGAAGAGAAATGCTCCCGAGATTCTGAAGACTCCGGGGGAAGAGGAAGCTGTCGGACTGCCTCCGCAGTTATCTCTGCCAACTCTGCGAATGCCGCTGCAAGCCTCTACTCTTCCGTCGTGTCCTCACGACGCATCAAAGAGCCCAACAACAAGCACAAAGGAGAGCAAAAACCCTAAAACGGAGGGAGTCTGGAACGACAACAAGCGCACAATGCCTATATTCCCACGCGGATAGCGGCGCGTCGTTTCGACCTCCGAGAAAAGGGGGCCCCTTCATTTCAAATCCGTCAGGATTTTCATTATCACGTGCCCAGGTGACCACGACACTTGGCTTCTTAACACCGCTAGATCTCCACCCACCCGAGCCACGCTGGTCCAAAACCCTAATAGCTACTCTTCCGAGCCTACCAAGGCTCGGGAGTAGGAGGGGGACAAGTGGAGAGGGGGATTTCTGTAGCCCATTTAAAGAGCAGCCGAACCAGGTCCAACAAGACCAAACGAGGCCCAACTCATCTAAGTGACCGCCCCGCAGGGCCCACTTAGCATAAAAGCCCAATAAGATCACTCGGGATCAAGCCCTTCCTCGGCGGCCCTTAGGCTCGGAAGGCCCGAGCATCGGTCCGGTTGGAGGAAGACCTAAGCCCGAGTTATCCCCCTCGCCGGGATAAAGGCTAGTGCCCCGCGCCCACTCCGACCGAGCCTCATCCGAGCTATGCTTATCGCCTGGAAAGGGCAGGCACTCTTCATGCTTGGGATGACCGACGATTACTTATCCACGCTGTCGTTGAGAGCCCTTTATGAGCAGGAGTTCACAAAGATAAGGGACCCACGAATCCTCAAGGTTATAAAGAGCCCACGATGAGGACGTAAAGAGCCCACGTTCGGGATGTAACCCCCTCCTAAAACTCCTCAGCTTACGGGACTCATTAGGCTGGCGCACTATTTAAACCTGGGACTCCCTCCGGCGAAAGGTAAGGCCAACACATGCATAACATTCCCTGAGCAGGAACCGCTTCACCACCTTGGTGTAGAGGGATCTCATGCATCTCTTTCCTCCTCCCTTTATAGTTTCCACCATTACTCTGCTAACTTAGGCATCAGAGGGTTTTCCCCAGGGAACCATCCCTGGGCCCCCTGATCCGTTTCCCTTCCTTACAGTTCACTACTCGGTGATCATCTCCTCCAGCTCAGGACTAGCGCGAGATCGCCCCTCTTCACTTAGAATAAAACTTCAGCAGATGGATGTGAAATATGCTTTCTTAAATGGTTTAATAAAAGAGGATGTTTTTGTTAAACAACCTCCTGGATTTGAATGCACCGACTTTCCTGATTATGTGTATAAGTTAGATAAGGCACTTTATGGACTGAAGCAAGCTCCCTGGGCATGGTACGACAGGTTGAGCTCCTTCCTCACAGGTAAAGGATATTCAAGAGGTGAGGTTGACCAGACTCTATTTACTAAGGTAAACAACAAAGATATCCCTGTTGTTCAAATCTATGTAGACGATATAGTGTTTGGGTCAACTAAACCTTCTATGTGTGAGGAGTTTTCTAAGTTAATGACTGATGAATTTGAAATGAGCTTAATGAGAGAACTGAAGTTTTTCCTTGGGTTGCAGGTTAATCAAACTTCAGAAGGAAGCTTCATCACACAGTCCAAATACATCAAGGATCTGCTGAAGAAATACAAGCTGGAAAACCTCAAAGAGATCACTGCACCTATGGGCACATCAACTAGTCTTGATGCTGACCCAAAAGGTAAATTGGTTGATACCAAACTATACAGAGGTATGATCAGATCTCTTTTGTATATTACTACATCTCGCCCAGATATACAATTTTCAGTGTGTTTATGTGCTAGATTTTAGGCTAGTCCTAAGGAATCTCACATGAGTGCAGTGAAGAGGATTTTTAGGTATCTATCAGGCACCCTTGACTTAGGACTGTGGTATCCTGCTAGGTGTGAGTTTGAACTTGTAGCTTACACTGATGCAGACTATGCAGGGTGTAGGATAGATAGAAAGAGCACTAGTGGGTATTGTCAATATCTAGGTGGTTGTCTAGTGTCTTGGGCATCTAAGAAGCAACACACAGTTGCTCTCTCCACTGCTGAGGCTGAGTATGTTGCAGTAGGGAATTGTGCAGCCCAAGTGCTCTGGATAAAACACCAGCTCATTGACTATCACATAAAATTAGGATGCATTCCTATTCTGTGTGATAATACCAGTGTTATTTCCTTGACTAAAAATTTTGTTCATCACTCTAGGACTAAGCATATTGAAATAAAACACCACTTCTTGAGAGATAAAGTAAGTAAGAATGAAATTGAGATGAATTTTGTGGAATCAGAAAAATAAATTGCTGATATATTTACTAAACCTCTTGGGAATGAAAAGTTTAAAATCTTAAGAAGAGAACTAGGTTTATGTAAATTTCAACATGATGATTGATTTCTTAAGTTCATTCTTGTCTGGAATAAATGCCTTCTCTATGATGTTTTATATGTCTATGATTCAGTCTATCACATGGTATCAGTGGTTGTCATTGCAGACAATGTCTTGCATTGTGTCCATCTTGATCTTAAGGGTATATCAAATGGTTTGCTGGGAGAAGGGCAGATCTCTTCTGTCTGGAAACTCACACTATGTGTAGAGGCTTGTCCTCCGCCAAGTACCCTGAGTCAAGATTTTGTATGAGTCTTGCATTTCATTTTTTGTTCATAGGTCAAAATGTTGTGTCCAATAATAATGCACATAGACAGGGGGAGTAAGTGTTCAAATATTTTTTCTTCTATCCTCTCGTGCATGTTGTTAGGGGGAGTTCATAATAAAATTGAGTCAGATCAGGTCCAGGTTGTTACATCTTGGCATCAGTAAGTGTTTCTGAAATGTCGACACCCAAAGTCGACACCTTTTTGCAACCCTGACTCTATCTTTCTGATCAACAGATTTACTCATCTCATGATATCAAATTTTCACATTATTTCTGAAATCTCAGTAGCACATTGCTTGGTATCAGGTTCTCCTGGCACACTCATTTATTTCCATCTCTTGAAATCAATCTCTTAAAAAAAGTCCTTGCACTTCCTATGACTCTGAAATAATGACAATCTGATAATCAGTTCATTACTCTAAACTACTAAAATCAGAAATCTTCTCTTACAAGAATCTATAATGCTCCATGAATGAACTGATGGTTTAAGCTTAATAAATTTTAGAGTCTAAAAACTGAACTCAATGAACTAGGATGTTGATCACAATTAATAGCTCTTAACCATTTCTATCATGTCATGTCTGGTAAAGTCTTCCAGAGTCTGAAAGTTCTTGAATTAATGACTTCTTGGTTGAAAAACTTAGAGTGTGTATTATTTTTGAACAAGTCTTTCTATAAAACCAAAGGGTAGCAATGTCAAAATAATGAGTCAACATGATTATAGGCGGAGCAATGACTGAATGCACCGAAAAACTGGGTCCTTCATCAAAGAAATGGAGAAAAACTCATGTCATGAAGTGCTTCTAGTTATCTTTGTTCAAAAGTCAAAACAGAATGGTTAGCTTCACCGAGTAACTAGGGGTACTGACGTCTAATTAATGTGTACCCTTACGTAAAAAGGTACAAACTACTCCTAATATTTTGATACATAAAATAGAATGGTAAATTCTGCTGAGTAACTAGGGGTACTGGCGTCTAATCAACATGTTCCCTTATGTCAAAAGGCATGGATGATACCTAACTGTTCTGAACTCTTTAAACAAAAAGGAAACGAAAAATTTTGCTGTAACCGTAAGGTGAAAAATCAGAACTGTCAAATTGTTTAACCTTAATACATATCCTAGTCACTCCTAAAGAAATTCACTGATTTTGGGGTGAGTAGGATAAAGTAAGACTAAATCCTTCATGATTCATATGGTTCTGGTTTATTGCTATTAAGGGTTAATGCAAACTTATTCAGAGAGTACAGTTACTAAACTCTAACCTTTATTATTCTTAAACCAGAATTCTATCAAGAATGCATTATATAGAATCTTATACCTGAAGAATTTGAGCTATGTATGCTTGATTAATGAAAGATAAGTCAGTTTGTCAATCAGATCTCTCCTGCAATTTCACAACTTTGATATTGTCATCTCATTTTTTTTGTAACCTCACTGATAAGATCCAATTGTCTCTATTAATTCTTTGTTTGCTGATGGCAAAGGGGGAGAGATTTTTGATGGTAGAGTTTCTTGATTCTTGATTGATGGCTAGGGATAGCTGGCAAATGGCTAGTGATAGCTGGCAAAGTGGGAGAGATTGCCTTGTTTGTCTGTCTGTGTCTATGCATGTCTGTCTTCTACTGCACTTGACTGTGACCTTTGCATACTCTGACTCATAATGTAATATGTGTTGCCATCAAAGTATAGTCGTGTTGCCATCATCAAAAAGGGGGAGAATGTTGTGTCTCCTCTGGATTTGATGTCTAGTTTTGATGCTGGAAATAATGTGTTTGACCTTAATTTGACTCTGGCAACATTGTTATTTTAAAGTCTTTACTTTAGTCAGAAGAAGTTCTTGTTCATAACAAGGTCGATGCATATTCATATTGTTGCATTGAAAGGTCTGTGCACAATTGCATATAAGTCTATAAGGTCGGTGCACATGAAGAAATCCTGCACTATAAGGTCGGTGCACATTCACTTTATAGTCTATCAGGTCGGTGCATAAATTCATTCCAATCCTGAAGGTCGGTGCATTGGTCGGTGCATATGTAGAAGTATTGCACCAGAAGGTCGGTGCATATGTATAAGTATTGCTCCATAAGGTGTATGCATATTTGGATTCTAGAGAAAAGTTGATGCATGTCATAGAAAGGTCGATGCTAGTGAGCTAGCGACTGCAGCATAGGTCAATGCATGTTATAGGAGGGTCGATGCTAGTAAGTCATCACTCTCAAGGTCGATGCACCTTGTGCATTCACTATAAGGACAGGTCGATGCACCTTCATTACAGAGTCAATTTGTCTAGCAAATAAGGTCTACATGTATAACTCTAAGGTCAATGTTTCTATTCTAACATGCTATATATGTTAGCTATACTGGCTAATGTATCTCATTTATGCATCGATGCTCTTGAAGAATTTTATGCATACACTTATATGAATCGTCTGATCTTGTGAAGTATCTGAAACTGCATTTGCTAATAATTATTACATGCTTCATAAGTCTCATAAATCTTTGATTCTGTCTTGGACAGAAAGGAAGAAACAACCCAGATCCATGTTAAAACACCTAGGTTGCATAAAGGCAGACCGCATTACTCTCACGTGGAATTTAAAGTGAAGCGGATTAAGGGCACATGATCCAAGGCAGGAAGCTGAACTAACATCCTGCCACGTGGATCGTCTTATCTTCTACTCATGACACATGGGCCCTCGAAGTGCATGTTCTGGATAAATTTGTTGGGCGGGAGTGTGTCTTCCACGCGCTTAAAATTTGAAAAGCTCGTGGGACCACAGACTCACGCTCTCCTGTATAAAAGGGGATCGAGCAGTCAAATTCGAAGTAGAGTGAATACGAGAGAAGCTGATCAGAAGAGGAGAAAAGAGCTGAAAGGTAAGAGAGTTCCAGAGGTCGAGAGAGAAGAGTCTGAGAAGAGTTTGAGAGTGAAAAAGTATATTACAGAGATTAAGAAGAAAACAAAGTGCCCTAAGTCTATCTGAGAGAGAGAAGTGAGATTGAGCAGAAGAGTATTGTCCTGACTTCTGGATCAGATCCAGAGTCAGATCGCTCCAGTGGAGCTACAGTTTATTCTTTCTGTTATTGTTTTTTCATTGCCTCTGAATTTTTCTTTTTGAAATTACTGCAAGCTGTGTATCAGCGGAGCAAGCTCTGGTGCTCAGCAGCGAGGAGTGATCCTCGGACAACAAGCTGTGTTGCTCAGCGGGAAAGCATGCTCTGAAGCTTAGTTGTTTATAGGGATTTCTTCCCCAAAGCTGTGGATCAGTGGAGTTCAAGCAGTTTGGCAGCGGAAGCCTTACTCAGTTGAGTAAGGGGTGGACGTAGATCTCAAGCTCGAGATCGAACCACCTTAAATATTGATCTATCTTTTGTCTGATTGCACATCTCTTTTTTCTGCAACTAGATGAATGCCTAGGATCGTCTATTGTAAGTCGTTAATGCTTTCAATATATTCATATGTTGCTTACGCCCGAGTACCCAACCTGGTTGTTTGAATGTCTTCTGAATTGTCTGTGCTAATTCATCATAAGTTGACATTGCCTTAAATCGTTCAGTAGATTTACCATCTTATATCTAATATGTGATCGGTAACTCAGTGGTATATAAAATTGGCTCAGTAAGAAAGATAGATTACGTCTATCTGGAAAACTGACCTTTGCGTGAGGAGATTTTCTAATCAAACCTCCACCATGTGCTATACTGAGTTGATTGATCTATTGGTTTTGGAGTTTTCAGTGATTGACAGCTATTCCATAGCAGATTCCTTTGTTGTTAATTCAAATTATTTTTAGTGATTCTATTCACAGTAGTTCTGTTTAATTTCGCATTGTTATTAACTGCTGTAGAATTTGAAATTGGGGTAGATCTATTCACCCCCCCTTAGATCACCCGTTCATCCATTCATACATCAGGTCATTCGGTGGAAGTGTGCTAGAAGTGCTTCGGTGCTTGTGTCCATTATGGCAGCAGGGAGCATCGCATGCCCGATTGCCCCCTTATGAAAGAACAACCCTCCAAGAATGATGGTGGGCGTAGGCGGCAGGCTCGTTTAAATGCCGTGATGGATGATGAAGCCCCAAAGGAAGATTGTAACGCCTCGGGTTTTTTAGATCTTTTTCGTGGGTCGCGGATCGAGTTTGTGTGGGTTTTGGACTTTAATTTTGGTGTTTTGGACCCTCAGATGGTGCTTTTGTGGGTCATTGCGGGTCAGTGACGGTGAGTTGAGCTACCTTGCTTTTTCCTAGAATTTTCTGAGTCAGATGGTATTTTTTGAGAATTTTTGGAGTTGATATGTGTTTTTTTAAAAAAAGAAATAACAAAAATATAAATCAAAACCCTTTTTTTAACCCCCACCCCCTCCGTTCTCTCGCTCACTCTCGTGGCTCACTCTCTCCCTCCCATTTCTCTCCCGTTCTCTCCCACCACCTCTCCGGCGGCCGACAGATGGCTGCGGTGGGCAGAACCGGAGAACGGCACGGCGGGCGAGCGGCAGATGCGGTCTTGCGGAGCCGGAGCCTGTGGCGCGCGCGGCGTGCTCGCGTGAATGGGTTTGGTTAGCGCGGTGGAGGCGGTTTCGCGGCGGTTTTCACGATGGATTCTTCGTGAGAGGTAGGGGGACGGACCCACACTACACTCCCCGTGTTTTTCCCCGCATGCGGTTAAGTTTTGAGTGAGAGAGTGAAGTTTACCATTTTTTGGAAAATTTCCATGTTTATAGGTGTGTGATCGGATTGATTCGTCGAATTCAAGTTTCGTGCTTCCCAATGCGGTCGGGGGTGATTCCCTATGCATCTTGGGAGTTTTCGTGCCCAATGTGGGCCTTATAAGCGAGGGAATGAGCCTCCGGGGTGGTTCTCGGAGGGGACCCTATCACTGGGAAATGCCCAGTTGGGCGGCCAGGAGGGGGAGTGGGTGGCCAAGGTGATGGTCGCCCAGGCCCCAAGCCCACTTGGGCGGCCAAAGGCCTGGCCGCCTAGGCGTCTGGGCAGACAGAGTGGTGGCTGCCCAGGCCAGGGAGCTAGGCGGCCACAGGGTTGGCCGCCCAGGCTTGTGGGCGGCCACTGGGATGGCCGCCCTGGCCATTCTGTCCCAGGGTTGGGCGGCTAGGGGACTGGCCGCCTAGGCCTGTGGGTGGCCAGAGTGTTGGCCGCCCATGCCCTATCAGCCCATGCTCCGGGCTTCTCATGCTCCGTGTGTTGGTGGTCCCATCTGCGCTAGTTTCACTGGTTGTCCACGGAGTAGTCACCCAGTTAAATGTTCTAGGGTTTTGTGTTTTGCCCATAGCCGTCTCGTGTCGTGTTCCACGCATATGGTGAGTTACGTACGGACCGAGGGCGTTCCGATGGCTTTCCGCTTTTAGCGAGTTCTCACCTTTTGGTGACTTTCCCCACTAGTCATAGCTTTCCTGCGCACACGTGTACGGACCCACTTGGGAGTGGTGGAGAGCTTTTCCCTGACAATTTTTAGGCTAGTTACCGTAGGGCCCCACGTCTTTGTAGCCTGAGTCCGGGCTGGGGGGAAGATATTGTGCCTCTGTGGTCATTTGAGTCATTTGACATTCATGGTTTTGATAATGGCTTGGTTTTGATAATGGCTAAACACTATAAGTCATTAATGTTTGCCACTCTCATATGACTGAAATACTTGATGATTTTTCATGACAGATAAGTCAAAAAATGGAGTGGAGATGGCAAAAGTGAAAGCTCAATGATCGCGCCCAAGCAAGGATGAAGAGTAGCCAACACGGGGCCGTGCACACTTGGTTTCAACGTCCAAAGGTTACTTATACACAAGGTCAAGTTTGGCCCTAAATGGATCTCCAAATCATGGGTTTCGGATGCATCTCGTGAAGCCTAATCATAGCAGAGAATTTCTGGTCGACCGGCTTCAGTGGGGCGGTCGACCGGTGAAGACTTGAACTGTTTTGGGCGTAGCAGAGGATCACCGGTATACCGGTGCTACTTGGCCGGTCGACCGGACCAAACAAAATGCTGTTTTGGTGAATTACAGAGGAACCGGTCGATCGGTCCCATATGGGCGATCGACCGGACCAAAATAGCTTCTGGCTGGATTTAGCCGGTTGACCGGCCACCAACGTCCAGTCGACCGGAAGCCCCGAGGTAGCCATATTTGACTTCATTTTCCACCTCGTGGGCAGCCCCATTTCTTGGATTTGTTTAGTCCTAAAGTCACCCAATCCCCCATGGATTGTGGATCTGGTCAGGGGGGTGTCTATGGACCATTCAAAAGATATAAAACCAACACGAGAGGGTTAGAAACCCTAATGCTTCAAGAGGGATCAAGGGAGATCAAGAGAGGCTGGAGGAGGTCTAAGGAAGAAGAGGTACTGTAGCCGTGAACAGTACTCCGTGCAGAAGTTCTTCATCCATTCCAAGGTGATTCAAGCTTAGATCTGAAGCAAGCAACCTCCAAGGAAGCTAGAAGCAATCAAGGTTCTCAAGGGTGATCAAATCTACATCCATACACCTCTTCATTAAATAAAAGGGATCCAAGGAAGCTCATTTCTCAAGGGAGATCAAATCTGCATCCTTTATCTTCTTTATCAACTCAAGGTGATATAAGGAATATCATTTCACAAGGAAGAAGATACCATTGAAGAATCAGATTCAAGCTCCAGCAATCTCAGATAAGATCTTTTCTCTTTGAGCATATTTCATCTCTTATCTGAACATTTTCATCTTGTTCTCTTTTCATTTTGTTCAAACTATTGAAACTGAGATTCGTCCCTACCGATGGTTAGTAGGAAGGCAATTGGAAGTTCTCCGACTTGCGGTGTTGACGTCCCTACCGGTGGTTAGTAGGAAGGCAATCGGAGGTCTTTCCAATCTGCGGTTTGGTGCGCTGCACTAGTGGAGCCTCACCGAGTTTGGTGAGGGGTGGACGTAGGACTGGGGATTCAGTCCGAACCACCTTAAAATCTCATGTGTTGTGGTTTGATTGTACGATTGCTTTGTGCTAGATGCATGCTTAGGTTAAATCTCTATATTACTTGTTCATCTTGCTAAGCAAATCGTTGTGTCCTTCGTTAAGCTAGTTATATTCTGCTGCAATTCTCTTTATCTAGCTTTATAGAGGGGTGTTCTACGAAAAGAGGGGCAGATCTATTCACCCCTCCCCTCTAGATCCACCATCCACTACTCAACAAGTGATATCAGAGCCTAGCTCTGCTATTCCCAGATCCTACGATCTGCAGGGAAAGATCCCGGTGTATTTTATTTAAATGGCTTCATATGCTACACATGTTTCGATGGTTTCTCCACCCATTTATGATGGTTCAGATTTTTCTACATGGGTAGGGAGAATGTTCATCTATGTTAGCTCCATAGATCCACAATTGTGGACTCTTATATACGATGGTCCTCATGAGCTGCCATCAAATTCAATTGAATGGTCAGTCGAACATGAGAACAAACACAATGATAATCTTGTTGCATATAACTTAATTACAGCTGCAGTTGATCTGAAACGAACTCATCTTGTGTCCTCCTACAGCACAGCCAAGCAAGTACTGGACAAGTTGGTGAAAATTCATGAAAGGAAGGAACAAGAACAAGAATGCTTCATGGCCGACCATGCAGAACAGTCTAGCAATACATCATCATCACAGGTAAACTCTGACTCCAAGGAATTCACTTTTGAAGAGCTTGTGGAAGCCTATGATGAGTTGATTACACAATACAAAAAGGTAAAATCAGAAAACAAAAATTTGAAAAAGGATCTCAAGAAAAGTAACCAAAATGAAAGCACTTTTTGTAAAAACTGTTCTACTTTTGAAGAGCTTAACGGCACTCTTTCTTCTGATCTAGATACGCATAAACAAAGCATTGCATGTCTAAGGGATGAAAATGAAAATCTTCATGATAAAATCACTAGGTTGGAAAAAATTGTAATAAAACTCCAAAACCAACCTAAGTCAATCTCTAATGATCAAACTATGGCCGATGGGCTAATTCATGATGAGAGGTTGATTGAAGAAAGTAAAAATTTTGAAACTCAAAGTGAAAAGGTTCTAAAAGAAACTGAAGTTTCATGCTCTGCTAATTTTGCATGTGAAGAATGCTTATTCTTGAAAAAGATAAATATGGGTCTCCATGATGATCTTGAATGGCAACAAAATCTGATTGGTTCTATGAAAGAAGAGAATAGAGCATTGTTGAAAAAGGAAATTGAACTTGAACAAGATGAAGAAGAACATAATAAAAAACTGGTTGCACTTGGAAAAGGCAGGACTGTCATTGATAATTGCTCTGAAACATTGCATGCTTTAGAACAAGAAAATCAAAATCTTAAAGCGGTAAATGCCATGCTCAATGAGCAATTGGCAGCATGCGAAGAGGGTCTTGATGAATCTAAACATCATATTTCCTCACTTGAAAATAAAATTAAAGGTTTGAATGCTTTCCTGTCAATGTTTGCCTAACACCAAGATTCATACTCATCAGAAGCCACCACTTCCTATGGTCACCAAAAATGGCATACTGCTCAAAAGAAAAGCAAAATTCAGCATGCTCATCCAAACATGCACCACAACATGTCCAATGCTAAATATCATGCTTTCCACAAAATGAATGTCCATTGTTAATATTGTGGTAAACATGGTCACACTGTGCATGATTGTTTCATCCTGAGAAATGATGAGCTTAGAGCAGGACAGCAAGTGAAGGGGCACGGAAAGAAACACGTCAACACTGGCAGAGGTCCTGCTCAGCAGAACTATGCACATAATCGTATGGAGAATCAGAAGTGTCAACATTCTCATTCAGACAGATTGACACTCCCCATGGCCTTTAAAAGAAATGCATCTCTTTGCTGCTTTCATTATGGTAAGACTGGTCACACTGACAAGGAATGCTGGCATCTGAAAGAAAGACACCACCCTCATACCACAAAAGGTAAGAATCATGCTCGCCCACAAAAGTATAGTCCACATGCACACGCACATGAACATAAAAAGAATAATCAATCTTTTGTGCATTGTTTCTATTGTGGGAAAAATGGGCATGAGGTATATGATTGCCACACAATGAGGGAGGATGATGTGATTGCCCTGAAAAGGATGAGCCAAGATGCTAAACATGTTGATAACCTACAAGGACCCAAGCAAGCTTGGGTACCTAAAAATTCCAAATGAGAATTTTGGGTGCAGGATGCCTTGGAGCTGAGAAATGAATGGTCAGGTGAAGAAAAGCTCAATGCACAAGTATGTAAATAATTTTTTTTCATTTCCTATCATTTTGCATGTTTAGTCTTGACATATAGATAGTGCATCATAAGTTTGCCCATCTTGTTCAATAAAATTCAACAAACTGAATTACTTGTTTAAAATGATGATTTATCCCCCATGGTGTGAAGATGAACACATGAGCTAGATTAATTGCTTACACCATACTTGACCTCTGGTATTTTAAATGGTCTAGAGTAGAACGGCAAGTCATGCTTACCCAGAACTCTTACTATGCGTAAGAATGATCTAAGATCAAAACCTCCGCCGTGTACAAGAGATCAATTATTTTAGCTGTTTAATTCATGAGAAACTTGTTATGCTGATGAAGTTGATGTGATGATGAGTTGTTTGGTACATGATATCAGCCACATAAAATTCTTGGATTTTGGTTTTGATGATGCATACCATGGCTGCATTTTCAACTCGTTATTCATGTTAGCATTATTCAAAGGGGGAGTCTAGCAATTGGCATCATCATGTTGCATCAATTCAAAATCAATTGTGAATGATATGTGTTTGCATCATGGTGTGATCTCATGTACTTCTATGCAAATCATGTTTAAGAAGACACAAAAATATGCAATCATCATGCACCATCTTCATTGCATTGTGCATTCACATAAGTCTTAGGCTGCATAGTTCATTGCCAACCCATGCATGCTTTCAGTGGGAGTCAGCATCTAAAACCAAGTTACATGCTCCCTTAGAATAAAGTTGTATCAAATGGATGTAAAAAGTGCCTTCTTGAATGGTTTGATCAAAGAAGAAGTCTATGTGGTACAGCCCCCTGGCTTTGAGAACTCTAACCATGCAGATTTTGTATACAAGCTAGACATGGCACTTTATGGCTTGAAGCAAGCACTAAGAGCTTGGTATGAGAAACTAAACTCATTCCTCTTTCAAAAAGGGTACACATGAGGTAAGGACCAAACCCTTTTCACCAAGAAGCAAGGTAAGAACATCTTGATTGTTCAAATTTATGTTGATGATATTGTGTTTGGTTCTACTAAATCTAAAATGTGTGAGGAATTTGCTAACCTCATGACTAGCGAATTCGAGATGGGCCTAATGGGAGAACTCCAATTTTTTATCGATTTGCAGGTCGACCAAGGAGAAGATGGGTGCTTCATAAGTCAAGCCAAATACATCAATGAGCTGCTGAAAAGATTTGACATGACAAACAGTAAAATAATTACAACTCCTATGAGCACCACAACATCACTGGATTCGGATGAAAATGGTAAATTAGAGGATGCAAAAATCTATAGAGGTATGATTGGCTCTTTACTTTATTTGACTGCATCCCGACCAGATATCCAGTTTAGTGTTTGCCTCTGTACTAGATTTCAAGCTAGTCCTAGAGAATCCCACTTGACTACCGTCAAACGTATCCTTAGATATCTTGCCAGCACTCAAGATTTGGGATTGTGGTATCCGTCATCATGTGATTTATCTCTTATATCTTATTCTGATGCGGACTATGCTGGATGCAAGCTGGATCGCAAGAGTACTAGTGGCTTCTGCCAGTTTCTAGGCGGGTGTTTAGTTTCTTGAGCCTCCAAGAAATAACACTCGGTTGCCCTCTCAACTGCAGAAGCATAATATGTTGCTGCGGGGAGTTGTGGCACCCAAGTGTTGTGGATTAAACACCAACTCCAAGACTACTTAGTGGATCTTAGTTGTGTCCCGATTCTGTGTGATAACACCAGTGCTATCAACCTTGCAAAAAATCCACTCCAACACTCTAGGACCAAGCATATTGAAATTAGGCGTCACTTCATTAGAGATGAGGTCTTAAAGAAAAACTTTGAATTGCATTTTGTTGATACACTAAATCAGATTGTTGACATCTTCACCAAGCCCTTGTGTAATGACAGGTTTACAACACTCAGAAGGGAGCTTGGTCTTTGCAGACCTCGGGCTAATAAAAAATTAAAATGATGATCTTCTACAGCTCGGTTGTGTGTTTTTGTAGATTGGCTTCCATGCATTGTTCATCTGTAAATATGTCAGTCTGCATGTGGTGTAGCATTGCATGTAGTTGCATAATAAAGGTGAATTCATGTTCACGATGCATTGCATGTGATGTAACATCATTCTTGCATGGTCATGGTATATCAAATGCTGAAGTGTGGAAAGGCAGGTTATGCTTGTCTAGAAACACTCACCATGCATGAGGATTCACCTCCGCCAAGTACCATGCGTCACTGTCGCATATAGGCCATACAATGAGGGAGAGTTAATTCTTTGAAGGCATTCATGCATATGTTTCATATTCATTCTGTTTCCCTTATAGTGTATAACCATGGACCGGGTCATGCATTTCATATCTGATAATTCCCCTTGATTGCAAACATAACTCCTTGAATGCATTCACTGCATATCCTTAGGGGGAGTCTTGCTGCTTTTCTTACTCTTTTGCAGTCAGAGAATGTGATCATGAAACATACAGAACTATGGCGTAAGAGCTTTCTATTATATGAACTGATGATTGTCTATCAAATGAAAATAGTTCAGATTTAATGATTTCCTTGAAGTTCTGAAATTTTTTGAAATCATCTATGTTCCATGGTGTTAATAGACTTTAACTAGAGATTCCATGTTGTGCCTTGAATGACTATCCTGAAATCTAAAAATTCAAACGTCATTACAACGTTTGTTGAGTCTCCTTGAGTGATTTTGATGATAACAAAACTATGAGTGGAGGATTTATCTTGGCTCGTGTTTTATGACTCTATATACAAGCTAATGGGGTTCAAGTTTATACCTATCAATTCTAAGAAAAACTCATAAGTTTTATCTTAATCAATGTGTTTCAAATTGAGTTAACCTTGTTTTAACAAACCCCAAAATGCATGATACAATCATTCACTTAAAGCCCTTGTCACCTTGATCAATTTCTCCGGGCTAACAACTCAATTTTACTGGTGCAGGCTATTCCGGTCGACCAGGACCATAGGCCCGGTCGACCAGTTCTTCCAGAGACGAAGGGTGGCAAGTTTTACAGGTTTCGGTTGACCTGGACCTCAGGACCGGTCGACCGATTTTTCCAGAATCCAAAAACTCCGGAAGTTACAAGTTTCAGTCGACCGCCCCTGGAATTCCAGTCGACCGGAATTCCCGAAGCCCTCTTTTGTTGACTTTTGGTCCAAGCTCGAAAGGAGGGAGTTTCTCCTAATTGTTTAAACCCTTTGGTCTCAATTTTGGAGTAAATAGTGGATCTGGTCTGGGTAGTTGTCTCCTGACTTTCCAAGATCTATAAAAGATCTCTTTGGGGTCATAAACCCCAGGGCTTTTCAAGAGAAGAAGAAAGAGAGGCTGTCAAGGAGAGGGTGCGAGTACTGTTCACGTGAACAGTGATCCGAGAGAAATTCTTCATCCAGGAGCTGAAGCTTTCAAGAGTAAATCTGCATCCAAATCAAGTGAAGATCAAGCCAAGAGCAAGCTTCATTCAATACTATCTTCATCCACTAAGGGGGAGCCTGATCTATGTTTTCACTTCTTGATTACGTTCCTTCCATTCATGTTTGAGCTGATTCGTGCTTCCCTTGTAATATTCAAGCACTCGTGTGTGTGGATCTAGACAGATCCGTGTGTGTGTGTGTACTTCATTGTCCATCATTGTTCTTGTGTGTTCGTGCTCTAGCACTTTCGTGGGAGTTCTATACTCCTCACGTGTGTGTGTGTGTGGTTGGTGTTCGTCTTGTAATCTTCTACAAGATAGTTTGTGAATCCTCACGGTGTGTGAGGGGTGGACGTAGGTTGCTGTTGTTGTAGCCGAACCACCTAAAAATCATTGTCTACTGAATGGTTTGATCCATATCTTCTTCCTCCATTCTCTTTAGCTTAGTTTTATATCGCATTATCCAGTTTTAGTTCATTAATTTTTAATACCCAATTCACCCCCCCTCTTGGGTGCCATTTAATCTCGGGACTTCAATTGGTATCAAAGCTAAGGCACTTTCTTTCATAGATCTAACGATCTAGAGTAAGATCCGGTTAAATGGCAAATAAGGGTATGATACCCGAGGGTCACTCCATCAACCGTCCTCCCTTCTTTGACAGTTCAAACTACTCGTACTGGAAAAATAGAATGCATATTTTTTTGAGGGCTCAAGAGTACGAAGTTTGGAGAGTTGTGGACAAGGGTCCTCATAAACTTGGAGCTGATGAAGAAAAATGGACACCCGAGGAAATTAAGAAATGCACTATTAATTTCAATGCCATGAATATTATGCAATGTGCGATACACCCTAATAAATTCTCTCGCATTTCTATGTGCAGCTCAGCCAAAGAAATGTGGGACAAGCTGTGACTCATATACGAGGGAACTTCAGAGGACAAGGAAACCAAGGCAAATCTCATAGTCACTGACTATGAGCTATTTAAGATGAAACCCGAAGAAACCATCTCCGAGATGTTTGCAAGGTTAACAGAGATCACAAATGGTCTCAAAAGTCTCGGGAAGGAATACTCAAATTCTGACCTTGTGAGGAAGGTGTTAATGTAGTGCCCCAGAATTTATAAATAATTTTTGAATTATAAAATAATTTTTTGAAAATTATAAAGGCTTAAAAAAATTAATGAAGGGGTTATTGGATTAATAAGTCAATATAAGGCTCAAAAAGGCTAATTAGTTAACCTAACATATCTAATAATTGTCCAAAAGGTTTATGGACCAAGCCCATCAATTTTGGCCCATATTCTAGAAGGGTAATTGGCTTATTCACGTATTTTAAGGATAAATACTAATTATAGAAGATAATTATATGGATAAATGAATAAAAGAGTTTTATTAAATTGAAACTCTATACACGTTGAATGTAACGGTCTATCGGGCGACCGCCACAGCCATGTAACGCACCTAGACACGACCGTTACATCCTGCAGATTCCGTAAGGTGAGGAAATTACAAAAAGATTGGAACTTTGAAATCCTATCTACATGAGATCGATTTGGGATAGCTTATAACATTACTAAGGACTCTTAGGGACTAGATTCTGACAAATAAGGACTCTAGAATCGATCTAATCTTCAAACCTAGCCAAAACCCTATAAATAGGACCTAGTTCTGAACTGAGCGACCCTTACTTTTGGCCCGTGAAGAATCAAGATAAGGAGTCATAATTTCGGGTAAGTTCTTTAGAAGCTTTTGTTTAGTAATACATAGACTAATAGCTCTCCAAATTTCGTGCTAGGAGACCAAGCAACCAAGAAGATAGAAGCTTCCAAAGTTGCTGATTCAACCTTAGCAACCCAGGAATCTGAACGCAAGACCCCTGAAGATCTAAAGATTAGGACGTCTAAACGAGGTAATTAGAGTTCAATCCTTTAGAACTTTTTGTACCCAATAGTCTCATCTCCTTACCCTCAAAATTTCACATCCTTAGGTCAAGAGGCTGAGGAAATAGAGCAGATTGAAGTTGCTGATTTATCACAAGAAGTACAAGGGTCTAAGGGTAGCACCTAGCATTAAATTCGAAGTTTGAAGGTCTTAAAAGAGGTAGGTATCTCATGATTGGTAAAAACAACTTGTTAGAGATAAAAGCCCTCTGATTGTGCTTGATTTCATGCATTATAGACTAAGAATTTCATGATTTCATAGTTTTATACATTCATGCATCTCTTAGCCCTAAATGGAAATTAAAAGGTATTATCTTGTCTATTCACTAAACCCTTGCATATAGTTGGCCTATGCATCGTTATCATGACTAGGACAGTGGTAATATGTTGATTTCCAGGCATGTTATGTTTTCATAAACCTTCACTTTAGTTTACTACCAGCAAGTTCACTGACGCATTAACGTGAGACTGTCACATGCATGTAACGGCCTTACGATAGACCGTCACATTCTGTTGTGTTTTTATTTGTTCTATTGTCTCTGACGCATCCTAGCAGGAGCGTTACACCACTGTAACGGCCCCTGATAAACCGTCACAATACTGTAACGCGCCTATCCTAGACCGTCAGGCACTGTGTTCTGTCAGCCCGAGGCAGAATGATAACCAGTTAGAGTTTACTTATAAATAAGCTTAGATAGCTAAGTTTGGACATGTTATCATGACTTAAGTTTAGTTACTATTCATAATCAAATTGCATGGTTAATGTGTCTTAGGATTATTTTAAGTTATGTTAATTTCATCGGCTAAAACTCTATAGTTTTGTATTCTAAATCATGATTTTTCCAAATGTTGTATTGACGGAGTTTTCTCATGGTTTCACATTGTTACACATTCTTTTCATCTATAGAGTCATTTCTTTAAGTACATGGCGCATATTCCGGTATGTTGTCCATTTAGTTCACTTTGCACTATAGGAACACTATTCTTGACATGAGGACCTCTCTATTGGATATTCCTTCCAATGGACTAGGAAATCTTATTTCAAGGTCTCCGTAATTCTCTGCGAGCCTGGGATTCCCACTAGGACGCCGAGTTGGTTGTACTATTAAAGCCCATTGATTAGATTACACTATCGATGTTTTTGGTTATCGGTAATGTAACGGCTCTACACTGGACCGTCAGGAGCATCTAACGGCCCAATGTACGACCGTCACATTCAACTGAGTCCGATTTCTTAGTTCTGGATTCAGACTAATGTAACGGCCCAATATTGGAGCGTCACATCATGTAACGGCCCAGTACACGACCGTCACACTACTTGAGTATTTTAACCCAAGGATTGACCAAGGGTTGATATTCCAAGGTTCTAAATAGACTCTTGATGATCTAGAACTTATCATATTGATCAAGGAACCTAATATAATGAATGAAAGATAAAGAATGTATCGTTATGCTGCTGATTTATTTCTATAAGCATAACCTTGCTTAAGTCATTCTTGATTTCTCATGATTCTTATTGAAGCAATCATTTATTGAATTATCGTTATCAAGAGCTTGTTGGAATTGTACATTCTTGGCCATACTTTATTGTTACATGCGTGGATAAAACTTGATTTATACTTGAAGATGCGATCGAGCACTGATTGTGTTCAAGGGCTCTATGCTAGTCCCCTCGGCTGATTGTCGGAAACATACTATTATAAACCATGGGGTATGATGCTACTGGCGTCGCATTGCGCTGGGAGTACTTTCTTTATAAATAAGTGAAAATCCACAACACAATACAGCATGATTGATACTTGACTTTCTTGATATTCCACAGAAATTCACGAGGTACTTGCTCATAAGCAAAAGATACTGGAGTGATGATTATGTGGCTTGCTAGTACATTCTCGTTACATTCTTGTTCATGAAAGGCCATATCATGTTCTTGTTTCATTCTTGCTAGTTCATACTTGCTCTCATTCTATCTTACATGATCGTCTTGTTACTTGGTTTAAACGCGTGATTGATCGCATTCGCATGATTCTACCTTATTCTTTAGAGCTAAATTGTTAATTACTTTAATAGTGCCTTCATGTTGATGCGAAGATACCTACTGGGCAAGTGTGCTCATTACCTATTTCCAATCTTTTCAGGAGATGAAGTGATTCGAATTCGGATTCGGGTTATACAAGTAGCGGGTCCGAGAGCGAATGAAAGTATTGTCAAGATGAGAGTGAAGACTTAGGAAGTCTAAATTGTTTAGATTGAGTCTGTGTAATTTTCCTATTTTCTTGAGTCTGGTATATTGGAATAAGTGGAATTAATGATTGTATTTGAGTATTGAATTTGATTATTATGAAATAAAGTTGGAGTTTGAGTAAATATTGTGTAATTGCATTTATGTAAGTGATTGTCTTACGCTATGATCGTTCTTGCTTGCAAGAGGCTTACCATGCGGCTGTTCGCGTTTCTCGAGCGAGTCTTCCGCTGTCATAAAGGCTCTAGGCGTGACAGTTAAGTTGGTATCAGAGCCTAAGTCTCAGGACTTAGGAAGAAGAATCATGTCATAGGATAAGTCCAAGGTTTAAGGACCACTACCTATGAACTAAGGAAGAAATTTCCATACCCATGTGAGAATTGGGTAGAGCTCGGGATAAGATAATTAATTAGCTTTAAGATTGATTTTCATTCCAATTCATGAGAAATAACAAGTTGTTATATTTCTCTCAGGTACCTTCTTACAATGGCTCATCGTGTAGATTGGGATGGCATGCAACAAACAGTCGCCGGCCTTACTCAGACATTGCAAACCATAGCGTAAGGTGGCGCAGGGGCAAGGGCTGGTGACCTACATCACAATTTCTGGGGTTTAAATCCTCCGCGATTCTATGGCTCTTCTAATCCCGACGAGGCAGAGAACTGGATTGACGAAATGAATCGAATATTTGACGTCATCCAATGCACCGATCAAGAGAAGGTGCGTCTCGCAACCTTTCAACTTAACAAAGATGCTCGCACATGGTGGAAGTCGGTTCCGACACCTCCAGCCAATGCACCTCATACATGGGATGTTTTCTTACCCTATTCTTGCCAAGTACTTTTTGAGCACGTAAAGGAATAAAAGGCTATGCAGTTCGCCACCCTTCGGCAAGAAATGATGACGGTTGCCGAATATGAACTACAATTCTCAAGGCTAGCACCGTATGCATCGTATCTAATCAGTACCGATTTATTAAAGGCGAATCGGTTTATGGACGGGTTACGTCCCGGTTTCATCCAGCAGCTCGGGATCCAAAACATCCGTACTTATGCGGAGATGGTTCAGCGAGCATACCTATGTGAAAGGACCTTAGAGAAGGTCAAAAAATTGAAAGGAAAGGGAGAAGAATCCAGCCGATGTTCTGATCGGTGTTATAAGAAAGAGAAATTCAGCATCACGGAGCCTTACAAGAGCCGTGATAGTAATAAAAGATCCAGGAATGGGAATGGTGGAAGTTCCCATAAGCAAAAGAAAGTCAAGGAGGAGAAGGAGTAGGTCGCCACGGCTTGCACATTTTGTGAAAAATAGCCATTCGGCTAAGGAGTGTTGGAAGCGCCTCGGTGCTTGATTACGTTGTGGAAGCAGGGAGCATCGCATGCCAGAATGCCCCCTTATGAAGACCAGTCGTCTGGTGAGGACGTAGGAGGCAGGCTCGCCTAATGCCGTTCTAGAAGAAGAGGAAGCGCCCAGGGATGGTGGGCTTATGGAAGGTACTCTTCAAATTTGTTCTCGTCCTACATTTGTGCTATTTGACACTGGTGCCTCTCATTCTTTTATCTCCACTACTTTTGCTAAAACATTACCAATCGCATCAGTTCCCTTACCTTCAGATCTTGCTATTTCCACACCCTTAGGTTCTGGAACAAAGCTTACCGATTACTATCCTGATAATGAAGTGATAGTAGAGGGTCATAATCTCCCCGCAAATTTAGTATGCCTTGACATGAAAGGTTATGATGCCATTTTAGGGGTAGATTGGCTTGTAGATCATGCTACTTATATCAATTGCCGAAATAGGATTATATCCTTTCGAAAGCCCAGTCTTCCGAAATTCTCTTTTCTTGGCATCAAGTACAAAAAACACCCCACTATCATATCCTCACTTCACGCTTGCAAACTTATCTCGCGAGGATGTGAAGCTTTTCTTGCTTCTGTCATTGTTACCGAATCCAAGGAGATTATCTTAGCAGACATCCCTATTGTAAATGAGTTCCCAGACGTGTTTCCATCCGAATTACCCAGTTTACCACCCGAAAGGGAAGTGAACTTCACTATTGAAATCATTCCAGGAGCAGCACTTGTTTCTATAGCCCCTTACAGGATGTCCCCCACAGAGCTTAAGGAGTTGAAGAAGCAGTTGCAGGAACTTCTGGATAAGGGCTTCATCAGACCTAGCACATCCCCGTGGGGTGCGCCTGTCCTATTTGTCAAAAAGAAGGATGGTTCTCTCAGGCTATGCATCGATTACCGGCGACTGAATCAGCTTACAATTAAAAACAAGTATCCGTTGACGCGTATTGATGAGCTCTTCGACCAGCTTTCAGGAGCATAGTATTTCTCTAAGATTGACCTCAGATTAGGTTATCATCAGCTTAGAATTAAGGAAGAGGACATTTATAAATCGGCTTTTCGAAGTCGTTTTGGCCACTATGAATTCGTAGTGATGCCGTTTGGGTTAACTAATGCCCCAGCAGCATTCATGCAACTTATGAACAATGTCTTCCAGCCATATCTGGACCAGTTCATCGTCGTCTTCATTGATGATATCTTGATATATTCCAAGACAAAAGAGGAACACGAACAACATTTGAAAATAGCTTTACAAACACTTAGAGAACACAAGCTTTATGTCAAACTCAATAATTGTGAATTCTGGCTCGAGGAAGTTTCATTCCTAGGCCACATTATTTCAAAAGAAGGTATTACTGTGGATCCTTCTAAGGTAGAAGCTGTCAAGAATTGGAGTCGGCCAACGACTGTATCGGAAGTAAGAAGCTTTCTGGGTTTAGCAGGTTATTATAGGAGATTCATTAAGGACTTCTCAAAAATTGCGGTTCCTTTAACTAGACTCACAAGAAAAGAAAACCCTTTTGTCTGGTCAAAGGACTGTGAAAAGAGCTTTCAAAGTCTTAAGAATCATCTTACAACAGCTCCTATTTTATCACTACCAATGGAAGGTGGTGGATTCGAAGTGTATACGGATGCGTCTGGCATTGGCTTAGGATGCGTTCTCATGCAGAGTGGAAAAGTAATCTGTTATTCTTCTAGACAACTAAAACGTCACGAAGAAAATTATCCTGTACATGATTTAGAATTGGCAGCAGTTATTTTCGCCTTGAAAATTTGGCGTCATTACCTTTATGGAGAAAAGTTCACAGTATACTCGGACCACAAAAGCTTGAAATACTTATTCTCTCAAAAAGAGCTTAACATGTGGCAGAGGAGGTGGTTAGAATATCTCAAAGACTTTGATTTTGCTATTCAATATCATCCTGGCAAGGCTAATGCTGTAGCATATGCACTCAGTAGAAAACCAATGGGTATGCTATCAAGTCTTATGATTAGTGTAACTAATCTTGTTCTTCAATTTGCTCAGTTGAACTTAGATATTGACATAAAGAAAGAAGATTGTTTCATAGCTAATATCCGAGCTCAACCTACATTGATAGAAGATCTGGTCAAGTTGTAAAATGATGATCCTATATTACTGGAAATTAAAGCCAATATTGAACAAAGGCCGGATTTTTGTATTTCCAATGACGGAAGATTCTTATTCAAGGGTCGAATATGTATACCAGATCATGAGACTACGAAGAAACTGATCCTAGATGAAGCGCATAATTCCAAATACACAATTCATCCAGGAGGAACAAAGATGTATCAAGATCTTAAAAGAAATTTCTGGTGGCCCAATATGAAAAGAGAAATAGCTGATTTCGTGTCTCGCTATCTCACTTGTCAACAAGTAAAGGCAGAGCATTTTAGACCCACAGGTAAACTGCATCCCTTGAATATTCCCGAATGGAAATGAGAAAGTATACGGATGGATTTCATTATGGGGTTACCTAAGATAAGAGGTGGACACGATGGTATATGGGTAATCATAGACCGATTAACTAAATCTGCACATTTCATACCAATCAAAAGTCGATGGTCTGTGGATATCCTGGCAGCATTATACATAAGGGAAATTATTAAATTATATGGTGTCCCAGTCACTATTATATCTGATAGAGATCCTCGATTCACATCACAGTTCTGGAAGGGTCTATAACAGTCACTAGGGACTAGATTGAATTTTAGCACAGCTTTTCATCCACAAACAGATAGTCAGACGGAAAGAACGAATTAGGTAGTAGAAGATATGCTCAGGGCTTGTGCTATCGACTTTGGAGGTAGTTGGCATGATCATTTGTCTCTAGTAGAGTTTGCATATAACAATAACTATCATGCTAGCATACAAATGTCACCTTTTGAAGCCTTATATGGAAAAAGTTATCGATCACCAATATGTTGGAATGAAATAGGGGAAAAGTAATTTCTAGGCCCTGATCTCATCAGGGATTCTACAAAGAAGATCAAGCTCATTCAAGAAAGAATGAAAATGGCACAAGATAGGCAAAAGTCTTATGCTGACAATCGAAGATGTGACTTGGAGTTTTAGGTAGGAGATCATGTATATTTAAAGGTTTCTCCAGGTCATGGTATTCAAAGATTTGGCATTAAAGGAAAGCTAACTCCAAGATTCATTAGCCTATTTGAAATTCTTGAAAGGATTGGTGAAGTGGCTTACAAACTGACTCCACAATTAGCAGGAGTACATGACGTATTTCACGTCTCTATGCTGAAGAAGTATGTATATGATCCTGACCATATTATTACTTATGATAATCTGGAGATTCAGAAGGATATGACGTTCGAGCAAACGCCAATAAAGATTCTGGAACGAGAAGTGCGTCAACTACGAAATAAAGTTATTCCTATGGTCAAGATTCAATGGAAGAAAACATGGCCATATGAAGCAACATGGGAAACCGAAGCAGCCATGCGGAAAAGATTCCCCAGAATTATTTAACTGTAATTACACTCTCTGAAATCCATATATTGAATTTGGGGACCAAATTCTTCTAAGTGGGGGAGGGTGTAGTGCCCAAGAATTTATAAATAATTTTTAAATTATAAAATAATTTTTTGAAAATTATAAAGGCTTAAATAAATTAATGAAGGTGTTATTGGATTAATGAGTCAATATAAGGCTCAAAAGGCTAATTAGTTAACCTAACCTATCTAATAATTGTCCAAAAGGTTTATGGACCAAGCCCATCAAGTTTGGCCCATATTCTAGAAGGATAATTGGCTTATTCACGTATTTTAAAGATAAATACTAATTATAGAAGATAATTATATGGATAAACGAATAAAAGAGTTTTATTAAATTGAAACTCTATACACGTTGAATGTAACGGTCTGTCGGGCGACCGCCACAGCCATGTAACGCACCTAGACACGACCGTTACATCCTGCAGATTCCGTAAGGTGAGGAAATTGCAAAAAGGATTGGAACTTTGAAATCCTATCTACATGAGATCGATTTGGGATAGCTTATAACATTACTAAGGACTCTTAGGGACTAGATTCTGATCAAATAAGGACTCTAGAATCGATCTAATCTTCAAACCCTAGCCAAAACCCTATAAATAGGACCTAGTTCTGAACTGAGCGACCCTTACTTTTGGCCCGTGAAGAATCAAGGTAAGGAGTCATAATTTCGGGTAAGTTCTTTAGAAGCTTTTGTTTATAATACATGAGACTAATAGCTCTCCAAATTTCGTGCTAGGAGACCAAGCAACCAAGAAGATAGAAGCTTCCAAAGTTGCTGATTCAACCTTAGCAACCCAAGAATCTGAACGCAAGACCCCTGAAGATCCAGAGATTAGGACGTCTAAACGAGGTAATTAGAGTTCAATCCTTTAGAACTTTTTGTACCCAATAGTCTCATCTCCTTACCCTCAAAATTTCACATCCTTAGGTCAAGAGGCTGAGGAAATAGAGCAGATTGAAGTTGCTGATTTATCACAAGAAGTACAAGGGTCTAAGGGTAGCACCTAGCATTAAATTCAAAGTTTGAAGGTCTTAAAAGAGGTAGGTTATCTCATGATTGGCAAAAACAACTTGTTAGGGATAAAATCCCTCTGGTTGTGCTTGATTTCATGCATTATAGACTAAGAATTTCATGATTTCATAGTCTTATACATTCATGCATCTCTTAGCCCTAAATGGAAATTAAAAGGTATTATCTTGTCTATTCACTAAACCCATGCATATAGTTGGCCTATGCATCGTTATCACGACTAGGACAGTGGTAGTATGTTGATTTCCAGGCATGTTATGTTTTCGTAAACCTTCACTTTAGTTTACTGCCGGCAGGTTCTCTGACGCTCTAACGTGAGACCGTCACATGCATGTAACGGCCTTACGATAGACCGTCACATTCTGTTGTGTTTTTATTTGTTCTATTGTCTCTGACGCACCCTAGCAGGAGCGTTACACCACTGTAACGGCCCCTCGATAAACCGTCACAATACTGTAACGCGCCTATCCTAGACCGTCAGGCACTGTGTTCTGTCAGCCCGAGGCAGAATGATAACCAGTTAGAGTTTACTTATAAATAAGCTTAGATAGCTAAGTTTGTACATGTTATCATGACTTCAAGTTTAGTTACTGATTCATGATCAAATTGCATGATTAATGTGTCTTAGGTTATTTTAAGTTATGCTACTTTCATTGGCTAAAACTCTATAGTTTTGTATTCTAAATCATGATTTTCCCAATGTTGTATTGACGGAGTTTTATCTTGGTTTCACATTGTTACACATTCTTCTTTATCAATAGAGTCATTTCTTTAAGTACATGGCACATATTCCGGTATGTTGTCCATTTAGTTCACTTTGCACTATAGGAACACTATTCTTGGACATGAGGACCTCTCTATTGGATATTCCTTCCAATGGACTAGGAAATCTTATTTCAAGGCCTCCGTAATTCTCCGCGAGCCTGGGATTCCCACTAGGACACCGAGTTGGTTGTACCATTAAAGCCCATTGATTAGATTACACTATCGATGTTTTTGGTTATCGGTAATGTAACGGCTCTACACTGGACCGTCAGGAGCATCTAACGGCCCAATGTACGACCGTCACATTCAACTGAGTCCGATTTCTTAGTTCTGGATTCAGACTAATGTAACGGCCCAATACTGGAGCGTCACATCATGTAACGGCCCAGTACACGACCGTCACACTACTTGTGTATTTTAACCCAAGGATTGACCAAGGGTTGATATTCCAAGGTTCTAAATAGACTCTTGATGATCTAGAACTTATCATATTGATCAAGGAACCTAATATAATGAATGAAAGATAAAGAATGTATCGTTATGCTGCCGATTTATTTCCATAAGCATAACCTTGCTTAAGTCATTCTTGATTTCTCATGATTCTTATTGAAGCAATCATTTATTGAATTATCGTTATCAAGAGCTTGTTGGAATTGTACATTCTTGGCCATACTTTATTGTTACATGCGTGGATAAAACTTGATTTATACTTGAAGATGCGATCGAGCACTGATTGTGTTCAAGGGCTCTATGCTAGTCCCCTCAGCTGATTGTCGGAAACATACTATTATAAACCATGGGGTATGATGCTACTGGCGTCGCATTGCGCTGGGAGTACTTTCTTTATAAATAAGTGAAAATCCACAACATAATACAACATGATTGATACTTGACTTTCTTGATATTCCACAGAAATTCACGAGGTACTTGCTCATAAGTAAAAGATACTGGAGTGATGATTATGTGACTTGCTAGTACATTCTCGTTACATTCTTGTTCATGAAATGCCATATCATGTTCTTGTTTCATTCTTACTAGTTCATACTTGCCCTCATTCTATCTTACATGATCGTCTTGTTACTTGGTTTAAACGCGTGATTGATTACATTCGCATGATTCTACCTTATTCTTTAGAGCTAAATTATTAATTACTTTAATAGTGCCTTCATATTGATGTGAAGATACCTACTGGGCAAGTGTGCTCATTACCTATTTCCATTCCATTCAGGAAATGAAAGTGATTCGAATTCGGATTCTGGTTATACAAGTAGCGGGTCCGAGAGCGAATGAAAGTATCGTCAAGATGAGAGTGAAGACTTTGGAAGTCTAAATTGTTTAGATTGAGTCTGTGTAATTTTCCTATTTTCTTGAGTCTGGTATATTGGAATAAGTTGAATTAATGATTATATTTGAGTATTGAATTTGATTATTATGAAATAAAGTTGGAGTTTGAGTAAATATTGTGCAATTACATTTATGTAAGTGATTGTCTTGTACTCTGATCGTTCTTTCTTGTAAGAGGCTTACCATGCCGGCTGTTCACGTTTCTCGAGCGAGTCTTCCGCTGTCATAAAGGCTCGGGACGTGACAGTTAAGGTCCCTACCGTCGGCTTGACACACAAAGGCCACGGTAATTGAAGACTCAAAGAACCTGTCAACTCTCACCTTGGACGAACTCATAGGGTCACTCATGACCTATGAGATAAATATAAGGAGGACAGTTGATGAAGACATCAAGAAGAAAAAGGTCATTGGACTGTAAGCTCATCACTCCGATGACGAATTTTAAGAAGGTGAATCAAGTGACGGAAGTAATGAAGAGGAAGAATTGGCGATGATAACTCGCCAAGTGAGGAAATTTCTAAGGAAGAAGAGAAATTTTCAGGGAAACTTCAGAAAGGGGCAAAGAAGTCCCACACAAACCAAAGACGAATTAAGCAAGCCAAGTCGCATCATATGCTACGAATGCAAGAAGCCTGGGCGCATGAGAGGTGAATGTCCAGATCTGAAAAAGAAATTCAAGAAGGATAATTTCAAGAAACCCAAAGCCATGGTCGTCACTTGGAGCGATGAAGAAGATGAACCATCTGATGAAGAGATTCAAGAACTTATGGAAAGCTTGTGCCTCATGGCACATGAAGATGAGTCTACGGAGATAAATTCTGACCCTGATTTCATTTCCAATGAATAATGGGAATCTGAATATGAAAAGCTGTATACTAAATACAAGAAAATTAGATCTGAAAATAAAACTCTCAAAAAGAAACTTGATGACTTGTCATGTGAAGATATCTTTGTCAAATTTGAGAAACTGGAACAAGAATGGTTTGAGGCTACAGAAGAAAAAGAAAGTCTATTGCAAACAATTTTAGACTGTGATAAAACCAAAGAGGAACTATCATGCAAAATAGTTGAAATGGAGGAAGCATGTGAAAATATCAAAATTGAAGAACAAATTCTGAAATCCACAAACTCAGAACTTGAAGAAAAGGCTGTGAGTTTAGAAAAAAAAAAGTGTTTGATCTTCAGTTCACATTGTCAAGATTTGTTAAGGGCAAGTAAAATCTAGATAATATGTTGGGAGTTAAAGTCAATTTTCAAAAAGAAGGTCTCAGATATACTCCTCAAAACCAAAAATCATTTGAGCATAAGATCACCACATCATTTGTTCATGAAAGAGATAAAAACCATGCTTCATGTTCCAAGCCTGAACCAAAACATGCTCAACCCAACCACGACAGTTTGCACCCGTTAACTATTGTCATTGTGGTAGATTTGGTCATGCTATTGTAAATTGCTGGTTCAGACAAAACCCACCTAAAAATCATATTTTTTGGACCAAGAAGAGATATACTCAGAACTGGACTAACTCCTACGGACCCAAACTAGCTTGGGTGCCAAAAACAATTGCATGAGAATTCTTCTTCTTACAGATATGTCTTGAAGCCAGGGGGAGCAAATGGTACCTAGACAGTGGCTGTTCAAGGCATATGACAGGGGACACAAAGTTGTTCTTCACATTGCAAGACAAGGATGGAGGTTCAGTTATCTTTGGAGGTCAAGACAAAGGTAAAATCATTGGGATTGACAACATTGGTAAGAATTCTGAAATTCTTATTGAAGATGTGCTTTTGGTGAAAGGTCTGAATCACAATCTGCTAAGCATAAGCCAATTGTGCGATAAGGGTTTTAAAGTTATTTTTGATGAAACCCATTACATTGTCTTGAACAAAAACACAAATGAGATCAAATTTCTTTGAAAAAGAAATAACAATGTTTATACTGTTGATATTGATAATGTTTCTTGTGATGATCTCTGCTTGGTTGCGAACAATCATGAAAATGCATGGTTATGGCACCGTAGGTTGGGTCATGCTAGTTTTGGAGTAATCTCCAAGTTGTCTAGATATGATTTGGTGAATGGACTGCCAAAATTAAAATTTGAAAGTGATAGAATCTGTGAAGCTTGCACAAAAGGCAAGCAAACACGAACTTCTTTCAAAAATAAAAACATTGTTTCATCCGCTAGGCCATTGGAATTACTACATCTTGATCTTTTTGGTCCTACTGGAACCTCTAGCCTAGGAGGAAAATACTATGGCTTTGTGATTGTTGATGACTTTTTATGATTTACATGGGTGCTCTTCTTAGCAAATAAAAAAGATGCCATGACGGAATTTCAAGTTTTCTGCAGGAAAGTTCAGAATGATAAAGGCTATCTCATCACCACCATTCAAAGTGATCACGGTGGAGAATTTGAGAATCATGACTTTTTGTGAAGAGCAAGGATATACGCACAACTTTTCATCACCACGGACGCCTCAACAGAATGGAGTGGTGGAAAGGAAAAATAGAACTTTGATAGACATGGCGCGGACCATGTTGAGTGAGAACTCCTTGCCCAAGTACTTTTGGGCCGAGACGGTAAGTACAGCTTGTTACATCATCAACATGGCAATGGTAAGGCCCATCTTAAAGAAAACTCCTTATGAGCTGTACAAGGGTAAGAAACTAAACATCTCTCATCTCAAACCCTTTGGATGCTCATGTTTTATCCTGAACAATGGTAAGTCTAATCTAGGAAAGTTTGACGAGAAAAGTGACAAAGGAATTTTCCTAGGCTATGCACTCAACTCGAGAGCCTACCGATTGTTTAATAAGAGGACCTTGGTTGTAGAAGAAAGTCCTCATGTAATTTTTGATGAATCTGAATTAAAACTAACAAATCAATCTGTTCAAATTGTGGATGCAGATGAGGATTCCAAAGGTTGGGATGATGTCAAGGCCAAGAATGAGCCAACTGAAGGTGGATCTAGCAAAAGTGAAGAAGATGAGGATCCCTCAATTGAAACACTTCAAGAGTAGTAAGTGCAACACCCATATTTGCCAAAACCATCCACTCTTATGAAAGATCACCCTGCTGAAAACATAATAGGTAATCCTGAAGATGGGGTAAGAACTAGATCCTCTCTAAGGCAAGTAGAAGAGGAGGACTTGATTGCTTTAATTTCTCAAGAGGAGCCTAAGGACATTCACGATGCCTTGCAAAATGACTCCTGGATCCAGGCTATGCATGAAGAGTTGCACCAGTTTGAAAGAAGCAAAGTGTGGACACTTGTGCCACATCCTAGAAATCAGCCCGTAATTGGAACCCGATGGGTCTTTAGAAATAAGCTGAATGACATGGGTATGGTCGTTAGGAATAAGGCCCGGCTTGTAGCCAAAGGGTATAGCCAGAAGATGGGGATTGATTTTGATGAATCTTTTGCCCCGGTCGCTAGGCTAGAAGCAGTCCGGATTTTATTATCCTTCGCTTGCTCACTAAACTTCAAATTGTTTCAAATGGATGTCAAATCTACTTTTCTTAACGGGTATATCAAAGAGGATGTTTTTGTAGAACAACCTCCAGGCTTTGAAGATTCCAAGCACCCACGACATGTGTACAAGCTCCAAAAGGCGTTGTACGGGCTTAAGCAAGCACCAAGGGCATGGTACGAAAGGCTTACTTCTTTTCTAACTGAAAATGGGTTCAAAAGAGGTAAGGTTGATCAAACACTCTTCACAAGAAAAGCAGGTAAAGAGATACTGGTAGTTCAAGTGTATGTTGATGACATAATCTTTGGAGCTACCAACAATGCCCTATGTGATGAATTTGCAAGAATAATGCAAGGAGAGTTTGAAATGAGCTTAATGGGTGAACTAACCTTCTTTCTTGGTTTGCAGGTAAAACAAACGCCCGAAGGCATCTTCATAAACCAAGCCAAGTATACAATGGAGCTGTTGAAAAAATATGGGATGACAGAAGTAAAACCCATATCGACTCCGATGGCCACAACCACGAAGTTGGACAAAAATGAAATGGTAAAACAGTAGATCCTACACTGTTTAGAGGTATGATCGGATCACTACTGTATTTAACAGCATGTCGCCCTGACATTCAGTATAGTGTGTGTCTGTATGCTCGCTTTCAATCATGTCCAAAAGAATCACATCTAATGGCTGTTAAACGAATTTTTCGGTACTTGATTGGCACACTAGACCTTGGTTTGTAGTTTTCTATCGGTAGTTCTTTTGATTTGATTGCATATACCGATGTCGATTATGCTAGTTGCATTGTTGATCGGAAAAGTACTAGTGGGTACTATCAGTTTCTTGGTGGTTGCCTAGTTTCATGGGCCTCTAAGAAACAACATTCAGTAGCTCTCTCAACGGCCGAGGCTGAGTATGTAGCCGCCGGAAGTTGTGGAGCCCTAGTACTTTGGATCAAAAATCAATTGCTTGATTTGGATATTGAGATAAACTATGTTCCAATTTTATGTGACAATACAAGTGCAATCAGTTCATCTAAAAACCCTGTCCAACATTCTAGGACCAAGCATATAGACATTCGACGCTATTTCTTGAGAGATCATGTAGGCAAAGGGGTTTTTGAGCTGCATTTCATTGACACTCATAATCAGCTGGCCGATATCTTCACCAAGCCCTTGAACCAGGAGCAATTCAACAAGATTAGAAGGGAACTTGGCATGTGCAAGGGTGAGGGCATTCACTTAGGTCTGTATTAGGTTATGTGATGCATTTCAGAAGTATTAAGGGTAGATAATGCGACATGCATCACCATATTGTGTGTTTTACTCCTCTATGTTTGTTACCATCCTGCATGTGTGATTATATCATTTTATCTTTATAACCCTCCTTGAAAATTTCTAAAACCCTATACTCCTTAGCATATAATTGTGGACAATTGACCTAGAGATACTAGACAGTCATTGAGGGGGAGCCTTCAGAAAAACCTCGCTGGTTGACTCTTCGGATGTTCTCTACTGAATTTCGCCCCAAAAAGAAGAAAAGAAAAGTATAAAACAAAAAAAAAGCAAAACAAAAAAAGGGAAAAATATAGGGGGATGAATACTACTTAGTGAAGGGAGGTCAAGAGGATAGGAGATATGGAGGTCTTCTTTACCTATCACAAATCCAACACAAAATTTTTTTTTGGCTGTTGACCTTTTCCGGTAGACCGGACAACCCGACCCGGTCGACCGAAAATTGCGGCCGGTCCAACCGGGACCCGACCGCCCCCCTTCTTTAAGGGGTTTTCACCCCTTCTCATCTCATTCTAACTCACTCCTTCACTCTCCCACATATTCTAAAACCCCCTAGAACACCAACCTTCCACATCTCAAGCCTTTAAACCTCCCCATTCATCCATCTGCATAATCTCCGTCGGATTCGTCGCCACTCCGGGACGTGATCTCTGCGGGTGTTCGTGCTGCCACCAGCCTTCCTCATCGATTCCAGAGCATGGGGAACGACCTTCCAGGGCTCAAGGAGTGTTCTTTGGTCCACTTCCATCTCAAGGGTAGAGTTCCTTCACCTCGAAGGTTTCCACCTCCGGTTTCCTTGTCTAAGATGCCGCCTAGACGGAGCTCTCGGCGTTCCAGTCAAGGAGACGCCAGTAGTCAGAGACGAGAGGTCCCGGCTCGTCCACAGCGGGCAGCGGAACCTCCACGTGCACCCCGTTTGCCTCTTTGGCCCATCATCAACCCTAGATTGATTGATTTTCAAGAGGTGACTGAAATTTTACCTGATCTCTTTGCACTCTTTGCTGTTCAAGATGGATGGAGTGACTTTGTCTCAAGATATACTAGGTATTATCCAAACATAGTTCAGCAATTCTTTGGCAATCTCGTCGAAAGAAATGGAGAGTTGTTCACAGTCGTTCAGGATATTGAGATTCACATCACACCGGACCTCTTCTGGCGTGCCTTAGGAGTTTCAGCCTGGGGTGCAGATATGAACTTTGGACATGGTCAAGTGGAAGAAACATTTCTTGCTATGACAGGCTGTGATTATGTTCAGGGTATCAGCAATCTCATTCAGTTGAATGCCAATCATTTTTTGCCTCTACAGCGTGTTCTTCATCATATATTCACTACCCTGATTTATCCAAAAGGTGGTAGCCGAAATGAAGTGACAACAGTTCATCGGTTCTTATTTTACCATGTCATGAATGGGAACACTGTGAATATGGGTCGGCTCATGACTACTTTGATAGATTCATGCCGCACCAACTTGGGGCGATCCTTGCCTTATGCATCTCAGTTGACAGGAGTGTTTATCTATGCTGGGATTGATTTAGGTGAAGAAAGATCCCTTCCAATTCGCCAGGATGATGTTTACAAAGAACACAATATATTCTTCAATCTTGGTTATTATTAGGGTGACGATGGTGAGCTTACACAGGATATTCCCACTTATGCAGAGCTACTTGCAAATGAGGAAGGCCCACAACAACCACAGGATGATGGTGATGCACCCCCACCAGTTCAAGCAGAGGATTAGCCTCCCCCACCTTCTCCACACCATATGGATGAGGAGCTGCCTCCTCCTCCACAGTTTGTTCACGGGTAGTCCTCTACTTAGGGTGCTGGTCAGCCTTCTTTGGGGAACTATGAGGCTCTGGATAGACGCGTATTAGGCTTGGAAACCTGGCTCTACTCATCCCTTGACAGGATGGACACCTTCATGGACACCATGACTGGCCGAATGGATTCCTTCTCCCATGCTCTGGATGATCTTTCCACCCATATGGCCACACTTTATGCCAGCCACGAAGACAACCGTGAAGCATTCCGGATTACCAATCACTCCCTTCTTACCATCCAACAATAGCTTCTTCATAATGATGAAACTCTGCATAGCATTGAAGACCGTCTCCCTCCTGCTCCTGCTCCTCTTGCTGCCGGTGCTTCTGGTGATGATGCTCGCGAGGGGACTCCGGATCACCCTGCTCATTAGCTGTCCCTGTGTCTCTGTAGTGTCTTTTCTGTCCACTTTTCTTGTAACCCTCTCCCTATTTTAATGATGCCAAAGGGGGAGAAGTAGCTATGTCAGGTCCTATCTATTTGTATTTTGCGTGTTTGCTTGTCTGCATGCTTGAGTCTTTGTGAGTCGTGTTGCATCATGTTAGCTTGCATCTTGTGTACTGCATTTTGTGCGTCTTGATTGGTTGGAACTCCTTGCACTATATCAATCTTATATCAGCAATCCTCGATCTGTAATGATATGATGTAATGCACTTGGTTTTAGCCACTTAATGGATTCACTTGTTCTACTTCATATCAATATCTGGGCATATATGAATGTTTCAATTATTTGGGTTCTTGGTTGACTCGTCTTCGCTTTCTCTACTTGTGTTTTGTCATCATCAAAAAGGGGGAGATTGTTGAGTCTCCTTGAGTGATTTTGATGATAACAAAACTCTGAGTGGTGGATTTATCTCGGCTCGTGTTTTATGACTCTATATACAAGCTAATGGGGTTCAAGTTTATACCTATCAATTCTGTGAAAAACTCATAAGTTTTATCTTAATCAATGTGTTTCAAATTGAGTTAACCTTGTTTAAACAAACCCCAAAATGCATGATACAATCATTCACCTAAAGCCCTTGTCACCTTGATCAATTTCTCCGGGCTAACAACTCAATTTTACAGGTCCAGGCTATTCCGGTCGACCAGGACCATAGGCCCGGTCGACCAGTTCTTCCAGAGATGAAAGGTGGCAAGTTTTACAGGTTTCGGTCGACCTAGACCCCAGGACCGGTCAACCGGTTTTTCCAGAAACCAAAAACTCAAGAAGTTACAGATTTCAGTCGACCGCCCCTAGAATTCCAGTCGACCGGAATTCCCGAAGCCCTCTTTTGTTGACTTTTGGTCCAAGCTCAAAAGGAGGGAGTTTCTCCTAATTGTTTAAACCCTTTGGTCTCAGTTTTGGAGTAAATTGTGGATCTGGTCTGGGGACTTGTCTCCTGACTTTCCAAGATCTATAAAAGATCTCTTTGGGGTCATAAACCCCAGGGCTTTTCAAGAGAAGAAGAAAGAGAGGCTGTCAAGGAGAGGGTGCGGGTACTGTTCACATGAACAGTGATCCGGGAGAAATTCTTCATCCAGGAGCTGAAGCTTTCAAGAGCAAATCTGCATCCAAATCAAGTGAAGATCAAGCCAAGAGCAAGCTTCATTCAATACTATCTTCATGCACTAAGCCCTGATCTATGTTTTCACTTCTTGCTTATGTTCCTTCCATTCATGTTTGAGCTGATTCGTGCTTCCCTTGTAATATTCAAGCACTCGTGTATGTGGATCTAGACAGATCCGTGTGTGTGTGTGTGTGTGTGTGTGTGTGTGTGTGTGTGTGTGTGTGTGTGTGTGTGTGTGTGTGTGTGTGTGTGTGTGTGTGTGTGTGTGTGTGTGTGTGTCTGTGTGTGTCTGTGTACTTCATTGTCCATCATCGTTCTTGTGCGTTCGTGCTCTAACACTTTCGTGGGAGTTCTATACTCCTCACGTGTGTGTGTGTGGTTGGTGTTCGTCTTGTAATCTTCTACAAGATAGTGTGTGAATCCTCACGATGTGTGAGGGGTGGTCGTAGGTTGCTGTTGTTGCAGCCGAACCACCTAAAAATTGCTGTCTACTGAATGGTTTGATCCATATCTTCTACCTCCATTCTCTTTAGCTTAGTTTTATATCGCATTATCTAGTTTTAGTTCATTAATTTTTAATACCCAATTCACCCCCCCTCTTGGGTGCCATTTAATCTCGGGACTTCAACGTTGGTTGAAGATGCTAAAGCTTAGTATTGTCGTTAAACACCTTGATGAGCTGGAATTCCTGAAAATTAATTTGACAGAGCAATGATATTGTTGCACGAAGAAATATGTCACGTCTTCAAAATAAGTGACAAATGATATGTCATGATGTGCCCCTGTTATCTCTGTCTTAATTAAATTGAATTCTAGGCAGAGCAATGGCATAATTGCTGAGAAATATATCTTCTCATCAAAGAAATGAGGTTAGATATGTCATGAGGTGACATTACTATCTCTGTTCAATCTGAAGTATAACAGTCAGTCTTACCGAATACCTAGGAATACTGGTGTCTAAACAACGTGTATTCTTACGGATATGAGGCATGTACTAGACTCGATTGCTCGTAACATATGAGTCATGTGCCTACAAATGCAAAAGTTCATGAAAAGCAATGCTGCAATCATCACATTCCATGCTTTAGTCATGCTTGTTTAACCTCAATACTAGTTTGTGCTATTCCCGATGAAGTTATTGACTATAGATGTATAAGACAAAGGATGGTTACACACTGCCATGGTATGCACTTCTGGTTCATTTCTATTAAAATATGGATGTAGCTACTTTTTGAACTCTGTTGATAATCTCGAATTTCAATAGCTTTGAACCATGTATATTGCTCATGGCATGTTTCCGGTTTGCATATAATGGCTTGCTCTTCACTCCTATTCAGCTCTGATCACTAAGACTTTTGTCAACGACTCTACCTTACTCCTCCTTTTTGATGTTGTCAAAGGGGAGAATTTTGTGAGTTACCTTTGCGAGTTGTCAAAGGGGGAATTTCTTTTGTGATTGTCAAAGGGAGAATATCCTTTGTGATTGTGAGTGTCAAGTGATTGTGAGTGTCAAAGGGGGAGAAATCACTTTGTAATCATGCATACATATTGGGAGAAATCTCTTTGTGATCATGCATACATATTATCATTCACATGTTCTAATCATCCATACATTATCAAGCTGTTGCATATGTTACAAATCATCCATGCATAGTATATCCTCATCATGGATTGATGTGACACCGACTTAGAGAATGCAGCAACTAGACCGAGGGTTCTTGGACTTACCAAGCAAGCGCAACGCACAAGAGTAGAGAATTACGCAAGTTGCCAAACCACCGTTGCGCACACGATTCCCGGGTGACTCGGCGATGCCGAGTGGAGGTAGTGGAACAAAGCCCTTGCTGGTAGAGGACCAGCAAAGCTATGGTCGCCCTCCCGAGGGTACGGTGCCTACAATCAAAGGGCTGGCTAGGTGCTGAAAGGGCACAGGGTCGCTCTCTCACAATCCCACGATGATCACTCGTAAACTGGGAGCTTCGGGGTCGGGCGCTCTCTCACCGTCAACAGAGCAATTCCACGGATATTATATGAACAAACTACTGATATGAGAGCAAGGGATAGAGCTTACCCGGTTGGTTTGAAGAAACCAACCCCGTTTGAGACGAGGCCGAGCGGGGAAGTGTGGGTTCCCCGCACACTGCGTCGATGAAGCTTGATCCCTGCTAATTATTTACATGCACTATGCCTCACGCAGGAGGGTGGATCTCGCGGTGGGGAAAAGTGGATTACACACAAACACTACCTCTACACAGGGAGGGGCGGTAAGCCGGCCAGGCGGGGAGGGGCGTGAAGCTAAGAACGGAGCCGGATTGCCCTCCCGGGGTTCTATCCATCTGCCCGCTGAGAGGAACTCGCTGTCGACTCCACTGTGATCGCTCCCGGACTTGAAAGTGAACGAGACCAGCGCCAAAATGTTGGTGACTGACCCGGGATGAAGCCTGAATTTTGTTGGCGCCAGAAGTTATCGACGTTGGCCGGGACAGACGCTGGATCGGCACTGCTCTGCTCTGCCTTGGACTGAGTTCGTTGTTGTAGCAGGTTGGCGACTTCACCACGATCGCTCCCGTGATCCAATCGAGACGGGATCAGGACGGTTGCAAGCGTGGTCGAATCCTCTGTGGAAAATAATTTGGAACGGGGAGCTCCGAACTCCAAACGAGGTCCCGCTTTCTGTGTTGGACAGAGGAATGGTGGATCTTCGCCCCGGTCAAGTGGCGCACCAAGTGGAGCACCAGTGTGGTCACAGTAGCTTCTAAATGGCAGCTCTGGTTTTTGGCCGGACTGGTTCTGCGCAGTTGGTGAAGAATGGCTCTCCCGGACAGCTCCGAACTCGAATTGGGGCGGGATCACCTCGCCAGCGAAGACGACTGGAAAAGATTTCCAAAAATGTAGGATACGCCTCCAGAAGATGTCCGGTGAAGACATGGTTGACTCTGCAACTCGACCCTTGACTACTACCTGCGGACTGAGATGAATAGGGTGATGATAGGTGATGGGAGACGGAGTAGATGGGTGGGAAATGGGGTGGATGGGTGTGGGGGTGGCACCTGACTATGTGGGGGTCTGTTAGGGGGTGATACAAGGTGTGGGAGGGGCAGAAAGGGGGTTGGGAGGTGGTCTAGCAAGTGGAGGAAGGGGGAGCTGCGAATTTGGGTTGGGAAGGAGAGAGAGAAGAGAGATCTCTCCTTTGGTTTGAATGGTGGGTTAATGGATGGGTTAATGGGGGCTTAGGGAATGGGAAGGGTTGCCTTGGGGAGGGGAAGGGGTGCTTGGGAGGAGGGATTCTCCCTTGGAAAAATGAAAGGTTGTATGGGGAAGGGGAAAGGTTGCTTGGGAGGAGGGAGAGGTGCCTAGGAGAAAGGGATTCCACCTAGGGGTTGGAGGGGAATTAAATGGGAGGTATGGGGAAGGGGGAGGGGTCTTAATGAGAGGTGAATAGGGAGGAGAGAGAGTGAATTTCGAAATTGGGTGGGGAGGAGAGAGAATGGGGTTCGCCCCCTTTAGAGAGAGAGAGAGAGAGAGAAGAGAGAGGGGAATCCACCCCTTAGAGAGAGAGAGAGAGAGAGACAATTCTTGTGGAAATTTTCACTTAATACTTCATTCATTCATTAGTTCTCCATGTAGGGAATGGGGTCCTATTTATAGGAAACCCTCAATTTACAAAAAGTCCTTACCTTTTGGACTATTGACAAATGACCAAGGGGGGGAAGGGGGTGCCCATGGGCCAAGCCCATTGAAGTGGGCCCGTTAACCCACTAGGCCACCTAATGATACTTAGACTTAGATAGATGACTCACTAACTTAGGTACTTGACTCAATAAAAGGAAAATTACATGGTTAAGACTCAAGGAAAGATATAAAAATTACATAGCTAGACTCAGAAAATCAAGATGAACACAATGGCGAGCATCGGGACCCTTGGAGAAATGGGAAGTGGTAAGCGATGTCCCCATCATACTCCCGGGGTGTAGAGAACTCGACTCTGTCGAGTAAAGATCCATCGTATGCCGAGGGAGCCACGGCGGGGTTGCCCACAAGTCTACCAAAGGTAGCTGGTCTTTTCACCAAGCGAGGTAGCGCCCATACCCTTTGCTCCAGATGACAGTGACCTGTTCATACAATATCCGTTCAACATGCTCATGCTGGTCTCTCTGGGCTGGTAGACTTCTCTCAAGGGTAGGTGCTCTCTCAAGGGAGGGGATGAGCTCAATTTCCTCACTGGGTGTCACCGTGGGACCCATGTATGGCACCAGGTCAGCCACGATGAAAGTGGGGCTTACTCTGTATTCCTCAGGGAGGTCTAACACATAAGCATTAGTGCCGATGTATCTCAGGACCTGGAAAGGACTTGTTCCACGAGACCTCAGTTTTGAGACGTTCTCAGATGATAGTCTCTCAGTCCTCACCATCACGGAATCACCAAACCAGAATTCTTGGTGGCAGCGGTGAGAGTTGGCTAATTGTTTGTTCACCTCGTTGCTCTTGTGGATGTGCTTGCGAGGGTTGCCATGCAATGTCATAAATGATGATCCTCTAGGGATGAAGGGAGGGCCTGGACAACCAAATTTAGCCCTATCAAGTGTTACATTGATTTTGGTGGACTTAGGAGGGCCGGGGCACCCATAGATGAACCTATCATGCAAAGGGGTGTTGGATGTCGGGGGTCCCGGACATCCATGAATGCTTCCTTCATGCTTTGACCTCATAATGATTGACTTAGGGGGGCTGGGACATCCAAATGTAGACCAGCCATGCTTTGACGCCAAGAAGACTTTGATGGAATTGGGAGGACCGGGACATCCAGAAGTGGACCTATCATGCAGTGATGCCGTGTAGATTTTGGTGGACTTAGGAGGGCCTGGGCATCCATATGTAATCCAATCATGCATGGGGATGACAAATACCGGGGGACCCGGACATCCATGAATGCTCCTATCATGCCTATGACCCATGATGAATGAAGGAGGACCGTTACACCCAAATATGGACCACTTATGTTTCCAACTTGACATGTGGGTGTTATGAATGAAAGGACCCGACCTACTAATCATGTCAAGTGGTGGGAGGTGCCAAGACAGAGGCATTCCTTCTCCAAAGATGATTTCTATGTGAGGGGTTGTGGGATGACCTTTGAGCTTCCATTTGAGAGGATCGAAGGGATCTAAGAAGGTGGATAGCACGGAGTGAGACACTTCCTTAATCCCTATGTGAATATTGCCCAAAGTCATGGCCCCTATGGTGTAACCCGAGTCTAGGAAGGGGTGGATTTGATCCATTATGGTTGGTTGGGGTAGGGAAAGGTGGGTGGTGGATAAGGTGATTGGGCCACTTGGGTATCCGTACTCCCATTGGAATGGGTCAAAGGGATCATGGTAAGGGCTACCTAAAGAGAGGAACTCCATGTCCCCAAGGTATTTACAAGGTGGTGAGTCATCCTCCTCCAAAGTGATCGGTCCAAGATCTCTAGTGAGTTGATCGTTTAAGGCATTTGGGGCCTCAATGGGTGGGGAGTAGACCGGAGTGGGTTCTTCCTCCAAGGGGAGAAATATAAGAATCTCAATAGTGCAATGCCCACTCGTGCAAACGGAAGTGATGGAGCCAATGGTGGGGTGGGCAAAGTTAATGGTGCTAGGCTCCGAAGGTCCCATGGCAAGCAAGCCGGTCAAGTGGACTTGCCAATATAGGCAATCCACTAGGTCTCCCAAGTCTCCCGTGAAGTAGAAGGTTTGTAAAGTGACATGGGGAGACCGGGTGGGAACAATTTGGGATTGATATCCCAATGGTGGTGATCTCAGGAGGGTGGGACTTTGCTTGAGCCATTGGAGTATGGACTCATCTATGGTGATGGTGTGCGGCTCATGAGGACCCAGACTTGGAGGGGTGGGTGAGTTTTGTGGCTCCTCCTCCTCAACGGTGTGGGCTTGGGTTTCCTCGAGGGTCGGGAGGGGGCCTAGGTCGGTCTTACTTCCAAGGGAAGAGGTGTTTACTTCCAAGGGATCAGGTGTTTGGATCATGGGCTCCTCTTCCAAGGGGAGGAATGGGTCTTTTGGTGGAGGAGTGGAGATAGCCGGCTCATGGTACTCCCGGGGTGGTGAACATGGACGGGCTTGGGTTGGGCATGATAGGGGAAGTACTTGTGTTGGAGTTGGGGGTGGAAAAGTGGTTGGTTGAGGAGGTCCAGATTGGGGTGCGTAGATTGATGCGGGACGGATGACGACCGGGTTAAGACCTACGACGGACTCGAAGTGCGGCCAGCACTAGCATACTAAGGCAAGCCGGGCGACTGACCACCGTGGTATTCTCCGGGTGGAGACGTCTCTCAACAGCAACTCTCTTGAGCCCGATGATCATCCCTTGCGAGGGAAACGTGGGGATCGCGGCGATTAAGAAACCACCGTCGCCTAGGGTGCTAATCCACGCTCGGTGCTCGATTGGAGCTACGGAACGGGCACTCACAACTCACAATCGTGGTGAAATGTGGAACTCGCTAACGGCCCTAATCTCACAAACGCAGAAATATAGAAAGCATACTAAATAGCAAATGTAAGGATCGGAACGAGCACGTACCTCCACGACTAGGTGTGGGGAAGAACTCCCGGCCGATTTCTGAACAACCCCGATATACAAATGAATTACCTTTACAACTTTCAGAACTGAATGCCCACTCCACGCAGGGAGGTATCGGGCTACAATGACTGATTTTGGGGTTGCTGGAACCCAGGTTGACGGGCCATACTGGCAGGAGGCGAGGAACGTGTGCCGGAGCCGCTCGGGTACGCCGACGGAAAGCCGACCCGGTTCTGCCCGCGCTGGTCACCCTGCGCAGCGAGCTTGCGGAGGCTGGTACGGCTGGATCCGATGCCCGATCGGAGCACCGTTTGTTGGAGAATGTCGGCGACTGGATTTAGTATCTTCACTCCGAATATCGCGAATAGATGCCTTCAGATCTGGGCGCAGTGATGAATCTTCTGAGGTTCTGGTTTTATGCTCATAGAACTGCACAGAAACACGGTAAAATATTGGGAAAATGGTTTCCGATGTCAGATCGGGGCGTTCCTTGTGGGAGATGGTAGGCGACGCCTTGAAGAAGAAATACTCTGAAGACCTCTCACATGGATCTTGGCCGGACGAAGGTGGGGCAGGCTCTGAAAGTTGACTCAGATCTCAGCCGGACCTACTCAGACCAGCCTGCATGATCCCACGAGATCTGTCGTCACTATCAGCACCGGTCACGGATCGAGGCGAAACCAGCAGCAACGCGAAGAGGACTTGAAATACTAAGATTGATCTTTAGAAACCAACTTCTGATGGCGTCAGAGTTGGGCTCCAGGAATTAAAACACAGACATCTTCAATTCTGGGAAGTATTCAGGAACCGATCTGCATGCCTCCACGAGAAAAATAGCCACCATTGTTCACAAACTCGGATCGACACAAAATCAAAGCTGAATCCTTGCTAACTCGTAGTAGTATCAAGGATAAATCAAGTGAAGCCAGAAGATAAGAGGAAGATGGGGGTAGATGGTCGAGTCTCACGACCTGAATACTGTCCAGTCACAGGACAAGGTTGGGAGTCACACCCAAGGAAGAAGAAGTGAATCACTCACTTAATGCAATTTCTCACAAAATCTTTTCATTAACCTTTAAACACACATCGTAAAAGCCTTTAAATAGACATTACAAGAGGTATAGAGGGGAGGGGGCTGCGTGGGATACACAATGAGAGAGGGGGGGAACCCATTACAATGTGATAGTGAAAGGGGGGGGGACAAGGGGCAATGGTGGCTCACCTAACTTTGAATTTCTTGTAAAATGTTAGGTGGCAGCCATTGGAAAATTGACCAGCAGCCTTCTAATACCCCATGTGGTAATTGGAGAAGAAAACAAATCAACCATCTAGCCTAATAAGCCAAAAAATGGGGCTTCCCCTTCTTGGGCCTAGAATGGGCCACTTGGTGGTCTTGGCTTAAGCCCACCTATCCATTCTAGCTTAAGGCCCTTTCCATCTTGAGAATCCAATAGTAAAAGAAACTCATTCTAGTATGAGGCCTCTCCCACTTAGAGAGCCCACGTAGGAAGGGAGCCCATTTGGGCCTTGCTAGGCTAATGGGTTCTTCATATTGGTCCAAGGCCTTTCCTTTCTTATGGAATGCTTAAGGGCCTTTCACCAATTGGCCTTTTAAGGGTCTAGCAACCAGCCCAATATGAAAACCCATGTATAATCTTCAATACAAGCCCAAATTTAATGCAAAAAGTGTCCAAATTGAAGCCAAATTATCCCCAATTCGATGGGAAGCCGATGTAGTCCACTTGGCGCTCCGCGTATGGCACCTTCGGTTCGCCGACGTGTCACGTGGTCGCCCTGGTGTCCGCACCAATTCTCCCCGGGTGGGAGGAACTCGACCCCCTCGTGTAAGGGTCCCGAAGCTTGCGCTCTCCGCATGTGATCAATGCGTTGGTCATCGTGGGGCATCCTCGCCAACGCACTAGGACGTGTGGGTATGCGCCATTCATTGTGGTGATCACCTGCTCATCCAGTATACAATCTATATGCATGCGTTGAGGCTGGAAAGGTGGACTCTCGGGTGAGGGGTCACTCCCAATAGAAAGATAAAGCTCGAACTCACTAGGGATCACCGCGGGTTCCAATATGCTACCAGAGGAAACATGGAACGTCGAATTGACACCATTGTCGTTCGGTAGTTCAATATCGTACGCTTTCGGACCCACTTGTTTCTTAACCCGGAAAGGGTGGGGATCGTGGACTTAGAGTGGCTCTCGGTCTCCGGGCGGAAATCTGTCAGGTATGACCTTGATCTAGATGTACTCTCCCTTTGAATCCACGGATATGTAGCATGCATTGGCTACCTCCTTATGCGTGCTTTGACTGGCCTTTTATTGACACGACTTAATGCAAACCATATGCATGAAAGAGAACAACAAGGGAGACAAACAAACACACACACATGACCTTAGACAAACCTATGGCTAGTCCGGACCTACGCATGGACGGTGGCGGACCAGGACACCCAAATGTGTGCCATGCATACACTAGATGCAACCAAAGGTAGGTAGGATGATGTGCTCCTAGACACCCAAAAAGACACCATGCATGCAAGGACTTCCTATCAGATGTGGGTGTGGGTGGGCTAAGAGGTTCATCACCACTACATGTAGGTAAGGCATGCCATGCTTCCCAATAATCGGACCTATTGCTATGTGGAGTTTGATTGGCCCGAGTGGGAAGAGAGTGGTAGGGGACTTCCTTGACAAAGTAGAGGGGAAATGGTGGGTCACGAGGCCCTCTAGAGAAGGGGTCGAATGGGTCAAAGAATGTGTGACCCCCCGATTCCTCAATTACATAGTCCCATGTTTGAAATTCATGAAGGTGATGGTCACCTCCATCCATCGTGGTAGATGGGACAGCGTATAGAAGATAGGGCTCCTCCCTCGGGATAAAAGGAGTGAAGTCGGGCTCGACCGGTAGCGAGAGGAGTAGAAGAACCTCCGTGGTAACATGACCCATGGTGTATATGGAGGTAATGGACCCTAAGGTGAGATGGGTGAAGCTACGACCGGTGGGTCGGTCGAAGCCTGGGGCCAACAAGTGCGTAAATGCCAACTGTCGGTCTAACCCTTTAAGAAGGTCGTCCAATGAATCCACATAGTGACTAGACCGGAAGGTGGTGTGAAATGAGTTGCTTGGCACTAGAGGTAGTGTGGGGTCCATGGATGGGAAGGGAGGTGGGACCAAGCCATCTTGGAGCCAGCTAAGGAGTGGCTCGGCGATGAAAAGCATTCCCGTAAGAAACACGGGTGGCTCGGGCGGAGGTGGCTCCAAACAAGATGGCTCCGAATGAAGTTCGGAAGGAGAGGATGGCAATGGAGCACTCACGAGTGATGAAGGAGAGATCTCCATGATGAGGAGAGGGCTTGGGGACCCCGTTGATGGGGCCGGGTTCAGACTACCGGTGATGACCTCCTTAGGCTCGGGTAGGAGTAGATCACTAGGAGTACGTGTCCTATCCACCCCATCCAACCGGTCCAAAATCATTTGCATAAGTTCGGAAACGGAGTGGGTTGGAATAGGGATATCATGGTGGACTCGCCCGTAGTCAACCGTCCTAGGATTGGGTCTTGGCTCATCTACGTGTGGGACTCTTTGCCTCCGACTAGAACCTACTTGGTTGGAAGTGGTTGGGTGGGGCCGGTTGGAGTTGACCGGTTGGGGCACGTAGACCTTCCTAAGCTCTCTCTTCATGTCCCACCATGACGCGATGGGCCATTGCCCACTAACCTCTCTCATTCTTTCGATGTAATCCCACTTTTCGGCAGCTTCATGAAGAAGCCGCTCTTTGGCGAAAGAGAATTGTATTGCCTCGGATATAGTATAACAATCAAAGTAGGTGTTCATGGTGGCCTCCCACTTGAGGTAGATGCCCAGGTCATTGGAGCCAAAAAAATTTGAGGCTTCAGGCCTACAGAAGCGGAGAGGATGGTTGCCAAGCCCATGGGTGGGCCAATGGTCATATCGCCCAGGTGATTGGGACTCCATGAGAAATTGGGGAACTACATGTTAGACATGCCGACACTTGGACAAGACTGACTGACTCTTATAGGACTACACTAACTAGAAGACACCGACTAATGCAAACACTCACTAAAGGATGCACTTAGACGTAACCAATATCCGGTACGTGGCAGAGATAAGCGACCCGAAGATCACTCACACAAGTACGCTACCTTCCCGATAGGCATAACCTAATTTTCGGGCAACGCCTTTTAATATACCGAGCTATTGGGTGAAATGCAATTTGAAACACTCTTTTTTTTTGTTTTGAAAATAATGATGATCCTAGACTTGACTTAGACCATGATGCATGCAAGACCTAGCAAAGACTACCCTAGACTCAACTCACTCTGATACCAATTTGATGCGGGACGGATGACGACCGGGCTAAGACCTACGACGGACTCGAAGTGCGGCCAGCACTAGCATACTAAGGCAAGCCGGGCGGCTAACCACCGTGGAATTCTCCGGGTGGAGACGTCTCTCAACAACGACTCTCTTGAGCCCGACGATCATCCCTTGCGGGGGAAACGTGGGGATCGCGGCGATTAAGAAGCCACCGTCGCCTAGGGTGCTAATCCGCGCTCGGTGCTCGATTGGAGCTACGGAACGGGCACTCACAACTCACAATTGCGGTGAAATGTGGAACTAGCTAACGGCCCTAATCTCACAAACGCAGCAATATAGAAAGCATACTAAACAGCAAATGTAAGGATCGGAACGAGCACGTACCTCCACGACTAGGCGTGGGGAAGAACTCCCGGCCGATTTCTGAACAACCCCGATATACAAATGAATTGCCTTTACAACTTTCAGAAATGAATGCCCACTCCACGCAGGGAGGTATCGGGCTACAATGACTGATTTTGGGGTTTCTGGAACCCGGGTTGACGGGTCACACTCGCAGGAGGTGAGGAACGCGTGCCGGAGCCGCTCAGGTACGCCAACGGAAAGCCGACCTAGTTCTGCCTGCGCTGGTCACCCTGCGCAGCGAGCTTACGGAGGCTGGTACGGCTGGATCCGATGCCCGATCGGAGCGCCATTTGTTGGAGAATGTCGGCGACTGGATGTAGTATCTTCACTTCAAATATCGCGAACAGATGCCTCCAGATCTGGGTGCAGTGATGAACCTATCCACTCTAGCTTAAGGCCCTTTCCATCTTGAGAATCCAAGAGTAAAAGAAGCCCATTCTAGTATGAGGCCTCTCCCACTTAGAGAGCCCATTTGGGCCTTGCTAGGCTAATGGGTTCTTCATATTGGTCCAAGGCCTTTCCTTTCTTATGGAATGCTTAAGGGCCTTTCACCAATTGGCCTTTTAAGGGTCTAGCAACCAGCCCAATATGAAAACCCATGTATAATCTTCAATACAAGCCCAAATTTAATGCAAAAAGTATCCAAATTGAAGCCAAATTATCCCCAATTCGATGGGAAGCCGATGTAGTCCACTTGGCGCTCCGCGTATGGCACCTTCGGTTCGCCGACGTGTCACGTGGTCGCCCTGGTGTCCGCACCATAGATCTTTCTAAGATCGGCCCTCATTTCAACCCAAGATTCAATGGGTGCTTCCCCTTTGGCTTCTCTCAAACCTACAATGTACTCCCATTCTTTCCTAGCTTGACGCCAGAGCAAACTCTTGGCATAGTTGACTTGGATAGGCCATGACAGGGTTGTTGGCACCCAAAATATGGTCCTTCGGTGACCAAGCCGCAAAGACTAATGATACGGCCCACTGAAGCACAGAAGCTGATGAAGATCAACTTACTAAAGGCTCCTCAAGCTGCCAGGGCCCCGAGTCACCTTGAAGTGAATACCGGGGACTTCACCTCAGGAGATTCGAGATGAATCCACAACCAACCGGCAGTGCGACCAAGCCTGCCCAATGATCCGGCATCGACCCCGTCATGCCGCTACCCTACATCCGTCACCCGACCAAGTACGACGGTGTACCCGGTGACTCTCCTGAGGAGGCAGAACGTCCTCGGCCATTCACAACAAGGTGGCCAAAGGTTCTGTCGGCAGAAGACCCTGATCGCCCGGCATGGGCACGGCTTCCCGCCAAGATGGGCCTGTTAGTGGCCGAATGATCGCCCAGCGCAGGCGGAACTATCTCTGGTGTTATCCAACCCCCTAGAGAGCTCTAGGTACGAGCCAGGCCGGACCAACAACATGGATCGTAGAGCCAAAGGCCGTGTCGGCGGAAAGCCCGTACGATCAAATCAAAGCTATCTGGAGTCTCAGGAACGACCGTACGTCGACCTGGGAGCTTCGACAAGACATCCCGCCAAGGTTTCGAGGGGCATTGGCGAGATAATGTTCACGGTGACTCCCGGAATCATCCCCGGACTCATCGACTGGCTTGAAGCGCACGAGGAGCATTAGCCCGGTGCGCCTTAAATCGGCGCGCCCCTCATTCGATGCCCCTGATCTCGGCGCGCTATATCCCCTTCGATGCCTGGCTATTCCGGTGCGCAAGTCACCCTATCGGATGGCTCCAACCCCGGCGCGATAGGCTGATGAAGTCTCTTCCCGGCGCGCCAATCCCACGCCGGTTTAACATTCGAACTCATGCCCCTATATATAGATGGCTGTTCGAGAAAGAAAAAGGGGGGGAGAGACAGATCGAGACCTGAGAAGAAAAAAGAGGGAGGACACAGAGAGGGAGTAGGGTTCCTTTGGAGGAGCTTCGGCCGGTCGTCTTCTTCCTCTACGATACCCTATTTCAGGAACAGGTGGGCGCGGGTGCTGATTCTTTTCCTGTTTTCCGCAGATCTCTCTTCTGAGACTTCCACCCATCGAATGTAAGCGAGGGGAGGAGGAGCGATGATGATATGAGTCGATTCTACTCCCCCCTCTACGTGATTTCTTTTCTTTGTTCTTCCCCTGTTGTTGCTCTCCGACCGTCCTCTGCCTATGATATTGTAGAATGGCGACCGAGCAATGGTGCCGGTGCTGTACTCTCACCATGTAAATGCTAAACCATTCTCGTTTCTGGGATGGTAATATATGTGCGCGTGTAAATGCTCAAATGAATAGATCGAATGAATGATCCTTAGCCCCTCTTTTATCTATGCCAATGCGTGTGTTTGAGCTCTTCTCCGCACCGCTCTAATTCTGATTTCTCCGAGGTCTACATCGTGCCCCGAATCATCGTGGGCTACAGAGACACCCCCTCCCCGGGGATTTTTCTTTCGATCATTCTCATGTTTGATTCAAGGGTTTTCGCATCCCTTTCTCTTCTCGGATGGAGCCGTGCTTCTGCGCGTGCCTCTTTCCGCCATGCATAGGGTCCATCCCCTGAACCTTGCTTTCCAATTGTTCGAGCATATGCCCCTGCAACGAGCCCATCTCGTTTATGCATTTACTGCATCTGTGCATCACGATCATCCAAACTGTTCCGAGGTTTCCTCATCGTCCCGACCACCTGGGGAGGGGGACATTCCCTCTTGCTCTTTGAAATTGGTAGGCGATCAGGGGCTTTACCTCCTGATGGTAGACGTCCTCTCGAGGCCACGGCAGACAATAATGGGGTCCTAGCTCAATCAGCTCAGCCCCGACATTCTAGGACTCGATCGAGACTCGGGGACGGGTGCTCCTCGTAGGCTAGCCCTCGGAGCTCCACTCTCCTGATGGTCAGTTCCTCTGCGGGATGAGTCACAAGTTGTGGGTTGTCCACCCCTCGCAGGCTAGTCCTCGGGGTGATGCTCCCATCATCAATGGCTTCATCTCTCTGTCTTTTCCCCTTATGGAACCTTGGTGCCCCTAGCAGGCTAGTCCTCGGGGTATCCTACCCAATGGGGTTTGCTGGCTGCCTTCGTGTAGACCGGCGGTTTAGGGGCTTGTTCTATAGGTGAGCATGACTCCGCTTCTCCCCTACAACTCTTCAGGTTCAGGGGAGATGCTGTCCAATTTTGGACAGATTAATAATGAATAAACCATAACGAAATACTCATTCTGGACCCAATTATCCCGGTGCTCGAGTAGGAACCTCGCACTGGCTTATCACGTCATTCTTGGAGGGTTCTGGACTTCAATTTAACAAACAATTGGCCTCAAATGGCTTCAAAACCCTCAACATAAACTTAACAAACTTAAATGATTCGAAATTCATCAAAAATAAGCTAAAATGGCGCGGCCTTAACCCGACGCGGTACCCCCCCGCGCCGGATTAACCCTACACTCAAAAAAATTAAAAACTTCCTTGCACCTTTCCGACGCGCCATGAACCGGCGCGCCCCAATCCTTTGCGCGCCGTCTTAACCAGCTATATGGCCGCGCCGTATTAGCCGCTATACCTACGTTTTATCGCGCCGTATAAGCTACCTTTCGCATGGCCGCGCCAATTTTGAGACCTTTTGCTGCTTTACTTGTTCATTTGCCTCGGAGTGGTTCTCGTCCCTCAGGGTTGATGTCAATAAACCACAATTGGTAATAAATTGAATAAGGGATATTGTTATCATATCTTCATTACCATGTCCGTTAGCATTGTGCTTTCGCTATCACACTTGTGTTGCCTTCCCTCTTCTCGATGGGGAGTAATAAATGTGGTCGATTACCATTTGCTTCCATGAATTCCATTATCATGCTTAATATAGTCACGAGTGCCATGTGTGCATGCATGCATAGATCCTCGGGTATATCAAACGGCGTCGACAGAAAACTGGATTACGTCTGGTCGGAAGTCTTCGCTATGCGCGACAATGGTCTTCGGACCTATGTCCTCCGCCACGTATCGAGGATCCATAATCCCATGAATTATGCATCTTCTGCACGATAAATGTATGCATCCTGCATGCTTTCGTCATGATCATCATGTAGCTCTTTTTAATTCGGCTTCGACAGCCCGTTATCTCGGCAATTAATCAAAGATGTTCCCTCCTCGTGGGGGATGTAATTAACGCCATAGCCTTTATGGTATGGCGAACTGCTGGTCCCGACCGAACCTCACATTCGCCCGACATGGGTCAGAATGAGCGCATCATAAAATCGTCACTCATGTGACTGGCACGCCTGCGTCGTCAATCGATCATTTGACTACCAGTTAGTCAGTTGGTCGATCGACCCGCGAAAGAAAGGAAAAGGTCGCAAACAAGTCTGGCACGCCCGGTGGGACTAGTGTCACCTTTCATCTCTTTGCTGGGATATTCAGGCTTCGAAGCCCTCTCAAGAGCTACTGATTATTGCCTTGTTTGTCTGTGCAGGCGGATCAATGACGATCAATGGGATAACTGGCGTTGACTTCGATCTATCGATAGTCGCTGGACACGCACAAGGGTACCTGGCGGCACCCATGGAATTCGGCAGCTTCCCTGCCGCTGTGCGCTTCCCCAACTTTTTGGGGTTAGCCTTTGTAGATATGCTGGAGGTCGAAGCCCCAGAACCTGTCAAGGAAGCTGTGGAAAAAATGGAGCCTCTGGAGGTTCCCTGCTGCAAACACTTGTCCGAAAGTCCGGCCCCGGCCGCTAGCTGTCTGGTGCACCACGTCATACGTGGGACCCACCCCAATGTCATCAACAAACACCCTGGAGGACGCCAGCGTCACCAGGCCCGCAAGAATGCTGCTGTAATCACCGGAACTCTATCTCAGTCTGGGAAATCTATGCTAGTTGGAGGTATGCGCGTCTTCCTTAACGGACGCTCTGCACGGGTGACCCCGGACCGAGTCATCCCCAACATTCCTGTCCACAATGCCTATCAGGCCCTCGCCGGAAGGAGGGCAGAAATAGAAGAAGCCGGCCACTATGGTCAGGAAAGCCCGACACCCAGGCCGAGGAAGTTTAAACAGGTGTGGTTTCCCAAGCGGACCCGACCTGCCCACCAGTTAAGTCCCATCCGCCATCGTCTTGTGAACGACGAGGCGGAAGTGAGAAGAGAAAGGGGCCTGCCCCCGAAGGAGGAAGAAGAGGTGGTCGTGGATCCTCCGCGCCATAGAAGTTTCCGGGCCGCGGCCCGTCAAGCCAACGTCCCTGCTGCGGGATGAAGATTCCAACAGCCTGCTGACAGAGCTCGGCTGGCCTATATCCCTCCCGCTGGAGGTCGACAATCACCCCCCGTCCTACATCAAGAACGGGGTCGAGAAGAGATGACATGCTTGGTCAGAAATTATTTCCGAGGTTTAGGCAACCCCTCACTCGGACAGCAGCGACTGATGCAGACAGTCGCCACTGAGGAAGACTACTGCCCGTCAATGGCAGATGAAGGAAATATGGGAGATAGAGTGAGGGTGTCGTCAGTCGACGACAATGGATATAATGACGGCTTCGAGGTGGAAGCCGATGAAGCCTTCCCCGAGCGGGAAGAAAGAAGAAGAGTTTCTGTGTTCGAAAGGCTGACCTTTCCGCAACAAGTCAGAAGGAGGGTCTATCAACAAAAGAGAAGGATGCAGGTTTTCACCTGCAACATGGCTGGTATATCTAACCGATATGGGGAGCTTCCTGAAGACCCCCAAGAATTGGCTCAATTGGCCGCACGGCCGGGGCCAACTACCTGCAGAACAGAAGCAGCAAGAGAGCTTCTGATGATGGTTAAAGGGAAACAGCCCCATGTCTATCCCCACTGGGATGACAAGGCCCCCGTCTTGACCGCTAATGTGGTGACGGCGGAAGAAGAAGACGACGTCCTCCTCGACATCCTGCCTGAGGGTACGTCCGGGGAGACAACAGAGGGTATCCCCACCACTATAGACCCATCAGTTCTGATGCTACTACAAAAATATCAACGGGAGATAGACTCTCTGAAGAAGCAGCTGATGGAAAAGACTGAAGATTCATCGGCTTCTAAACCACCCGAAGTCCAGGGTGAGTCATCTCGGGGAGCGGCTCGTCGTGACGACCCTCCACCGCTCTATACACAGTCCCAGCCATCAGAGCCAAGCATGGCGATGGCACAACAGCGGCCACCACAGCCTCAGCCGCTGCTACCTCCGGTGCTCCCTCAGGTGCACCCGACACCCCCGCTGCTGCGTCCTCCACAGGCGACCACCCTGGTCACCCCATACTTGTAGCTGGTGCACTTCTATCCAGAACTGGTTGACCCCACGGTCGTGAACCGGATGATGGTGGAGAGAATGATCGAGCTGAAGCTCGCAGATAAAAGTGAAGGTGACTATGTCGCATTTGATGCCTATCGGGTGCCCTACCCGTAACACCATGCGGCTAAACGACTTCCCCCGGGGGTCAACAAGCCGCCTAAGTTTGACAAATTTAACGGGAAAACGTCCCCTAAAGAGCATATTGCATATTACATGACCGTTATGGGTGATCTGGCCACCAACGAGTCATATTTGCTGAAGTTCTTCGGGTCCTCACTGACAGGGCTCGCATTTGAATGGTACTCTAGCCTCTCGGCCAGGTCAATCAGTGATTGGTCGGATATGCAGAGAAAGTTCAGAGAAAGATTCCATGTCACAGAGAGGGAGGTCACAGTGGCCGAACTCTACTCAACAAAACAAAGGGCAGATGAGACAGCCCTTGATTACATCAAGAGGTGGAGGAACCTCGGAATGAGATGCAAGCAGCCCCCGCATCAGGAGGACGCGGTACAAATGTGCAAACAAAACATCAGGAGGGAGGTCCTAGAGAAGATGATTGGAATTGAAATACGGTCGTTCGACCGGCTGAATAATGTGGTGGCCGAAGTGGAGGCTTTCCTAGCCAAGCCTGTCCCGGCGTCAGCTGCCAGAACAGCCCAGAAAGGCAAGGCTGCGGAACGACGCCCCACACCTAAAGAAGCGAATGCGCTTGATATCAAGACGTTCGAACAGCAGAAGGAGAAAGGCAAGAAGGCGGCTCCCCCGCAGCCTGCAAAAGCTCCGGATGACAAAGAAGGTCCTTCGCTGAGGGACAAGATGAAGAAAGCCTATTCCTTTCCAAAAGATAAGACCCGAGTCCTGTTCGACTGGGTAACAGAATAAGGCATGGTCACCCTGCCTGAGCCAAGAAGACCGAAGGACCTGAAAAGAAAAGACAGTCCAAGATTCTGCCCTTACCACCAGATGTTAGGACATCCAATCGAAGATTGTCATGTTTTCAAAGACATCATCGAAGGAATGGTAAAGAAGAATGAAATAGAGCTGGGAGAGTACAAAGTAGACCCTCCTCAGCCACATGAAGCTCCTCCCAGGAGAGCAGCAGTCAACATGGTCTCCCTCTACCAGGCATTACCTGAGGAGATCTCTGAAGCAAGCACACGGAGCACCTACGAAATCCATTTCCTGGAGCCCGTGAAAGAACAGCAGGGGTGGCAGCAGATCCCTGTAAAGCACAAGAAGAAGAGGGCACCCCACCCGAAAGAGGGGGCACATATCCGTGGCATTACACCCCGGCCTGCTCCGCCAGTGGTAGCACCCGTATGGGTCACTCCACCTACAGCCATCAGAATACATACACCTAACAGGAGGAGACAGACTCCGCTGCCAGTAATCAAGGAAACCAATCCTGGGGTCCTTCGACTACATCACCTGATTGAAGGGCTAGATGAATATGTGCAGCCCGAATTAAAACCTATGCTGATACAGGACCACGTCCCATGGCAAGAGCTGGAACAACTCTCACTCAAACAGGTGGAGGAAGCTGAAGCAGCACCCCCTGAAGAGGGCAGCCTGTTCTGGGGGCAGGCACCCGCAGAAACCAAAAAGAAGAGAAAGCAAAAGAAGAAGAAAAGAAAGGCCGCTGGGGCCAATAAAGCACATGTTGTCTCCTGCAATACCCTTTCAGCACTCTTCATCCTACCCGGAGAAGATGAAGAAAAATAAATTTGCTTCACACCCCATGCTGGGGGAGGCAAAGCCGAGGCTGCAACTGCTGCACATGCCACTCGGTCGGGCCGAAAATGGGGGCGCCAGCCACCACCCTGTAGACACGCCAAAATTGATGTTACTGTGAGTGCATCTCGTATTACCTTGTAATGCCCCAATTTGACCCTTCAATTAACTTTGTTTGAGTTATTTTCCCCAATTTTCTTGGATTTCTCCCTTTTTTTCCCTCTTCTTTTTTTTCCCTATTTTTCTGGATTTTTTGGGCATTTTTCTCCATTGTTTTCTGAATTAACGACTTAATGAGGGGTGTGTTTTAATTAACGACCTGACCTAGGGCGTGTCTTAGTGAAAGGACGACTGTAGTGCAGGGCGTCAATTCCTGGAATTTTTCCATTTTTCAAAAAGAATATAAATGTTCAAAAATAAGAATTAACGTCCTTCTCTGGGGCGTGTTTTTAAATAACGCCTCCAACTCAGGCGTCTTTCATAATTTTCAAATAAAAGAAACATTTATTTCTAAAAATGATCCAAGAGTTGACGCCTTTGTCCCGGTCGCATTTTAAATTAACGCCCTATGGTAGGTCGTCAATTTTTGAATTGACGCCCTTATCTAGGTCATCTTTCACCTTTCGTGTCCTGCTCGAACGCAGCCTTCCTGGAGAAGTTCCCTGCTATGTTTGGTCATCTTGCTCGATTGGAAACTGGAGTCCTTGCCGTGGAAGGGTCTTGCCCTTTCTTATCTTCCCAAATCTTTGTTTTGAGCCCTATTAATAGAGCTCCTGTGGCTCTGTTACAGGGATTCGGATTTTCAATCTTTTACAGGGAATTGCTGTCGTTACTGGCTGAAGGAGGAAGTTCCCCTGCACTGCATTGCTTCATCCCTATTGAGTCTTCTTCCCAAACGAATATCAAAGCCAAAAGAGAAATCCCAGGCTCCTCTGTCTTCTTCTCTTTATTATCTCTGTTTTCATCTGCATTAGTTCATGCATCATATTTTCTTTTCTCTTTATCAAATCATCTTCTGTTAATTTCTCACCTCAACCACGTTGAGATTCCATAGTGCAACTATTGCACTTATTTCATATTTCATATCATGCATCATATCTCCATCTATTCTTCATCACACATCATCTTTTACCTACCCTTTTGCATAGAGGTTTAAAGGCCAAACACCAATAAGGTGTGTTCACATCCACGCTTTCTATGTCTATATTTACATTTGGATTTGATGCTACACTCACCTTGATTTCTAATCCATATCTTTATTGGTGTTTGTTATTGTTTTGCAAGGGTAATCAATCAAGGAAAACTCTCTTCATCGGCCGGCCGATCGGAAGAGAAAGGAAAGCACTCACAATCCCCGCGCTTTTAAGGTATTTTTCACGATCCCTCCATATTATTATTGATTATATCCTTTGAGGCCCTCGCGTCTCTGGCGATCACACATTCCCCTTAGCATCCTCTCATGCTCTCCCTTTTCCCCTCCTTTTCATTGCTTTTACTTTCTTTTAGTTATATTCCTGATCATGGGATTTTTCTTTAGAATCTACAAATTGACGATCACGGTGGGACCCCTTTTGTTTTTCTTTTGATTACCCTTTCCCTTGGGCACCCACGTGTGTCATCTCCCTTTTGCACCCACGGTGCATCTCCTTTTGTGTTCCACGTAGCACACTCCCTTAAGTGATTGGTTGGTTTGATAGATTTTTAGAAATTCCATTTATATATAAAATGATGATGAGCATGCTATATTCCTTTTGGTGGTCGATTGCCATGATTTTATTGTGATTGTGAGTGTCTTTGTCTCCTTTCATATTGGTATTTAACTCTGTTTCTGGGGAAAGAAGAATTGGCGCCCCTTTCAGAGGCGTGTTTCTAGTGAGTAACGCCTTCACTCAGGGCGTGTTTTCCTATTTAACGTCTTCTGCCAGGGTGTTCCCTTTGTCCCGTGTAGAATTGACGCCCAACATTCTGGCCGCCTCTTATTTATTAAGCGCCCCTGGCAGAGGTGCCTTTTACAGAATTGACGCCGCACTCCGGGGCGTCTCTTTCCTGTGTGTCACAGTGACTCATCGGTTGTCTTCTGCTTACATTCATCTGTTTATTACATCCATCTGTTGCATATATGATTCTGCATTCATCATTTACTTTTGGTTGAGAGACCTTCTCACATTGTTAGGATCCACACCCCCTCTTGGTGAAGGAAGGACCCTCCATTAAGCATTCCGTCTCTTTGGACCGGAAATTCCTAAACCAAGCCTCCGTAAGTCCCCGCACCCGTGGATTCCCTCACGGACGCCGGGCAGGTTGTACCCTTTGAAGTACCGGGTTTAGTTGGCCTATACGTGGTGAGAGAGTGTTCCTAGTTGGCACCGGAGTTAAACCACATTTGAAACTAGGTTCACCCCTTGAGTGATTATATCAATTTGCATAAAATCTTTAATTCACCAAGGATCAAACAAAAGAAATCAAGGGTAACCATTCCAACTTGTGTGCTTCTTTGCAAATTATTTTGCTTGAACTTTGATTGATGACTTACCTTGATAGAGAAAACAACATGTTTAATCCAAACTTTGCTCATGAGGATGCACAACCTAGCACATCTTATACTCCTCAGTCCCAACATGTTCGTCATAATTCTCACCATATTTTCAAGGGATCACGTCCTCATTCTTATGGTTTTGCTCGACCCATGGGCAATATCCAATCTCATGGTCCCTCGCCTCAATCGCGAGCCACTACTCCTACGGGACCGTCTCCTCCCAACGATGAGAAGGTCTCCCAGATCTTGCATGCATTAGATCATCTCAGCCCTCAACAAATCCAAGCCCTTAAGGCCGTTGTTGAGGGTGCATCTCATTCCTCTCATCCTCCTTCCAATCCTACGCGGGTGGCCCATCACCCACTTCCCTCTTCTATTCACAATCCTACGCGGGTGGCCCATCACCCATCTCCTCCTATTCACACTTCTCCTCGGGTGGTCCAATACCCGCCTCCTTCTATTCCTCCTCCACCACGGCCCCAAGGCCCATTTATTCCTTGCAACCCGACCCATCTGGGTCCTTCTATGGGTCGGCCCATTAATTCCCTTCCACGGCCTTCTTATGCGGCCCCTCCTTCAAGGCCATGCCAACCCTCTGTTGCTCAAGTCACGCCCCTCCAACAAACTCTTTTCAATAAAGTCACTTCGTTGGAGGAACAATTAAAGAGGGTTACGAGCCCACGGCCCACTCCTCCTACTCCAGTTAATCCCCTTTACGCGGCTCTAAACGACATTACAAAGATGGAGAAAGATTGGAAGGATAGGAGAGACGGTTGCGGCGTCGACAGTTCAAGCGAGCAAGAGCCGGCAAATTTCAATGTTCAAGTGGACGCTGTCCTTCCTCCACCCACATATACGCCTCCACTACGGTGTCCACTTGAACCGGCTGATGAAGAACCGGCAATTGAAGAACCTGAGGCGCACAATGATGAAGCTATGCAGGCACCCCTTCCGAGTTTCCTTCGCTTCCCTCTCCCTCCACTATCGCTTGATGAACCCCCTGCTCAGGACGAAGTCACCGTCCCCAATGCATTCCCCGTTTATGAGAATAATTGGTGTTACGACGGTGGGTCAATACTCCAATCACCCATGTCGTTGCACCAAGACATGTCTCCTATCCCTAACACCTCTCGCCCCATCCGGCATTTTCAACACACTAAACCTTCTCCGTTCACCCCTCCCGTAACCACTCTAATAGCCTCCACTCTACCGGCCTCCACCGAACCTCCATTACCCTCCATTACACCAGTCTCCGCCAAGCCTTCCATTACACCTCCTCTTTGTTCGCCACCTCAGCCGTCCACTATGCCTATGACCCCTACCCCATTACTTAACCCTTTACCCTTACCCGTGGCTAGTCCTAAGCAAGATCCACCCTTTTTTGCACTCGAGCCAACCCCGACTGCTTCCGAGCAAAGGGAGAAGCTCGACGTGTTTGAGCCTTCGTTTCCACTCACCCTTTCTCCAACTCCTTCCATTACACCTCCACCATCCATGGAACCTTCCGCCTCCACTTCACACCTCTCTACCACTCAGAATGGGGGGCTTTCATCAAGTATTTGTGCCGAAGATGATCAAAAGCCGGGCAAGAAGGATTTGGCCATGACCACGCTATTCAAGATGCAAGAGTTTGTATGCCGGATGCCGATCCGGGTTGTTGTGCCAAGCATGGTTGAAGAGGCCGAGTCCCCGCCACTGCTCGCTAGAAGAGAATGCCAAGCATTGATGCCGTATAAGTTTGTGCCCAAGGGCCGGGCAGGGCACCCCTTGTTCCAACTTTCAAATTTTGAACTTTTTCTTCCATACAAGGGACGAACGCCCACCTTAATCAATATTCTTCATACGCTACAATCCATGGGCAACACAATGCTTCATATCCTAACTTTCCAACTCCCTCGCACTATTGCTTTCCACTCTACAAGGGAGCTGTCATTTACCATCGAAGCTTCATCATGGGCTTGTACTTTATCTATTGGGCCAATTGGCTATACACTTTCACTGCCATGGAGGGGCGGTTATTTTGGTGCTAAGGGGACTTCCACTATTCTATCCACCTTCCATTCAACACCATCCACATTCTTATTTTCTTCATGGGCCACTCCAGGGGTAAGGAAAAGGACCTCATCCTCTCGCCCTTCATGTTCTTCATATTCTTTGCATCTCATGCATTCTGTTGCATCCATGCATTCATCGCATCCATTCTATTGCATCCACATGCACTTCTTTCTTCCCGGGTTTCCAAACCCGTGTCTTACCCGCCTTCCAGAACCTCCGGATCTTCCGCATTTCCCATCTTATTCATCTTCATCCTCTTCTAATCCACTCTCCCCGGGGCATCGCGTCCCCTTTCTTGCTATTTCCCTGGAACCTCCAGGTATTTTATCCCTCCTCTTAGGGCATGATGCCCCTTCTGATTCCACTATTCCGGAACCTCCGGATCTTTCTCTTCTCCCCGGGCATCGCGTCCCTCGGCAGTTTCCTCCTCCGGAATCTCCGGATCTTTCTCTTTCCCTTGGGCATCACGTCCCATGGTATTTTATCCCTCCGGAACCTCCGGATTCTCCATCTTGTTCTTTCTATCTTTTTTCGGGGCATCCTGACCCTTCTAATTCCATTCCTCCGGAACCTCCGGACCCTCCATCTTTCCTCCGTCTCATCTTCCTGCTCCTCCAGGATATCACATCCTTTGTCCTCTTCTTCCTTTTTCACCATCTTTTTGCATATTTCTTCCCAGGGCACCGCGTCCCTCGATATTTTATCCCTCCAGAGCCCCCGGATTCCTCCAATCAGGATTCTCCTCCTCTACCTCCAGACCCTCCAGATCCGCCTCTTTCCATCTATCAATTTCTTCTTCTGATTCCCCCTAATCATGGGTCCGACCCAACTTCTTCCACATCCACTACCTTGGGCATCTGCCCTTTCTCCCACTGCTTCCGAGGCTTTAGTCCTCACTCCTCTTCTAGATTTTTTGCTTCTTCTGTAGACTGTTCCATGTAATCAGGGTCTCCGCACCTTAGCGAGGGAGTTCTAGCCCTCGCCTCTCTTCCTTTTCTCCTTATTCGTCTGAGTCTGGTCTTGACACCACTCCTTCTTGTTAAGCCACTTTCAAATCTTTTGCTTTCTTTTTTATCTGCCACTTGAGGACAAATCCCATGATGATCAACATCGCCTCCGGCGGCAATTGCTTCTAACAAAGGAGCACAAGGTAACATGTTGGCGTAAGTATGCATTTTTATGATATCATTACTTCATGCATGATTTTCAAAATGAAGTGCTTCTTAATGAGATTAAGAGTGGTAGTCAAGACCTTTACCCTAGGTTTTTATCTTTACTAAATCATTGTCAAAAAGAGTCTTTAGGCTTGCTTTTGCAGCACCTTTGGTTAATAAAAACCCCACGCTAAGAATTCAATGTTCTCTTCCCGCTTGTTAAGAGCAATCCTTAGCTGGGTACCGCACATACTTCACGGCGTCCTTTAGTTAAACACCGTTGCTACTTTGGCCATGCCATGAGTATATCTGAAAGTCTTTTCTCCTCTTTACTCGGCCGAATGCAGGGGCAAGAGGTTGATGGATGAGATGACCAACCTAGGTAATCCCCAATACGAGAGAAGTCTCAAATAGGGGCAGTCTTGACCCAAACTAAAATCAAATTTCATGATACATCTAGCCAAAAGGGCTATTATGAAAATCAAGTCAAAATTTCGATAAAAGTAAAATTGTGAATTATGGCATGTCAAGAGTGGCAAAGTCCCCGCAGGGAAAACCCTGGTCGTATGCATGTCAAGGGTCTCAAAATCAAAGGCACAAAGCCCCGGCGCAACAGACTACCTCTTTGAGGGGAAATATCTGGGAAGGAATTCAAGTCCCGACATCTCCCATCCTGCATAAAGCTTATCCTCAATTATTCTTCTCTTCTCCCTCTAAGACCGAATGTTTCTCGGGTATGGCCTTGGTAGGAGCACCGTTAATCAAGGGCAGTCAGTTATAGGGCGCCACCCTTCAATGCACGCTCGGCTTTGGGTAATTTTAGCAAAAGGGGAAGGAACAAGGACCCCTAGCCAGTGGTTCAAAAACACCCTTTGATGCTGCATTAACAATGTCTAAACTAAAAAAAAATAAAAAAAGAAAAAAACTTGAATATTTCCTAAGTCAAAATCCAAAAAAAATTGAATATTTTCTAAGCTAAAATCCAAAAAAAAATTGAATATTTCCTGATCAAAATCCAACAAAAATTGAATATTTTCAAAATTCATAATAAAAATTCAAATATTTTTCAAAATCCCCATAAAAATTCAAATATTCTCAAAACTCATAAAAATTTGCATATTTCAAAATCCAAAAAAACTTGCATTGTATTTTTCTGATGGTGCTTTTGCAGGAACAACAACTTTGCAAGGACCAAGAGCACGGGATGAGTCCTCTCCATTCATTGCCATCTACCTTTTGATTGTCCCCATGTTCACAATTGCTTTGTGGCGCATTACTCCGATTATTCATCTCCAAATCTTTTTTATCAAATCTTACTGATCACTCCGCCGATGGGCATTATCAGATCTTGATCATTCAACTCCAAATCTTGATTAGCCAAGTTGTCATCCTCATGACAAACGACAAACAATGATGCTATGCTATCTATGCTTTAATGATGCTATCTATGCTATTCATGATATGATACATACCTGATATTGATGCTTTGATTCATGCTATGCTTGCTATGCTTAAATGCCTTATTCATTGCTTGTTATCTTTTATATCTTGGCTGATGTATCTTTGAGCGCAGGAAGAAGCTCTTGGTCCCACCGACTGGGCATCATCATCCAAGCTCCACGGTGCTTGCACCTCATTTCTCAGTTCCCTCATGCTCATTGCTATCACCATCCCTCCTGTATGCATTCTTACTATATGTTACATACGCTACTAGATTATATCAAGGACCTTGTGACTTTGGTAAATCTGGGATTTGAGTTCCCCCTCATCAAAAATAATGATGATTCCAGAGGAGTCTTAGTCACACGGATAGGCCGTTGAGCCGCCAAGATTGGGGACAATGGTTCCCTTTTGTGAGTTGATGCGTGGATAAACGGGCTTCGGCTTAGTATCGGCTCGCAGAATGGGTTTCTTGACCCAGTCTTGGTAGTTTAACAATATTATCCTTGATTATCTTATATTTTCAGTTGTTTTAATTTTTTCTTTTAAACCCAGCATGCATTCATATAGGAGTTTGAAATAATTTTTGGAAAATCATTTTGATAAGCTGATTTGGAGAGTCAAATTGATCTTAATCTTTCCAGATATGAGATATTCATTGCTGAATGGAATCCTCAGTTCGTTTTGTCGCTGTTTTGGGTCATTTTCTCGAAAGCTCCTTGTTTGGATTTCGATCATCTTATTTCAATTCTTTTCCCTTGATCCACCTTGGCTGCAGCACGTCCACATTGGCTGGTAACCGCTCCCCAATGGTGAAACCTACAGGTTTGTGACCTGGGGTACTTCCACCGCGCTGGAAGTTGATCATTCTCCGTCGTGCCCACGTGCACACTCCCTCTTTTATCCAAACATCGTTGATTTCATTGAATTTCCCAGGATTGCTTCATCTCGAGCTTTTGATTTCATTCTCATCAAGTGATGTTGATTGCGTGTCTCATCACACCTTGACATCTACTTTTCTGTTTGCTCTGCTCCCTTGCAAAGCAGACGCCAAGGCGGGGCAGCTGTAGACACACCAAAATTGATGTTACTGTGAGTGCATCTCGTATTACCTTGTAATGCCCCAATTTGACCCTCCAATTAACTTTGTTTGAGTTATTTTCCCCAATTTTCTTGGATTTCTCCCTTTTTTTTCCTCTTCTTTTTTTTCCCTATTTTTCTGGATTTTTTGGGCATTTTTCTCCATTGTTTTCTGAATTAACGACTTAATGAGGGGCGTGTTTTAATTAACGACCTGACCTAGGGCGTGTCTTAGTGAAAGGACGACCGTAGTGCAGGGCGTCAATTCCTGGAATTTTTCCATTTTTCAAAAAGAATATAAATGTTCAAAAATAAGAATTAACGTCCTTCTCTGGGGCGTGTTTTTAAATAACGCCTCCAACTCAGGCGTCTTTCATAATTTTCAAATAAAAGAAACATTTATTTCTAAAAATGATCCAAGAGTTGACGCCTTTGTCCCAGTCGCATTTTGAATTAACGCCCTATGGTAGGTCGTCAATTTTTGAATTGACGCCCTTATCTAGGTCGTCTTTCACCTTTCGTGTCCTGCTCGAACGCAGCCTTCCTGGAGAAGTTCCCTGCTATGTTTGGTCATCTTGCTCGATTGGAAACTGGAGTCCTTGCCGTGGAAGGGTCTTGCCCTTTCTTATCTTCCCAAATCTTTGTTTTGAGCCCTATTAATAGAGCTCCTGCGGCTCTGTTACAGGGATTCAGATTTTCAATCTTTTACAGGGAATTGCTGTCGTTACTGGCTGAAGGAGGAAGTTCCCCTGCACTGCATTGCTTCATCCCTATTGAGTCTTCTTCCCAAACGAATATCAAAGCCAAAAGAGAAATCCCAGGCTCCTCTGTCCTCTTCTCTTTATTATCTCTGTTTTCATCTGCATTAGTTCATGCATCATATTTTTCTTTTCTCTTTATCAAATCATCTTCTGTTAATTTCTCACCTCAACCACGTTGAGATTCCATAGTGCAACTATTGCACTTATTTCATATTTCATATCATGCATCATATCTTCATCTATTCTTCATCACACATCATCTTTTACCTACCCTTTTGCATAGGGGTTTAAAGGCCAAACACCAATAAGGTGTGTTCACATCCACACTTTCTATGTCTATATTTACATTTGGATTTGATGCTACACTCACCTTGATTTCTAATCCATATCTTTATTGGTGTTTGTTATTGTTTTGCAAGGGTAATCAATCAAGGAAAACTCTCTTCATCGGCCGGCCGATCGGAAGAGAAAGGAAAGCACTCACAATCCTCGCGCTTTTAAGGTATTTTTTGCGATCCCTCCATATTATTATTGATTATATCCTTTGAGGCCCTCGCGTCTCTGGCGATCACACATTCCCCTTAGCATCCTCTCATGCTCTCCCTTTTCCCCTCTTTTTCATTGCTTTTGCTTTCTTTTAGTTATATTCCTGATCATGGGATTTTTCTTTAGAATCTACAAATTTGGATTCGTTCCTTCCTTACTCCAAGGCCGGCCTAGGTGCAAGGGCGATCACGGGAGTGGTTTAAAACATCCATTGATGCTGCATTAGCAAGGTCTAAGCCAAAAACTCCATATAAAAATTTGAATATTGCCAAAAACTCCATATAAAAATTTGAATATTACCAAAAACTCCATATAAAAATTTGAATATTGCCAAAAATTCCAAATAAAAATTTGAATTATGCTAAAATTCTAAAAAAATTGAATATTGTCAAAAATTCCAAAAAAATTCATATATTTCCAAAAAAACAAAAAAAAATTCAAATATTCTTTTCAAAAACTTATAAAAATTTGCATATTTTCGAAAATCCAAAAAAAATCGAATTACATTTCTGATGGCATCCTTTTGTAGAGGCACGCAAAATAAAGAACAAATCACAAGAAGTGCAACAAGTATCAAAGACTATCTCATTCCACTATAACATGCCAAAAGAGTACAAAATGAGAGTGGATACAACAATCTCTCAGCTCTCCCCTCAACCCTCCTAGTCTCCCCCTCTACGTGAACTCTCAGCCTCCTCCTGTCCTCCCCGCGAAGACCTAGGAGGAGCCATCTGTCCCCGAGAAGCTGAAACCCTGTCACCATGTGCTCCCCTCTCAGCATCTTCCCTCCTCTGGTGCTCAGAGGAGGTAACTAAATAATCAGTACTCGAGTAAGCTCGGGAGTATCCCTCGCGCTGGGCCCGCTCACGCCCTCGCCGATAACGATCCTCCGCGTCCTTCGCCCGCTGCTCAGCCATTCCCAATCTGGTAATCAACTATACTCTCTCCAGCACACGCTCCACTCGCTCTCTGTCTCACTCCTCCCTCTCCCTCTGCCGCTCGCTCCTCTCCATGCCAAGAAGGGCGCGTAGCTCTATCACATCTCGGGGAAGCTCCTCTGCATTTCGACGCCTCAGCTCTGCTTCTGCCACGCGCAGCTCCTGTTCCTGCATCCAAAATCTTGATCAATAATTGATAATTGATAAATCTCCAAGACTAAGTTTAAAAGAACAAGATTGCTCACTCTCTCCTGTAGGGAGGCCTCGGCTGCCTCTGCCCGAGCCACTGCACTGGCGAGCTGGCTCTCTAGCTCGGTGTGGTCGCAGACGGGCTGAGTAGAGGATGACGCGCCGTGCGAGGATCGGACTGCCTCCAGCTCCTCGCGCTGAAAAGCAAGCATTACCATTAATTAAAATTCAAATCCAAATCATTTTAAAATACAAATTCTTACCAACTCATCAACAGTTTGCTGGAGGTCCTCGCGTTGCCGGATTATGGAGTCGAGGAGTCCCTGTACCATGGCCAGTCTCCCCTCTATGTCAAACTGCAATAACACATGTTGGTCACATATTGAATAACCAGGTTTTATAAATGGAAGTGCAAGTAAATTAAAGCATACCTGTGCGCGAGCGCTCTGATAGACTCGGCTGCCATATGCCTGGGAGTAGGCCTGGAGATAGGCATCATCTGAATCCGCTCCCGCAGGGACTGCTCGGCCGCGCCTCTTCCAATCTGCCAACTGCTCTCGAGCTCGCTGCCGCCAGTCATCTGTCCCCTGGAGGCCTCGAAAACGTCGCCCAGGTCCTGGTTCCGTCGCCTGGGTCGGGAACTCGACTACCGCCTGGTGGAGCCCTAGTGTCCTCATGATCAGTCTATGATATAGGGGCTCGACCAGGTTGAGGGCATGTAACCAGATCTCTCTCCCAAAGTATGGGATGGCCGCCTCCACCCAAGGCATCACCCCGATGTCCCTCTGGTAGGGAGTCCAGTCCACCTGCATAATTCAATTTATCATTGCCCTCGATTCCACTTATAAATAATTCAATTTCACAATTAAATCTTACCTCTATATGGGGCATCATGTCTAGCGTCTACTGAATATGGGTGACCTGGTCCTTCAGAGATCGGCCATCTCGTGTAGGGGTCCATCGTCTGGCCAAGGGCAGTAGATCTCCCCGATCCTCCCAAGCGCGCCTGAGGGTAGGAAGATACAGATAACTCCAAACCTGAAATGCAGCTCATGTGATCAATATAAGAGGAAAGTGCATAACTTAATCACTGGAGTTTAAGGTTTAGAGAGATACCTGAAGTAGAGGGTAGAACCCCCCGAGTGAAGACTGGAGTGAAGAGATGCCGAAGCTGTCAAACAAGTGGGCAAGGACTGCCGCACCCCAAGCATACCGTCCAACTCTGTCCAGATCCTCCAGTAAGGGTAGAAATCGGCAGCTCACTGCGTCACCCTGAGTCGCTAGAAGTAGCTTGCCGATCAATAGAATGAGAAACCTCCTCAGCTCCATGTCTGCCTGTGGGCCTGCCTCAGTCGTGAAACTCTCTTTGGCTCCAGCCTCTAACCTCTTCTCATGGGCTGTCAAGGTCTCCCCAACCTCCCTCTGTGTGTGGAACAAGCCGAGACTCTCCTGCAAGACGATCCTCGACACTAGCGAGGTCCGGCCAGTCCCCTCCAGCTCCAAGCCTAGCAGTCTACGCGCCATCTCCCGGTAGTCGAGGTAAGTGTAGCCCGTCACTGCTGATCCATGCACCCGCAGCCCAGCAATGCGGGTGACATCCTCTAGAGTCGGGATCATATGACCCCAGGGGAAGAGGAAGGCCTTGCACCCTGTGTCCCATCTGGCTTTCAGAGCCCTTATCAGCCCCACATCAACTCTCAGCACCTCGATCTCCAAGAACTCCCCGAAGCCCATTCGGCGGAGGCGGGCCCGTTGAAACTCCGATAGTGCGGAGTAGGCTGCCCGAACCAATGTCCATGAAATCCGGGCACGGACTGCACCCTCCACACCCTGCACACAACATAAAAGCAAGAAGGCATCAATTTGTGTTCATCAAACAAAAGAAAAAAATTAGAAATTAAAAAAACTGGCATGCTGTTCTTTATCGCGCTATATCTTCATAGCGCGTTCTTCAAGAACGTGCTATGAAGACATAGCGCGTTCGTCTTCTGCAGGTAGGGGGCGACCCCTCATTCCCCAATTTCAATCCTTGGGCATTCTGCCCTACATTTTGATTTAAGAGGGCATCCCCCCTTCCGTTTTTATCACATCTGAAAGGAAAAATAAGAAAAAATCAAAAGAAAACAAGATTGGGGCGGTTTTCTTACCACTCGCCGTTTTCGGGCCGCCACGCCGCCAACGGACTCTGTTGCTGCTTCCTCGGCCGCCGGGGCGCCTTCAACCTCTTTGGTTTCATCGGGGGGGATCTCCATTTCATTCCCTTCGAGCCGGGCCGAGACGGTCGCCTCCGAGTCGGCGTTCTCTTCCACGGGAGGGGGAGTTCGCTCCTCCTCCGTGCGTGATCTTGGACGGCCGCGGACGACGCGCCGTTTTGAGCGTCGCGGATGTTCACCTTCCATCGGATTAGGGCAATGGAACTTTCGGGCTGGTGAGAGGGCGAGAGAGGGAGTGGGGAGAGGGAAAAGAGTGAGTTTGAAATAATAGAAGGGGGGGCGGTTTTTGAAAACCTGCGGGTAAGTGATGCGCTATATGTTCATAGCGCGACAATGTCGCGCTATGTATATATAGCGCGATAATCAAAGAAAAGGAAAAATGAAAATAGAAGGGGGGGGGAGAAAAGAAAGAAGATGCAGCTTGTGGAGGAATAAAAATTTGCATTCTCCTGCTTACGCGTACTTGGATTTGTTCTACTTGTGCTTAACATTGTATTTCAGAAAGAAAAATGAAGTGGCACGCCATCAGGTAAGTATTTCCTTATCCCTTCCTTCATTGCATTGCTATATGCTATTTTACATTATTATATTATCTCAAGGACCGACTAGGTTCTCTGTATGTTTCGGGATTTGAGTTCCCCTCTACCAAAAACAGTGATGATCTAGAAACATGCAGTTAATTGTCGGATAGGCCGTTAGGTCAGACAAATTTGGGGATGATGGACTCCATCTCGCACGCCGTGGTTGCGAATAACTCTTGACCCAAGTCTGTTTGATTTAACAATATTATCCTTGAGTATCTTATATTTTATCCTTTCTTGGCATTTGTTTTAATGATTTCTTTTATTTTAGCCCTGAACGCATCATGTCATTTTTACATCCATGAATGTTCAGTCCTTCTTGATTAAGGATCAATAATGCTTTTGTCCTTGAACAAAGAAATTCAGTTCCATTCCGAATTTGAAAGATTGCTCCTAGTTGAGCACTAGATCTCGTTAGTCATCGTGACCTTTGTCTGGAATTTGCTTATCCCCTTTCGATCCAATTCAACTTATCCTCCTTCTTTTGATCACTCATTAGCTATGAACCGCACGATGGCGTCGATGGATCCGCCGGGCTCGCGTCTATTCCACTAATTGAGTGAAATCCGTAGTTGCTATGCGCTGCGGATGCCTCTTTTGTGCAAGAGGTTGATCAGCTCCTTTTTTCCGTGCCTATCATTCTAGGCAGGAGTCACTGATGCTAGCTTGATCTTGTGGTTAGCTTGGATTTTTCTGGATTATTCCTATCATTTGTCGGTTGTGATGGGTGTCCCTTTTTCCTTGATATCCACTTATCAGTCTGCTCCACTACGTTTCCACTTTTTCTCCCCGTCACTACCACTCTGTGTCGTCTCCGTTTTGCCTCCGTTTCACCTCCGTTTCGCTCCCCTGCAAAGCGGATATCAAGGAGGGGCATCTGTAGACACCCAATTTTGGCCGATAAATTGAGCATTTTCTTTGTTCTCCTAGTTAATGCCCCAATTGATCCTTAGTTGGTTGATTTTCTAGGATTTCTCCCCATTCTTGGGCCAACATTTCAATTCCATACCTTGGATCTCGTCTCGAGTTTGGCATTCCCGCGCTATCCGCTCTTATCGCTTTCTTGTTCATAGCGCGTGGTGGATCTAATTGAAGTTATCATTTGAGCAGTTGTTATTGATTGACGTTTGATCATTGTAGCGTCCACTTTGGATGTTATTCTCACTTAATATTTGATTAAATGGCTGCCCAAAGGATATTTCTCCTTTTTAAAATCATTTCATGGGCCTTTAATTATCGCGCTATATCGTCATAGCGCGTTCTTCATGAACGCGCTATGGCAGTATAGCGCGTTATCAGGTAGAACCCAGTCTGACCCGGACTCCCTTCTTTCGACTCGGAGTCCTTGTTTGGTAAGTTTCCAATCGTTTTCCTTCCAAAGGAAGGTCCCAAACCCTAGTAGGAGTCTTTCCCCCTCATTAATCGGCAGGATTACCTCAATTTGAGCCGTCAAATCATCGGATTGAATTGAACTCCGACCTAGGGTTGCTTCTTGATCTTTCTCCTATAAATTGCACCCTTTGGCCGTCGTTTCAGAGGATGCCACTCAAGATATTGATGAGTAGGAGGAAGTTCTTCGTGCCAGATCAATAGATCCTCGCTTCTCGCACACCCAAGGGAGTATTTAGGGGCTCTTTTCGTGTTATTCCTCTTTCTATTCTTTTTCTTTCCCCAATTTATGAATTTTAATCTTTGCATAGCATTGCATATTGATTTCAAAACACTCCTTTTACGAAATACATGCATACACACACACCACACCTATTTTTTGCCCATCCATAGGGGTTTAAAAACCACCAAACCCCCAGGTAATCGAGCCCCCCGTTTGCATGCTTTTGATTAAGAATAGGGGCAGATTCTACTAAAATCTTGATCTAATGGGCCTTTTGTTTGTTGTTTATGATTGTTTGCAGGCACTAGAAGACTAATACGTGGAGCCCTTGAACCTAGGCCGGCCTTGGAGCAAGGAAGGAACGAATCTAAAAAAGCTCGCTTCCTGTCTGATATCGCGCCATATGTTCCTAGCGCGACCTGAAGAACGCGCTAGGACGATATAGCGCGTTCATATCCCGGCCTACAGTTGGTCCTCATAAATTTCTGAGGTATGTAGCATGCCCCTATTTTAGTCTTTTATTATTTGGCATGTTTCTGGCCTCAGTGGCGATCACGGATCTTATTAATGCATGTTTCACCCCCTCTTTTATCATCGACTTTAGCGCTTTTATCTTGCTAGATTATCTTGCTAAAAGGCAAATTCATCAATTTTGGGGGTGTTCTAATTTCATGATCTACACACCCAACCACAACATCATGTTCAGAGGGGAGCAACCCTACAAGACACCTCCGCCGGAGGTTAAGGGAGTTCAAATCCCCCCTCCGTCAGGCCTATACAACAAGAGTGGGGGCAAGGCAGTCCCTTCATTCCTTGAATTTATGAAAATGTCAAAGGGGAAACAGCCCTGTCAAGAGGCTAACCCTACACCCGGGGCCATTCACCCGCAGCCAGCGCAATCTACTGAGGATGCGAATGCGGGTGGAGCTTGCCCTACAGCAACTAATAAAGAAGACCCGACAGCCGGTGCCAGCCAAGAGGATGCCGAGTCCGAGGAAGATGAAGCAGGTCCGTCTGGACTCACAAATCAAAACCTCCCCAAGCCCAGATGGGCTGAAGAGATGAAGCTCTCCAATGTCCGGGCTGGGAGCCGAATAATGAAGTTGCTCAAGAAGCTCCCCGCTCAATTTACGATCTGGGAAATTCTCTCTTTGAGTGAAGAAACTCGACAGGCGATCATCACTGCTCTGCAGATGCCTGCTCATTTTGAAGCCTGCATAGCTGAGGCTATACCAGAAGCCAGTATGACCTTCTCTCCAGAAGACATGCTACTACCTACTGCCAGCCACAACAGGCCGCTATACATGAAAGGGCACCTGAATGGGAGAGAACTGAACCGGATCCTGGTCGATCCTGGCACGGCAGTTAATATTCTGCCTTTCATAATATACGAGAGGCACCACTTTAATGTGCATCTCGAGAAAGTCGGGGATATGCGTATCGCTGGCTTCAACAAAAAATGTGAAGTATCTATGGGAGTGGCAGAATTTACGTTGACCCTGGCAGATTTCACCACAACAGTACAGTTTCATGTCATTGACTCTCGCACCTCCTACAAGGCGCTGCTCGGTCGCCCATGGCTGCATGAAAATATGGTGGTGCCCTCCACACTCCACCAATGCATCAAATACAGCCTCCAGGGGAAGGAGGAGAGGATATTTGCTGATCTCCACCCATTCGAGGTATTTGAATGTCAATTGGCAGACGCCAACCTATACACAGGGCCTCCCCGGAAGGTTTCTGAAGCTAAGACCCCCATAGGGGCCTCGAAGAATAGATCGGGTGACGGTTGGTATCCACCACCGCCACGCAGATATGTCAAGTCGAAGGTGGTCTCCCACATCACCCCTTCTGGAGATGTCGGCAGGGTAACACCCCCAGCATTATACCCCAAAGCTAAGGAAGTGTAGGTCAATCGACAGCGCGACCGCATCGGAGTCCCGGCCAGCCTCACCAAGCCAGTCCTCGGCCTCAACGACCCCACTATCGAACCTTTCAAAGCTTGGGAGGTGACATAAGAAGATGGGCCCAGCAGCTTATTCTATACAGCTGAGGAGCATCCTACTCGGGAAGACACAGACTGCAGCCTCCCCGAAGATCTAAGCAACCCGTGGGTTCCTGTCCAAGGCCTGGCATTTACAACTGATCGGATGGCCAAGATGTTTCAGAAGCAACACATTCCTCCCGATCAGTCTCAAAAGCAAAAAGAAGCTTTCCAGAAGATGTGGTATCCTGCAAATCTGGATAAGGAAATGAGACGTGTCTCTCAACATCCAGGGTTGGGCTTCACCCTGGAGGAATATTATTACAGTGGGCGGTACGAGGTGGATACTATCTCCGCCTTCTACCCTACTGAAGATAGCCCTCTGGGAGCAACCTTTGATGAGTATCCGGCGGAAGCTGAATATCTTCAACGGGCTCGGTCCGGAAATCAAGAAGTAGAAACCTCGGCCCCTTGCTGATGCTGGGCGCAGGTTCATCGTGAAGAAGCGGCCCTTCAAGCCGAATTTGATATGGCTAGCAGTAGCGAAGCCGAAGACATTCAAGAAGCCGGAGTTTCTCCCTCCACAGGGGTCCTACTAATGGCGACTTCAACACCCTTTCCACCAATCGGGGAAGCCTCGGTCAACTCCAATCAAGGGGAGCCAGCTACCAGGAAAGAAAAAGCCACTTCTGCGGAAGATACAACTGTCCCAGAAGGTGAGACTTCCTCAGCTTCTACTATAAAACCAGTATGCTGTCTGAGTCCAGTAGTAAACAGCTACCAGCCCATCATGGCTACAACCTCATCTAGAAACACTAAAGCTACTCTCTCGCCCTTAGGAGCTACAACGGCAATGGATTTGCTAATAGAACAATCCACCCCGCCGCTAGCACAAGAAATAAAGAAGCCTCAAGAGGCTCTGGCGGTGTCTGACGAGGAAGTCGAAGTGCTCGACCCTCAAGATGGCATTCCAGACTTCGTTGACCTCCAACCGGCACCTCTGGAGATAGAAGACGGAGGCCAGGCCACAGTCGATGAACTAATAGAAGTCAACTTGGGAAATGAGGAGGACCCTAGGCCCACCTTCCTCAGCGCCCAACTGTCCCCAGAAGAACGGGAGCTGTACATCCAGCTGCTGCTAGAGTACCGGGATTGCTTCGCCTGGACTTACAAAGAGATGCCAGGTCTAAGCCCCGCTGTCTCACAACATGAGCTGACAATCAGCCCTGAGGCCGAGCCAGTGAAGCAACCACCGCGGCGCATGAGGCCAGAGCTCATCACCCAAATTTGTGCTGAAGTCGACAAGCTCATTGACGTGGGATTTGTTGAAGAAAACCAGTACACTACATGGCTGGTGAATATCGTCCCCGTGAAGAAGAAGAATGGACAGATCCGGATATGTGTCGACTTCCGAGATCTAAATAAAGCCTGCCCCAAAGATGACTTCCCGGTGCCAATAACCGAGGTCATGATTGATGCTACAACCGGCCATGAAGCCCTGTCATTCATGGATGGGTCTTCCGGTTACAATCAGATTTGGATCGCGGAGCCTGACCGAGTCCATATTGCTTTCCGAACCCCTAAAGGCATTTATCATTACAAGAGAATGCCGCTCGGACTGAAGAATGCTGGCGCAACCTATCAGCACGAAATGACCAAGATCTTTGACGAGTTGCTCTACCACAAGGTCGAATGCTACATAGATGACCTGGTGGTCAAAACCAGAAGAAAAGAAGATCATCTGCAAGACCTCCGGATTGTTTTTCAGAGGCTGAGGCAGCATGAGCTAAAGATGAACCCCATGAAATGTGCGTTTGGAGTGTCGAGCGAAAAATTCCTGGGTTTCATCGTCCGATATCAGGGAATCGAGATAGACCCCGCAAAGATCAAAGCAATTCAGGAGTTACCTTCGCCAAGGAACATCTCCGAGCTGAGATCACTACAGGGCCGCTTAGCTTATATCCGGCGGTTCATTTCCAATTTGTCAGGGCGATGTCAGCCTTTTCACAAGTTGATGATGAAAGAGGTTCCCTTTTATTGGGATGAAGATTGCCAGAGAGCCTTTGACAAGCTAAAAGACTATCTGAAAACTCCTCCAGTGTTGGGCGCACCGGTGAAAGAATGACCATTGATACTGTATATAGCAGCTACACATAATTCTCTGGGGGCAATGCTGGCCCAGAATAATGAAGAAGGGAAAGAGCAAGCCCTCTATTACCTCAGTCGGAGACTGGTCAGAACTGAAGAGAAATATACTTATATTGAGAAGATCTGTCTGGCACTAATCTTCACAGTTAAGAAGCTCTGACACTATATGTTGTCGCATGAAATCAGCTTGGTATCCAAGGAGGATCCCCTGAAGTACATCATGTCTCAACCGGCACTCAAAGGCCGCCTGGGCAAATGGGCGATAATCCTTATGGAGTTTGATATCTCCTACGTGCCGTGTAAGGCTGTCAAGGGCCAAGCTATTGCAGACTTCTTCGCTGAGCACCCAGTGCCCGGGGATTGCCCGTTGGAGCCGAAGCTTCCTGAAGATGAAACCCTAGAAGCCGTTCAAGTACAACCCGCCTTATGGCAGCTATACTTTGATGGCGCTTCCAGAATTGACGCCTCTGCCTCAGGATCAGCCAGAGTCAGGGCAGGAGCAGGCATAGTCCTGAAATCCCCAGAAGGAGAAGTGGTGCACACATCCTGTTCCATAAACAAGCAATGCACAAACAATGAAGCGGAATATGAAGCCCTGATAATCAGGTTGCAAATTGCTCTGTCCATGGGAATTCAGATGCTGGAAGCATTCGGAGACTCCATGCTAGTTATAAAACAGCTGGAAGGAGAGTTCGATGTGCGAAAGCAAGAGCTCCTCCCCTATCCCAAGTTGGTAACTCGCCTGATGTCAAGATTTTACTTCATCAGCATCAAGCACATCAATCGAGGCCGGAATGCTCAGGCAGACGCCCTCGCTAAGCTGGCCAGTTCATTGGTGGTCCCGCCAGACACAAGCCTGAATATAACAGTGATCAACCGCCGACAGGTCCCCAGCATAACAGAGGTCCTGGCCGATGAACAAGAGATGGAAGTAGCAGTCATCGAAGGGGTTCAGCAGCCCGATTGGCGAGAGCATCTCCTACGCTGGTTTCAACACCAGCAACTTCCAAAAGAAAAGGAACAGAGAATGAAGCTCCTGAGGATCAAGGATTCTTACGAGATGAGAAGTGGGACCTTGTTCCGAATTATGGCAGATGCCCGAAGGAAAGTCCTACTCCGTTGCTTGTCTTCAGCAGAAGCAGGACAGGTGATGCAGGAGGTCCATGCAGGATCAGCTGGAGCACACCAGACTGGCCCGAAGATGAAAATTGAGATAAAGAAACTGGGTTACTATTGGCCCACTATATTTGACGATTGCTGCAGGTTTGCCAAAGCTTGTCAGAAGTTTCAAGAACACGCTAATGTGGCAAGAAGACCTCCAGTGCCATTACATCCCACCCTACCAAGCTGGCCGTTTGCTCAGTGGGGCACGGATGTAGTAGGGCCGCTACCAGCATCTTCATCAGGGTGCAGATACATCTTAGCAGCTACAGACTACTTCTCCAGATGGGCGGAGGCAATAGCACTAAGAGATGTGACGGGAGAACTAGTTGCAAGGTTCTTCCGGCAGAATGTAATATTTCGGTTCGGGATCCCCAGCCGAATCATCTCTGATAATGGCAGTCATTTTAGGAACCAAAAGGTTTATCGGCTGGCCGATAAATACAAAATCGACTGGAGGACATCGTCCCCCTACAACCCTCAGGCCAATGGACTCGCAGAAGCCTTTAATAAGACATTATGTACACTGCTGGCAAAGACTGTCAAGTCTAATAAAAAAGATTGGGAAGAAAGGATGTATGAAGCACTTTGGGCCTATCGTACTGTCTACAAGATCCCAACCGGCTGTTCGCCTTTCTCCCTCGTCTATGGGTCGGAAGCTCTAGTGCCCATTGAACTTGAAGTTCCTTCATTGTGAGTTGCCATCCAGCAAGGACTAGTCAGTGGTGAACAGGCCAATGCAGAAAGAAGATTGGAGGAGCTCGCTGAGCTCGAAGGAAAATGCCTCTGGGCACAGCAAAACATCCAACTCTACCAAGCTCGCATGGCTCGTGCTTTTGACAAGCTAGTCAAGGGTCGAGAATTCAAGAAAGGAGACCTGGTAATGGTCAAAAGAAAAGAAGTGATGGCCTCCAACCCCAAAGGGAAGTTGGTCAAAAACTGGGTCGGACCATATATCGTCCGCCGAGTATATGAAGGGGGTGCCTACGTCCTGGTAGACCACAAAGGAGTCATCCAGTTCTCTCCCCTCAACGGAAAGCATATAAAGCTGTGTCATGCGGCGCAACTGACATTCCCCGAGTGATCGGTCGGAATACCCTTATCTTGGTTTAGTGGCATTCCGCCCTAGCCGAGTTACCCTTATCTTGGTCCAGTGGCACTCCGCCCTGATCGAGCTACCCTTACCTTGGTCTAGTGGCATTCCGCCCTAGCCGAGCTACCCTTATCTTGGTCCAATGGCATCCCGCCCTGATCAAGCTACCCTTATCTTGGTCTAGTGGCATTCCGTCCTGATCGAGCTACCCTTATCTTGGTCTTGTGGCATTCCGCCCTAGCCGAGCTACCTTTCCTTGATCCAGTGGCATTCTGCCCTGATCAAGCTACCCATACCTTGGTCCAGTGGCACTCCTCCCTGATCGAGCTACCATACCTTGGTCCAGTGGCACTCCGCCCTGATCGAGCTACCTCGGCACCCCGCCCTGATCAAGCTACCCTTATCTTGGTTTAGTGGCATTCCGCCCTAGCCGAGCTACCCTTATCTTGGTCTAGTGGCACTCCGCCCTGATCGAGCTACCCTTGCCTTGGTCTAGTGGCATTCCGCCCTACCCGAGCTACCCTTATCTTGGTCCAGTGGCACTCCGCCCTGATCGAGCTACCCTTACCTTGGTCTAGTGACACTCCGCCCTAGCCGAGCTACCCTTATCTTGGTCTAGTGGCACTCTGCCCTGATCGAGCTACCTCTCCTTGGTCCAATGGCACCCCGCCTTGATGAAGCTACCCTTATCTTGGTCCGGTGGCACTCCGCCCCGATCGGGCTACCCTTATCTTGGTGTAGTGGCATTCCGCCCTGATCGAGCTACCCTTATCTTGGTCTAGTGGCATTCCACCCTAGCCGAGCTACCCTTATCTTGGTCTGGTGGCATTCCACCCTAGCCAAGCTACCCTTATCTTGGTCTAGTGGCATTCCGCCCCGATCGAGCTACCCTTATCTTGGTCTAGTGGCACTCCGCCCCGATCAAGCTACCCTTATCTTAGTCTAGTGGCATTCCGCCCTGATCAAGCTACCTCTCCTTGGTCCGGTGGCATTCCTCCTCGATCGAGCTACCCTTATCTTGGTCTAGTGGCATTCCGCCCTGATTGAGCTACCTTTTCTTGGTCTAGTGGCACTCCGCCATGGCCGAGCTCTCAAAAGAATACACCATATGGCCGTTGTGGGCCTTACATTCGAATCGGCGAAAGATCATTCCTTTGTGTTAGCATTCAACCCTTGCTAACGAATATACCGCTCTGTTCGGCACAAGGCCCGGTGCTCCAGTCAACAGCCGTCTACTGTCAACCACGGGTCAGATATCATGCTTCGACCTGCCACCCTTCATAGAAATAAAGAAGAAAAGAAAATAAAAATGGGGTTAAAAATAGAGATACCCTGCCAGACTTGCTCCTATATTAGGACGAGTGCAAAAAATGGCTATAACCCAGCTATGGCGAAAACCCGAAAGGGCGCTACAGGCAAAATCGGGTACCCCGCCACGTGAAAACCCGAGAGGGCGCGTGGGCAAAAGCAAGAGGGGGCTGACTTTGGCGAAAACCCGAAAGGGCGCTTAGGTCAGTAAAGTGGTAATTTTCAAATTCCTCTTCTATTCTCCACCCAATGAAACTCCACAAGGGACAATCATTAAAAGCCCCGAAAATCCTTGGAACAAACCCATGTTTGATCCTCGTCATCATCGGCGAGATCGGTCAATCTCTACCCTTAACTTGGACCTTCCGTCCCTGTTAATAACCCTACCTTTGCTTCGGCATATAACCTATGCTGATGAATAAACCTGTGTTCGACCCTCGTCATCATCGACGAGATCGGTCGATCTCTACCCCTTAACTTGGACCTTCCGTCCCTGTTAATAATCTTACCTTTTCTTCGGCATATAACCTATGCTGATGAATAAACCTGTGTTCGACCCTCGTCATCATCGGTGAGATCGGTCGCTCTCTACCCCTTTACTTGGACCTTCCATCCCTGTTAATAACCCTACCTTTGCTTCGGCATATAACCTATGCTGATGAATAAACCTGTGTTCGACCCTCATCATCATCGGCGAGATTGGTCGATCTCTACCCCTTAACTTGGACCTTCCGTCCCTGTTAGTAAACCTACCTTTGTTTCGGCATATAACCTATGTTGATTAATAAACCCATGTTTGACCCTCGTTATCTTCGGCGAGATCGATCGACCTCTACTCTTAACTCGGATCCTACATCCTTGTTAATAAACCATGTCCTTTGCTTCGACATTTAACCAGTGTCGACGAAATAAACCCAGGATCAATCCTTGTCATCATCGACAAGGACGGTCAGCATCCTAGTGGTCCAGTTCTTCTGTACTCCGAATTCGAAATCAAAAAAAGAGAAAGAAATGAAAAATGGGGTTAAAAATAGAGATACCCCGCCAGACTTGCTCCTATATTAGGACAAGTGCAAAAATGGCTATAACCCAGCTGTGGCGAAAACCCGAAGGGGCGTCGCAGGCAAAATCGGGTACCCCGCCGCGTGAAAACCCGAAAGGGCGCGCGGGCAAAAGCAAGAGGGGGCTGGCCTCGGCGAAAACCCGAAAGGGCGCTTAGGTCAGTAATGTGAATAAAAAAAATTGAATGATGAATAGTGATGATTCATTCTCTGTCCGGAAGACCCCTTACGAGGTCGACGGGGAATTTTCATCCGATATCCCGCCTATATACATCTATTGTCTACCCTTTTCGACCCTTGTCACCATCGGCAAGATCGGTCGCTACCCTATCCAGTTTTTGTCACCATCGGTAAGACCGTCTACCCTTTTCGACCCTTGTCACCATCGGCAAGATCGGTCGCTACCCTATCCAGTTTTTATTACCATCGGCAAGACCGTCTACCCGTTTCGACCTTTGTCACCATCGGCAGGATCGGTCGCTACCCTATCCGGTTTTTGTCACCATCGGCAAGACCGTCTACCCTTTTTGAACCTTGTCACCATCGGCAAGATCGGTCGCTACCCTATCCGGTTTTTGTCACCATCGGCAAGACCGTCTACCCTTTTCGACCCTTGTCACCATCGGCAAGATCGGTCGCTACCCTATCTGGTTTTGTCACCATCGGCAAGACCGTCTACCCTTTTCAACCCTTGTCACCATCGACAAGATCGGTCGCTACCCTATCCGGTTTTTGTCACCATCGGCAAGAACGTCTACCCTTTTTGACCCTTGTCACCATCGGCAAGATCGGTCGCTACCCTATCCGATTTTGTCACCATCGGCAAGACCGTCTACCCTTTTCGACCTTGTCACCATCGGCAAGATCGGTCGCTACCCTATCCGGTTTTTGTCACCATCGGTAAGACCGTCTACCCTTTTCGACCCTTGTCACCATCGGCAAGATCGGTTGCTACCCTTTCCAGTTTTTGTCACCATCGGCAAGACCGTCTACCCTTTTCGACCCTTGTCACCATCGGCAAGATCGGTCGGTACCCTTTCCAATTTTTGTCACCATCGGCAAGACCGTCTACCTTTTTTGACCCTTGTCACCATCGGCAAGATCGGTCGCTACCCTACCCGGTTTTCGTCACCATCGGTAAGACCGTCTACCCTTTTCGACCCTTGTCACTATCGGCACTATCGGTCGCTACCCTAGTCCGGTTCTTGTCATCATCGTCAAGACCGTCTACCCTTTTTCGACCTTCGTCATCATCGACAGGACCGGTCGCTACCCATTCTCGGGTCTTGCCATCCTCGGCAGGACTGCTTACCCGCCAGTTTTGATATACCCTTTTGAGTCCCCCGGACTCTTGGCTGGCATAGGCCGTTGTTAGTCTCGAGAAAAGTCACGGCGCGGTGGAGCGAACACCTCACCCCTTTGCTGAAGGCGTGAGCGCTCTCCTGCCCTAGTGACTCATACACTCGGATTAGAAACAACGGGCGAATCGAAGAGAATAGAATAATGACAAGATGGAGTCTTCATTCAAAAAGCACGATGGAGATTTTCCATTACTATGAAGTAAAAGGTACATGTTACACGGGCCATTCCCCGGAGTACATGAAATACGTCAAAAAGGGAGCAAATAAAGAAAAAGAGACTACGACAGAGGGCGTCGGAAGATGTCCTCCAGCGCAGGAATACCCAGGGAAGGATGACGGGTCAGTTCTTGCAATCTGAACTCGGTGGCCTCCAGCTCGGATAGCTTCTCCCCGAGGGAAGCAGCTTGTCCCTCGGCCATCTCTGCTTCCTCCACCCTCTGGACTCCCAGACGGTCTACTTCTTCAAGTTCTGCCTCTAGCCTTGAAGGTTCGGCCTGTAATGCCGCCATCCGGGCCGTCAAGAAGCTTCGGCACTGTAAAGAGGCATTGGCTTCATCCCTCATCCTCGCCGCAGTCTCTTGCAGAGAAATAAGAGCTGCTCAGCTTTCAGCCCGCTCCAATGATATGGCCGCCAGCTGGTCAGCTACTTCCCGGCCTAGAAAGTCCCTCCTTTTTACATACTTCAGGAGCAGGATCACCCGTGGAGTCCAGTCGTCCATGGGACAACCAAAGGCCAACAGTGAGCGGGATAGATGCTCTATCAAGCCCCTCAGCTGAACATAAGTTAGATCCCTACTGGCTGTTACGGTCTACTGGAGGGTCCCCAGAAACTGCCACACAAGGTCACTTGAAGATTGAAGACCAAGTGGCGACGTCTCGGGCAGTTCAAATTCCACTCTGCTATCCACGGCAGCCCAGATATCATCGGCCGTCCCGGAAGATGACGATGGCATGAGCTGCAGTCCACTGCTTTGAGGAACAAGCGCGCTGGCAGATACGGTGGCCGGAGCCTCAATAACAGCAATCTCTTTTCCTGCCCCCTGGGATGGAGGTGCAACAGAAACATCCAGAGTTGATTGCAGAGTTGATTGCTGTTCAATGATCTCTCCGGCTTCTATTTTAGGAAGACCATCCTTTTCCAGAGTTGATTGCTGTGCAGCCTCCATTGGCTGAGAATCCCCGGCTGTCGCCGAACTACCAACTTCCACAAGTGCTCCGGGTCCGACTGGAACCATTGCCGCTGCATAGTCCTTGGGGTATCGCAATGCGATAGGCCGCAGGACGGACGGAAGAGTTGCATGGCCCGTTCCCAGAGCCGGGAGTGGTATCTGCACCGTCATGGTTGGCAGTGCCACCTCAGTCTGCACCGGAGATATATGCCTTAAAAATGAGGCTAGAGGGAAGATAAAGAAGAAGAGTAAACACCGACCCTGGGTAGGTCCTTACCTCAGCGGGTACTAAGCTCAAATCTTTAAGGGCAGCTCCCCCGGCACCGGCCCCTTCACTCTCAAGCGATAATGACGACTCGGGACCGCCCCACAACAACCGGGCCGGGCTGAAAGTCAGATAATCACTTTCATAAGCCGAGGATGCCCCGGCGTCATCGGTCTCAAGATCAGTCAGTAGGAGCTCCTCGTCACTGGAGCCGCCACCATAATCTACCTGCTCAGAGGAAGAGGACCCCTCTGCTCTCTCAGGACGCTCCGCCGTCGGAGCAGGAACCTCGCCAACGGGGGCCTCACCCGCAGCAGAAACTTCCCCCGTGCTCTCCACACCAGAAGCAGCGGCTGGCGGCATCTCGAGGACAGGCTCACCCTGCCCCTGGATAGTCACTTCCTCTATACTCTCTGAGCCCGGGAGCAGTGACGGTTGTATATCAACTGCAATTTATGGCAAGAAGGGGTCAAGCTAGCTGAAGACATGAAGATTCACGGTGCTATCGCGACTAGACCATGGATTACCTTCCATCTCCTACCTGGGTGTTGGAGAGGGCAGATCCCTTTCTACGGGAGCAGTAGGGACTTCCTCTGCCCCGTCCCTAGCCGCTACATCTACCGTCACCTCCAGCCCGACGACCGCGGCAACTGTGTCAGTAACCGTCAGCATGGGCTAGCTAAGGCAGTCGAAACAAGCTAATGCACTTTGAAGAGAAAAAGAGCCTACCTTCAGCCTCTAGCCCTTGTGTGCGGGAAGCTTCAAACTCTTCAAAAGATATAACCGAAGGAATGACGGTTGCCGATTCCTCCTCTGCAGCCTTCTTTCGGCGTGCCCGTGTCACCCGGGTCACCGCCTCTTTCGCCTTTCCGACGACCTCTCTCAGCTGGGACCGAGTCCTCTTCCTCGAATCCCCAGGAGGCAGTGGCGTTGTGGTCGGGGCAGGCTCAGGAACTTCAAAATATGTTGGCTTTTGGGCCTTTATGATCAGTTCCCTGAAGTGTCGGGTCTCCTCCGAAGTTGGTCGGACTGCACATGCACGAAGGTGAGAATGACACATCACAATGAAAGGAGAAGCTGGCCAAAAGGTCAGAATGAAGAAATGAAACATACTTGCCGGTCCCTTATAGAAGGGGAAGAGAGGCCAATAAAATAGCGATGGCGTTTTGTCCCTCGAAGCCGCCTCGCGAATAAGCCAGCATAGATCTCCAATCTTTTCGCTCGGTTCGGCCAGCAGTGCCAGATCCTCATGACCACGAGAGGATAGGAGATAATACAGGCTCAGATGGTCCAGCCCCCACCTTTCTGCATATTTGAATGAAATCTGAAGAGGATGGTCCAGGATGGCTTCACTCGGGCCGCCCACCGACAGACCATGCGACCGAAGAAGCGCGAATAGCCAGGGAGTGTTGTCATACAAGGCATCCCGCCTGTCCTCCCTACGAATGAAGGTCCGGTAGGGGTACAATCTATCCACCTCGGGGCGCCAGTCGGCCACAGCCGCGATGGGCTCCTCTACTGGTAAAGGGAGTTGGTGGAGAATCACCCTCTCGCTGCTTACTCGGCATAAACCCTGAAGGGTCTTCACATAATCATCCTTGTTGATCGGGGGCAGCTTCGGTTCAACTTTCATCTTGCGGCCCTTCACAAGCTTGCGGGCCTCCGTATAGGCCTTCACTTCTGTGTTGGTCCAACACTTCAACTTCTTCAAATAAGAGGCTTCAATGTCAAGAACTGGCTCCGACTGGGAAGCTAAAAACCTGTGCTCTGCCACGGCCCAGCACTCTCTCTGGGAGTTCCTGTAAAATCCCATCCGCGCATTCCACCACTTGACGTATTCAGGAGTGACGCGAGGGAAGCGCGTAGGGGCGGGCACCCGAAAAGAAACATCTTCACGACGATGGAAAAAGTCCCACCATATTCGGGCATCGTCGTTTGAAACCTGCCCGGCCCTATGCCTGTTGGGCAATGCAAATTGTGAAGAGGAATGTGGAATCTGCTGGTCGTAGCCAAAGTTCCGACTGAAGCGGAACGGGTAATACGGCTACAACCACAGAATGCCGCTCTTGCGAAATACAAGGACACTAGGCCTGATGACCAGTGTTCAATCAATCAACTCTGGCTCCAGAATAGGCTTGGTATATTTGGCCTTGGAAATCGGATATATGTACTCCTCAGTCTCAAATAGCTTGCACTACCTCGTCCTGTTCGTCAGCGGGCTCGAATGGGCAGCTAAGCTCCAGAAATGAAGAGCCCCAGGCGAATCCATGGGAATACGGGCCAATTTACCCCGAATGGCGTAGAGTTGCTCCGCTAGTAAAGATGGCTCAGCCCTCGCAAACTCTATCATACGCAGGACCAGAGGAACTGCTTGTAATGCCCGAGGAGCCGCCTCCAGAAACAGGGTGCAGACCCAAGCATTAAAGAAATGTAATGGACCAACCGTCCGAAGGCTTCTGGGGAGGCGCATTTTGTGCAAGTCTCCCAACATCTTGTAAATGAGGCACAAAGCCACTGGGCAAAGGGACAGCTTGATTCCCCAAGCCATAAGACAGGCCGGGTAAATGGCCTCCGCCCTATTCACGCTCTCGTCACCTTGAGGAAGAGCGAAAGAACAAAGCCAATAAACCAGATATGCAGCAGAGTGAGTGATTGCATCAACGCCAGTAGGGTTTGGGTTTTCCCCCTGCCCTCCTTTCGAAGAAGATGATGAAGCGGCCTGGCGTCGCACCCTCTTCTTCCGCTTCTGGGCCACGGGTGCTATTGGAGGAAAATCTTCATACTTATTCTTCCCCTGGAAGAAATATTGAAGCCAGGTGCCCATCCGCACTCTTCGCTTCTCGCCCGGCTTTCGAGCTTCCCTCGTATCGTGCGACGAATGCAAAAGGGTGCGATACGCCTTCATCAGATATCGATAGGCGTAGCCCGCCATATACCGACCGTCACCGTCGGTCTGGTCTTTCAACCAGTCAGGCCAGCAAACTTCTTCATACGGTTCCCCGTCAATGGGTAGGCCGCTGAGCTGCGATAGACTCCACAAGTCTAAAGAGGTCTCCCCCTCTGAAGTGTAGAAAGTGTTATATTCGGGGCAAAATACCTCGATCATTCCACAACACAAGCCCCGTGAGATTGGGTACCGGTACCTTGAAGCGTACACGCTGTGATATATGCCGGCCCTGGTCAGAAGAGGAGCGTAATGATGCAGCACGTAGTCTGTGAACTCCACTGCTCCGGGCCTGAATGCATGAGCGTCTGTAGCTTTCAGCTCAGTGAACCACCCCACTGATATCTGGTGCTTGAAGTGAACCACCAAGCAGTCCAACAAGAACGATTCATCTCTATATCCCCATCTCAACAGGGCAAGGAATAAACCAAAGATCGGCTTCTCACGATCCACTCTGCCCGCGGAGTCATTCCATCGAGCGGGTACGAACTCGGGAGCTCTAGTCAGCAATCCGTCTACCGGAGCCAGGTCTTGCAGCCCTAGCACAGCGCTCCATTTCCTGACCTCCCCGAGGAGATAGATGGGTCTTCCCCACATCACACATTCGGTCTGGCTGTCTCTCTCCACCAGCAAGGCCTGCTCGACCTTCCGAACGGCGAACACATCCCTCTTCCCCTGAAGGTTGAAGCGTTGAAGAAGGGACATAAGGTGCTGGTCCTTGGGATAATCCCTCCTGGTCACGCCCTCTCTATTATAATGAAAGGAGTCACCCCCGAGGATAAGGAGACGGCTGGTGTCCACAGTGTCTATCTCGGAATCTGAAGACTCCGCAACTATGGCCACCTGGCCGTGCCCCCAGTCGAGGGAATTGACGTTCTTCCATGTCGCTACGGCACGAGAAGAAGAGCTGGATGCCATGGTAGCAGCAAAAAGGGCATATCAAACAAAAGTAAAGTCAGAAAATAGCTGATCAAAGGTGAACTTCTGACAAAATTTTGGCAGAGTCTCCCCAGCACAAGGGATTGCCAAAGAAAAGCAAGAACGCGTCCACTGAGAAACGGTCCCTAAAAGGCAGCCATCGGCATTGCACCGAGGCCAAGAGGAACACCCGGGGGAATAGCTCCAAGGGCAAGCCCTGCTAGAAGCCTCCCGGGGCTCAAAGAAAGGGTTTTGAAACCCAAATGGACAGCATCTTCACTCACCCGAAGGACCGCCGCCGCTCTCACCCTCACTCCACTCGGCACCGCATGGAGAGAAGAAAGGGAGGAGAGAGAAGGGAAATGCGCAAATGAAAAACAGTGAAGAAAAAATGAGAGAAAAGGGTATATATAGAGGAGGCCCCCCTTTCCCTTTTAAGCAAAGGCGCGCCGGGAATCACCGCGCCGGATTAACCGATCCGATGAAAAGGCCGCGCCGGATTAAAACCACAAAGGGTAAGGGCGCGCCGTATTAATCCCATGCTGTATTAAGATGGGAATGGCGCCGGATTAGCATCCGTGCCGAACTAAGGGCCATCCAGAGCTACTGTCAACCGAAGAAGAGATCCGTCCAGATGAAGTTCATCCGTGGGTCTTGCTGCACTCGTGCCTTTCTCACAACACCCACGTCTGGGGGGCATTTGTTGCACCCAAAATATGGTCCTTCGGCGACCAAGCCACAAAGACTAATGATACGGCCCACTGAAGCACAGAAGCCGATGAAGATCCACTTACTAAAGGCTCCTCAAGCTGCCAGGGCCCCGAGTCACCTTGAAGTGAATATCGGGGACTTCACCTCAGGAGAGTCGAGATGAATCCACAACCAACCGGCAGTGCGACCAAGCCTGCCCAATGATCTGGTATCGACCCCGTCATGCCGCTACCCTACATCCGTCACCCAACCAAGGACGACGGTCTACCCGGTGACTCTCTTGAGGAGGCAGAACGTCCTCGGCCATTCACAACAAGGGGGCCGAAGGTTCTGTCGGGAGAAGACCCCGATCGCCCGGCATGGGCACGGCTTCCCGCCAAGATGGGCCTGTTAGTGGCCGAATGATCGCCCAGCGCAGGCGGAACTATCTCTGGTGTTATCCAACCCCCTAGAAAGCTCTGGGTACGAGCCAGGCCGGACCAACAGCATGGATCGTAGAGCCGAAGGCCGTGTCGGCGGAAAGCCCGTACGATCAAATCAAAGCTATCTGGAGTCTCAGGAACGGCCGTACGTCGACCTGGGAGCTTCGACAAGACATCCTGCCAAGGTTTTGAGGGGCATTGGCAAGATAATGTTCACGGTGACTCCCGGAATCATCCCCGGACTCATCGACTGGCTTGAAGCGCACGAGGAGCATTAGCCCGGCGCGCCTTAAACCGGCGCGCCCCTCATTCGATGCCCCTGATCCCGGCGTGCTAAATTACCTTCGACGCCTGGCTATTCCGGCGCGCAAGTCACCCTATCGGATGGCTCCAACCCCGGCGCGATAGGCTGATGAAGTCTCTTCTCGGCGCGCCAATCCCACGCCGGTTTAACATTCGAACTCATGCCCCTATATATAGATGGCTGTTCAAGAAAGAAAAAGGGGGGGAGAGACAGATCGAGACCTGAGAAGAAAAAAGAGGGAGGACACAGAGAGGGAGTAGGGTTCCTTCGGAGGAGCTTCGGCCGATCGTCTTCTTCCTCTACGATACCCTGTTTCAGGAACAGGTGGGCGCGGGTGCTGATTCTTTTCATGTTTTCCGCAGATCTCTCTTCTGAGACTTCCACCCATCGAATATAAGTGAGGGGAGGAGGAGCGACGATGATATGAGTCGATTCTACTCCCCCCTCTACGTGATTTCTTTTCTTTGTTCTTCCCCTGTTGTTGCGCTCCGAGTGTCTTCTGCCTATGATATTGTAGAATGGCGACCGAGCAATGGTGCCGGTGCTGTACTCTCACCATGTAAATGCTAAACCATTCTCGTTTCTAGGATGGTAATATATGTGCACGTGTAAATGCTCAAATGAATAGATCGAATGAATGATCCTTAGCCCCTCTTTTATCTATGCCAATGAGTGTGTCTGAGCTCTTCTCTGCACCGCTCTAATTTCGATTTCTCCGAGGTCTACATCGTGCCCCGAATCATCGTGGGCTATAGAGACACCCCCTCCCCGGGGACTTTTCTTTCGATCATTCTCATGTTTGATTCAAGGGTTTTCGCATCCCTTTCTCTTCTGGGATGGAGCCGTGCTTCTGCGCGTGCCTCTTTCCGCCATGCATAGGGTCCATCCCCTGAACGTTGCTTTCCAATTGTTCGAGCATATGCCCCTGCAACGAGCCCATCTCGTTTATGCATTTACTGCATCTGTGCATCATGATCATCCAAACTGTTCCGAGGTTTCCTCATCGTCCCGACCACCTGGGGAGGGGGACATTCCCTCTTGCTCTTTGAAATTGCTAGGCAATCGGGGGCTTTACCTCCTGATGGTAGATGTCCTCTCGGGGCCACGGCAGACAATAATGGGGTCCTAGCTCAATCAGCTCAGCCCCAACATTCTAGGACCCGATCGAGACTCGGGGACGGGTGCTCCTCGTAGGCTAGCCCTCGGAGCTCCACTCTCCTGATGGTCAGTTCCTCTGCGGGATGAGTCACAAATTGTGGGTTGTCCACCCCTCGCAGGCTAGTCCTTGGGGTGATGCTCCCATCATCAATGGCTTCATCTCTCTGTCTTTTCCCCTTATGGAACCTTGGTGCCCCTAGCAGGCTAGTCCTCGGGGTATCCTACCCAATGGGGTTTGCTGGCTGCCTTCGTGTAGACCGGCGGTTTAGGGGCTTGTTCCATAGGTGAGCATGACCCCGCTTCTCCCCTGCAACTCTTCAGGTTCAGGGGAGATGCTGTCCAATTTTGGATAGATTAATAATGAATAAACCATAACGAAATACTCATTCTGGACCCAATTATCCCCGTGCTCGAGTAGAAACCTCGCACTGGCTTATCACGTCATTCTTGGAGGGTTCTGGACTTCAATTTAATAAACAATTGGCCTCAAATGGCTTCAAAACCCTCAACATAAACTTAACAAACTTAAATGATTCGAAATTCATCGAAAATAAGCTAAAACGGCGCGGCCTTAACCCGGCGCGCCCTAATACGGCGCGGTACCCCCCCGCGCCGGATTAACCCTACACTCAAAAAAATTAAAAACTTCCTTGTGCCTTTCCGGCGCGCCATGAACCGGCGCGCCCCAATCCTTTGCGCGCTGTCTTAACCAGCTATATGGCCGCGCCGTATTAGCCGATATACCTACGTTTTATCGCGCCATATAAGCTACCTATCGCATGGCCGCGCCGATTTTGAGACCTTTTGCTGCTTTAATTGTTCATTTGCCTGGGAGTGGTTCTCGTCCCTCAGGGTTGATGTCAATAAACCACAATTGGTAATAAATTGAATAAGAGAGGGGCCAAGTGAGCCCGAACTATATTGTTATCATATCTTCATTACCATGTCCGTTAGCATTGTGCTTTCGCTATCACACTTGTGTTGCCTTCCCTCTTCTCGATGGGGAGTAATAAATGTGGTCGATTACCATTTGCTTCCATGAATTCCATTATCATGCTTAATATAGTCACGAGCGCCATGTGCGCATGCATGCATAGATCCTCGGGTATATCAAACGGCGTCGATAGAAAACTGGATTACGTCTGGTCGGAAGTCTTCGCTATGCGCGACGGTGGTCTTCGGACCTATGTCCTCTGCCACGTACCGAGGATCTATAATCCCATGAATTATGCATCTTCTGCACGATAAATGTATGCATCCTGCATGCTTTCGTCATGATCATCATGTAGCTCTTTTTAATTCGGCTTCGACAGCCCGTTATCTCGGCAATTAATCAAAGGTGTTCCCTCCTCGTGGGGGATGTAATTAATGCCATAGCCTTTATGGTATGGCGGACCGCTGGTCCCGACCGAACCTCACATTCGCCCGACATGGGTCAGAATGAGCGCATCATAAAATCGTCACTCATGTGACTGGCATGCCTGCGTCGTCAATCGATCATTTGACTACCAGTTAGTCAGTTGATCGATCGACCCGTGAAAGAAAGGAAAAGGTCGCAAACAAGGGTGAACCTCCCAAAGTGTCGGTCTATGGACTTCTCCCATTCTAGATATATGCTAGGGTGGGATCCATCAAACACAAAAGCCGCTAATGGGTCTAAGGATGGCGAATAGGCTAAGTAGGAAGTGGTCATGATGAACGGGTGACGAATGCAATGGCCCTAGGACAAGACATAGTAAAGACAAGTCTAGAACTTGCTCTGATACCAAGTTGATGTGACACAACTCCTCAGACCTAGATTCGCAAGCAACCGAACCAAACGGCGGGCCCACTCAAGCGGGTTCACCCGCGTCGCGCACTCCCGGGTCCGTAGGTGGACCGGCGATAGTGGTGAGGGTCCGAGGATGGGCCTCACCTTTCCATGGATTTGACTATCTTGGGCTGAACCCTTAAGGGCCTGGGATGCCCAATTCTGTGGGCAGACAGCACGCCAAGGTCGTGGGATGTAGTGGCTCTCTCACAACTCACCCGCGGTGGCACTCGATTAGACGGAATGTTGGAACGAGCACTCTCTCACTACCGACAGTGCAACTAGAGATAATACTAAGCTAAGCAATAGTGAAACCAGCAGAGGAAGCGACCCGAAGCTCACCTGATCGGTGTGAAGACACTGATCCCGACCGGAGATGAGGGCGAGCGGGGAAGCGTGGGCTACCCGCACGCCGCGCCGACGACGCTTTAGCCGAAGACCTGCTAGTACAAAACTACTCCTCGCGTAGGAGGGTGATCGTGGGGGTGGGGAAAATAGAGGTTACATTCAAACACTACCTCCACGCAGGGAGGGGTGCTAAGCCGGCCAGGCGGGGAAGGGAAAATAGCTAAGGAGGTAGCCGATTGACCCCACCGTCGGTTCTGCCTGCCTGTCTGCCCGTCTGATAGGTGCTCGCTGTCGACTCCGCTGTGATCGCTCCCGGACTCGAAAGTGAACGAGGCCAGCGCCAAAATGTTGGTGACTGACTCAAGATGAAGCCTGAATTTTGTTGGTGCCAGAAGTTATCAACGCTGGCCGGGACAGACGCTGGACCGGCGCTGCTCTGCTCTGCCTTAGACTGAGTTCAGGTTGTTGCAGCAGGTTGGCGACTTCACCACGATCGCTCCCATGATCCAATCGAGATGGGATCAGGACGGTTGCAAGCGTGGTCGAATCCTCTGCGGAAAATAATTTGGAACGGGGAGCTCCGAACTCCAAACGAGGTCCCGCTTTCTATGTTGGACAGAGGACTAGTGTATCTTCACCTCGGTCAAGTAACGCACCAAGTGGAGCACCGGTGTGGTCACAGTTGCTTCTGAATGGCAGCTCTGGTTTCTGGCCGGACTGGTTCTGCACAGTCGGTGAAGAATGGCTCTCCCGGACAGCTCTGATCTCGAATTGGGGCGGGATCACCTCGCCTGCGAAGACGACTGGAAGAGATTTCCAAAAATGTAGGATACGCCTCCAGAAGATGTCCGGTGAAGACATGGTTGACTCTGCAACTCGACCCTTGACTACTACCTGCGGACTGAGATGAATAGGGTGATGATAGGTGATGGGAGACGGAGTAGATGGGTGGGAAATGGGGTGGATGGGTGTGGGGGTGGCACCTGACTATGTGGGGGTCTGTTAGGGGGTGATACAAGGTGTGGGAGGGGCAGAAAGGGGGTTGGGAGGTGGTCTAGCAAGTGGAGGAAGGGGGAGCTGCAAATTTGGGTTGGGAAGGAGAGAGAGAAGAGAGATCTCTCCTTTGGTTTGAATGGTGGGTTAATGGAGGGGTTAATGGGGGCCTAGGGAATGGGAAGGGTTGCCTTGGGGAGGGGAAGGGGTGCTTAGGAGAAGGGATTCTCCCTTGGGAAAATGAAAGGTTATATGGGGATGGGGAAAGGTTGCTTGGGAGGAGGGAGAGGTGCCTAGGAGAAGGGGATTCCACCTAGGGGTTGGAGGGGAATTAAATGGGAGGTATGGGGAAGGGGGAGGGGTCTTAATGAGAGGTGAATAGGGAGGAGAGAGAGTGAATTTTGAAATTGGGGTGGGGAGGAGAGAGAATGGGGTTCGCCCTCTTTAGAGAGAGAGAGAGAGAAAGAGAGAGGGGAATCCACCCCTTAGAGAGAGAGAGAGAGATAATTCTTGTGGAAATTATCACTTAATACTTCATTCATTCATTAGTTCTCCATGGAGGGATTGGGTTCCTATTTATAGGAAACCCTCAATTTACAAAAAGTCCTTACCTTTTGGACTATTGACAAATGACCAAGGGGGGGAAGGGGGCGCCCATGGGCCAAGCCCATTGAAGTGGGCCCGTTAACCCACTAGGCCACCTAATGATACTTAGACTTAGATAGATGACTCACTAACTTAGGTACTTGACTCAATAAAAGGAAAATTACATGGTTAAGACTCAAGGAAAGATATGAAAATTACATAGCTGGACTCAGAAAATCAAGATGAACACAATGGCGAGCATCGGGACCCTTGGAGAAATGGGAAGTGGTAAGCGATGTCCCCATCATGGATCTTGAGCTCAATATTGCACCTGTTAACTGCACATGTTACAAAATTTGCCATTCTGAACATTACTGCCAAATAATGACTCATAGTGTTGCCATCATCCAAAAGGGGGAGAATGTTATGCCCATGTGGTCATTTGAGTCATTTGACATTCATGGTTTTGATAATGGCTTGATTTTGATAATGGCTAAACACTATAAGTCATTAATGTTTTCCACTCTCATATCACTAAAATACTTGATGATTTTTCATGACAGATAAGCCAAAGAATGGAGTGGAGATGGCTAAAGGGAAAGCTCAATGATCGCGCCCAAGCAAGGATGAAGAATAGCCAACACGGGGCCGTGCACACTTGGTTTCAACGTCCAAAGGTGACTTATACACAAGGTCAAGTTTGGCCTTAAATGGATATCCAAATCATGGGTTTCAGATGCATCTCGTGAAGCCTAATCATAGCAGAGAATTTCTGGTCGACTGGCTTCAGTGGGGTGGTCGACCGATGAAGACTTCAACTGTTTTGGGCGTAGCAAAGGATCACCGGTCAACCGGTGCTGCTTGGCCGGTCGACCGGACTAAACAAAATGCTATTTTGGCAAATTACAGAGGAACCGGTCGACCGGTCCCATATGGGCAGTCGACCGGACCAAAATTATAATATCCCGGACCTTTTGGATCCTTCTTCGTGGGTTTCGGATCTGGTTTCTTAGAGTGTCCGGCTCCATTGTGTCCAAAATTTCATTTTGAACATCTTTCATGTTCGGATTGGCGTGATCCGGAGTTGTTTCGGAGGCCCGGAAGCGTTCCGCGACTTTTCCGCGTGGGTTTTTCGATTCCCGGTGTGTGTTTCGGTAATTCCTTCGGAACCTCGTTGCGGGTGAACCGGGTTGTTCACCTAGGCGAGAGTGGTACCATTGGGAGCGGTGCGTTCCGAGGATCACAGAAATGTAATTTTCTATTTTTTGATATTTTTCAGAATTTCTAGATTTTCCTATAAATACCCCCCTTTTCTCTCTCTTCCCCAGCCTCTTCTTCTTCTTCTTCTTCCTCCTTTCTCCCCCACCGTGCGACGCTCTCTCTCCCTCTCTTCTTCATCCGGTGAGACCGCGGCGAGCCCCTCCGACTGCAGATGGTTGTGGGCGATGGCGTGGAGATGACAGCGACATCGAGGTGATCGTGGAGGCGTACGTGAATCGTGGGAGCTTAAGGAAGAACGAGGGTTTTCGAGCATTCTTTGCGATTCGTGGTTGATCTGGCGTGTCTCGGGGCGCAACTGAGGTAGGGTGACGTTCCCTAGCCTCTAGCCTTCCTTTCCTGCGATTTGTAGGCCGAGGGGAGGCCGAGAGATGGGATTCCTTGCGGGTTTTGGGTTTTCCATGATTTGGGAAGAGCTCGCCCGATCTATGGATTTGATGCATGATTTCATATTTTGATGGCCTATAATCATGCTACGGGTCCCCAGGGGTCTTCCCCTTTGATTTCCCCCTCTCCGGTGGAGGCATGGGGGCGTGGCCAGTTTTTTTAGGCATTTCCTGCCGTTTTGCCCTCGGGCGGGTGTGACGGTCCTTCCAGTGACCATCACACTATGTAACGCGCCCAGATGGGTGCGTTACAGCCATGAGTGCACTCAAGTGGGGTATGTGGGCTGTGATGGTCCCACGATAGACCGTCACGGTGCTGTGACACACCTAGGTTGGACCGTCAGGGGCGTTCGACTGTTGGCTGCCGACCATTGGTTTTTGACCGTTGGGGATCAAGGCATGTGACGCACCTGGCTTGGCGCGTCACAGCCATGTCACGCCCCTATGTGGGTGCGTTAGAGCAGACGCATTCCCACGTTGTGACGCACCAGGGTTGGTCCGTTACGCGCTGTGACGCACCGAGTGGCACGCGTCACAGCTATTCTCTATTGTCTTGTGACGCACCAGGGTAGGCGTGTCGCAGACTGTAACGCACCATGGTAGGTGCGTTACGCCCTATTTTGCACCGAGCGTGTGACGCCCCTGCATTGGGCCGTCAGGTGATTGTGACGGTCCTGCCTAGACCGTCAGAGCCTGTGATGCGTCTAGGGTAGACCGTCAGGCTCTGGGTTGCCCTGGGTGATTTGCAACCCCATTTCTGTTCCAGCCGTGGTCACCGTGCGACGGTGCTGGTACGTGGGGTGGTCCCCGTACGTTGTCAGATGTGGACGTTATTTTCCGTTGACTTGAGAGTCTACTCCGTCGTGACCCTCTACTAGTCGTAGCCTGCTTACACACGTGTGGTCCCACCAGGGAGTGGTGGAGAGGCTATCCTGAGGATGGTTTTAGACTGGTTTCCGTCGGGCCCCTCATCGGTAGCCAGAGTCCGGCTCCAGGGGAAAACGAGTTAGAAGCCAGACCTAGGACGTACAGTCTGTGTGTGCACACGTGGTTGGGGGTGGTTGGACCCACGCTGACAGGCGTGACCCCAGCTAGTCACTCGTTTGTAGTTACTTGTTCGGTGTTCGTGCCTTTGGTAGTAGCTATCACGTCAGACAGTTCACCTGCGGTGCGGTGTAAGACGTCAGGGGATGCTACCGGCTGTGCTTCAAGTGGGAGGTACTCCTATCGAGTCGGTAGTGTCAGACTGTCAGTCCTTGCAACTTTGACCTTTGGGTTTTGTCGTGTTGACCGTGGTGCTCAGGTCGTTTCACCGTGACACGTGTGTCGATTTTCGTGCCGTGGGAGCGGTGTTTTGTAGATTGCAGGGCTTTCTTTTCTGAGGTACTCGCTTACTACTAGCGTAGCAGTTTCTCCGTTTGCAAGGTAGGGTCCGAGTGATCCCTAGTGAGTCTTGTTCCGAGACTCATTCCCTGCTTGTTTTCACCGTGTTTCAGGTGAGTCGCGACCTCAGGGGAGCGCGTCTGAGGCTCAGCGTGGTTCGGGTGCCCAGCGTTAGTGCCAGAGGTCAGAGCCGGGGTATGCCCCGTGTAGCTGTACTTTTCTTTCTTGTCTCTGTACTAGTTGTGGATTACTGATGTTGTTATTTTGTTGTTATCTCATGGACCATGTATCATGTGAACTGTTAATTTATTTCCTGCTTAATAATATAACTATTCATTTCAGTAATTATTTGTGATACTTGTATAGTCTCCACACCATTCCTTTAACCCTTCCGAGTCTTCGGGCTCGTGGGTGGCGGTACGAGTCTCGGGCTATCGGGCCTTCCCGGTAACCAAATTCTCTGGTCGTTACAGCTGGTATCAGAGAGCGGTTGTGGGATTATACGAGAATCATAAGTTATTGCAGTGGTCCACTAGTCCATAGCGATGATGTACAGTTGACGCTGGCATCGGGCATCGTGCGTTTTTCTTGACCTTGCTGTTTCTGTGTTTTCTGTCTTTTACTTTAGGAGCGAGCATGGCACCGAGGCGGAGCACTCACTCTCAACAGGGGCAGTCGACTGGAGGTCAGGAGATCCAGCAGGAGGTTCAGTAGGAGCAAGAGGAGCAGAGTAGAGTGCCACCTGCGGCCACCGAGGTAGTGGATACTGCACGATTTTCGAGGGCCGAGGATTTCTTCCGTGGCATGTACCAACTTATGTCTCAGCAGTTCGGCGGAGAGGCTGGTGAGGGCTCGTCAACCAAGGGTGGGCCAGGCCGAGAAGTGAGGGATTTCATGCAGTTTCATCCACCTTACTACGACGGTCAGCCAGACCCTGATGTGGCTCGGAGTTGGCTCGATCAGATGGAGCGGGTGTTCAGTTCCGCGAGGAGTACCGCGGAGGACAGAGTGATGTTAGCCTCCAACCAGTTGCAGGGTACGACTCGGGAGTGGCGGTCTTCCGAGTGGAAGACGTCTTTCCAACTTCGTCCACTTGAGCAGATTATGTGGGACGACTTTGTCAGTGCTTTCGAGCGTACCTACTATCCAGAGTTTATTGCTACGCAGCGGATGCATCCGTTTCTGGAGCTGGTTCAGGGAGACATGTCCGTGTTGCAATACAGGGCCCAATTTGTTGAGCTGGGTCGGTATGCACCCCATATCATGGAGCATGAGAGGGTGAAGACCGCACAGTTCGTTCAAGGCTTGAGGCAGGAGTTGAGACACCATTTGATCGCGAACGCTGCCACTGATCTGGAGACAGCGTCTCGTGTTGCGGCTTCTTTGGAGATGGATATGCAGAGGACTCGAGGACCGATCAGCGAAAGGGCAGTCCCTGTCGGGTCGCAGCCAGCAGTCGGCTACCCAGCAGCAGGGTTCCTTTTAGCATGCGTCGGGTGGTTCAGGAGAACTGGCGTCGGCAGCGTCAGTGACAGGATCTGTGTCCTTCGGCTCGAAGGTCAAGAAGTTCTTTCGGGAAGAGTTTTCGGAAGAAGAAGCATAAGGATCAGGGGCAGGCATCATCGGGCAGTGTACAACAGCCGGTTCCTTTTCAGCGTCAGGGATCAGTGGGTGGATCGAGAGGACCGTGCTCGCGGTGTAGCGAGTTCCATCCAGGCAGGCAGTGCACGGCGCCGATAGTTTGTTTCCGGTGTGACCAGCCAGGGTATATGGCGCGTGACTGTCCTCAGAGGCAGCAACATCAGTTTCCTCAGCAGCAGCAGGTTCCCCAGCAGCAGAGGTAGCAGCCGCAGCAGCAGCAGGGACAGTATCTGTCGCTACCCAGGTCAGCTAGTGTGGGAGGCAGGCATAGAGCTCGAGGGCAGATCACGCACATGACCAGGGCAGAGGCAGTGGCGTCGCAGCTCGTGGAAGGTACCGTTCAGATTTTGGGTTGTGCGGCAAAGGTTTTATTCGATTCTAGCGCGTATCACTCGTTTGTTTCGGAGGATTTCACGCTGAGTATTGAGGAGCCGTTGACCCAGTTGTCTTATGATTTGGCAGTAGAGTTGCCTTCGGGTGATTTTATGATCACTCCGTATTGCTTCGATGAGGTTCATGTGTGGGTGGAAGGGCGGAGTTTGCCGGCTAGGCTCTATGCGTTGCCGCTTCAGGACTTTGATGTGATTTTGGGCGTGGATTTGCTCGAGGCACATCATGCGTTGGTGGATTGCGGCTTGAAGAGGGTTTATTTTTGGCGACTTCACGGACCCACCTTCTATTTCCAAGGTATCAAGTCTTCCTCTTCCCGCTTTCTCATTTCTGCGATTCGAGCTCGTCGTTTGCTTGATACGGGTTGTCAGGGTTTTCTCGCCTCTGTGGTTGTGACTGACCGGATGGAGCCGGATGTCGAGGACATCCCGGTGGTGTGCGAGTTCCCCGATGTTTTTCCGGAGGACTTACCTGGATTGCCTCCACAGTGGGAGATTGATTTCGTGATCGAGGTTGTGTCGGGTACCGGACCTTTAGCGAAGGCTCCCTACCGTATGGCTCCCGCTGAGTTGAGGGAGTTAAGGGCGCAGTTGCAGGAGCTGCTGGCCAAGGGGTATATTCGCCCTAGATTTTAGCCTTGGGGTGCGCCCGTGTTGTTTGTGAAGAAGAAGGACGGTAGTTTGCGGTTGTGCATTGACTATCGATAGCTGAATGAGGTGACCATTAAGTATCCGTTGTCACGGATTGATGATTTGTTCGACCAACTTCAATCTGCGCGAGTGTTCTCGCAGATTGATTTGCGGTCTGGTTACTATCAGCTGAGGATTCACGAGTCCGACGTGGAGAAGACTACGTTCAGTATGAGGTACGGGCATTATGAGTTCTTGGTGATGCCGTTCGGGCTCACCAATGCCCCCGCAGCCTTCATGGACTTTATGTAGAGGGTGTTTCATCCGTATTTGGACTAGTTTGTGGTCATATTTATATATGACATCCTTGTTTATTCGCGGTCTGCCGAGGAGCATGCGTACCATTTGGGTGTAGTGCTGCAGACGTTGCGAGGTCACCAGTTGTATGCGAAGCTTAATAAATGCGAATTCTGGCTTCGTGAGGTGCACTTTTTGGGGCACATGATTTCTGGTGATGGCATTTCCGTGGACCCCGCCAAGGTCGAGGCAGTAATGCAGTGGCCGAGGCCAAGGTCTGTGACGGAGATCCGGAGTTTCTTGTGGCTTGCGGGCTATTATCGACGGTTTATCCAGGATTTTTCTTGCATTACGGCCCCGATGACTAGACTCACGCGGAAGGACGTGCCTTTCGTCTGGTCTGAGAAGTGTGAGCAGAGTTTTAGGGAACTGAAGAGATTGCTCACCTCGGCTCCAGTGTTGGTTTTGCTTTCTGGATCGGGAGGCTTTGTGGTGTGTACATATGCTTCCGGGGTCGGATTGGGTGCTGTGCTCATGCAGCATGGTAGAGTGGTGGCTTATGCATCTTGGCAGCTGAAGCGCCACGTGGAGAACTACCCTACCCATGACCTGGAGTTGGCAGTTGTAATCTTCGCGTTGAAGATCTGGAGGCATTATCTGTATGGCGAGAGGTTTGAGGTGTTCACTGACCATCAGAGTTTGCGATATGTGTTCACGCAGAGGGACCTTAACCTCAGGCAGAGGTGATGGATGAAGTTTATGAAGGATTATGACTTCACCCTGTCTTATCAGCGGGGCAGGATGAACGTCGTCACCGATGCCTTGAGTCGGAAGGTCGCGGTCAGTGCCTTGATGTTGAGCAAGTGGAGGCTCTGTGAACAAGTGCCTGAAGTTTCATTCAGGCTCAAGATTTCTCAAGAGCCAGGGTTGGCAGTGCTTGCGAGTCTGATTGTCACGCCTGCTATCCACCGTTAGGTGACAGAGGCTCAGCATGCGGACCCTGAGTTGCCCTGGATATTGGCTTTGGCTGATGTGGAGCTCGGCGAGGATGGTGCCGTGAGGTTCCGTGGTAGGCTGTACGTCCCAGCTGAGGAGCGGGTTTGTCGTGCGGTGTTGCGCGAGGCTCATGGGAGCAGATACACCGTACACCCGGGTGCGACGAAGATGTATCGGAACTTGCGGAGGCAGTTCTGGTGGCCTGGCATGAAGAGAGATGCCACCGCATTTATGGCCAGGTGCCTGACCTGTCAGCAGGTGAAGGCGGAGCATCAACAACCGGGAGGTACTCTCCAGCCCTTGGATGTTCCTGCGTGGAAGTGGGACAACGTGACCACGGATTTCGTGGTGGGATTACCGAGGACTCCGAGCGGTCAGGACAGTATTTGGTTGCTGGTGGATAGGCTGACGAAGGTGACTCGGTTGTTACCGATCAAAGTCAGCTGGAGCGTGTCCAGGTTGGCTCGTCTTTATGTGGAGCGGATCGTTTCGTTGCATGGGATTCCCATTTCCATCGTGTCGGATTGGGATCCGTGCTTCACTTCTGGATTCTAGGGGAGTTTCCAGCGAGCGCTTGGCACGGATTTCGCTTTTAGCTCGGCATATCATCCTCAGTCAGATGGTCAGTCAGAGAGGATCATTCAGACTTTGGAGGACATGCTGAGATCCTGCTGCCTGGAGTGGCAGGGGAGTTGGATTCACCACCTACCGTTGGTGGAGTTTGCCTATAAGAACAACTATCATTCGAGCATCGGCATGGCTCCTTATGAGACTTTGTATAGGCGTCCGTGTCGTACTCCACTTGATTGGTTTGGGGTCGGCGAGCATGTTTTGACGGGACGGGAGCTTGTGTAGCAGTGTGTGGAGGTTATGCACCTGGTCCGTCGGAACATGTTGGCAGCCCAGAGTCGGCAGAAGAGCTATGCTGACCGTAGACAGCGGCCCCTCGAGTTCACCGTGGGCGATCGCGTGTTCTAGAGAGTTTCTCCGATGAAGGGGGTGATGCGCTTTGGACGGCGTGGGAAGCTGAGTCCCCGCTATATTGGTCCTTTTATGATTGTGGAGCGCATCGGTGACATTGCTTATCGGTTGCAGTTACCCCCTGAGTTGGCGTCGGTGCATGACATGTTCCACGTCTCGATGTTGCGGAAGTATATGCCCGATAACTCTCATGTGCTCGAGGATTCTGTTTGGCCCGAGGTGACTCCAGATCTTTCTCTCCCAGAGTTTCCGGTCCGCGTGGAGGATAGGCGAGAGTAGCACCTGCGGAACAAGGTCATCCCCTTGGTTAAGGTGGTGTGGCAGTGGCACTCTAGTGGTGAGGCTTCTTGGGAGCGTGAGGACGAGATGCATCAGCAGTTCCCTTACTTGTTTGAGTGAGTCTTCCTCTTCTTTCCCCTTGGGTTGTTCTCAATTTCGAGGATGAAATTCCTTAAGGGGGAGGACTGTAATATTTTGGACCTTTCGGATCCTTCTTCGTGGGTCCCGGATCTGGTTTCTCGGAGTGTCCGGCTCCGTTGTGTCTAAAATTTCATTTTGGACATCTTTTGTGTTCGGATCGGCGCGATACGGAGTTGTTTCGGAGGCCCGGAAGCGTTCCGCTGCTTTTTCGCTTGGGTTTTCTGATTCCCGGTGTGTATTTTGGTAATTCCTTCGGAACCTCGTTGCGGGTGAACCAGGTTGTTCACCTAGGCGAGAGTGGTACCATTGCGATCGGTGCGTTACGAGGATCGCAGAAATGTAATTTTCTATTTTTTGGTATTTTCCAGAATTTCTGGATTTTCCTATAAATACCCCCCTTTTCTCTCTCTTCCCCACCCTCTTCTTCTTCTTCTTCTTCCTCCTTTCTCCCCCACCGTGCGACGCTCTCTCTCCCTCTCTTCTTTGTTCGGTGAGACCACGGTGAGCCCCTCTGGCTGCAGACGGCTGTGGGCGACGGTGTGGTGACGACGGCGACGGCGAGGTGATCGTGGGGGCGTACGTGAACCGTGGGAGCTTAAGGAAGAACGAGGGTTTTCAAGCATTCTTTGCGATTCATGGTTGATCCGACGCGTCTCGGGGCGCAACTGAGGTAGGGTGACGTTCCCTAGCCTCTAGCCTTCCTTTCCCGCGATTTGTAGGCCGAGGGGAGTCCGAGAGATGGGATTCCTTGCGGGTTTGGGGTTTTCCATGATTTGGGGAGAGCTCGCCCGATCTATGGATTTGATGCATGATTTCGTGTTTTGATGGCCTAGAATCATGCTAGGGGTCCCCAGCGGTCTTCCCCTTTGATTTCCCCCTCTCCGGTGGAGGCATGGGGGCGTGGCTAATTTTTTTGAGCGTTTCCCGCCGTTTCACCCTCGGGCGGGTGTGACGGTCCTTCCAATGATCGTCACACTATGTAACGCGCCCAGATGGGTGCGTTACAGCCCTGAGTGCAGCCAAGTGGGGTCTGTGGGCTGTGACGGTCCCACGATAGATAGCCACGGTGCTGTGACGCACCTAGGTTGGACCGTCAGGGGCGTTCGACCGTTGGCTGCCGAAAATTGGTTTTTGACCATTGGAGGTCAAGGCATGTGATGCACCTGGCTTGGCACGTCACAGCCATGTGACGCCCCTATGTGGGTGCGTTAGAGCAGACGCATTCCCACATTGTGACGTACCAGGGTTGGTCCGTTACACGCTGTGATGCAACGAGTGGCACGCGTCACAGCTGTTCTATGTTGTCTTGTGACGCACCAGGGTAGGCGCGTCACAGACTGTAACGCACCATGGTAGGTGCGTTACGCCCTGTTTTGCACTGAGCGTGTGACGCCCCTGCGTTGGGCCGTCAGGTGATTGTGACGGTCCTGCCTAGACCGTCAGAGCCTATGACGCGTCTAGGGTAGACCGTCAAGCTCTGGGTTACCCCGGGTGGTTTGCAACCCCGTTTCTGTTCCGACCGTGGTCACCGTGCGACGGTGCTGGTACGTGGGGCGGTCCCCGTATGTTGTCGGATGCGGATGTTATTTTCTGTTGACTTGATAGTCTACTCCGTCGTGACCCTTCACTAGTCGTAGCCTGCTTACACGCGTGTGGTCCCACCAGGGAGTGGTGGAGAGGCTATCCTAAGGATGGTTTTAGACTGGAATCCGTCGGACCCCTCGTCGGTAGCCAGATTCCGGCTCCAGGGGAAAACCAGTTAGAGGTCAGGCCTAGGACGTACGGTCTATGTGTGCACACGTGGTTGGGGGTGGTTGGACCCACACTGACAGGCGTGACCCCAGCTAGTCACTCGTTTGTAGTTACTTGTTCGGTGTTCGTGCCTTTGGTAGTAGCTACCACGTTAGACAGTTCACCTGCGGTGTGGTGCAAGACATCAGGGGACGCTACCGGCTGTGCTTCTAGTGGGAGGTACTCCTGTCGAGTCGGTAGTGTCAGACTGTCAGTCCTTGCGACTTCGACCTTCGGGTTTTGTCGTGTTGACCGTGGTGCTCCGGTCGTTTCACCGTGGCACGTGTGTCAGTTTTCGTGCCGTGGGAACGGTGTTTTGTAGATTGCAGGGCTTTCTTTTCTGAGATACTCGCTTACTACTAGCGTAGCGGTTTCTTCGTTTGTGAGGTAGGGTCCGAGTGATCCCTACTGAGTCTTGCTCCGAGACTCATTCCCTGCTTGTTTTCACCGTGTTTCAGGTGAGTCGCAACCTAAGGGGAGCGCGTCTGAGGCTCAATGTGGTTCGGGTGCCCAGCGTTAGTGCTAAAGGTCAGAGCCGGGGTATGCCCTATGTAGCTGTACTTTTCTTTCTTATCTCTGTACTAGTTGTGGATTACTGCTGTTGTTATTTTATTGTTATCTCATGGACCATGTATCATGTGAACTGTTAATTTATTTCTTGCTTAATAATATAACTGTTCATTTCTGCAATTATTTATGATACTTGTGTAGTCTCCACACCATTCCTTTAACCCTTCCGAGTCTTCGGGCTCGTGGGTGGCGGTACGAGTCTCGGGCTATCGGGCCTTCCCGGTAACCGGATTCTCGGGTCGCTACAAAAATAGCTTCTGGCTGGATTTTGCCGGTCGACCGGCCACCAACGTCCGGTCGACCGGAAGCCCCGAGGCAGCCATATTTGACTTCATTTTCCACCTCGTGGGTAGCCCCATTTCTTGGATTTATTTAGTCCTAAAGTCACCCAATCCCCCATGGATTGTGGATCTGGTCTGGGGGGTGTCTATGGACCATGCAAAAGATATAAAACCAACACAAGAGGGTTAGAAACCTTAATGCTTCAAGAGGGATCAAGTGAGATCAAGAGAGGCTAGAGGAGGTCCAAGGAAGAAGAGGTACTGTAGCCGTGAATAGTACTCCGTGCAGAAGTTCTTCATCCATTCCAAGGTGATTCAAGCTTAGATCTGAAGCAAGCAACCTCCAAGGAAGCTAGAAGCAATCAAGGTTCTCAAGGGTGATCAAATCTGCATCCATACACCTCTTCATCAACTAAAGGGGATCCAAGGAAGCTCATTTCTCAAGGGAGATCAAATATACATCCTTTATCTTCTTCATCAACTCAAGGTGATCCAAGGAAGATCATTTCACAAGGAAGAAGATACCATTGAAGAATCAGATTCAAGCTCCAGCAATCTCAGACAATATACTTTCTCTTTGAGCATATTTCATCTCTTGTCTGAATATTTTCATCTTGTTCTCTTTTCATTTTGTTCAAACTATTGAAACTGAGATTCGTCCCTATCGGTGGTTAGTAGGAAGGCAATCGAAAGTTCTCTGGTCTGCGGTGTTGATGTCCCTAACGGTGGTTAGTAGGAAGGCAATCGGAGGTCTTTCCGATTTGCGGTTTGGTGCGCTGCACTAGTGGAGCCTCACCGGGTTTGGTGAGGGGTGGACGTAGGATTGGGGATTCAGTCCGAACCACCTTAAAATCTCGTGTGTTGTGGTTTGATTGTGTGATTGCTTTGTGCTAGATGCATGCTTAGGTTCAATCTCTATATTACTTGTTCATCTTGCTAAGCAAATCGTTGTGTCCTTCGTTAAGCTAGTTATATTCCGCTGTAATTCTTTTTATCTAGCTTTATAGAGGGGTGTTCTACGAAAAGAGGGGCAGATCTATTCACCCCTCTCCTCTAGATCCGCCATCCACTACTCAACAGAAAACTAGCTAGAGGATCTGACCTAGAGCCCGTGGTCTGTGTGTGCACACGTGGTTGGGGGCGTCAGACACGTGCTGACGAGCGCAACCCCAACTAGTCTTTTTTTTTTAAATCAAGAACCGATCGACAGAAATAGGCACTGGTCGAGTGCACCCTCCCTCAGCGAGGGAGAATGTTCCCACTCCCCCAGGCTGTAACTGTGGCCCTGGATTTTATAATTTTGGGAAAAGATTACATTTGGCTTCGGGGCATACCCCCGAGGAAATAATTAAGGCTGATTAGCCCTTTGAAAGGAACAAAAAAGTGGAAGGACATGGGCTTAAGTGTATAACCAATAGAGGCTAACGGAGACAGATGGCTGGTAGTCCAACTTTGTCAATTCTTAAAGCTCCCATGGCCATTCGCGGGAGGTCCACTTCTTAAGTGAATATTGTGTTTTCAGTAATAGTGCATGCATAAGATGCAAGGGAATCAGAAACTTCATTCCCTTCTCTGAAAACATGCCAAGCCAGACACCCATTGTCCTGGAGGAGATCCAAGGTCCTTTTCCACCAGGGAATGACCATCCAGCTTGGGGCCATTCCATTCCGGATTGCCTCTACTAGGAGGGCACAGTCCGAGTACACTGCTGCCAGCCTTATTCGACATTACTTTGCAATGGCTAAACCATCATGAAGAGCCCTTGTCTCTGCTAAAATACTATTGCCTTGACCATAGTGAAATGCAAAACCAACAATGAGTTTGCCTGCAGGGTCCCTGATACATCCTCCACCTCCACTCATGCCGGGGTTGCCCTTCGAGGCTCCATCTACATGCAGTGTAAAATCATGGGCAGCCAATCGATAGAAGACCAAGAGTGGCTGTTTGATTTCCACCCGTGGATATAATTGGAAAGAGGCTAAGCAGTGGAATTGAGCTGGAGATAAAGGCTTGTGAAAACTTAGCTTATCCAACACTAAAGCTATAGAAGAGATAATTTTCCTTTTAATGGATGCACTGTTGAGGGCCACTCCTTCAAATCTTAGAGCACATCTATGTTTCCATATTTCCCATATCATCAAGATTACAGCATACATCCCAATAAAATTTATTGCAGATGACATGTTGGTTGCAGAAATTAAATTCCAGCTTCGGGTTGTAATCTGCTCACTAGGAGAAATCTTGTTTCTAACAAGGGGGTGCACCCAGCCCCATAACTCAGAAGCCAACTCACTGGAGATGAAAACATGGTTGAGGTCTTCTTGGGCAGGAGATGAACAACAGCTGCACCTAGAGGCCATTTGAATCTCACATTCAGCCACCCTACTATCAACCGGCACTGCTCGATGGAGTATTTTCCAGGTGAAGAGAGCTGCCCTTGGAGCAATGGCTGAGTGCCATAGCTTGGCCCAGGCTGGCCTCCGAATACCTTTAGTCTAGATCAAATTACATGCTGACTTTACAGAGAAGTTGCCCTTTAGAGTGCCAGTCCAAATACCCAACTAGTCCTTGTTATGAGGTTCCATGGTTAGTGTGTCTCAGTTTCCCCCTGGGGCAGGTAGGGAGACACCAGGGGCGCGGATTAAGACATCAATACACGCATCCGACCTTACTTCTAGTGGGTAGAGCTCCTGTCACCTGAGGGGTTTCAGCTCAGGTTTTCTCCTGTCGAGTTTCTGTGGTTTGGCGGCTCGGAGTCTTGTTTACTCGTGGTTGAGGTGTGGTTCCTTATTGCCTTCGCGAGACTTGTCCGGGTGCGTAGCCGTGTTTCTTGGTTGACCGATTGAGGGTCTACCTGGTAGCCAAGATCCTAGCGTGTGTGTCCTAGGAGAGGTGTTCCGAGACAGGTCACTGGGTTCTAGCTTTCTGTGGCCCAGGTTTCTAGATTCCGCTTCAGCGTGAGTTGTGTTTGATACTCGAGGTATCCCGATGGTGTGCATGTTATTATCAGTTAGAGGCTTAGCGCGTTTCTTGTGGCAGTGTCGTTCTTTACTGCTTTACTTCCTTACTGCCTTACCTGCTTTACTATGTTTATATTTTATTACTTGTTGCTCTGTTCATTTCTTTTGTGTGGTGGGGATCTGCGGGACCCCTACTAAGCCAATGAGATGAGGCTCACCCCTTTTCTTTTTTGGTCGGCATGCCTCCTCGTCATTTAGAGGCCTTGAGCAGCATTGAGGTCTTAGTGTCACCAGCATGTGCTAGCCGGGGTATGCCCCAGGGGCTGTATACTTTCCTTTTTGTTGCATTGTACTTTTGGGACTTGTATATATATGGACTGGTAATTGTATAAAATGTGTAAATCTACTTATATAAATGTAAAATTTAATTTTAGCACTTTAATTCCTACATTTATTTTAGATTTTTGTACGCTCCTGTGACACCTTTTAACCCTTCCGAGCCCCTCCCCCCCCCCGGCTCGTGGGTGGCGGCGTAGGATCCGAGTGATATCGAGTTTGACCCGGTATCCAGATCTTGGGTCGTTACAGTTGGTCTCAGAGCGGAGGTTACGATAGAGTACATAAATGTAGAGTAATTGCAGTGTTTAACAGTCTAGAGAGTCCGGTACACTCAACGGCTGGCTTAGGTTGTTCTCTTCTCTTACCGTGTTGTCTTTTGCATGTTTAAGGATCCGCGATGGCGCAGAGGGGGGTGGCGCGGTCCCAGGCAGAGCTGGCCGCAGGGGCCAATGAGGTGTAGGGTGGAGCACCGCCCCCTCCGGTGGATGCGACATCGGGTGCGTTGAGAGCAGCGGAGTTTTTTGAGTTGTCCACCCAATTTTTGGCACTGGCTCAGGGTGCCCTTCCTGTTGCCCTATATTAGGCTAGGTTATCAGTGTTGAGCCCGTACTCGCCGTCGGCTATGGTAGGTCTGAGATTTTTGGCTCAGCAGTTTATTACCGGTCTGAGGCCAGAGATTCGTCGGACCCTTATGGTGTCCGGGGTGGCTGATAAGTGTCCATTTTCTATAGTAATTCATTGCATGTACACCATTTTATGTGCATATAATTAGGCAATTATGCATATTTCATAGTTAACCTCAACTCCGCATTTAAATTAGAGCTTTCACGTAAATTGATTAATTTAGTGATATTATTTGATAAATTAGTGTTGAGGGTCATGGGCATTAATTCTCCATTACATAACTATGAGTATTTGAGATTTATGTGCACATTATGGTAATTTTTATGGACTAGATTGTAATTATGTGTGTGTAGGACACCGAAGGTAATTGCAAAAGAAGCCAGGGGCAAAACTGTCATCACCACTTTGACCAAGTCAAATAAAGAATTCAAAATATTTTGGTTGGAGGGAAAAGAAAGTTCGAAATTTTGAATTCAAAGTTTGAAAAGGAGGAATTCAAAGCTTAAGTTTGAAAAGGAGGAAAAGGACATTCAAAGTTTGAAATAAAGGAGAGACATGATGAGCCTTGGGAAATGGGGTGCCTAAAGTCCAAGAAAGGGGGTGTCCACCTACTTTTTCTCTTCCCCATGCATCATATTCTACCTAAATCTCAGCCATCCATCTCCTTTTGATACAATCTTCACCCTCCATCTACCCAACTTTCCCTATAAATAGCCCATGGCAAGGAGGAGAAAGAGAGTTCTTCTTTTGACAATTTTTCTCTCCCTCTCCCTCTCACATCTTCTTAGGCCACCAAGTTCGCCCTCTTCTCTCCCTATTCTCCTCTTTCTGTCTTCATGAACGTTCTTTACTTTTAAGTTCTCTACAACTTCTTCTTCTACATTATCTTCTAATTCCTCTTATTTTTCAGGGTATTTCATGTTTTTCATTGTGCTGTCCTGTTCATCTACGAATCAGTGTTTCTCTCTGTTCTTCCCCTTATTTCTCCCCATTCTAGTCATTTTATTTTCTTACTATCTTCATAAAAGTTCTTTGTTTTTAAGTATTCTACAACTTCTTCTTCTACATCATCTTCTAATTCTTTCTGGTTTGAAAGTTATTTTCTATTTTTCAACTTGCTGTCCTGTGATTTCACTGTTCATCCGAGGTGCTAGTTTCTATTATTTCTCTATTTTGAAGCTCTTCTGCTCTTCTTTTCTATCTGAGTTTTTCATCAAAATTTTTCCTCTCTCCCTCCTAGAATTTTTCCTCTCTCCCTCCTATTCAACTTCGTCTTCTTGGGCATCTCCTAATTCGTCTTGGTTTAAAAGTTATTCACCCTCTAAAGGCGGCTTCAACGACGAAGGTGACTTCCTCCCGGCGTAGACGACATCTTCCGCAAGGTGGTTCGTGATCCAAGGCCAAGAGAGGACAGCACTGTCATCACCATTGCTGCTACCATCTTCATATCTCATGCTTCTTTTGTTTTTATTGTTTTAGTTTTATTTTACTTCATTGTAATCTCGTCACATCCTTGTTGTAAGCTTATCTTGCACTTCATGTACTCTTTCTTTTAAGTTAATAAAAAGAGTTATTCCTTTGATCTAGTTCTTGATCTTATTCCCTCTCTACATCCTTCTTCTATCTTTTCTTTTTATTTCATGTAATTATTTTCTATAGCATAGGCGCATAGTCATAGGTGTTTTTAATTAAGTGTTTGGTTTGTTCATCACTTCACAGTTTTCTTTAAGCAAAATAAAATCACAAGTGTTTTTTAAAGGACTCCAAAGTTTTTAACTATAAAAATCTCTTCTTCCTTGTGGATTCGACCCGTACTTGTCATAGTACTACGTTCTCTTTTGATCATTTTGTACGAGTTCGATTTTAAGATTGTTATACGCGTGTTTTAAACGATGAACTTTCGCGTTATCAATTTTTGGCGCCGTTGCCGGGGAGGAATGATGATTTTTTGGTTTAAGAACTTTGTTTTCCTTGTGTTTATAAGTGTACTAATATCTCTTTCTTTTTCTTATTTCTACACGTGAAAAAAAAAGAACGAGGGAACGCACTTCAAGAATTAAAGCTAAAAAATCAAAAAAGAAGAAAGAAAAAATAAGAGAGCAGTTAAGAGGGAAGCTCTCCTCCCTTTCCTTAGTCTTTTTGTCATTTCATTTCAAAAAAAAAAAAAAGAGAACGAGGGATTGCGCATCAAATAAGTCTTCAAACTTATTCCTCTCATTTTGTGTCATTTCTTTAATGTTCTTGCATATTATGGTTAGATAGGTTCACAAAAAAAAAACTCTTCACTTGAACTTGATAAAAATCTTCATTCCAAGAGTAAAAATCACACTTCCATATTTTAGGTCATGTATCATTTAGGATAGTATTTATTTTCTTCTTGTTGCTTAATTGTTGTTAATTGCATTGTTGAAGATTGCGGGAGGCAAGGTGAGTACTCTAACTTTTCTAATAGCATGCTCATGCACTTCCATGCTTGCATAGAACCCCTTGTTTGAACTTGCTTTGTTGCATATCATTTTAAAGTATCTTAAGGGTAACACCCATAAGCAAGATAAGGTGGGGATTTCATCACCCTTCCTTAGCCCACAAACTACAATTCCCTTGCATCTTTGCATCACTTAGACCTTAAATAAAATCTAGTAGACGTTGGCCCTAGGTTCACACTGTAGTTCTTGTATTATTTGGGCTTATCCTCTTATGAAAATCGGTGCCTAAGGCAAGACGGTCGGATGGCAAACGCCTTAAGCGGGCTAATAGTTTGACATAATTAGGTCCCTACGAAAGTAGGGGGAACCCCCCACTACCCCACCCCTTACCTGGCCGGTGGAAATATTGAGGGTGAACTTAAGTTTCACTTTAGCCATTTTGTGAAACCCAATTTGTAGGTCTAGGTCACATCTAGGGCATTAAGTAATTTGTGTGACAACTTGTTTGTGTTTGCATAAAAAAATAAAAACAAAAACAAAAATAAAAAAAATCTCATCTTCTCTCTCTTCATCCTAATTTGAGTCAAAATAAAAAAAATAATAAAAAATCATATATATATATTTTCACATCTCTCATCTTTAACCTTGGTTTATGCAAGGGAGAAGATCTCAACATCGTGACTTAGTTGAGCCCATTAGTGAGATTGAGCGATTCATTTTTAATCAAGCCAAAAATCAAATCCAACCTATGGCTGAACAACACCAACTAGGAGTGCCCAAACAGATGAAGGAATATTTTATCCCTTCGAATTATCAGCCATCCACTTGTATCCAACTGCCTAATGTCCCTGCTTTACATTATGAGATCAAATCTAGTACCATTCAGATGCTCCCATCCTTTTATGGGAAGACCAACGAAGATCCTTATAAATATCTGGATGAATTTTTAAAAATTTGTTCCACTGTGAAAATTCAAAATTTTACAGATGATGCTCTCCGCCTTACCTTATTCCCTTTCTCACTTAAGGACAAAGTCAAATACTGGCTAAGGACCTTAGAGAAACCTATTGGCACATGGGCAGATATGCAGCATGAGTTCCTTAAGAAATTCTATCCCATCGGTAGAACCAACACCATGAGCCGTGCAATCACAGGATTCGCACAACTCCCAAATGAACAAATACATGAATCATGGGAGAGATTAAAAGAACTCCTCAGAAAATGCCCACATCATGGGCTTTCCAAATGGCAAATAGTGCAAGCTTTCTATGAGGGCCTAGATGATCAAGTTAGGCAGATTATGGATGCATCATGTGGAGGGGCCTTTATGAGTAAGAGTGAGGATGTGGCCTATGCCTTATTTGAAATATTGAGCGAGAATTCAATCAACCATGTTTCCTTATCCTCATATGAGAGAACCATTGGGCCCTCTAAACGGGCCGGGATGTATCGTGTGGAACCTGAAGCTAGAGTGGATGTGAACTTCATCCATCAAAAACTGGACAAGGTGGACATCATGGCCCAAAAGCTAGAACATGTTGATATGCTAGCCCACAAATTAGACCAGCTCTTGGCCCAAAATAAACAAGAAACCACTATCCCACCTACGTCCAACCCATACCCGGACCCAACAGACCATGAGGTGTGTGCTTTATGTGCTAGCTCGGACCATCATGTGTCCGATTACCCAACAGTAGCCCAATTACCACCTTTTATACAGGAGCAAGTCCAAGCAGCCCAGGGGTTCTCTAAGCCCAACTACGACCCATTTTCTAACACCTATAATCCGGGCTGGAGGAATCACCCCAATTTCAATTGGAGAAATCAACAAGCTCCCAATCAGCCCATCATCCCCTCTATGTCTCAAGCCTGCAAATCACCCATCCAACACCAATTCTAAACTCAGCCACCATTTCAAGGAAATGCTTATGGTCGAGGATCGCAAGCCCAACAACCACTCCCCCGATTCAACCAGGGTCAGACCCCACACCAACCTCCTCAGCCCAATTATGGGCAGTCTTCCAATTCTCAACAAACCTATCAACCTCCTCTACATCACCACCAGGACTCCCAAACTGATGATCGATTCCATCAGTTACAATAACTAATTCTGGCCCAAAATCAATCCTTCCAACAAACCATTCAATCCCAAAGTCAATCTTTCCAACAGACCCTTCAAGCCCACCAGCAAACTATCTCTAAGTTGGAAACCTAATTAGGCCAATTGGCTGAAGCCACCATGAGAAGGGAAGTGGGCCAACTGCCAAGTCAGCCCATTGCCAACCCACGAAATAATCCCCCGGGCTTCCCACAACCAAACTTCCCCATGAACCAGCCAATTCCTCCTCTCCTTCAGCACCCATCAGGCCAAGTACCACAAAAAGGCCCACAACTTGAAAATGTAAAAGTAATTTCAGCCTTAAGAAGTGGTAAAGTCCTCCAAGATCCCTAGGAGTCTACTTCTACTTCATTGATCTAGGCCCCAGAAATATCTTCTGATAGTGAAGAGGAACCCAACCAGGAAAAGGATGTCGAGGGAAAGCGAAAACTAGATGAAGGCCCTAGCACTTACCAACCTACAGTGCCATTTCCCAATGCCTTAAAGCCCAAGAAGAAACAACCGGCCCACAACGAGGAGATGATGGAGCTCTTCAAACAAGTACACATCAACATCCCTCTCCTCGATGCCATTAAACATGTCCCGGCCTATGTTAGATTCTTGAAGGAAATGTGCACTCCTAGGCGGGAGCCACGAGTGACCCCGGAAAAGGTTTGGCTTCCTGTGAACGTTAGTGCCGTAGTCCTCAATCAACTTCTAAGGAAGTTAAAGGACCCTGGAGCGCCCCTTATCTCTTGCAACATTGGGGGTGTGACCTTTGATAAGGCTCTCCTTGATTTAGGAGCCAGTGTGAATTTACTTCCCACCTCCATCTATGAGTAGTTTGACATCGGTGAGCTCAAGCCTACACCCATTATTCTCCAGCTCGCCGATAGATCAATCAAGACTCCAAATGGCCTTATTGAGGATGTCATTGTTAAAGTGAATGTGTGCTACTTCCCTGCCGACTTTCTTATTTTGGACATGGTTTCTCCCCAAGAAATAAAGCATACTCCTATCATTTTAGGTAGACCATTTTTAGCCACGACTAGGGCTAATATAGATTGTGCTTCAGGAGTTATGGACATATCTTTTGGGGACCAGAAAGTCAGCATCAATATTTTCAAGGCATCCAAATTTCATGATCAAAAAGGAGATTGCTATGCTGTTGACACCATTGAGGAGTTATTGGAGATTGAAGGGGACAGTAGGATCAGAATGAGAGAAGAAGTTGACATCCTATCAACTCAACTTAGGACGTGGCCCCCAGTTGAACCCTTACCTTAGCTTAAATTTGAACCAGCTCTGCCATCTTTGCAATTCCCTCCTCAGGTTGAATTAAAACCATTGCCGACCTCCCTTAAGTATGCATTCCTAGGTCCAGACCAAACCTTACCAGTCATCATAGCAAGCGACCTTAAACCTAACCGTGAGGAGAAACTAGTTGAGGTCCTTAAATCTCATAAAGGGGCTATAGGTTGGTCTGTCGTTGATCTTAAAGGGATTAGTCCATCCATTTGTCAGCACCACATTTATATGGAGGAGAATGCAAAACCAAGCAGAGTCATGCAGAGGAGATTAAACCCACACATGAAGGAGGTGGTCAAAAATGAGGTGGTCAAGTGGCTAGATGTCGGGATCATCTACTCAATTCCTGATAGTGAGTGGGTAAGTCCAACCCAAATAGTCTCAAAGAAATCAGGATTGACTGTGATCGTCAATGATCAAGAGGAGTTGATACCTACTAGGTTGACCACGGGATGGAGGGTCTGCATTGATTATAGGAAGCTCAACTCCATGACAAAGAAGGGCCATTTTTCCCTCCCATTCATTGACCAAATTTTGGAAAAATTAGCAGGGTAAAAATACTTCTATTTTCTAGATGGGTATTCTGGGTACAATCAGGTGGCTATCTACCTAGAAGATCAAGAAAAAACCACATTTACATGTCCCTACGGAACATTTACTTTTCGGAGAATGCCCTTTGGATTATGTAATGCGCCTGCCACATTTCAAAGATGCATGTTAGCAATTTTTTCTGACATGGTGGGCAACTTTTTAGAAGTTTTCATGGATGATTTCTCCATTTTTGGGGACACATTTGATTCCTGCCTTGATCACTTAGCCAAAGTAATGAAGAGATGCATTGACACTAATCTTATCCTCAGTTGGGAAAAGAGCCATTTCATGGTTAAAGAAGGCATTGTTTTGGGACATATAGTGTCGGCAAGAGGAATTGAGGTAGATAAAGCCAAGGTTGAGCTCATTGCCAAACTGCCACCACCCACCTCAGTAAAATAAATCCGATCATTCATGGGTCATGCCGGCTTCTATCACCGGTTCATCCAAGACTTCTCCAAAGTTGCTAGACCTCTCACTAATCTGCTGGCTAAGGAAGTCCCATTCCATCTTGACCTATCATGTCTTGAGACTTTTGAATAGTTGAAAATGGCATTGACCAATGCCCCAATCTTGCAAACTCCCAATTGGTCATTGCCTTTTGAAATTATGTGTGATGCCTTAGATTATGCTTTAGGTGTTGTTTTAGGGTAAAGGGTAGATAAAAAGCCTGTGGTGATTTACTATGCGAGCCGCACACTCGCTGATGCCCAACTTAGGTACAACATAACAGAAAAGGAGTTACTTGCCGTTGTCTTTGCTCTTGAAAAGTTTCGATCCTATCTGCTAGGGGCCAAAGTCATTGTGTTTTCTGACCACTCAGCCCTTAGACACTTGCTGTCTAAAAAAGATGCCAAACCAATGTTGATTAGATAGATCCTTTTACTACAGGAGTTCGATTTGGAAATTCGGGATAAAAAAAGAAGTGAAAATATTGTTGCAGATCACTTATCCCGAATTATAACATCAGACACCACACCCTTACATGACTCATTTCCAGATGAGCACCTCCTTAGTGTATCCCACGTTTCACCCTCATGGTATGCACACATTGTCAATTACTTAGCCGTGGGAAAAATTCCTGAAGGTTGGTCCAAACAAGAAAAAGATCGCTTCTTTGCTAAGCTCAAGTACTTTTTTTGGGAAGACCCTGAGCTATTCCATTTAGGACCAGACCAAATCATTCGGAGGTGTGTCCCTGAAGGTGAGCAACAAAGCATTCTGACATTTTGCCACACCTTAGCTTGTGGGGGGCATTTTTCAGGTAAGAAAATGGCAGCCAAAGTTTTACAGAGTGGGTTCTACTGGCCCACAGTATTCAAAAATACATTCGAATTTTGTAAATCTTGTGAGCGCTGTCAGGCTATGGGAAACATGTCACGCAGGGACATGATGCCTTTAAACCCTATCCTGGTTGTAGACATTTTTGATGTATGGGGAATTAACTTCATGGGACCGTTTCCACCATCTTTTGGTCATGAGTACATTTTGGTGGCGGTGGATTACGTGTCTAAGTGGATAGAAGCTATAGCCACAAGGACTAATGATCACAAAATTATCATGAAATTTGTTCGTAAGAACATTTTCTCTCGATTTGGGTGTCCTAGGGCTATCATTAGTGATGGGGGTTCACATTTCATCCATTATCAATTCCGGGCTTTACTTAGGAAGTATGGGATAACACATAAGATTACTACCCCCTACCATCTCCAGACTAGTGGCCAGGTGGAGGTTTCTAATAGGGAGATCAAGAACATTTTGTAAAAGTCTGTTAGGCCCGATAGGAAAGATTGGTCAGAAAGATTAGATGATGCTTTATGGGCCTATTGGACCGCCTACAAAACTCCCATTGACATGTCTCCTTATAGGCTCGTTTTTGGAAAGCCATGTCATTTGCCAGTCGAATTGGAACATAGGGCCTATTGGGCAATCAAACAATTCAATCTTGATTCAGCACATGCTAGTTCCCATAGAGCCCTTCAACTGAATGAGTTAGAGGAACTTCGCAATGAGGCCTATGAGAACTCTAGGATTTATAAAACCCAGACTAAAACATTTCATGATAAACACATTTCACGAAAAACTTTCAAATCAACCAAAAGGTCTAGCTTTTTAACTCTAGACTGCGATTATTCCCTAGCAAATTAAAATCCCGATGGGATGGACCATATGTGATAATTAAAATATTTGACTATGGTGCAATAACAATTCTTGATCCTAAAACTGGTCAAACTTTTACTGTCAATGGTCAATGTTTGAAACCTTACATTGAAAATCTTCCAATGCTGCAAGAGGACTCTCTCAGGCTGAGTGACCCATTGTGAGCTCTATTGCGTCTGGCGGAAGACGTAAAACAACGCGCTTATTGGGAGGCAACCCAATTACTCTTTATCATTTTCAATATATATATATATATATTCTCTTAAGATCTTGGAGCCACATTCTTCTGACGACGGCATCTCTCTCTCAGGTTGTATCTATCCTTCCCCCTATTTTTCATGGCTTTATTTCATTTTTATATTTTGTTCATGCCATTGGGGACAATATCACCTAAGTTGGGGGGTAGCTTGAGCTCGAATTTCTACAAAATAATTGCAACCTTTCATCACACCTCTAACAAGTGTTTCATGTTCATATTTCATGATGAGAAACTTCTTTTAGAATGATAGGACTTAGAGTCTTACACGTGAAAGTTGTAAGTTAAAGGGATGAATTAATTAGTTATGTCTTTAGTCTTTTCCTCAGAATACACCTGAAAATTCTATTGAACTTGCACACAATTGCACAATAACAAGATCGGTGGATGACAAACATTAGGATGATGGGAATTTTACTTGACACTTAAGTGATGATGAATATTATGCCCATTCATTGAACGTAATCGTGAGGAAAAGGCTACCTGCCAAAAAAAAAAACACACACATGGAAAATGCCCCTGAACTTAGTAACCGGGCCTGCTTCTCCTAAGGCAAGAGTTAAGGTTCGCGTCAAACGGCGAAGGGATGTGCAGCACCGTGTGTCAAAAAAAAAAGAAAAAAGAAAAAAAAGAAGTATAAACTGGCAGAGTGAAGCTACATGTAATTCGAGAAGCTTAATTCAAGAGGTGGGCAGAATTGAAAATCATCTTTAAGTGAAAGGTAGAAGACTCATTCATCTAGATTGTTTGGTAGTCACTATTCAAGTTATATCACTCATACGTAAAGAGATATTTAATTTTGAGTGTATCCTAAGGAAAGGTCTAAACACATGGACTGATAAAATTTATACCAAATACATTATACTTGAACTTGTAATACTCCAAAGTCGAAATCATTATGCATAATGTTCTTGCCATGATCTGTGACACATGAGTGTTTACTTGTCCTAATTTTATAATTGTTTACATTGCTAAGGGACTAGCAATGTTCAAGTTGGGGGGTGTGATAAGTGTCCATTTTCTATAGTAATTCATTGCATGTACACCATTTTATGTGCATATAATTAGGCAATTATGCATATTTCATAGTTAACCTCAACTCCGCATTTAAATTAGAGATTTCACGTAAATTGATTAATTTGGTGATATTATTTGATAAATTAAAGTTAAGGGTCATGGGCATTAATTCTCCATTGCATAACTATGAGCATTTGAGATTTATGTGCATATTATGGTAATTTTTATGGACTAGATTGTAATTATATGTGTGCAGGACACCGAAGGTAATTGCAAAAGAAGCCGGGGGCAAAACTGTCATCACCACTTTGACCAAGTCAAATAATGAATTCAAAACATTTTGATTGGAAGGAAAATAAAGTTCAAAATTTTGAATTCAAAGTTTGAAAAGGAGGAATTCAAAGCTTAAGTTTGAAAAGGAGGAAAAGGACATTCAAAATTTGAAATAAAGGAGAGACATCATGAGCCTTGGGAAATGGGGTGCCTAAAGCCCAAGAAAGGGGGTGCCCATCTACTTTTTCTCTTCCCCATGCATCATATTCTACCTAAATCTCATCCATCCATCTCCTTTTGATATAATCTTCACCCTCCATCTACCCAACTTTCCTTATAAATAGCCCATGGCAAGGAGGAGAAAGGGAGTTCTTCTTTTGACAATTTTTCTCTCCCTCTCCCTCTCACATCTTCTTAGGCCGCCGAGTTCGCCCTCTTCCGTCCCTCTTCTCCTCTTGCTGTCTTCATGAAAGTTCTTTACTTTTAAGTCCTCTACAACTTCTTCATCTACATCATCTTCTAATTCCTCCTATTTTTCAGGGTATTTCATATTTTTCACTGTGCTATCCTGTTCATCTACGAATTAGTGTTTATCTCTGTTCTTCCCCATATTTCTCACCCTTCTAGTCATTTTCTTCTCTTACTATCTTCATAAAAGTTCTTTGTTTTTAAGTGTTCTACAACGTCTTCTTCTACATCATCTTCTAATTTCTTCTGGTTTGAAAGTTATTTTCCATTTTTCAACTTGCTATCCTGTGAATTCACTATTCATCCGAGGTGCTAGTTTCTATTATTTCTCTATTTTGAAGCCCTTCTGCTCTTCTTTTTGTTGTGTGAGGATTGAATAGATCTAGAGGCGTGAATAGATCTTTCCCCCTTTCTTAATTTATTCCAACTTTATTTGAACTATTGCTAGAGTTAATGTAGCACACTAGAGTTTCAATATGGTCTAGCTACTTAAGCATCAAGGTTATAGACTAATATGCAACAAGAGCAGTCACACCAAGAATCATCACACATGCAAGATGATCTTTTTAGGTGGTTCAGTCTCTACACGAGACTTACATCCACCCCTCACTCAACTTGAGTGAGGCTTCACTACCAAGAGACCCTTGTCTTAATCAACACTGCTGCCTCACAGCTTGTACACACGCTGACACACAGCTTGCACACACGCTGACTTACAGCTTGACACTGTTGCCTCACAGCTTGATGCAATCAGAAGAAATAGTTGATTTAAGAAAAATAAGGAACCATTAAACTGAAGATATGAGATTTCAGAGTTTTGACAAATCCAAGTGCATAGGGCTACTGGCGCATTGAGATGACGATCTCTGAGCTGGGTAGCCTTCAAGTGGTTGAGCCCTTGCACAGCTGGATCCCCATTATCTTCAGCAGCAGATCTTCTTGCGGCTACAAAGACTGCACACTAGGGCTTGATCACGACCCGCTCTTCTCTTTCAGATACTATTTCCTCCACTCTTTCTTGTGGCACACCGACTCCCTCTAACTCTTGATATCTGTATATCTTCTATTTCCTTCTCTTTCTCTCTTTCAAAAGTTTGTGCGAAACAAAGCTTGAGCCATTCAAAAATTAGCGCTCAGATTCTCTACGGGTTTTTAGAACAGAAAACTGTTTAGCTCCTTCAATCCGATTTGCAGGGTTGACTAAGTCTTCCACAGATGCAGCAACAGATCGAGCAGAAGATTCTTCCACGCCTTTATCCACATGCCATCTTCAACTTCTTTCCAGATTTTTAGGCCTTCAGATCGGAATTAGTTTCTGTAGGTTCTATCCAGGCTTTGACAGGCCTCACGCAACGGATGTATATACTTGTGTGTTGTTAAGCACGCCAATGTACAAACTTTACTGCTGCCTGCAACTGAGTGTACAGACTTTGAGCTTCGCATGGCAACGGCCAGTGTATAGACTTGAGAGTTCAAGGCCACGATGTATAGACTTTGTGAGCCTTTGAGCAGCCCAGTGTACAGACTTCAAACGTCCAGTGTATAGACTTGAGAGTTCAAGGCCACGATGTATAGACTTTGTGAGCCTTTGAGCAGCCCAGTGTACAGACTTCAAACACTCGCAGCAAGCCATTGTACAAACTTTGCTTGCTGGACGAGCTCCAATGTATAGACTTTGGCTTCTCATGGCAATGGCCAATGTACATACTTCTGCTTGCTGGGCAGTCTTCCAGACGATGCAGTGTACAGACTTCGACGCGTGCATGCTACACGATGTGTAGACTTGATGAAGCTTCAAATAAATGAATGTATAGACTTTCCAAACGAAAGTATAGACTTCAATGTACGCAGGGACAATGTATAGACTTTGAAGTAAAGGCTGTGGAGGCTGTACAGACTTTGAATGGCTTGAACCAACGTACAGACTTGGAGAGTTGAAGCCAATGTACAAACTTGCAGATGCGAAGCCAATGTACAGACTTTGAAAATCCACTGTGGATGTATAGACTTGGCTTGAGACGCTGACAGAGACGGTCCACTGTATAGACTTCAAATGAAAGCCACCACTATACAGACTTACTCAATCAAACCGATGTATAGACTTGACGAATGTGAGACGCTGAAAGAGACGGTGAGCAGTGTATAGACTTTGATGCCCAACGTCGATGTATAGACTTTGAACATGAAGGCAGGTTGTATAGACTTGGTAAATCTGAAGGCGATGGATTGTACAGACTTTGCCCGAATGCATGCTATAGTGATGTGTGGACTTTGAAATGCTTGAAGCGGTGGCTGTACAGACTTTGATGAGCATGCAAGTGAGACATGGCCACCAATGTACAGACTTAATAGTGCCAGTGTATAGACTTGCTAGATAATGCATGCACTGGCTACCGATGTGCAGACTTGAAGCTTCATGCATCAAGAAGCTCAATCTCTTCCATCAAACTGTTGATCAGTGAAGCCCTTGGAGTGAATATCACTTTACCACTGCATGCAATGTCATCAGTACCTAGATTCATGGAAGAATGAAGTTCTTATTGATTCATAAATTGGAGAACATTTCTACTCATGTTTAAGTGAGTATCTCAATGATTTGTGGATTGTCATTATCAAAACTAGGGATGTACAACATTCTCCCCTTTTTTGGTGATGACAACCAAAAGTCATTGTGAAGCCCTTGCAATCAATATATCAAGTATGAGTACATAATTGCAGTGCAGTTGAAAACTGTAGCCAAGCCAAACATCTCATTGAGAACAGAATTACATGACTGATCAAGAAGGAACTGTCTAACACACCAAAAGTGTTTGCAAATGTTAATGAAATGCATTGACTCCTAAAACCAAAAAAAATCCTACAACAATGACTGACATCATCCTTATCATCCTTCTCCCCCTTTGTCATCAGCAAAAGAAGGGGGGGTCCTAACCTAAGAGGAGTTACTAGGAGACCCTGGTGGAGGCAGTGGAGCTAACTGCTGCTCAATCCAATTCAGTCTGTTGGCTATGTCATTAAGCTGTGCATGAACTGCCATCAGAGCATTTGCAATATGAGTGTTCTGGTGAACAAGAGAGGTAGATGAGAGTTTGATGCGAATGAGAGTTTTTGAAGGGAAGAATGTGAGTTTTTGTAAACAAACCTGCAAAGACCTTAAATTGAAATGGGGCTTTTGTTTAAACCCTTTCCATAAAGAATCGTATTAGTTAATTTGTCCACTAACTGAATGAATTTCATTCTGAAGAATTTAGTAAAATAAATGTGGGGCTTTATCAGTGTGTTTGATTGTCAAGACAGGAATAAACTTCAACAAAGTGGGATATGGTTCTTTACATGATCTAGTAACCTTATAATTGATTTTGCACAAGTTAAATTGACCAAAATGCCAGCTGCAATATGAATTCAGGAAAGTTTTGTTGTCATAAGGTGCCAAGGGTCAACCATCTAACTTGTCTGTCATCTTTTTTTTACTGAAAATTTTTTGAACTGCATACACAAACATTTTTTTTTGATTAATTGATTGATGAGTGGTCAGGTTTATCACATACATTTCTGCACGAGGTAACACGCTTTTTACACGCCAGAGACCTCGGCTACTTTGCATGCCTAACCGTCTCACTTGGGAATTGGTGAGCACCTTTTTGCGTGAGGATACACGTTGATTAGACGCCAGTATCCCCAGTTACTCAGTACACCCACCCCCTTATTCATACCGGCGGAGGTAGCTTGGCTCTTCATGACACACGTGTTTCTCCCTTTTTATACATCACTCTTTTTGTAGGGAGAGACAGCAGTTTCTCAGAGGCCATTCCATTGCTCTGCCTGACAGACATGATAATAGCGTATTCCCAAGGCATTCATGAATTAGTTGAATTTGATTTTCATTTGACAACATGAGCACTTTGAGTAAGATAACTTTACTACTCTCAATTATAAGATTCAAGGACATGTAAATGGCATATTCCTACATGTTTAGTTTATTGAAGCATGACAAATCAAGCTCATTTTACAGCCAACCAACCTTGTTCTTACTATGTTCTCAGAATTATGTTCATCATATAGTGGATGAGTGGTGGCTTGTGACAGCCCAACGATTTCATAATAGAAGAGGTGTATACAAACCCTCCCCCTTAGTTCAAGAGTCGTTGCAGAGTTAGAGGAAGTGAGATTTTGTTGATGTAGGCTACGAAGAGTTTGGTTGAATTGGGTTTGTAGAGGTATAAAAATATGATCAGGATTTAGGCAACAAGGAGAAGGATCATGCCAAGAAGTCGGCTCAGTCTGCTCCATTTCCACCAGTTTCAGCTAGAAGACTAATGACACTAGTACCTATCATGAGATGCTAACTGAAGAAGACATGCTGACTGAGCTGGCCATATGCATGCATGCTGAACATCACTAACCTAGACTCCCCCTTAATGTAACATTTATTTGCCAGAAAATAATCGGTGACCAGTACAAAAAAATTGTTGCAGAAAGGCTGTTATGGATTTTCATGAGGAGATCTGCATAACCCCAATTCTCTTCTCAGGGTGGTGAATCTATCATTATTGAGGGGTTTTGTGAAAATGTCAGCAAGTTGTTTTTCAGTTTCAATAAAATGCAGCACAATGTTGCCTTTGCTGACTTCATCTCTTATGAAGTGATGGCGGATTTCTATGTGTTTTATTCTAGAATGCTGGATTGGATTTTTTGATAGATTAATGGCACTCGTGTTATCACACAATATTGGTGCACATCCAATATTTATGTTGTAATCCTGGAGCTGATGTTTGATCCATAGAACTTGTGTCCCATAACTCCCTACCGCGACATTTTCTGCCTCAGCAGTGGAGAGTGCAACGGAATGTTGCTTCTTAGAAGCCCAAGTGATCAGACATCCGCCCAAGAATTGGCAGTAGCCACTCGTGCTTTTTCTATCTATTTTGCATCCAGCATAATCCGCATCTGAGTATGAAATTAAATCTAAATCACAGAAAGCGGGATACCAAAGTCCCAAATCTTGGGTGCCGGCAAGGTATCGGAGAATACGCTTGACGGCTCCTAAGTGTGATTCTTTAGGACATGCTTGATATGTAGCACACATGCACACACTAAACTGTATATCTGGTCTAGAGGCAGTTAAGTAGAGCAAGGAGCCAATCATACCTCTGTATGTTTTTATGTCTACTAGATTACCTCTTTCATCAACATCTAGTGTTAAATTTGTGCTCATCGACGTTCCAATGGCTTTGCAGCTCTCCATGCCAAATCTTTTCAACATCTCCTTGATGTACTTGGACTGATTTATGAAGTATCCATCCTTGCATTGTATGACCTGCAGTCCAAGGAAGAATTGTAAGTCCCCCATCAAACTCATTTCAAATTCCGCAGTCATCAAGTTTGCAAATTCATTACATAATTGGGGTTTTGTAGACCCAAATATAATGTCGTCAACATAAATTTGCACAATGAGAATATCCTTACCTTGGATCTTTGAAAATAAGGTCTGGTCTATTTTACCTCTTGAATAACCCTTGTTGGCAAGAAATGAACTTAGCCTCTCGTATCATGCACGTGGAGCCTGTTTCAAACCATATAATGCTTTATTGAGTTTAAAAACATGGTTAGGGAAACCCTCATTCTCAAACCCAGGAGGTTGCTCTACATAGACCTCTTCCTTGATGACTCCATTTAGAAAGGCACTTTTTACATCCATTTGTTGTAGTTTGATTCCATGAGAAGATGCAAAAGTGAGTAAAATCCTGATGGCTTCTAATCTGGCCACGGGGGCATATGATTCTTCGAAATCAATACCAAATTCCTGATTGTACCCCTTGGATACAAGTCTAGCCTTGTTTCTAATGACCTCCCCTTTCTCACTTAATTTATTTCTAAACACCCACCTGGTTCCAATGACAGAGTGAGAGGTTGGTCTGGGAACAAGATTCCAAACTTTGTTTCTCTCAAATTGATTTAACTCCTCATGCATTGCATCTATCCAGGATTCATCATTCAAGACTTCTTCTATAGTTTTTGGCTCAATTTGGGAGACTAGTGCAAGTTGGTCTAATTCATTAACAGCTCTCCACTGAGATCTTGTTTTCCTTGGTTCATTTACATTACCAATTATGCTATCAAGGGGGTGATCCTTAAGCACTCTTATATTTACAAGATTGTTACCTGATCCATCCTCATTTGCATTTGGTTCGCCAGAGTTGTTACCTTATTCTCCTTCATGGCTCGATTCCTTACTTTGCTCATCTGGCTCATCCTTGGGTTCCATAAATTCTCCATCTTCATTTTTCTTGTTGACCTGTTCATCATCCATAGATTCGACTGCAAATTGGCAAGAGATAAGACTAAAAGGGCAGGCCTTCTATTATCATGATTGGGTATGGAAAAACCCAACTTCTCAAGCTGCATCACTCACCACCTGGCAAGCAGTCCTAAACAAACTGCCTACAGCCGACAACCTGCAGAAGAAGGGACTTAATCTTCCAAGCATGTGCCCACTTTGTAAACAGGGAAGGGATGAGCTCAGCCATATCTTTTTTGACTGCTCTTATAGCAAATGGATTTGGAAAGAAATCCTAGACAGATTCGACTTACATAGACAGCCGAACAATGAATTGCACCAAGAACTGAACCAGTTGCAGGTCCAATTCCAGATTTCAGATCAACTACTAAAATTGGTCCAAATTCTTCTCCGAATAGCAATATGGAAAATCTGGAAAGAAAGGTGTATGAGAATTTTTTAGGATTGTACTAGCTCTAAAACAAGTCTTCTTATCAATATTATTGAAGATGCAAGAAGATGCATGGAAATGCAAAGGCAAAAGAGGCTAACAACAAGGGAAAAAAGAATTTTTAATAGATTTCTACTTATTCCTCATTAAGCTTTGAGCCCACAACCTGTGTGGTCCTTAGCTTTTCCATCTGCTTGGCAGAATTCTGATGTACATTTCTTTGTCCTTTAATACAAATACCATATTACTTACCAAAAAAATAGATTCATTAGTTTCATCAAATGAAATGTGAGGAGATTCCTCGACTACTTGATCTTTGATATTGAACACTCTATAAGCTCTTGATTTGTCAGAGTATCCCAGGAATATTCCTGGGTCACTCTTGGGTTCAAATTTGTCCAAGTCTTTCTTGTCATTGTTATGGATGAAACACTTTGTACCAAATATTCTGAAGTGGGCTAGAGATGGTTTCTTACCTTTGAACATTTCATATGGAGTTTTTGCACTAGATGGTCTTACCATTGCACGATTCACAATGTAGCATGCGGTGTTAACTGCTTCTGCCCAGTATTTTCTTGGAAGGTTCCCTTCTGCCAACATTGTTCTCGCCATCTCTATCAGAGTTCAATTCCTTCTTTCCACCACCCCATTTTGTTCTGGCATTCGGGGTGCTGAGAATCTGTGCGTTATTCCTTTGCTCCTGCAAAATGTATCAAATTCAGAATTCTCGAATTCTCCGCCATGGTCAGATAAGATTGAGCATATTTTGAACTTACCATCCTGTTTCAATCTTTTGTAGAAGGCCTGAAATTCATGAAATGCATCATTCTTTTGAGATACGAAAAACACCCAAGTAAATCTTGAAAAATCATCTACTAACACATAGCCATATCTCTTCCCACTGATGCTTGCTGTTCTTGTTGGCCCAAATAGGTCCATATGCACTAATTCTAGTGGTTTAGAGGACTGGTTTTTAGATTTACTTTTGAAGGTTTTTCTAGTTTGCTTTCCTTGGGCGCATGCAGCACATAGTTTGATGTTTTGACTAAAGATAATTTTAGGCAGCCCTCTGACCATGTTCTTTTTAACCAATTTATGCAAAACTCTAAAGCTGACATGTCCTAACCTGCGGTGCCATAACCAGATCAGATCATCCTTTTTAGCAGTCAGACACAAGTTAGAATGAACAGGATCATTTAAGTCTATCATGTAAACATTGTTCACTCTTTTGCCTAAGAATTTTACTAGATCTGAATTAGGTTCCATTATTTTGCAGCTTTCCGAGTCAAATATCACCTTGTGTCCCTTATCACATAGTTGGCTAATGCTCAGTAAATTATGCTCTAAGCCATCTACCAATAACACATTCTCAATGCAATTTGAAGGCTTCTTACCTATCTTACATGTGCCGACGATTTTACCTTTGTTGTTTCCACCAAAGGTTACGTGTCCACCATCCTTTTTAATCAGCTGATAAAACTTCTTCTTGTCTCTGGTCATGTGTCTCGAGCAGCCACTATCAAGATACCATTTGCTGTGGACGGCCGCTAAACATTCCTGCATGACACATCATGTGAAGATTTTTGGAACCCAGCTGCTCTTGGGTTCAATATGTCTAGTAAGGTCACTCAAATATTTTAAGAAAGATTTAGGAATCCATATTTGATTGGTGGATCTTGTGGGTCAGAGCCAATTCTGATTTCTGCTCACTGGAGCATGGTTGCTGTTAGAAGCCGTGGTCAGCTTATGGAGCCCTGGGTGTCGGCCTCTGACATCCCAGTGGTTTTCCCACTTTCTGTTACTGGCTGTGGTCGACACCTGAGGGGGTCATAGTCTACTTCGGTTCTGCCAGAATTCAGCATTTCGCCTAGCTTTGCTTGTGGTCGGCTCGGGGGGGTTTCTGAGCCGACTTTCTTGATTCCAAAACTCTTTATTTCTTGCTTTGAATGACTTGATTGAGTTTGTTTCCTTATTAGATGATTGGCCTTGTTTCAAGAAGAGCTTTTGAGAGTTTTGGCCTTCTACCCTCGATTCTTCCAAGTCATTTTTGTTAGAATCTTTTTCTCTTGCATTTGTGTCACTTGGCTCTTCAACTTCATACATGTTTATAAGAGGTCTCTTTCCTTTAGGATTTGCTCCGGCCACAAAGGTAATGGTTTTCATTTGAAATTCCTTTTTGGCATTAGGTTTATACCCCAAACCTTCCTTTTGATAATTTACTTTTGTTCCGAGCATGGCATTCAAGTTTTCTTCTCCTCTTACCATTTTCTCTAGACTCTCTTGTTTGTCTTCCAATGCTTTCTGAGTTCTTTTGATTTCTTCCAGAAGTTTGTTATTTTCTTCCTTCATCGCGTTAGCCTTTTCATTGGTCAATTTTGTCTCCTGTTCACAGCTTTGCACTTTTAACTTCAGTTCATCAATTATTTTCCTCAATAATTCATTTTCTTCTTCCTGAGATTTAAACGTGTTTTCATCTAATTCCTGTTCACTCAATTTTTTATGCAGATTGGCGATCTCTAGTTCTAAGTCATCGCACTTGTTGATTGAGCTAGTATCGTGACTTATGCTGTTGATTTTCTTTTTCAGGCTTTTATTCTCTTTTCTGATTAAATCATACTGATCTAATAATTCAGTGTATGCGTCTTCCCAATCTGAAACAGAGAAATGCTTGAAAGGAGAAGTTACCTCAAGATCTTCACTTTCTCCTTCTGCCATGAGACATAATTTCCCTTCATCTTCATCGGATGACATCTCTTCCTCACTGTCTTCTTCTTCTTCGCTCCAGGTACTTACCATAGCCTTAGGCTTCTTCCCTCTCCACTTAGAGGTCATGCCTTTGGAGGCCTCAGGGCATTCAGCCTTCATGTGACCTGGTTTCCTGCAGTTATAGCAAACTACTTTGTTAGAGGATTTCTTGGGTTGATCAAACTTGTGCTGAGAAAACTTTCTTACCATTCCCTTCTTATTGTTGAATCCCTTACCTTCTCTTCGAAGAAACTTCCTGAACTTTCGGGTTAGCATAGCAAACTCACCGTTGTCTTCCTCAGTGCTTGAGGACTCACTTGTCTCAGAGGATTCATATTTGCTTGGGCTGGCTTTCAAGGCTACTGGCCTTTTCTTTTTGTCCTCGTTTTCACTTCTCTTGAGATTGATCTCGTACGTCATTAAGGACCCAATTAGCTGGTCCACTTTCATAGTGGTGAGGTCTTTTGAATCTTCAATGACTGTGACTTTGGTATGCCACACAGGAGTAAGAGACCTGAGAATTTTTCTTACCAATTCTTGATCTGTGTAAGTCTTACCTAGACTTTTCAAGCTGTTAGTCAATCGCATCAATCTTGCATACATTTCAAAGATGCTTTCATCAGTTTTCATCTTGAACATTTCATACTCTGAGATTAACATGTTGGCTATAGTTTTTCTTACCTCAGATGTACCTTCGTATATGACTTCCAGCCTGTCCCACATGGCTTTCGCGATTGTGCATTGAGAGACTCTTGAGAACTCTGTGGGATGTAGTGCACACTGCATTACATTCATTGCGCCCCAATTGATAGTTGATTTTCGAATCTGTTCTCTCGTCCGCGAGTCCTCATCTTCAGGGAGCTCATAGGGGCCGCGACTTACTACTTTCCACATTTCATGATCTTGAGCCCTTAGAAATACCTGCATACGATTTTTCCAGTATGAGTAGTCATTTCCATCAAAGTATGGTGGTCTGCTCACTAAGTGTCCCTCAGCTGTCAGACCCTTAGACATCAATCCTCCTGTTCTCTCCTGGTTGTTAGACCACATACTGGAGAGCCAGGCTCTGATACCACGTGTTGTGTGAGGATTGAATAGATCTAGAGGGGGGGTGAATAGATCTTTCCCCCTTTCTTAATTTATTCCAACTTTATTTGAACTATTGCTAGAGTTAATGCAGCACACTAGAGTTTCAATATGGTCTAGCTACTTAAGCATCAAGGTTATAGACTAATATGCAACAAGAGCTGTCACACCAAGAATCATCACACATGCAAGATGATCTTTTTAGGTGGTTCAGTCTCTACACGAGACTTACATCCACCCCTCACTCAACTTGAGTGAGGCTTCACTACCAAGAGACCCTTGTCTCAATCAACACTGCTGCCTCACAGCTTGATGCAATCAGAAGACATAGTTGATTTAAGAAAAACAAGGAACCATTAAACTGAAGATATGAGATTTCAAAGTTTTGACAAATCCAAGTGCATAGGGCTGCTGGCGCATTGAGATCACGATCTCTGAGCTGGGTAGCCTTCAGGTGGTTGAGCCCTTGCACAGCTGGATCCCCATTATCTTCAGCAGCAGATCTTCTTGCGGCTACAAAGATTGCACACTAGGGCTTGATCACGACCCGCTCTTCTCTTTCAGATACTGTTTCCTCCACTCTTTCTTGTGGCACACCGACTCCCTCTAACTCTTGATATATGTATATCTTCTATTTCCTTCTCTTTCTCTCTTTCAAAAGTTGGCGCGAAACAAAGCTTGAGCCATTCAAAAATTAGCGCTCAGATTCTCTGTGGGTTTTTAGAACAGAAAACTGTTTAGCTCCTTCAATCCGATTTACAGGGTTGACTAAGTCTTCCACAGATACAGCAACAGATCGAGCAAAAGATTCTTCCACGCCTTTATCCACATGCCATCTTCAACTTCTTTCCAGATTTTTAGGTCTTCAGATCGGAATTAGTTTCTGTAGGTTCTATCCATGCTTTGACAGGCCTCACGCAACGGATGTATATACTTGTGTGTTGTTAAGCATGCCAATGTACAGACTTTACTGCTGCCTGCAACTGAGTGTACAGACTTTGAGCTTCGCATGGCAACGGCCAGTGTATAGACTTGAGAGTTCAAGGCCACGATGTATAGACTTTGTGAGCCTTTGAGCAACCCAGTGTATAGACTTCAAACGTCCAGTGTATAGACTTGAGAGTTCAAGGCCACGATGTATAGACTTTGTGAGCCTTTGAGCAGCCCAGTGTACAGACTTCAAACACTCGCTGCAAGCCATTGTATAGACTTTGCTTGCTGGACGAGCTCCAATGTATAGACTTTGGCTTCTCATGGCAACGGCCAATGTACAGACTTCTGCTTGCTGGGCAGTCTTCCAGACGATGCAGTGTACAGACTTCGACGCGTGCATGCTACACGATGTGTAGACTTGATGAAGCTTCAAATAAATGAATGTATAAACTTTCCAAACGAAAGTATAGACTTCAATGTACGTAGGGACAATGTATAGACTTTGAAGTAAAGGCTGTGAAGGCTATACAGACTTTGAATGGCTTGAACCAACGTACAGACTTAGAGAGTTGAAGCCAATGTACAGACTTGCAGATGCGAAGCCAATGTACAGACTTTGAAAATCCACTGTGGATGTATAGACTTGGCTTGAGACGCTTGTGAGCGACGTCACGCGGTTCGGGGAAGCGGAGAAGACGCGGAGCGCACGGGCTCCTTCTTTTTTGTTTGCTGCAACATAGAAATAAGAGAAAAGAGAAGGGGCCACCACGGGAGATTGCTCTGGTGGGGCGAGCGGGACAAATGTAATATAGCAAGATATGGGGGTTAAACGGTCATAGCGGGAAGTGACTCGCCGCGACCTCGGGGGGAAGGGAATGGTGCAGAAATTAAATAGCAAGAATTGAAACGGCCATTGGGGAAGTGACTCGCCGCGGCCTCGAGAATATGAGCAGATAAGAATATAACAGAATATAAGGAGAATATAAAGGGCGGGAATTTAAACGACCATTGGGGAAGTGACTCGCCGCGGCCTCGAGAACATGAATAGATAAGAATATAATATATAAGAACGGGAATTTAAACGGCCATTGGGGAAGTGACTCGCCGCGGCCTCGAGAATATGAATAGATAAGAATATAACATATAAGAATGGAAATTTAAACGGCCATTGGGGAAGTGACTCGCCGCGGCCTCGAGAATCTGAGCAGAATACAACAGAATATAAAGAGAGTATAAGAACGGGAATTTAAACGGCCATTGGGGAAGTGACTCGCTGCGGCCTCGAGAACAAGATGTGATCGCAGGGGCCGAAAGACCCCAAAATAAAGAAAGTGATCGCGCCTACCTCAAGAGCGGGAGATGGCGGGTTGCGTCTTCCTCCCCCTTCGGCCAGCCGACGGAGAGGGCTTTCCTTGGGTACCCTTGCAAAACAACGACAAACAAGTAAGGAGTGGATTAGAAAGATGAAGGTGTAGTATTCAAATCCTTGTGATAAAAATAACGAAATGATGGCAAGACACACACCTGGTTGGTGTTGTCTTTTAAACCCCTCTCGGACTCGAGTAGGAGGAAAATGAGATGATGGATGCAAGAAGTATATAAGAAGAGGTGCCCTTATGAAGGGGGATAGATGATGCGAGATGATGAATGCAAAAGAATTAAGAAGAAAAGGAAAGGATTGGCTTATTGGATGTGCCGATGGTGAAATCCGACGGAGCTCCGGCAGCGTAGGGATGGCGTGGAAGCGCGGTGGATGAAGATGACCTTCCTCTCGCGAGCGTGGGCACCCGAGAAGCCGGCAGAACCTCCACCTACAAAAGACCCCACGGGTTAGAAAATGACTCCGGTAGCCTCTGGGCTCCGGCAGCCTATCGGATCCCTTCGAAGCTCTCTTAGAACTGAGGGGGTGGGCCTCTATTTATAGGGCTCCGGAGGGTGGAGGCGTCCAGGGCCCTAGACACCTCCATCAGGGCCGAACTAATATTTTATTCTATTTTTATTAATTTTTTTGGAATATTTTTGTGGAGGCGTCCAGGTGACTGGACGTCTCTATAATTTGGATTTTTTCACACACGACAAACCGTCGTTCGGTGGCCGGCGCCCGTGAGAGAGTTGATGGAGGCGTCCAAGGGCCTGGACGCCTCCAAAAATATATTTTTATTTCTTGTTTTATCTTTTATGCCAAGGCTGGCATTTTAATTTTTTATGTTTGTTTTTATGAAGGCGTCCAGGGGCCTGGACGCCTCCATTAATTTATTATTATTATTATTTATTTTTTGTCTTTTATGCCAATGGGAATTTTATATATTTTATATATTTATTTTTATGGAGGCGTCCAGGGGCCTGGACGCCTCCATTAATATATATTTTTTATTTATTTTTGGGCTTTTAAAAAAAGAAAAAGAAAAATAAAATAAATTTAAATAATGGGGGCGTCCAGGGGCCTGGACGCCCCCATTAAGACCCACCCGGGTCCTCAGTCGGCCGCCACCCGGCAGACACCCTTCTTGGTTCCGGAACTCCTGACGCGTCTGACTGGTGTTGATGCCGTCCGAATGCCATGATGAGACGATTCCGGATGCCGAAAAGGGCGGAAGAAGACTCAAGAAAAGGAAGCACTCAAGTGAGTTAAAACGCGTAAGCCGTCGCGGGGCGTTGTATAGTAATATGAGACTTTCTCAAGAGACGTCAAGAATGGCGTGTCTATAGCTGTCCCGCCTTGGTGTCTGCTTTGCAAGGGAGCGACACGTAGTGGAATGGTATCGAAGTGGAGTGAAATGAAGTGGGAGCGGACTGATAAGTTGATGCCAAGGTGTGATGAGACACGCTTTTGACGTTACTGTTTGGAATCTTTCCTGAAGTTTCAATGAGGCGACCTTGAAGGAGGTCTTTCAAGTCTTGACGGTTGCTTGGACGGAGATAAAATAAAGGAGGGTGAAATGTGCACTCAGGCATGAAAAATAAAGGAGACCAACTTCTCGGTGTGGAAGTGCCCGGGTCATAAACCTGCAGGTTTCACCTTTGGGAGCGGTTACCAGCCAATGTGGAAGTGCTGCAGCCAAGGTGGGTCAAACAAGGTAAAAAGGAATATCTGAGGGTCTGTCCAAATAAGGGTCTCCTTTTGGAAGAGCAACGTAGGGCCGTTTCAAGGAAACTCAGTATTTTATTCGGAGTGGAATATCTCATATTTGTAGGAATTGAAGCACAACGGCCTTCGCAATCGAATCACTTGAATGATTTTTCACAATAAATCAAAATCCTATATGAATGCATGCTGGGTTAAAATAAAAATTTAAAACAAACTAAAATAGAAAATAGCCAAGGATAATATTGTCAACTTGTTAAGAACGGGTCAGGATACCGATCCGGTGAGCCGACACTGGGCTGGGGCTCGTTTATCCGCGCATCAACTCACTGAATGGAACCGTCGTCCCTATGCTACCACAAGTTAACGGCCTATCCGTACAACCCAAATTCTTCCGGGATCATTACTGTTTTTGTTGAAGGGGAACTCAAATCCCAGATTTGTTCGGGCCGCAAGGTCCTTGACATGTTCTAGTAGCGTAGGTATCGTATACTATGATGCATGACATGGTGGGACCAACCACTGAAAGGTGGGACAGGAGACAGGACAAAGACGTCCGTTAGTAAAACCTGCACAGACTAGCAAAGGTTAGCAACATTAGAAAGTAGCAGAATCATAGCAGAATCGCTCCATAGTACAAAGGAGATCCAGACAAAATCTTGACAATGACCACTGATGTGACATGTTCCGTCCTATAGCGATCTTCCCTTCCTATAAGAACTCCCCTTAGGCTAGTTTATTCAAATGCACCAAGGTGGGTTTTGGAAGCTCAAGAGAGGAAAGAGAGGAGAATCTAGAGATTTTCAGGATGGAAGGAGAGTCTTCCCGAGTTATGAAGAGGAGCAGGCCTAGCAGCGAGATCAGGCGACTCTCCGACCTCGAGGGTCATTTGAGTGGGACGATCATGTCGCATATGGTAAGCTGATTCATTTCAAATTTCTCCACGTGAACCTTCTTCTTACTACCTTCCTTTCTTCTTCTTTCTTTTCTCTTCCAGCCATATCCACTCTTCCCAGGCCCGAGGAAGTTTTCCAAACTGCCATGGCTTTCAAAGCTAACTTCCAACATCTCCATTGGCATGAGGGCCATACTCTCGAAGTGGCATCTGCAGGGGCTCCTTATTCACGCCAAACACTATGAGAAGATTCGTATGGACTGGGTGGCTATGGGCGCACTAGTGGAGATCTGGCATCCCCAGACCCACACTTTTATCTTCCCGACCTTCGAGGTGACCATCCTCCTCGAGGAGGTGGAACTTCTGCTCGGATTTAAGAAATTCAAGAGTGACGGGAAGGTGAAGGCTATGCGGATGCTGACACGGGTGACTTCCGAAAGTATTCTTGGAAGCTTCATGCCGCACGATGCAGCCAGAAAGGTCCGTACTCAAAAGGGGATCGATCTCCAAAAGCTTGCGGAGTGGGTCATGGACGCCCTGAGAGGGTCACCAGACGATGACTATTTGGAGGGAATCATGAAGGGGTTCACCATTTGTCTGGCGGGTGCTCTCTTGTTTCCTTATACCGACAACATGGTGGAGGAAGACCAACTGAGTGCTATCTGCGGGATCTGGCGTGGAAAAAGGGTGGGACACTACGCGTGGGGAGCAGCTCTGCTTGCCCATTTGATTGCTGATCTCTCCCAGACTTCGGAGAAGGAGACGACAGTCAGTGGCTTCGCACCTTTTCTCTAGGTACACAATTTATTTATGCATTTTCACAGTTAAATATGTAATTATTGTACTAATGATGTATGATGAATGCAGGTGTGGAGCTATTACTATTTCTCGATGGGGAGGGCTAGGCATGGGAACAGGAGGGCCGTGCCTCTCGCGCGGCGGTGGAGGCCGGTCGTGGTTGCAGCACCCCACGGCTACCAGCTGGCGTCACTTCGTCGGGAGCTAAGCGAGTATCCCGAGGCCATGGTATGATGCGTATGGTTTTTTGTGTTTTCTTATGTGACTGAATGGCAACTAATATGATGTATGTATGGTGATGCAGGTGGTGTGGAGACCCTACCTGGGCATGGGCGACGCTGGCCAGCCTTGGGTTGTAGCGGGTCTTCCTCGTTTCAGGCTGGACGTGTGGGTCCATTGCCTGAACGAGATCGAGCCGCTTCGGCTGAGGCTGGTTATGAGGACGTTGGGGCTAGCCCAGGAGTGGGTTGATGTAGAAGAGCCGGCCCGCATCGGGCGAAAGACCAAGGGGAAGGCGAAGGTTGTGGACTGGCGTACGCGCTTCCCAGCACAGTACCAGGACTGGCAGCAGGGCGGGGTCCCAGTGGTGTCCCATGTACAGGACATCACAGATTACATGAGACGATATCGAGCTATGTACGGGGACCGCCTCTTCCTTGGTGGTATGGCAGGGGTAAGTGAAATGAGAATGCTTCACTCTTTTATATGTATATGCATGTAACACTAACTTATGTACAATGTAGGATGCTCGTGATAACATGATCGCCGACCTACGGGCCCAGTTGGCGGACGCCAGGCGGCAGTTGGTGGCCATCCGACAGGAGTTGGAGATCCTGGTGAGTTTATGCGATGCATTTTTTGTGACCTGGATTTTTTGATACTTGGCCTCTAACTGTCGTTCGCTCTGTGTTTCAGCGGGCCCACCAGACAGCGGCAGCCGGGATGGCTGGTGGAGCGGGTTCCAGTTTGCGGGGCCCTCCTCCGGAGGTTTCTGCCCTCCAGGAGCAGCTGGCATATGCGGTGGCTCGGGCTGAGGAGGCCGAGCATGACCGCGAGGCTCGAGTGAGCGTTTGCCTGACCTCGACTCTCCTTCTGGCTGCCCTCCTTCTATCACTATTCTCTTACGGTGCATGCGTGCTTTGACAGGTGGCCGAGATCCGAGAGGCCCTGGCGCATGTTGTTCGTGCCGAGCAGGAGCGCGACGCTCGGGTGGCGGAGCGTGATGCCCGGATTGCGGAGCGTGACGCCCGGATTGTGGAGCTAGAGGAGGAGCGTCGACGGGAGGCCGAGGAGCTCCCTCGTGACGTGCTGGATCTGCGGATCGCCCTCGAGCTGTCAAGGAGGGAGGCGATGAGGGAGAGAGAGGAGAGAGAGAGGGATAGGGAGAGCGTGGAGAGAGAGAGGGAGAGGGATAGGGAGGAGCGACAGCGAGATCAGACCGAGAGGAGGGCTCTGGAGACCCAGCTGCTGGAGCTCCGATTGAGTCTTGGCACGGCAGAGGGGAGGCTTCGGGAGAGCGAAGAGCGGTACCAGAGGGCGAAGGAACGCAGGGCGCGACTTCGTCAGTCTGGTTCTTTTTCCATGGGCAGCTATCTGGTTTCTTCGACCGAGGAGCGTCGTCGCGCCTTCGAGGCTGGAGTGCCACCGCAGGGCGAGGCGAGCACGGCTTCTCAGGGTTCGCAGAGGCCCCCTAGGGATCCCCGGCAGAGGAGGGAGGAGAGAGATGACCAGGAGGGTGATGGTGAGAGTTAGAGAGTTGCTTGTACACGTCACCCTTCTCACTGTATGATGTACTTTCGGCTATTATATGAAATGAAAATGGCTTTCTTATGTTGTGTGTACTTTTCTCTCTCCCACACTTTCTTCTTTGCACTGAGTTATCCTTCGAGGCACGCTCCACGAGACCCTACCCTGAACAGCGGATAACTACGCTTTGCACGGGGGAATTCTGTTTCCTTTCTCCCCCTTTTGGGCGCATCCAGGCGCGAGGACGCGTCTTAATCCTTGAATTCAAATTTAAAGCGTCGGGTGGCCTTTCTTCTCCCGTGCCTTACCTGCAAACGAGCCCGCCTTCCGCCGAAACTCGCTTGCCCCCTTTTTCATCTTCCTCCTCTTTTGATCGATGGAGTTCGGTGGGCCCGACCATGGTGAAGGTGGAGAGGTACGAGGAACTCCTCGCCCGAGGAGGGACACGCAAGAACATGGAACGACGTCCATGGAGGAGGAAGGGCCGCTTCGGGCCCCCGAGGAACCCGAGGGGCCCGATGTCGCGGAGGGAGGTGAACACGGTCTGGTAGGTCCTCCGATCTCTTCCTCTTTTAATTCATTTTGAGTTTTGAAGCGAGCCGCGCGAGGGGGGAAAGGGTTCGGCGAGTGTTGCACTCAAATGATGGACGCGTCCTAGACAGGGGACGCGTTCTTTGTTATGATGCGAGGCCCTTCTTTCTTGGTGCAGGACATGGCGAGGACCCTGGGCCTGGCCGATGAGTGGGCGAGTGCGGACGAGCCGAGCCGCGTCAGGAGGGAGAGTCGTGGCAAGGCGAGGCTCGAGGACTGGCACGTACGTCTCCCTGGACAGCAAGGGAGTGTATTGGTGCAGAACAGCGCCGACTTCCTGCGGTGGCAGAGAGAGAGTTATGCGGGGCTTCCCCAAGCTAGGGACACGCGTGGGGTTGGTGGCTCGCGCGCCCAACTGTCAGAGGCTAGGCGGCAGCTGGCCGTCACTCAACATGAGCTGTCGCTCCTGGTAAGTTATGTGCCGCACTTTTATCTTCAGATTTGGAGTTTCACTGACGGTCGTTGTTTATTTTGTTCCAGCGTGCCCAGCAGACAGCGACGGCGGGGATGATTGGTGGTGCATCTTCCAGTTCCTCAGCCCCTTTTCTCGAGATTGCCTCCCTCCGGGAACAACTTGCCGGTGCGGTGGCCCGCGCGACCCGGGCGGAGGAGGAGCGTGATGCCTGGGTGGCGACTGTAGCGGAGCTACGACATCACGGTGAGGAGAGACCTTCTCCAGACATCCTGGAGTTAAGGGTTCTTCTGCAGATGATGAGGAGAGAGGCAGAGAGAGAGAAAGCTGAGAGAAGGTCCGAGCGACAGCGGGATCAGACCGAGAGGAGGGCTTTGGAGGCCCAAGTGAGGGAGCTCCAACTGGGCCTTCAGGCCGTCGTGCAGAGGCTAGGAGGGATGGAGACGCGCTACGAGAGAGCGCGAGAGTTCGGGGAGCGACTCCGCCAGTCTGGTCGCTTTGCCGCTAGTGGCTTCTTCGCCACGCCAGGGGAGGAGCAGCGAGTCATTGCTGTGGAGCCGGCGCCACGAGGTGAGGCAGGTGCTGCTGCACGAGGATCTTAGAGGCTTCTGAGGGACCCACACCTCAGGGGAGAGGAGGGGAGCGCCCAGAGAGATGAGTGATGGTGAGGATCGGCGAGCTGGTTGACTCGCCTCCTCTCTATGATTGTAGTGTTTATGACAGCTTATGTAGAATTATGAATGGAGTGATTTGATTTTCTACTGCTCGTTTGTTCTCTTGTGCATTCCTTCTTCCCTACACTTCCTCTCCTTTGCACTGTTCCCATGTGATGGGTGTGCCGAGACTCCACGCCGAGCGGAGAATCGCGTCTTGTTGTGATCATTTTCCACGGGAATCTACCATCGAAGTCAATAATGATGGCCCTAGCCCCTTTTCCCGGATGTTGTGTCAAATTTTACGGACGTCCTCCAAAACATGATAGGGTATCCCTAGACAACATAGGGGGCTAGTCATCATATTCTTCGTCCAATCAATCACCCTGTGCGAGCGGTGAAGTGACACACGGGACCGCATGGCAGGTGCCTCATCGCGAGGGCTACCATTAACAGGTGATGGAGGCAATCTTGGCCCGCACTCCTTCCATTTCTATAAATTCTTGTCCCTTTATCGAGAGCTAACTCGAGGAGCACAAGTTCTCACGGGAGAGGAGGAGTTCAAAATTCCGAGAGTTGGATGGAGGGCGAATCTTCCCACTCCTCGAAGAGAAGCAGATCCAATGGTAGTAGTTCCAGGAGGCTTTCGGACCTCGAAGGGCACTTCAGCGAAAGGGCCCAATCATAACTCGTGAGCCAAGTTTTCCTGGCCTTTTTTCCATTCTTTTTTCTTCCTTTCTTTCTGACCAAACCTCCTCTCCATTCCCTGCATGCGCAGGGTGTGATGAAATCACAGATCTCATGGGAGTTGGTAGTGGCAGCATACCGAGGTCTCCCAGATTTTCAGAAGGCCAGGCTAGACGTGATGGGTTTTGGCACCTTCCTTCAGATCGAGCCGATCCAGCTCGACCTGGTCCTGATCCAAGCCTTGTGTGAGAGATGGGACCCAGTGAGTCGGGCATTCCTGATGCCCTGGGGGCACATGGTGCCCAGCTTGGAGGATGTGGTCTGAATTACGAGTCTCAAGGTGGATGGCGAGGCACTGACCGGAGTCACTTACGCGGACTACCGAGAAGGTGCCCAGAAGTTACTGGGTTTGGACCTAGATGGTCGGAAAAACAGGTCGGTAGCTAGGGCGTCCCTCATTGATGCATTAGGGCTCACCGACACTCGTTGGCGGGACGATGAATCCTCAGAAGAGTTCATGGAAAGGATGGAAATAGGATGCCGTGCCGTGTACTGCACAGATTTCGGCGATTGGGAAAGATGCAACATAGATTTGAGGAGATTTCTCCTCTTCCTTTTGGGGAGATTGGTACTGAGCTCGAAAGGGGACGGTATCCAATGTCGCTTCCTGGAGCTGCTGTCAGACCTTGAAAGAGTAGGGTATTATGCCTGGGGAGCCGCCATGCTGGCACACTTGTTTGCAGGCCTATTCCAAGAAACGGATCGTGAGATGACTGTGAGTGGTTTCACACCATTCATCCAGGTATTTTTTTTTGGTTTTGCTTGTTTTGTATTTTTTTGTGTTTTTGCAAGGTTCTAATGACCTGCGCCGAGCAGCTGTGGAGCTATTATTACCTCCCTATGGGGAGAGCTCGGCATTGGCGACCCGCGATGGTGCCGCTAGCCAGGCGGTGGGAACCCATCATGAGTGCGGCACCCCTAACCTACCAACTGATGGTGCTAAGGCGGGAGCTACAGGAGTTCCCTACAGCGATGGTAAACTGGAGACCCTACTCAGACATGGTCGATGCCGACCAGCCGTGGGTTCTAGCAAGTCGTGCCCGGTTCGGACGGGAACTGTGGATGCACTGCCTGAATGAAATCGAGCCGCTTCAGCTACGATTAGTTATGTGGACTTTAGGACTGGCTCAAGAATGGGTGGATTCAGCTGTGCCACCTCGTGTCGGGAGAAAGATGCGAGGACCGGCGACCTGCATTGACTGGCGCGTGCGATTCCCCGAACAGTATGAGGATTGGCAACGGGGTGGCACGATTGTAGAATCACAGGCGCGGGATAGCGAGGACTACTTGCGTCTATATAGGACAAAGTACGCAGAGCGGCTCCAACCCCGAGGACTTGTGGAGGTAGGTTTCCCCTTTTCTCTTTTCTTCTTTCTCCTTTTCTTGGTTTTCTGGTGAAAATGCTGACTCGTAAGGCTGTAGGATGTCCGGGATGCCATGATAGCGAATTTACGAACTCGCTTGGCAGAGATGGAACAACAGTTGGGCGATGCCCGCGGAGCTACGAGCGCCTTGGTAGGTGTACAGTACGTTCCTAATTAAAACCCCAGATTCCAGATGTTGGCTGCTAATTCACGCGGTCGTAGCATGCCCAGATTGGCGTGGCTTCCCCAGCGATGGGAGTAGGTGGTGCCTCTTCCAGCTTGTGGATTCCCACCTCAGAACTTGACTTGCTTCATGAGCAACTTGCTCATGCCACACAGCGTGCCGCGGAGGCAGAAGGGATGCTCTGTATACAGGTAAAAGTTTCAGTGTTGGGTTCTCTTGGTTTATGCCTTATCGCGTATCTGAGATGGTACACTCGGCAGGAAAAGGAGACGGAAGAAGCGCTTGCCCAAGCTGCGCAGAAGGAGGCTAGGATAGCAGAACTGGAGAGGGAACTGCGGCGTCATCCTGATGACGATTCCTCTAGGGATGCCGTGGAACTGAGGATCACTCTCCAGTTGGAGAGGGAAGACCGCGAGAGAGAACGTGCAGAGAAAGAAAGAGACGCAGAGAGAGAAAGAGCCAACAAATTGACTGAAAGGGAGGAACGAAGGGCCATGGAGGCCCAACTATTCAAACTCCGAATCAGCCTTGGTCTTGCTGAACAGTGGCTGAGAGATGGTGAGGAGCGCTACCGAAGAGGACGAGAGCGTGGCTTTCGTGTTGGTAGCTTCTCTGCTGCTTCCGTAGATCAACGCCGGGATGCGGGAATAGGAAGAGGAGTACAGAGCGGTAGGAGTACCGCTTTTCGTAGTTGGGTAGCACCTTTGAGAGTGTTTTGCCCGGAGAGTAGTGGGACGAGTAATACGGAGAGAGAGGGCGGAACTTGATGTAATTTTTTTTGGTTTTTTGGAATAAAATACAAGGTTCGGTTTGTTTGTTTTTCACCTTTGCTTCTGTTGCCTGTATCCCTGCACACATCACTGAAACAAACAAATCAGAATTTCTGTTCTGACTTGGCCCCTTGCTCAATAAGCAAATGGTCACTGTGACTGTCCTTGATAACTGGTCAAGGGGCCAAGCCTTTATTTAACGAAGATAAGGGAAAGAAGTGATGATAAATGCGACAGGCAAGCACACGAATGCAAGCGGTATTAAAGTGAGATGCTGCACGCAAATGCAATCATGCAAAATTGATTTGTTTTCTTTTTTATATTTGGCATTTTTTATCATAAAAAAAGATTTTTTATTTGCAAATATGTACATTTTCTCTTTTCCATTTTTTTGTTATTTTTATCATTTCAATTTTTTTTTTTTTTTTGCTAACGCCCGGCAAGCACCCAAATGGCACCTAACCTACGTGAGAACAGGGGTTTCTTACTAACCTCCCAGGTATCCTAAGTGCACATCTAGGTTGATTTGGGCCTCTAGACCCCTCGAATGATGATCCCGCCGGCTAAGACTTACCCTGATGACAATACTGTCATGCCATGCTTAGGCTCCCAGTTGCTTCCGACCACAGGGATTCACCCAAAAGGTGTTCGAGGTAAATGATTTGCCCGACCCGGGTCTGTTTCCTCACAACTCTAGATGGTATATGATGGAACACCCTGGAATCCTAACGACCAACCGCGCGACGCTGACCCAGAATCAGACGCCGTCGCACCGATAGGTGACGCACTTGCATTGGCCTAAGCCCGAGGTTAAACAAGAAGACATCAAGGTGGTAAACAGGGGTCCTGACCAGCCAGAAACACGGAGACTCCTTCACAGCGATAGCTTTTGCTTTTCAAAGTAGGCAACCAAATGTGTATATTAAAATAAGGTCGCAGACCCTGGGCAGTTTTCACCTTTCAGAAACTCCATCGAACCTTCATCTTTAGAGGAAGAAGGAAGAGCGTGGGGAATAAACCTCCTGAGAGGATCGGCAAAACCGTTAACCCGGTGAGCGAATAAGGGCCCATTAACTCTTTCCTTTCGGACAACTTCGGACCAAATCTCGAGCATTTACATTCCATAGCCCCTTTTGTGGATTCAGACTTTTGCTTTGAGGGGTTCCGTTTATCGCAACAGGCACGGTCACGACCAGGCTTTTCTCTTGATTTTGTATTTCTTTTGTGAGGGAGATATAGTCGTTTGACGTTTGTGGGCTCCCTTTTCATATGCCTACGGGGACACTGCCCTCTTCTCGTGCTCTGATCGATGCTCGAGGAAATGGATCCTACTCTTGCCTTTGGGATTTGAGTTTCGGTTTCTCATGCTCAGCGTTTTAAGGGCACCGACTGTCTCATTTGGTCGAAGAGAAAAGAATAAAGATTACAGCTTCCGGAGATCTTCTGGGTGGGGCTCCACCGTAGGTGATGCTACCGACTTTTTGAATAAAATACATAAGTGAGCACATGTTGGCTTCCTTCGAGCGAGCATAGGCCGACGTGGCCGGACAGGGATCTCCACGGTTCTGGCAAACCAAGACCCTGTGCCTACCAAGTCTTAATCGGCCCTATCCTAACATGAAGGTTAGATGCAGGGACTTAACTATATGGTGACTGCCGGGCATCGGCATTTTGAATTTTCCATATTTTTAGTGGTTTTCAATATTCCTTTGTTTTTGATGTTTTTATCTTTTCATCATTTTTTTGTTTGTGCTAAGGGTAGTATTTCTTAAGATAAAGCCCATTCCAAGGGTGGGATAACTCGGTCCCTTCGGCGTTGACTAGCTTGTAGGCGTTGCCAAGGTACACGGCTTGAATTACAAATGGTCCTTCCCAATTGGGTTGGAGCTTAGAACGCGGACCTCCAGGTTTGACAAAAATTCTTTTTACGACCATCTCACCGACTTTGAATTTTCTCTCAACGACTTTCTTTTGGTAAAAGCGAGCGAGTCTATTTTGATACACACGCGCGTGTTCGGTAGCGGCCAGCCGTTTCTCATCCAAGAGTTCCAACTGGGCGAGGAGTGAATTACGACGATCGTCGAGGGGAAATTCCTCGTCCAATTGTACCCTGAGAGAAGGGATCAGAGTCTCGTACGGGACTACCGCTTCCATACCATAAGTAAGGGCAAATGGAGTCTACCCGGTGGGGGTACGGATTGAAGTGCGATAGGCCCATAGAGCTTCGATAAGCTTTTCTGGCCAGTCTGAAAACTTACTAGACTCGCAGGTTTTTTTGATGTTTTTGAGCAATGTTTTATTGGTGGCCTCCGCTTGGCCGTTACCTTGTGGGTAATAAGGCGATGAATGATGCAATGCAATTGCGTACCTTTTGCAGAGGTCCTGAGAAATGAACTGTGGCCCATTGTCGGTGACGATTGTGCTTGGGATGCCGAATCTGGCGAGGATGTTTTTCATGATGAACTTGCAGATTGTTGACGCCTTGATTTCCACGTAAGCTTCGGCTTCGGCCCATTTGGTGAAGTATTCCGTCGCAGTAAGGATGAAAGATTTCTGCTTGGTGAGGGAATTGGGATCACCTAGGGGACCAATGATGTCGAATGCCCACATGGAGAAAAGCCACGGGGAAGATATTGGATGAAGTGAGGAAGATGGTGAATGGATTTTATCGGCGTGAAGTTGACACTTGACACACCTACGGACATAGACAGCACAATCTTCTTCCATAGTAGGCCAATAAAAGCCTTGGCGAATGATCTTCTTAGCGAGCATCTGACTATTCATGTGGCCACCGCATACGCCCGAGTGCGTCTCCTCTACACATTTCCAAACCTCATCGTCACCAAGACATCTTAACAGAATACCAGTAAGGCTCCTCCTATAGAGTAGACCTCCAACCAAAGTATATTTCTGAGCCACCCTTCTTATGACTTTCTTGTCCTCTGTGGTGGCCCTTTCAGGATAAGATTGATCTTGGCAGTATTTGACAATTTCATAGAACCATGGTTTCTTTTCATCAGCCAGTTCTTCTTCAACCTCTGCCAACATAATCTCCCTCTTCTCAAGGATATCTTCCTGCAGGATCTTTCTTGCTATCCTGTCTTTGATATTTACGTAGGAAGCATCATCGACTGTAGGGGCGTGAAGTTTGTAGATGGAAATGGACTTAAACCATCTTCCTAGAGGGAACCTTATGGATGATGCCAACGAGGCGAGGGCATCGGCGAGAATATTCTGATGACGAGGGACATGAACAAAGATCAGTTTGGCGAACAGTTTGGCAAAGGCAGCAGTGAGTTCTTGGTATAGCTTGAGTTTGGGATCGCGAGTGCGATATTTAGTGAGCACCTGGCGAAGGATGAGTTGACTATCTCCGACGACTCGCAACTCAGTGATACGAAAAGAATGAGCGAGTTCTAGGCCAGCTAGAAGAGCTTCATATTCGGCTATATTGTTGGTGACTGGAAATTTGAGTTGGTATGCCAATGGGAATGTGAGGCCTTCAGGCGACAGGAGGGCGACGCCGATTCCTCTCCCTTGAGAATTCAGAGCTCCATCAAAATATAGCGTCCACATTGGCTCATCTGATTGGTTGACGCACATTAGTTCCTCATCTGGAAACTCTGATTAGACGGGATCGAACTTGGGAAGAGGATGGTGAGCGAGATGCTCGACTATGGCATAGTCCTTAATCGCCTTTTGCTGGATGTAGGTGATGTCGAACTGAGAGAGAAAACTTTGCCAGCGTGCTAGCCTATCCGTAAGGACGGCTTTCTCCAGAAGGAATTTGATAGGATTCATTCGAGCAATCAAGTGGACCTCATGAGCCAAGAAGTAGTGCTTCAATTTCTGCACTACCCAAACGAGGGCAGCACAGGTTTTCTCCATGACGGTGTACTTCTGCTCACAGGGATTGAGAAGTTTGGACAAGTAATAGGTTGCCCGTTCCTTGCCTTCTTCATCAGCTTGTGCGAGGACGGCTCCCACGGAGTCATCCAAGACTGAGACGTAAAAGATCAGAGGTTTTTCTGGTTTGGGTGGAATGAGAACGGGTGGACTAGCCAGATATTCCTTCAACCCTTCAAAAGCTTTCTGACATTTAGAATTCCAGTGGAATTCTACTCCTGGCTTGGTCAACTCGTAGAGAGGTCTACACCTTTGTGAATGTTGAGACACAAACCGACGAATAAACTGCAACCTCCCTATTAAACCTCGGACTTCCCTCAAATTCTTGGGAGGCGGCATATCCCTGATAGCCTTAGCTTTGTCGGGATCTATCTCGATCCCTCTTTTGCTCACAATGAACCCCAGTAATTTACCTGACGACACACCAAACACACACTTCTTCAGGTTCATTTTCAGTTGGAACTCCCTTGACCTCTGCAAGACCTTAGCCAAAACTTCTGGATGTTCCATCCTGGTCCTTGATTTTACCAATAAGTCATCCACATACACTTCCAGATATATGTGCATCATGTCATGAAATATGGCCATCATCGCTCTTTGGTAAGTAGCTCCAGCATTCTTTAATCCGAACGGCATGACCACGTAACAATATGTTCCCCAAGGGGTAATGAATGACGTCTTTTCCTGATCCTCTTCTGCCAAACGAATTTGATTGTATCCTGAAAATCCATCCATGAATGAGAGGATTTCGTAGCCTGCCGTGTTATCAATCAACACATCAATGTGAGGTAAGGGAAAATCATCTTTTGGACACGCGCGGTTAAGGTCCCGGAAGTCGATACAAATCCTGACTTTCCCATCTTTCTTCATGACCGGGACGATGTTCGCCACCCATTGAGGATAAAGAACGACTCTAATGAACCTGGCTTTGTGGAGCTTATCGACCTTTTCTTTCATTTTCAAAACCATTTGAGGGTGGAAACGCCTTAACCTTTATTTTACCGAGACGGACCCTGGTTTTAGGGTTAAACGGTGTTCGACCAAGGTTGAATCCAGACCTGGCATATCCTCGTAGCTCCATGCGAACGTGTCCTTATATTCCTTGAGAACCTCAATTAATGCCTCTTCCTCAGAGGGTGGTAGGTTGTCACTTATGAGGATGATCCTAGGGTCTTCCTCAGTTCCCAAGTTGACTTCTTTGGTGGATTCTTCTACGGCGGTTGACGGCTCGTCGAATCTCCTTATTCCACTAGCGTATGCGCCCGCCGCATCCTCATATTCTTCACCCTCATCTTCAGTGGGGCATTCTTCATCCGTGATCTCGTAGACTCCATACCCTTCATCAAATGCACAGTCGCCCTCACATTCTATTTCTGGTAGCCGGATGGGATTTTCTAGCAACTGGGGGATGGCAAGGAGGGCTTGACACCTGGCGGCTAAATCCAGAAGGAATCGACGAGGGATGTGCCTACCCTTGGATTTCTTCCTAGGTACTACCCTTGGCCTATCATTCCTAGATTGACTGACAATATTTACAGAAGAAGAGGAAGACGAAGAGGATGGTGTAGAATGTACAGGAGAAGACCCCTCAGAGGAGGGGTAGAAAAGGTCGCTCATCGGACCTTGGATTGGTGGTCCGCAAGGCGGTACGCACCCGTGGGAGATGTAAGAGGTTTCCTCAACGAAGATGTGTTATTGGGGAGTTTGAAAATTGACGTTTTTTTTTCGTTTTCATTTTTAATGACAAAGCGGTGAAAAGAGATTGGAGGAGAGAGAGAAGTGGTTATGGCTAGAGGATTGTGAGGCTCATAGAGCAGATCATGGTTGAAGACCTGGCGCGGGTTGAAAAGCCCGCGTAGGTATGTAAACAGAGAAGGGGATCTGGGAAGATCATCAGACAATTGTCTGGCCCAGGAAGAAGATATCAGCAAAGGCTGAGACGAGTGGATGGAGAAGATGGCGGCTAATGGGCCGTCGACGGCAATGTTGAGGACGGATGAAGATCCGTCGATGACAGAGTCCTTCTGGCGAGGACGAGGATAGTTTGGAACCTTGGCAAGAGTGTTAATATTCTCTGGTATTCCGGAGATCAATGGTGGTCCTTCAAGTTGCGGAGACGAGAACATCCTTTCCAGTGCAACGGAAATGTCCCGTATGTCGAACCATTTGTTCCACTCGCATTCCGGATCTTTGATCTTGCCTCTTTTGGTGATCCTCGGATATTTTTCAGCCAAATATACAGCATGTGATCCCCCATATGCTTCCCGTGGGTAATCTCCCATCTGAACAACGGGCCCTCTGTTGAAGTGGTTTGATAGAGTCCATGTGAGGGGCTCCCAATCCGCCTTGAACGGTCCTTTGAAGCCTAGGCCAAACCTACGGTTCGGCCTAATTTCCTTTGGCGGTTTGAGCATACCCTATAATTGTGCACCCAGACCTTTACCCTGTTGATAGCCGATGATCCTCATAATCTCCCAACCTTTGGAGTGAAAAGGGAGACATGATGTTGCGGTTGTCCTGACCGGCTCCTTTGGTGCTAGTGGAACGTGGGATAGATCACGCACGTCCAGCAATGACAATATGGGCCGATGAGACGGCCAAACAGAGGGCAGAGAGGTGTTGATAGCATCCACTGTGTGAAGGACAGGTGTACTGACCACTTTAATAATTCTCCCATTGTAAGGAAACTTCATGCACTGATGGTTGGTGGAAGGCACAGCGTCCATGGCTTCGATGTAAGGGCGACCCTGTATAGCCTTGAATGTGGGGTCCATGTCGAGGACATGGAATTCCGTGGGAATTGACATGGGGCCTAGTTCTGCCTTCAGAATAATCATCCCCTGTGGCGGCCTTTTGCTATTGTGTCATAGGCCGTGACCGTGATCGAGGAAGGTCTTATTTGTTCCTCGTCGATCCCACACAACTGAAGAGTGCTCATGGAGATCACATTTATGGACGCACCCGTGTCCACAAGACACGGGTTTATGGATACCCCATTGATTTTTATTGAAATGCACAATGCATATTTCTGAGCTTCCTTGGGAGCGAGCTCGTAGTTGTGGAACATGATGGCCGGTTGTGTGTCTGTTGGGGTCAGGACGGTCGAAATCTTCTCCACGGGGAGGTCTTCATTAACCATGACTCTTTGAAGGTACTCCATTAAGGCTGCCTGGTGGGATGTGGATCTTTGAAGAAGCTCCAGGATGGAGATCCGAGCAGGCGTCTTGTCCAAATGTTTTAATAGATCATACTGTGTTCCAGGGATAGCTCTTTCTGGTTGTTCTCCATCATCCTTCTCTGGCTGAGATTGCTCAAGATTCTGACTGTTGTGGGAGAAAACCCTGTGAAAAATCCTTCCACTCCGGAGCACCATTGCCTGCGGCTTTTGTACCTCTGTGGGGGTAGCAATGGGTTTTAACAGAGGTTTGAGGGGTAGTGGTGGAGGAATGGTCGATGAAGCAGGGGTGATGATGGGAGCAGGGATTCTGATGAGGGGTTTGTTAGGTGGAGGCATGGTGGAGGTAGAGGGGATATCGCGCGGATTATGAAGGATAAGGGGTCTGGAAGGTGGGGGTGGAGATGAAGTAGAAGTGGGTAGGGCTTGAAGTGGGCAATGATTTTGAGGTGGGCGATGAGTAATGAGTGGTTTTGAAGGCATTAGTGGTGATACGGTGGAGAAAGACGGGGTTATGTATGGTTGACGGATGATAAGGGGTTTAGAAGGCGTAGGGGTAAATGTGGTAGAGGTGGATGGTAAAGTGGGGGAGTGAGAGAAGATGAGAGGGTGTGAAGGTGTAGTGGAGAGTGTCGGTTGATAGGAGATCGGGGTACGGATGAGGGGGCGTAATGGTAGTGGAAATGGTGAAGGCGATACTGACGCGGGTTGATGAGAGAGAGGTGCTACCCGGGCAAGGCAAGGGTGTTGCGTGATGATAGGATTGGCGGTAGAAAGAATGGAGGTACTTTCCTGGTGCCACACCTGCTCTCTCCCGACTTCCGGGAAGGAGGAGATGGGGTTAACCTGATGATTGGGCTGTTGGTGCTCCGGTAATGGATTCTGGATTATGCCCATGTCGGGCTGTTGTTGTGGGGCCTGCTGAGGCTGTTGTTGTTGTTGTGGTTGCTGCTGTTGCTGCTGTTGTAACTACTGCTGTGGCCTATGAGGAGGTCTCCTAGCCTTAAGAGCGGCGACGTATCGTCTCATTTCATCCCAATCTATTTGATGTTCATCATTCATATCGTGGATGTAATCTTTGAAATGGAAGCAGTAATCTACTGTGTGTCCTGGCTGCCTGTGGTAGACGCAGTATTTGGAAGTATCAACATTTGGGGGCCACACGGGCCTTTCTCTGGGTAGGACGAGTTGGTTTGATGCCATGAGGGCATTAAAAATATCTGCTAAGGTTTCTGGCAATGGTGGATAGTAGGCTCTCTTGGGACCGAGCGGCCTCCTTTGTTGCTGTTGGGGACCATAGTTCCCCGGGGGTGGAACTTGGTTGTACTGAAGCGGTGGTTGTTGTTGCTGAGGTTGTGGTTGTTGTTGCTGGGGTTGACGTAATGGAGGCATATTATCCTGGGGTGGATTATTTTGGGGTAGAGGACGAAGAGGGAAATGACCTGGTTGGAGGGGAAGTCGGGGCATTTGTGGAGGCCTTGGGTTGACCGCATAGTTGGCATTATTGACCGCACCCACTTGCTCATTTGTCACGACCCCTTCTGTGGCTCCGCTCGGGACACCAGCGCCTGTCTTTCTGACCACTTTGGGTTTCGACGACTCAAACATGTTCATAATGGGGGAGTCTTTTAACTGGGTTTGGATGTATCGGGCCCTTTCATAGAGCTCCTCCATTGTAGTAAGTTTATTCATGGCCAGGACGTGTCTGAACTGTAAGGTTGCATTAGACACAATCATCTTCACTTGTTCGGGCTCAGAGAGGGTATCCCTTATTCTTTCCGCCAGAGACCTCCATCTATCAGCATAGCGGATAAAATCCTCATCGGGCTTCATCTTTTCGGCCACTAGGTCGGTAATGGAGAGTGAGGGACCGACCCTATCCCTATATTTCTGCAAGAACCTTCTCTGGACTATTTCAAAATTCTCGGCCTCGCGGGGCTCCAAAGAATAGAACCACTCAAGCGCGGGACCATCCAATGATCTCCGAAAGAGGTATGCCAGGGACCTCTGATCGTTTTGCCAATAGGAGGATTCATACATGAAATCCTTGAGGTGAATGAAGGGGTTGCCGGTACCATTGTATCTGTGGTACGTGGGCATTTCGGAGGGAGGAAGATGAATGACGGGAAGGATTGGCAAAGCAACCTCCGGGGTGGCTTTCACATCCACCATCCTTCTCAGATTTTGAAACTGCTCGTCCATGCGATTGAACCTATTGAGGAGCGATTGGGCGAGCTCCTCTGGAGGTGAAGGTGGCACTTGCCACTGGGGGAGAAACTGTCTCCCGGAGACTTGAGGGGGGAACCCGGAATGAGAGGGAGCTGTCGGACCGCCGACAGTTGGCCCTGGCTGAAGCGGTGTGTGGGGAACAAAGGGAGTTTGAGATTGTGACGGGAACTGGAATGAGGGTGGTTGTTGGCTCGCTTGTCCTTGAAGCGAGGGAGACTGGATGGCTTGCGCCAATGAAGGAGATGGAATGGCCTGCACGGACTCTTGGAGGGGTGCGATGGCCGGAGTTGATTCCTGGGGCGTGGGGGAAACAGATTTCCCTTTTAGAATGGCCTGGAAGGCCCGGAGCTGTTCAGAGGTAAGCTCCGTGTTGGCGAGGACACCCAGTAAGGAAGAGATATCCTGCGGTGGGGATGTGTCCCCGGCAATAACTTGCACCTCATGCGAGTGCTCATGAGAAGGACCCGAGTCCATAGCATAGACTCGCGGGTCGGCTGACAAACCACGACTAGGGTGGTTCTCCTCAAAAGACTCGTGAGCCATGCTCACAGTTTTCCCAGAACGTAAAAACATACACTAGCAAGCAGGTAGCAGAGATTATCAAACAAGTTGATGCCTTTACGCCCTTTTTTTGTGTTTTGATTTTGATGTTTTTTTATGCTTTTAGCGAGATCCGAAGTTCACACAAAATAGGGACCCTAGTTTATTTTTATTTCACCGCCGTGTCAGCTAGGGTCTCTCGTCTCACCACGAATGAAATGACTAACTTCGGGGAACTTCAATGGTACAACCAGCCCAGTGAACGAATAGGAGATTCTTCGATGTCGGGGACTTACGGAGGTCCCAGTGTAGGAGATTCTAGTCCGTTGAGAGGAATTCCCAAACGGAGAGTCCTTCCTTCACCGGGAAAGGGTGATCCTCAAAAAAAATGAAGAAAGGATAGAAAAGAGGGATGGATGCATGCAATGAAATGCTGACAGAGATATGGAGTGGGAAAACAACAGAAATAACAGACATATAATAAACAAATAACCAATCAAAACTGACAGTGCTGCCGTGAGCACAACAGGGGCGCGCGCGGGTGCCAAGGTGGAGAGGCACGGATGGTGCCGAACTTGCAAGGGTAGCCGAAAGGAAGCAGTAGAGGTCCCACCGTGATCGCCAATCTGTGAGCGACGTCACGCGGTTCGGGGAAGCGGAGAAGACGCGGAGCACGCGGGCTCCTTCTTTTTTGTTTGCTGCAACACAGAAATAAGAGAAAAGAGAAGGGGCCACCACGGGAGATTGCTCCGGTGGGGCGAGCGGGAGAAATGTAATATAGCAAGATATGGGGATTAAACGGCCATAGCGGGAAGTGACTCGCCGCGACCTCGGGGGGAAGGGAATGGTGCAGAAATTAAATAGCAAGAATTGAAACGGCCATTGGGGAAGTGACTCGCCGCGGTCTCGAGAATATGAGCAGATAAGAATATAACAGAATATAAGGAGAATATAAAGAGCGGGAATTTAAACGGCCATTGGGGAAGTGACTCGCCGCGGCCTCGAGAACATGAATAGATAAGAATATAATATATAAGAACGGGAATTTAAACGGCCATTGGGGAAGTGACTTGCTGCGGCCTCGAGAATATGAATAGATAAGAATATAACATATAAGAACGGAAATTTAAACGGCCATTGGGGAAGTGACTCGCCGCGGCCTCGAGAATATGAGCAGAATATAACAGAATATAAAGAGAGTATAAGAACGGGAATTTAAACGGCCATTGGATAAGTGACTCGCCGCGGCCTCGAGAATAAGATGTGATCGCCAGGGGCCGAAAGACCCCAAAATAAAGAAAGTGATCGCGCCTACCTCAAGAGCGGGAGATGGCGGGTTGCTTCTTCCTCCCCCTTCGGCCGGCCGACGGAGAGAGCTTTCCTTGGGTACCCTTGCAAAACAACGACAAACAAGTAAGGAGTGGATTAGAAAGATGAAGGTGTAGTATTCAAATCCTTGTGATAAAAATAACGAAATGATGGCAAGACACACACCTGGTTGGTGTTGTCTTTTAAACCCCTCTCGGACTCGAGTAGGAGGAAAATGAGATGATGGATGCAAGAAGTATATAAGAAGAGGCGCCCTTATGAAGGGGGATAGATGATGCGAGATGATGAATGCAAAAGAACTAAGAAGAAAAGGAAATGATTGGCTTATTGGATGTGCCGATGGTGAAATCCGGCGGAGCTCCGGCAGCGTAGGGATGGCGTGGAAGCGCAGTGGATGAAGACGACCTTCCTCTCGCGAGCGTGGGCACCCGAGAAGCCTGCAGAACCTCCACCTACAAAAGACCCCACGGGTTAGAAAATGACTCCGGTAGATCTGGGCTCCGGTAGCCTATCGGATCCCTTCGAAGCTCTCTTAGAACTGAGGGGGTGGGCCTCTATTTATAGGGCTCCGGAGGGTGGAGGCGTCTAGGGCCCTGGACACCTCCATCAGGGCCGAACTAATATTTTATTCTATTTTTATTAATTTTTTTGAAATATTTTTGTGGAGACGTCCAGGTGGCTGGACGTCTCTATAATTTGGATTTTTTCACACACGACAAACCGTCGTTCGGTGGCCGGCGCCCGTGAGAGAGTTGATGGAGGCATCCAGGGGCCTGGACGCCTCCAAAATATATTTTTATTTTTTGTTTTGTCTTTTATGCCAAGGCTGGCATTTTAATTTTTTATGTTTGTTTTTATGAAGGCGTCCAGGGGCCTGGACGCCTCCATTAATTTATTATTATTATTATTTATTTTTTGTCTTTTATGCCAACGGGCATTTTATATATTTTATATATTTGTTTTTATGGAGGCGTCCAGGGGCCTGGACGCCTCCATTAATATATATTTTTTATTTATTTTTGGGCTTTTAAAAAAATAAAAATAAAAATAAAATAAATTTAAATAATGGGGGCGTCCAGGGGCTTGGACGCCCCCATTAAGACCCACCCGGGTCCTCAGTCGGCCGCCGCCCGGCAGACACCCTTCTTGGTTCCGGAACTCCTGACGCGTCTGACTGGTGTTGATGCCGTCCGAATGCCGTGATGAGACGATTCCGGATGCCGAAAAAGGCGGAAGAAGACTCAAGAAAAGGAAGCACTCAAGTGAGTTAAAACGCGTAAGCCGTCGCGGGGCGTTGTATAGTAATATGAGACTTTCTCAGGAGACGTCAAGAATGGCGTGTCTACAACGCTGACAGAGACGGTCCACTGTATAGACTTCAAATGAAAGCCACCGCTGTACAGACTTACTCAATCAAACCGATGTATAGACTTGACGAATGTGAGATGCTGAAAGAGACGGTGAGTAGTGTATAGACTTTGATGCCCAACGTCGATGTATAGACTTTGAACATGAAAGCGGGTTGTATAGACTTGGTAAATCTGAAGGCGATGGATTGTACAGACTTTGCCCGAATGCATGCTACAGTGATGTGTGGACTTTGAAATGCTTGAAGCGGTGGCTGTACAGACTTTGATGAGCATGCAAGTGAGACATGGCCACCAATGTACAGACTTAACAGTGCCAGTGTATAGACTTGCTAGATAATGCATGCACTGGCTACTGATGTGCAGACTTGAAGCTTCATGCATCAAGACGCTCAATCTCTTCCATCAAACTGTTGATCAGTGAAGCCCTTGGAGTGAATATCACTTTACCACTGCCTGCAATGTCATCAGTACCTAGATTCATGGAAGAATGAAGTTCTTATTGATTCATAAATTGGAGAACATTTCTACTCATGTTTAAGTGAGTATCTCAATGATTTGTGGATTGTCATCATCAAAACTAGGGATGCACAACACTTTTCTATCTGAGTTCTTCATAAAAGTTCTTGATCTCTCCCTCCTCTTCAACTTCTTCTTCTTGGGCATCCCCTAATTCGTCTTGGTTTAAAAGTTATTCACCCTCTAAAGGCGGCTTCAATGACGAAGGTGACTTCCTCCCGGCGTAGACGACATCTTCCGCAAGGTGGTTCGTGATCCAAGGCCAAGAGAGGACGGCACTGTCATCACCATTGCTGCTACCATCTTCATATCTCAGGCTCCTTTTATTTTTATTATTTTAGTTTCATTTTACTTCATTGTAATCTCGTCACATCATTGTTGTAAGCTTATCTTGCACTTCATGTACTCTTTCTTTTAAGTTAATAAAACGAGTTATTCCTTTAATCTAGTTCTTGATATTCTTCCCTCTCTACATCCTTCTTCTATCTCTTCTTTTCATTTCATGTAATTATTTTCTATAGCATAGGCGCATAGTCATAGGTGTTTTTAATTAAGTGTTTGGTTTGTTCATCACTTCGCAATTTTCTTTAAGAAAAATAAAATCACAAGTGTTTTTTAAAGGACTCCAAGATTTTTAACTCTAAAAATCTCTTCTTCCCTGTGGATTCGACCCGTGCTTGCCATAGTACTACGTTCTCTTTTGATCATTTTGTGCGAGTTCAGTTTTAAGATTATTATACGCATGTTTTAAACGACGAACTTTCGTGTTATCAGTCGCTGACGTGGAGGTAACGTTTCGGACGATGACGATCTTGGAGGTGGACCTGTTGCGCGCCCATGAGCAGGGTAGGGCGTTGCAACTCCAGCAGGGTCTTCCCCAGGTGGTTCATAAGGAGCCAGTCACATCCTCTTTCACTATCCGTGGTCCTCGCCGATGGGATGGGAGGAAGCATAGGCAGGCGGCTCAGTGTGGTTTTGGGCGGCGCCAGGAGCTTAGGCATCGGCGGCAGGCGCTGGAGCTGGCGCAAGAGTAGGTGCTGGTGCAAGCCTCGGAGGAGTCCGTGGAGCAGCTAGCGGCGAGGTGATCGCGACACGGCCTGGCAGAGCGGCCGGAGCTATGTCCAAGGTGCGGTGGTTTTCATGCGGGCCATCCTTGCCAGGTGGCCGTTGTGGAGCGAAGGTGCTTTTGGTGTGATCAATCGAGGCACCTGGTTCGTGATTGTCCCGAGAGGAGGCGTTGCGTTAGGTGCGGCTGGGTCGGGCATGTGTCTCGTGAGTGCCCTCAACCGCCACCCCGGTTGTGATTGTCCTTTTGGTGGCCTCGTCGAGGCTTCGGGAGGCATGTGGTTGTGTTTTGACCTTGGCCGAGGCATAAATGTATAGAAGGTATGGCTTCAGTTTTTGTCTGGTTTTTTATCTGCCTTCGGTGTTTCTCGTGGTTTCCCCTTGGGTTTTGTGATTCGAGAAGCGTGTGTCTAGGTTTTGTCCCAGACTTTGGAGGTTGTCTTTAATGCTGGGAGGTGCCGCACATGCTATCAGGTGGGATTTTTGGCACGTGGTGGCCCGGAAGGGCTATCCCAGCAGCTACAACGACTTTTGAGGTTGTGAGGTTGGACTTTCAAGGTTGCGAGGTGTGCAGCCTGGCGAGTGAGGAGGTGTCCTACTTCGTGGCAGGTATAATTTTGTATTTCCTGAGTCGTGTTTTCGGTGTAATCCTTTGAATTCCATTGCTTTCCCATTTATCTCTAATTGCATTCGTGAGTCCCTGTGTGGGTGTCGGGAGTTTGAGGTGGTGGTCCGTGCAGCGAAAGTAGAGTCGCGCGCTTGTTTCTCTATTCTTATGGCATGCTGGTGCCATGGTTTGAGGAGTTAAGCTACCGGTCGAGTTGTGTGTTATGCCGTGTGGCTGGTGCCCGGTGTCTCCGATTGGAGTTGGGCTTAGATTGTTGGTTCGGCGCATGAATTTCCAGGCTGTGTGTGGAATTCTGTGCTCCAGATTTAGGGTGTTAGAGTCTCTCGCACCATTTTCTGGGTTTGGTCTATGGAGTTTGAGGTTGCTGCGTGGCAGGTGCCGTGATCTTTCCTCTCGATGAGGCGTCCTGTGCTGAGTTGCGCAGCGGAAGCATACTGGGCCCATAGCCCTCGGGCCCAGGATCGATTCCAGGCGTGATCTGAGGATGCCCTAGTTGTGTGTAGGGTTTTGGAGGTTTGTCGACTAACCCTAAGGGGAAAGGTTGGCCCTTGGTGTGCGGTGGCGTTGGCCATGAGGTTGGCATCAGTTGACGTGCCGTTGGTTGAGGCATTGTGTTCAGCGGCATGGGTGGGGTTGAGAATTAGGGGCTTCCGAGTCAAGGCTGTCAAGTGGAGACTTGGGTTGCCCTAGTTTCTCCCCTGGAATCTTCACATGTGTGGCTCATGGAGGAGCCCGACGTGTGGCTGGTGCTGTGTGGAAGGCTTGGACCAGTGGACCGGTTATCATAGGAGGTGAGTATAAATAGCTCCGGAGCGAGGAGTTGTTTGATCGCCTTCATTTCAGCTAGTGTTTTCTAGGTCGGCTCAAGATTTGGTGATGGATGCCATTGGGGAAATTGCTTCCGGTCCCAGTAGGATTGTTATGAGTATTAGGGTGGCTGATTGGACCCTAGCACCTAGCAATTCCGTGGTTCTGCATGCCAGGTGTGCGATAGAGATGTCGATTGTGGACCATTGTGAGCTAAATGAGGTTGTTGGAGCAAGACCTGGACTGTGACTGCGGTTCGGTGTGCTTAAGGTTTGTGGTGGTGCGAGGCGTTGTCCTCTAGTTTAATCGATTTCTGTAGGCACAAGGCACCGGCAGATGTCGCCCGGAGTTGAATTGGCGTTGTGATCGGCCCTGATGTGTCGAGAGTTTTGTTGTGATTCCGAGTGAGGTTCCGTGAGGCGGTCGTGAAAAGTCCAAGGAGTTGATTATGTTGTCTTGGCTCCCTGTGATGTGTGTGGTTTGGTGTGCCAGTCATCCGACTGACTTCATGCTTGGGTCCAGATAACTGATGTGGTGGTTGTGAGTCGAGAGCTTGGCATTGCTGAGACTCAGGAGAGATTGGAACTCGGTGTTTCCCGTGGTGCTCCCAACATGATTGTTGTGTTAAGGTCGGAGGCTTCCTCTAGCTCAGGAGGAGCTGTTCGAGGGGATGGCGTGTGGAGCAATTGTGTGTTTTTAAGTTGAGCTATGTCGCATTTAGGTGAATGCTGGCTTTAGGTTTCTATCGATCAGCAGGCCAGGTGGAGCTGCAGTGTCACTAAGTGTGGATCAAACAGTCGTAAAATGGAACAGCTGCCTCCTTGGCAAGAATCTCCTGAACTGTGAGTGTGAGATCGGGGCCCTGCCTTTGAGAAGGGGTTTGGAAGCACTGTGCCAGGACTGGTGAGATTGTGGAATTTAAGGTTTGCGCGGGCGACCTTGTTGTTCTTCTTCCCTCATGAGAAGCTGGGTTGGCTGGATAGCCAGAGCGGTTGGATCAGTACCCATCCAAGGTATGGCCCAGGCGTGGAGGTAGCAGATGTATGGGCCAATGGATGTGGTCGGACATCCGAAGTTTAGATTGTCAATTCTGCAGAGAACCGGGAGGGAAATGTGGCTCGAGGATTTCTTGGTCGGTGTGGGACCAATTGCTGTGGAATGGGTTTTCACCCGATGTGTTGCTCCTCGGGTTGGTCCTGGTAGGATGTGATTAGTGGTTGGTGAGATCTCGGATGATTAATTGTGGGTGTTCCACGAGCATTGGTAGAGGCCGATGAACGTTAGTTGTGTTCGGCACCGAGGTGAGAGCCGTTGATAGCATGGAACTGTCAGGTGCGTTGCGACTGGTAGTGTTGGCTGTGTGAATCTCGACTCGTGACATGTCAGTTGTTGACCGTGTGGAGCTGTTGGTTATGTCGCGGTCAGTAGTGATGGCTGTCAGAGTTTTTCCAGAGGTCAAGAAGTGATCGTGCTCCCTGTGAGGAGTTTCTGACATTCGATAATTGTGGAGGCCGTTGTCCTTAGTGGACATCTGGCTAAGGTTTTCTACAGTAAACGTTGCCGTTGCGACCGGAGTTCGGTGTGTTCCCTTCTTGGGTGGTGCATGTTTGTTGTTATTTATGCCTTGAGGCTTTGAGAAGCTGAGGTGTAGCCAGACTCGTCCATCGGTATGGGGCTCGAGTAGTTCGAGGAATTGGTTTAGATTGGCGCAAGGTTGCGAGAGGACCTTTTTGGTTGCTTTGGTCTGGCGTTGTCCCTCGGAGGAGTCTTGCGGTGTTGGTGGTTGTGTTGCATTTTAGTAGTGTTACTCGTGGGGTGTGTTCTTCCCCTTAAGTTCTGTGCATCATTCTTAATTTCGAGGATGAAATTTGTTTAAGGGGGGAGGTCTGTGACGCCACAGATTTTTCAGATTTGCTTCTAACAGGAGTAGAAACAACTACGTCTAACCATACATGTTCCATAGAAAATGAAGCAACGAATCTCTTAGAAACAAATGAATGAGACACGCCAATATCAAATAAGACGTGAGCAGTCTTAGAACAAATTTTTAGTGTACCTCCATGATACCTCCTTCACTAGGTTCCACCTCTTGCAGTGTTTGGAGACGCCCTTGCTTTCTTACCGGGCGCTTCTAGTCTCCAGCTTGATCATTGAGTAAGGGACAATCGGGAATTCGATGGTCACGGCTCTTGGATTGGAGACAAGCTCCCAACCATCGCCATCACTCTTTGGCCCTATGTCTGTGATGGGGACATCAGAGCAAGACCACCCACATTTTGTTCGCATTTGTGTCTTTTATTTGAATTTATACCCTTGTATAATTGGGTACGCAATTGTATGGCAAGTATAAGCCAAAGTGTAAGTCCTTAGGTTTTAGTGGGTTTATTTGTAAAAGTCCAGTAGGTCCAGTAGGGTCCCCACCCTCTCCCTCATTGGTCCAATTGGCTTAGGGCCCATGTGGGGCTGGTTCAAAGTCCAAGGTGGGCTTGTGGGGCTGGTCCATGGTCCAAGTGTGGACTTGGACCAATGAGATAAAAGAAGAAAAATCAAAATTCTATTCCTTAAAGGGGGGGGCACACCCTTCATATATATTGGTTTTTTATTTGTGGTTTTTGAGCACATGGGGGGAATATCTTCTATCCCTTGTATACCCCTCCCCTAACCTAGATCTGAGGGTAGTTTAGGACATTTTTACATTTCTATATAACCCTTGTAATTAGCTATTTTCATAGAATTAATGTGAGAAAATTTCAAAAATTGTCCAAGACCTAGGGCGCAGTCCCTCTCTATCTCCCACCCCCTTGCAGATGGATTTCTATGAAATTCTTGTTGTGTGAAGCCTCCCCATCTCCCCCTCTCTGAGTGAGAAGCTCAGCACTGCCGCCGCCGCCGCCATCGAGCCGCCGTCGCACCACCACCGCCACCGCATCGGAGTTCTATCCATATTAGGATAGAAGGTTGAAGTCCAAATTTTATCTTCAAATCCGGAGATCTGATCGAGCTGCAATTTTTAATGTTTGTTCCTCTTGTTATTCCTTATCTCCATCTTAAATTCGTGCCATTCAGAGGTTATTTGGTATTTTTCCCGTAATTTTAATTCCACCCTTGATAGTCTGCCAATCAACAGATCTGCAGGATAGGATTATGTTCTTCTATTTTTCCCGCCCTCTTATACATCTCCAACAATCCTCAAAAAAATCATACGTGTTCCTCACTTACCCCCTTTCCACCCATAATTTTTCTGGAGTCTAGATCTATTGTTTTCCAGTCGGTCAAAATTTATTTTCAGGCAGATCTCAGTCTGTCCTATGTGTCTGTAAGTCCGAGCCAACAGAAACGTTTGAGGAACAGTCATTTTCACTTTCAATCCATTCACTTGATGGATCTGAAACAATTATATGTTGTATCCCTCTAAATCCTCTATCCATCGATACCAGCTTTACGTCGATCCGACACCGGATCTGGGTGCAAGAATTCTGTCCGTGAAGGCGCACAGTTCAGATCCGAGTCCAGACAGCAGAAGTAGTCCGGGAATTAATTCCTCGAAAAACACGCCGGCACACCTTCGGTCTCCGCCGCTCCCGGGGATTGATCAGCAACCCCCCAGAAGCGCCCCAGCAGGCCGCAACAGCAAGGAGACGCCCGGACACTACTGTCCCAGCAATCGGACCCACCTACAATCCCGCGGGCCCTGCCGGACAGTGTCGATCAGCAGCCCGTCTCCGGCCTGAGAACCGTCCAAATTGTTGCCCCTCAACCCGAGTTCGCTACTCTCGGGTCCCACATTGTACCCCTTTACCTCCCTGCGTGGAGTGGGCCTTAAAATCATTTCTATAATTATTGTTAATATTTGTACACCGGGAGTACGAGCTTCGGCCGGGGTGGTCTTCCCCACGCCCGGAGCGTGGAGGTATCGTTTCCGCCCCCCTCTCGGCATTTTGCTTTACTCGTATATATTTGTATGCCGCTGCAAGTGATAGGTTAACTAGCTCGATTTAATTCAGTCACCGATGCGAGAGTGAGTGAGTGTCACCAGTCTCGTGACTCAATCCGAGCATGCGAAAAAGTCTATACACTCGACTCATTGCCGGTTTCTCAACCGCGCAGATCCGCACGTTTCCCTCGCATAGGGACATCCGCGAGCTAGAGTCCCAGGTTCGCTGTCCATCCCGCATCAAATTGGTATCAGAGCGGATGGTTGAGTCTATGGTAGTATTTGTTTAAAAATAAAAAAAAGAGTCATTTAAGTCGGTCCGAGATTACATTTGCATACCTTTATTCGGTATATCAAAAGGTGTTGCCCGAATGTTAGGTTACGCCTATTGGGAAAGTAGCACCCTTGCGTGAGCGCGATCTTCGGATCAAACCTCCGCCACGTATCAGATATGGGTTGAGTCTAGGTTTGTAGGCGAGTCTGCATTCCAACTTTGCATTAGTGTTTAGAGTCGTGTCTAGGTGCTTGGATTAGTCTTGCATAAAAGTTTTGCATAAAAAAATAAAAAAAGGAAAAGTGTTCCAATGCATGCCCAGTCCTTGGGGAACCAATTCCCATCTTATGTGCAACTATGGCCAACCCATGCACCCTGAGTAGACCCATCCAAGGCAACAAGTCCGTGTCTGAGTATATTTGGGAGTATGATAAGTATCGGTTGGAATATGGAGTTGGAGAGGAGAGCACCACGATTGCAGTTCAGTTCCGGAGAGGTTTGCGGCTTCACTTCCAGTTTGAATGTCTTTGCCGCGACGCGACCACTCTGGCGCAGTCTTATCTGGTCGCTCTAGAGGTTGAACCATTCGAGTCAAGGTTTGATGCTGCCCTTCGGTGAGCATCTACCTCTCTACATGAGCCCCCGAGGCAGGACGCTCTTGCCCCCACGATCTTACCCACCACAGCCGGGGAAGCCGTCCCCTAGAGCTATTTTGCCACTCTCACCTTCCGATCTTCAGTTGGAGCCACCCGTGTTCCTAATGGGAAAGCTACTCATCGCCGAGCAACTACTTAGTTGGCTCAAGATAGGCTTGGTCCCTAGACCGCCTTGCTACCCACCCATGGACCCAACACTCCCAGTAGTCCCCATTAACTCCTTTCGCACCACTTTCCGGTCCTTTTGCTTCATAGAAAGTGTGAAGGATATGCTAAGGAGTTTAGAATGTCAATGGGAGCAGACATGTATGTTGGCCTTAGGGTCTGACCAACCCTATAGTCATAGCTTCATGCTCCCGGCTTTGGGGTCTATTACCTCGGTGTACACCTTGGGTCATATCACCTCTGAGGTCCTATTGTTCTTCCCCATTCCTGATGAGCCGTATTGCATTCCACTTGTCCCGAGGGAGGAACCATACCTTCTCTATGAGATCACTGTCCCACTTACCATAACGGATGAAGGTGACCACCTACACCTTCAAGAATTCAAAAATTGGGACTGTGACCTATGGGAGCCCAGTTCGAGGGGTCATGCTTTCTTTGATCCCTTCGACCCATTCCCTAGTGAACCCATTAACCCACTATATATACTCTCCTTCTTCAAAGGAGTCCACTACCACACCCCTTCCCCACCGTCCAGTCCACTTACACTCAGCCAGGGGACCGTTCCACGGTCATCATATAGGGGTGATGAAGAAGGAGCATCCGACTCTCCTAGCCCTCCCAAGTCTCCCAAATCCAACAGGCAACTGCATGCTAGGGACAGATTAGGATGTCTAGGAGTCCCCCATTTCGTTAACCATCGATTACATCTAGTGTATGCATGGCACACATTCGGATGTCCTGGACCACCATTGCATATGTATGAGTTGGACTAACAGTAGGTTTGT